>PPME03000004.1:0-600000 GCA_003706695.3 Limtongella incommunis
GAAAAGTTAAATTACGAATAGGCCCGGCCCGGCTGCGCGTCAAGAGTGGAAGATGAGGGAAAGCTGAGTGGTGTGATGTCATGCGCTCTCAACGAGTTTCAGCAAGCAATTGCAAAACATTACCAGGCTTTCAGACTCTCGGTCGGTCTTCATTCGTATTCCTCGTCTTATTTGACAGTCTCTTGCGTACTTTCGTGCTCGTCCATCCTGAAACGCTTCGAGAACCGCCCATCGCAGCTGAAAGCAATTTCCCGATTGGGAAATAAAAGCCTGAGAATGTGCATCGAGAGGACCACTCTGACAGCTAACGGCAGGTAGAGGAAGAATCCGGGCCACGCTCGTCAGTTAAAGGAAATGGCTGAAAGACGGAGGTTCCACAAGATCTCTAACGGCAGGAAGATGCGCTCCGCCATTTGCCGGCCACAGCAACATATGTCCTCTAACTGAAGGTAATAGCTGGCTCCAATAATATAAAAGACCACTGCTTTTCCTTGCAGAATCTTCATTCACAGCATCAAACCACTTTACAAGAATACACACAAGACATACACAATGACCAACCACCACGACAACCTTGCACCAACCTCATCCATTAGATCCACTGCATCTTCCATTGGAAAGAACTCGTACAAAGGCATCTCTGCCATTTGCAAAGCAGTCTTTGGACTTCCATCGCCAAAATCCGTCTGGAAGGCGTCCACTCCACGACCAGCCGAGTATCCAGTTCTTGTTGGTACCAACAACTAGATTTCTGAACCTCTTGAAACACTTTCTGCATTATTTATAGACGCGATATTTAAAATTTACTAATAGATTACTTCAAAGGTACATTGGCTCAGCGAGCGGTGATTCCATGAGCATCTCCCAAGCGTAGAAACTGGGTGCAATCTCTTGAACAGATCTTTTTTCACTTGAAAACTTTCTTCCCGGCTGCTGGGTTGTCTCGTATGCGGATAAGGTATCCGCACAAAATATTTTTTTTCTTCAGCCGTACTGAAAAATTCCCGTATCATACTCTAGCACTAATCTTGGAGCTAACTCTCGCTTGAGGAACAAAAGATGCCGACCGAATCAAAATCCATGAATGGATCTTCTAAACGTTTGAGGGTCGACAAATCAGGCTCGTCAAAACCTACCCCATCGAGAATCTACTCGCCCTTCAGAACACTCGGGCTGGTTTCAAATAGCACTCCGTTTGCCTTAACAAACCTGGGTAATACCTTTGTCATAACAACGTCTGTAGGCAAGGCATTTCAAATATACGACGCTGCGTCGTTGCATCTTCTTTTTGTTTCCAACACACTGACTCCCGAGCCAATCTCTGTCCTTCACTCTCACCATCACTATGTTTTTGCTGCTTACGGAAAGACTGTTGGATTTTTCAAAAGAGGTAGGCTTTTGAATGAGATCACCGTTCCATCTCATTCAAAGATTGGTGATATTTGCATTTTTGGCTCCTATTTTTTGGTAGCGACGGATTCAGATGTGTTTGTTTACCACATTGACCCTAAAAAGCCAGAATTTCCAGAACTACACACCACGCTCAAGATTTCAACAGACAAACTTGGCGCTATTGTCAAGCTGCTGCATCTTCCCACGTACTTGAACAAGATTGTTGTGGCCACTCAGAAATCATTGATTCTTTTCAACATTAGGAGTGGCAAACGTCTTTTTGAATTGCCCGTCGACCAATTCGTTGACAATGATGATGATGATGATGCTGAATCCGTCAAAATCACTGCTGTAGATGCAGCTCCAGTATTGGATACAATGGCTGTGGGAACATCGAATGGCGGAGTTGCCATTGTCAATGTTTTGGAGGGGCGCTCCATTTTGTCTTTTAATGTAAAAGAGCGGGTCACAACATTATCGTTTAGAACAGATGGAATTGCTCATCTTCTTGTAGGAACAAGTGCAGGCTCCCTGTTATTTTACGACATGAATTTGAAGAAAAGAGCACACGTACTTCGCGATGTACATGCCGAAACAAAAGGTGGTGTTGCTAGAGCGTCATTCTTGCCCGGTCAACCTATTGTTGTCACTTGTGGTGGAGACAATTCTCTCAAAGAATATGCTTTTGATCCTGCCATCTCTACTGCAAACGATGCTTCTACGCAGGTTACAACTCTACCTCCACGGATCATGAGAAAACGTGGCGGCCATTCGGTACCTCCTAAGCTCATTTCTTTTACCGACAAAGAAGCCCACTTCATATTGTCTGCTGCTGGTGATCAGTCTTTGTGGTCGTTCTCCACGCGTAAAGATGCTCAGAGCCACGAGCTATCTCAACGAAGATCAGGTCTAGCTCAGGACGGCAAGTCGAGAGTCGCAGCCCTTGGTCCTTTGAATGAATTTACTGCTTTGGCATATGAAGCTAACAAGCAGAAACGATGGGTTAATATTCTCACTGCTCATAAAGATTCACCAACAGTTCACACCTGGGATGGCCATCGCGGAATTATTGGAGCAAGCGACCTGAAAACCATTGACAACAGCTCTGCAAAGTGTGTATTTATTACGAGATGTGGTAACTTTGGTTTAGTGGGTTCCGCAAACGGCACTGTTGCTGTCTACAACCTTCAAAGCGGGTTACTGCGAAGCAAATATAAGTGCCATTCCGCAGCAGTCACTGGAATTGTAGTCGATGCTCGCAACAAATTTATGGTTTCTTCCTCATTGGATGGCACATTGACTATATTTGATTTCAACAGTAGAAAACTTGTCAAACAAATTGAACTTCCAGAAAAGTCTGCTGCCACAGATATCAAGATCAACCATCTCACGGGTCTAATTGCCATTTCTCTGGATGACAGGAGTATTGTGGTGTTTGATACTCAGACACAGCGAATCGTCCGTAAATTGAACGGACATTCACATGTTATTACCTCCTTTGACTTTTCACCAGAGGGCCAGTACATAACTTCGGCCTCTCTAGATTCAACTATAAGAACGTGGGATCTTCCTACCGGTGCGTGCGTGGATGCTTTCAGAGTTGACAATATTGTGACATGTCTAAGAATATCCCCTAATGGTGAGTGGTTAGCCACAACGCATGTTCGTGGTCAAGGTATCTCCCTGTGGAGTAACAAGCGACAATTTCAAACTGTGCCGTTGCGCAAAATTGACGAATCGGCAGGGCTTGCTGTTTTACAACAACCTTCTGCTATTGGTGAAGACGGCGCAGGTCTTTTGGACGGCGTTTTTAGTGACGATGAAGGCTCTCAAGCCGAGAATGATGATGATATTGCTGAAACGATTGAGCAAATCAATGAGAACCTGGTCACTCTTTCTCTGGAGCCCAGAAGTAAGTTCACTACTCTTGCATATTTTGATGTCATCAAAGCAAGAAACAAAGCAACTCAAATTGTTGAGAAGCCCACAAAACTCCCATTTTTCTTGCAAAAGAATGAAGAGCCATTATCAACAAATAGTGAGCCAGTTGTTGAGCGCGTTGGTCCCTCGATGAAGGGGGAGCAGCAGTTTGAGAGACCATTTACTTCTCTACTAAAAAGTGGTGCTTATTCAGGAAACTTTGATGCGTTCATCGATCACTTGAAGTCCCTCACACCTTCTGCCACAGATCTTGAAATCAGATCTCTTGAAACCTTTGCCCCTATGCAAGAATTCTGCTGGTTTGTTGATGCGTTGACGTACCGTTTGAACCAGCGAAAAGATTTCGAGCTCGTTCAAGTTTGGATGTCAATGCTGCTCAGGCTTCACGACGATGTTATTGCCAACACAGATAACCAGGATCTCGAGAACTGCTTGGAAACCTTCAAAATTGTAAACGACTCTGAACTCAAAAGACTGGATGCAGAAGTGAAATACAATGGAGCCGTCGTGAAATTATTGAGACAGGTTTAGTTAGTGCCTATGTATTGAAAAAAATAGTATAATGACTATAGAAATTGCATCGCTAACATATTTGCACAGAACTTATCAGGTGTTGCGCATTCAAGTCTGAGGCCAACTCTCGGACGACATGTGGAGAATCACCGAAATAGGCTCATAACGGCTTATCAGTGATTGCCGAGAAAAATCAACCTGCAAAAAAAATCAGGTTTCCCTCATAGGTTAAAAAAAACATTCAGCTCTCGGCTGTATTGATCAATTGCATTCTTTAGTATCCCCGATCTGCGTCATGACGTTATTTACCACCCTTGGCATGTTCATCATTGATGAAATACACTTCTCAAAAGATTCTGGTTATGATAGGCCATCTGTGTACGACATTGTTGGTGGAGGTGGTACTTTCGCATGCCTAGGTGCTCGTCTTGTCACTCCGGCCCCAGGCAGCAAAGAAATTAAATTCATTGTCGACAAGGGGAACGATTTTCCAGCTTCTGCTGTGGCCCAGCTCGACTCGTGGGATCTTTCCCTCGTTTACCGGACGGACTCAAATAGAAAAACTACCCGAGGCTGGAATGCGTATTTGGCAAACGAGGAGAGGGATTTCAAGTATATGACTCCCAAGAAGCGGATCGAGTGGTTTGATATTGTTGACGAAGGTCTCGGGAATTCAGAGTCTTTCCATCTGATATGCTCACCTAACAGATGCATCTCAATTGCGCAAGGGTTTGAAAGCAAAAATTGCAAGGGCCAAATCATCTGGGAACCTGTTCCAAATGAATGCACGAAAGAAAATCTTGCTGCTTGCAAGGAGGCTCTTCAATATGTTGATATCATGTCCCCCAACTCCAAAGAGGCTGCCGCATTTTGGGGGTTGCCCGAACCTCTAGAGAAACAAGGGATTGAAGAAGTGGCAAGCAAATTTGCTGCATTCATGAAGCCTGGGTCAGTTCTGGTCATTCGATCGGGCAGTCTGGGATGCTATGTGTTAACAAGTGAAAAATCAGGCAAATGGTATCCTGCGTTTCACCAAGGGGATCAATCAAAGATCATAGATCCCACTGGATGCGGAAATTCTTTCCTGGGGGCGTTTTCTATTGGAATGGTTAGAGAAAAGAACATCGATATTGCTGCTGTGTATGGTAATGTGGCCTCGAGCATTGTGATCGAGCGATTCGGTATGCCAATTTTAACACGTGGAGAGAATGGACAAGAGCTATGGAATGACATTGATGTCAAGGAAAGATGCCAAGAGTACACTAGGAAATATCTAAGCTCGGAGAGCACAGGAAACACAACATGCATATGAATTGCTTATAAGCTACCTAGATATGCCAATGCTTGGCAACACTGAAACACTGTTAATGAATTCAACTCAGTGGACGGCAATCATGAAAGTCAAACCAATACAAACTTTTTGTTAGTTGAATCTGGCGAGAATAAAACTTGTCATCAAAACTCTTTTATTCAAAATTTTATCGTCATACCTCAGTTCAGGGGATTGACAGATATTTGGTGATTAATCATTCAAGAATATTTTTCTTTAAAGTACTTACTGAGTTAGTTTTTGCCTAGAATGTACACAATCTGCAAAGTCATCAGTGCTTCTTAGAGGTTGTTTATTAAATCTTGTTCATATATGTCTCGAGAGACAATCGTCTAATAAATTATCATC
The DNA here is from genome assembly GCA_003706695.3 of Limtongella incommunis. Lineage (NCBI taxonomy): Eukaryota > Fungi > Ascomycota > Dipodascomycetes > Dipodascales > Trichomonascaceae > Limtongella > Limtongella incommunis. The sequence continues at coordinate 5,525 of PPME03000004.1, forward strand.
TTTTGAAATTGCAGTTCGAAGAAGGAAAGCGCAAGGGTTTCCATCATTTTCCACTTACCTTTTGAGAAGATTTTTGCTTGAAAAAACGGTACGAATGGGCACGTTGGTGCTTTTATACACCTGTGAATTTCTTTCTGGGTTAGGGTTCACGAAAAAAATTTGGGTGGGAAATATCGAGACATTTCAAAATATTTAAAACGGCAATTTCTCGGTTCCCCACAGATACTGTTGAACAGGTGCAACTAGTAACGTTTTCCAGTCTTCGAAAGTAGAGCTGTATTTCTTGAAATATGAAATTTCTCACTACTAACTTTGTCCAGTGTGCAGTATCGTCCTGCTCTAAGACCACTGATGCATTTCCTCTTTCGTATAGCAAGTGTCAACTGGTTCAGCAAGAAACCGATTTTGATCCAGACTTCATTGCAAACATTCTTCCAAAACTTAACTGGCCTGCTTTAGTCACTGTTGCGCGTCAACTCGGTAACAACCGAATTCCTGACAATAAGCCAGAAATTGATCTGGAAGATGAATCAAATGCTCCTTTATTGAAAGACCTTCACTCTCTTCTCATTGAAACCAAGATTTCAGAGGGAGACATGACATGCAACAACTGTGGTCATACCTATCATATCAAAAACTCTATTCCTAATTTCTTACTACCACCCCATCTTGTATAGATACACAAAAAGGACTATTTATTTTTTAGTTTATCATGTAAGCTAATCAACTACTCTTTATAAACAGTAAAACCGTCTCACAATTAGTAATGCATTAATTTTATATCGTCTAAAGCAGTCAATAGCGCAGTTAAGGACTCATTTCTTTATCTACCTGTGCCATTCGTGCCTGAGCCTCCGCCTCTGCTTTTGCCTGCGCTTGTGCTTGCGCTCTAACAGCTGCCCGCTCCTCCACCTTTTGTTTCGCCCATCTACCCCAGCTAGCAAAATAGCCTTCTTGCGGTTGCTGTCCTGTAGAAGTTACGCTGGCAAGCGTGCCGTTCGAATCTCTACTATGAACCGATTCGGCGGCGCTGACAACACTAGATCGCACTCCTCGTGAGTCAGCCGTGGATGACGGGCTCAGTTGTCTTTCTTTCTGTTCTTCTGGGGGGCTGGCAGTCTCATTTTCGTCCACTTTATCACCTTCCGGTGCAGTCTGATCATCTTTCTCAGCAGCAGCGGCCGCAGCAGCAGCCCGCTCAGCCCGCTCAGCCTGATATGCCTGCTGCTTGGCCACTTGAGCACTCCAAAACTCATTTAGCGCTCTTCCCACACTCTTTGAGATCGTGTCCTTTGCAAGAATTTCAGATTGTGGTGGCTGTAAGACTTTGGGTACTAAAATGTCAAATAGCTCTCCGTCAGTGAAGTTGTTGAAGATCTCATAGTTTCGCGTCTTCTGCCACTCTGCTATCCATGTCAAATTGTACGACGCAGCGGGATTACCTTGAATATCCCTGGCAAAAATGGGTCCCTTGTGTTCCTTCAGGAATGTATCATATTTTATTGAGCTGACCAAGTTCAAAATATAATCTTCGAATTGGACGCGAATGTAGTCTTCTCCTCCTTCAAATTGATAAGTTTCTTGTTGTCTTGTTCTTTCAACAACGCTGACAATAGTGTTGATCCACTTTGTTTCTTGGCTCGACAATGAAGTGGCGCAGTTGAGAACTGGGTTGATAACTTCAAGCTTGTTTTGGTCAATATCAAACACCATATCCACCAAGCTTTCCTTCTTCGACAAAATCAACGAGTTTGTTGTACCAACAAGGAAAAACTTGGTTTCAGGGTTTGTCAACTCGTCCAACTGTTGGAGTGGAATATATGGGTTGAAAAACCCTCCCTTTGAAAATATCTGCAAAGGCAGCCCCATGAATCGCAAATAAGAGTTTCTGTCGCTGGTACGCAAACTTGTAGGCTTTTGCAGTGACTTTTCATACGAGTTCAGCGTTGGAGAAGCACAATCGTCCAAATTGTTCATGAGATTCGGTATCAGTGACACTACTGAGAACTGCGATGAGCAAAGCTTATCAGTGTCGCTAGAATAAAACAAGATTTTCTTTTCAAGAAGCAAGCATTTGAGAATTATGAGCAACTTGCTCTTCATGGAATGCAAGAGATCTCTTAGTGGCATCCCTACAGCTAGCTCATCCTCCTTCAAAGGAGCAGCAAAAATCTGTTTGAGGTTGTCATAGAGATTGTCTAGAATGCGAAAATCTTCCAGGTTTTCCTGGAGAAAGTAAGCACGCGTTGTGAGATCCAACTTTTCCTTGATGGGTCCAAACATTGGTTTTCTCGCAACTACTACAATAGATTTTTGAATGGTTGATCGCGTAACGTCTGACGAAACATGCTCGAGTTCGGAGACGCTCAACTGACGGTTGCACGAAATTCCAAACAGCGTTCTCTCCTTGTCTTTTTCATAGTCATCAAGCAGCGTAAAATAACAGAAATTTTCTTCATGCGAATGAGCCCCATCAGGCAAGCCCTGGAACGGCAAATAAGGCCAACGATGCGACTCGTCGCCTTTTTCACCGACCCAATATTCTACCTCTGGTCCTCTGTGGTGGTGGAAGTTTACAAGGCACACCGCGTAGATGACTCCCTCATTGTCGACGGGGGGTTGCTCGTCCGATTTGGAAGACGAAGAGATAAATGACGACATGGAATGACGGTGTGTCGACTCAATGGGCAAAAATGATTTAATTGGCTTGCGAGAATTGCGTGATGCCAATGGCGAGGTTATTCTCTTTGCCGGTGCAGCTGGTAGGGGCTTGTTGTACTTTGCATCATCCCTACTAAACTCCTTTTCGAGGGCATGCGCATCATCGGAGATCTTGTCAAGAGGGTTGACAACATGCTGTCGATTCTCGAGGCTGGAAGACCTCTTTGGCACCTCGCCCCTTCGGCTGTCGTCGTCAAAGTGAATTGGGGATGCCAGCGATGCAGAAGGATCTAAAGGTTCCATGCTAAGGTGCGGCAACTCCACGGCGCCAGGGGAGCTCGCGAAGGAAGTGTGATGTGCTGAAGAGGTGCGCTCTGATTTAGAGTCGCTGTCAAATTCGCTGGTTTGAGATTCCACCGACGTGGCACGGTCTGCTGGATCAGTAGACTCGGTGGATGGGGCAGACTCTACCGGACCGACCGCCTCGACTGGGCCGACGGGGGCATTCATGACAGCCGCTTCTTCAAGCTCGATGGGAGTCTTGTCCAGCCAGGGGTTGGAGTTCGAGCTTCCAACGCTCGGCGAGTTGTGGTTGCTATTGCCAAAAGTCTGTGATGCCGAGCGAGACATGTTTTCGGATGCAGTGTAACGCTCCAGGACGTCTTTAGGGATGGGCGGAGCCGGGCCCGCAGCAGTGCCGATGCTATGACCTGACCTGTTGGACTTGACGCTGGAAAGGGAGCTTTTTCTGGAACGCACCACGCCGGAGTTGCCAATCGAGATGACCTCTGCTCTGTGGATGGGGCCGGAGGCGGTGTGCGATTCGTTGCTTTGGACTCTGTCCATCCACTGCTGAGAGATGGACGTGACTGAGGAGTCGTGTTGGCGGGATGCGGAGCGGGTGGACGCCCGGTACGAGCCGGGGTCCTCATTGTTGTTGAAGAGCTCCGACTTGAGAGAGGAGATCGAGTTTGACGACGGCATTCTGGGCAGAGCTGGGATCTTGCCCGGGGTGGGCAGGTCTGCGAGGTCGCCTACGCTGGCGGCGGACGCGGATCTGGTCATGCTGCGCGAGCGCGAGCGCACGGAGCTCGACGACACGTTGGAGATCTGCTGCTCGAAGTTGGACACGAGGCGCGACACGGAGTTGCTGTTGGCGGAGTTTGACGACGACGACGACGCGGACCTGCCGCTGTCGTTGCGCTGCTTGGGGTATTTGAGCATTTCGCCGTCGTCGTTGCTGAGCTCGGAGGCGATCGAGGAGACGGAGTTGCCCCTGGACGGGAGGCCGTTTGCAGCGGACAGGATCTCGCCGTTGGCGTCCTCGAGCTGCTTCTTCTTGGCCTCCTTTTGTCTGTTTTTCTTTGCCTTGCGTCTGGCGCTCTTGGAGAGCGGCCCGCGCGTCGGCGACGCCGGTACCTCGGCGCCAGGCTCAGCCTGGCCGGCGGGCTGGCCAACCTTGGGGGTGGCCGCGTCCTCGAGCGACGGGGCCTTGCCGCTGGGGGTGCTTGCGGTGACGTTGAAGGTGTCGGCGGTCGGCGTGTTGAACGCGGACGCGAGCGAGTAGGGCTGGCGAGTGACGGAGACAATCTCGACGTCGTCGTCGTCGTCGTCGTCAACCACGCCGTCCTCCGACTCCGACGAGCTGGGCTGCGGAACGGGGATCTTGAGATTGTGCTTGTTGAGTCTGCGGGCCTGGCTCTGGTCCGAGTCGGAGAGCGGGAGGGGCTCGTTGCGGGACCCGGCGGCGGTGCTCATCGGGCTGTTGTGGTCGCAGGTGTTTTTGCAAGTGAAGCGGGTTCTGTGCTGTTGGTGGAGACGAACGACAGCAGTTGCGCGCTAGGTGAATAAAGTTTCCAGTGGCCGGTTTGGGGCAGCGGGCGGGAAGCGGTGGAGCCGGTGGGCAAACTTGGCAGTTGCAAGGAGGACGGTGTTTGGCGGCGTGAGAGCGACACGTTTGCGACTCGCACCTGCTTTGTTTTTTTTTTTGCACTGTCGGTTTTGGGCTCGCCTTCTGAAACATATGTCTGCTCGAGCCCACAGCGGCCTGGCGGTTGGAGCGACGGGCGCACGCAGGTGGGACAGGCCGGTGGGTGGGATTTGCAGGGGGCCGTGGCCAGCGGTTTGGCGGTGCTTGGCCACGTAAGGGCCAGCGGTCTGGCGGTGTTTGGCGGCCCTGCCGGCGAGTTCTGGCCAGGATCCCTGGCGTTTTTGACAGTTTTGCGATTTTTAATTAATGCAGGTTGCTGCGCGGAGCGGTGCGAGCCCGCGTTGGGATTTTTCGCGTCGCGGTGCTGGTCGCGGCCGGCAGGCCAGGCGAGCGCTGAGCGAAACGCGAGGGATTATCCTCTAGAGAAATTGGCCACTGTGCCGGCCAGCGCAGCGGTGCCGGGCTCTGTAGCCGGCTCATGGCCGTCGTGCCTGTGTTCAAAGCGGAATACCGCCTGCCTGTTTGGGACGCTGAGGTTCACCACAGAACCAGGAAAGGGATAGGTCCAGCACGCAGGACGGTAGGTGTGCTGGTGCGCGGGCCCGCAAACGCTCCCCGGGTGTGCGCGCAAGCGTGTCTTCGCTGAGGTAGCGGGCGCTGCGGTCGCAGCCGCTGAGGTGGAAGCCGCCAATTTCGCGTCTGGCCAGCGTACGTCACCATTGGCAGATGCGGCCGGCCAACGAGAGCAGAGTCTTTTCATCGCTTATCAGTGGGCGTACCTGCAGGGCAAATTCTCCAAGGCACGTCAAGGTTCCCGACACGAGAGTGCGAGCGCTGGCGCGCTGGCGACGGCCCGTGTCGCCGCGAGCAGCGCTGGGCTGCTGGCAAGCTGCCCACCGCGCGGGCAACCATCATGTTTCCAAACTCCCGCCAGGCCGCGTTGGGGCTGCCATCGCTCGCCGGCCGCTTTGCGTGCAAAAAAATTCCCGCCTGACACGTAACCACTTAGCTATACGCTGCGGGCGGACCAGACATATATATAAGACCAAACGTCGCCGCGCCCGGCCAACACCATTGCAAACCGGTGACATTTTGCAACCAGCGCACACCATGCCCTCTGCCTCGCTCCAAAACTCCCCGGCCGTCGCCGTCTTTGCCTACTGCATGTCGTCCATCCTCATGGTGCTGACAAACAAGTACGTGCTCTCCTCCAACAAGAGCTTCAACTTCAACATGATCCTCCTCGCGGTCCAGTCGCTCTCCTGCCTCGCCGTCATTGTGCCCATGAAGGCGCTCAAGATCATTGACTACCGCGCCTACAACACGCAGGACGCAAAGAAGTGGTTCCCCAACGCGTTCCTCCTCGTGCTCATGATCTGGACCGGCTCCAAGGCCATGCAGATGCTGCCCGTCCCCGTCTACACCATCTTCAAAAACCTCACCATCATCCTCATCGCCTACGGCGAGGTGCTCTGGTTCGGCGGCTCCGTCACGCCCATGATCCTCTTCTCCTTCTCGCTCATTCTGCTCTCGTCCATCGTCGCCGCCTACGCCGACATGCAGAACACCGCCGCGATGGCCGTCGCCTCCGCGTCCCTCTTCAACCCGGGCTACGTCTGGATGATGCTCAACTGCCTCTCCAACGCCGGCTTTGTGCTCTACATGCGCTCGCGCATCGACAAGAACAACTTTGGCGACCTCGACACCATGTACTACAACAACCTCCTCTCGATCCCCGTCTTCCTCGTCGGCTCGCTGCTCTTCGAGGACTGGTCCGCCGCAAACATTGCCCGCAACTTCCCGGCCGACTCCCGCAACGTCACCATCCTCGTCATGGTCATCTCGGGCCTCATGTCGCTCGGCATCTCCTACTGCTCCGGCTGGTGCCTCCGCGTCACCTCCTCCACCACCTACTCCATGGTCGGCGCCCTCAACAAGCTCCCCATCGCCGTCTCGGGCCTCCTCTTCTTTGGCGACCCCGTCACCTTCTTCTCCGTCTCGGCCATCCTCCTCGGCTTCGCCGCCGGCCTCGTCTACTCCAGCGCCAAGATCCAGCAAAAGAAGCAAAAGGAGCAGTTCCTGCCCACCAACAAGACCGAGGACTAGTGCCCAGAAAATACTGCATACTCATAGTACTTGGTATATTTAATAGAATAGAATACAATAGATCACACCGTGTCGGTCAGGACTAGTGCCCCAGCGAAAATACTGCATACTCATAGTACTTGGTATATTTAATAGAATACAATAGATCACACCGTGTCGGTCTGCCGGCCAATCAGCCTCATGTTTTGCGTCCGGCACCGGCCCGTCACCTTGAGGTCGCCGTACACCGTCACCAGCGTCAGGCTCGGGCACGTCGCGTTCCACTGCTCCACCAGGTCGTCCTCCACCGCGCGCAGAAACCCCACATCGAGCGTCGTTAGATTTTTGGCCCCGTTGATCTGCTGCAGCGGCTCGCGCGTCATGAGCGGCAGCCCGCCAACAAACAGCTCCACCAGCGTGTCTTTCGAGTGCGCAAGAATCGCAGACAGCGCGCCGGCCTGCAGACCCACGCACTTGGTCACAGACAGCGTGTGAAGACCGCTGTTCGCCGTCCAGCCCCTGAACAGACTCTCAACCGCCTCGTCAGATATCTGGTCCAGCTGCTCGAGCCGGAGCTCCTCAAGCACCGCGCACCCCTGCAGCGACGGCACAATCACGTCCGTCAGCCCGCTACACCCAGACAGATTCAGCGACACCAGCCGGCCCTTGTTGGCCTCGAGAATCTCGCAGATGCTGGCGTCCACAACCAGGTCCTCGCAGTGCTGCGGATCCGGGTGCGACAGCTCAAACGACACCAGCGACAGCTCAGACAGCAGCGTGATGCTCGCGGGCTCCTTCAGCGACGCAAGTCGTCTCAGCGACAGCCGCCTAATGTTCGGGCACAGCGTGACCATCATGGCCAGATTCTGGTCCGTCAGCCGGTGCGTGTTGCTAATGGTCAGCTCCTCCAGGCGCTCGCCCACAGTCTCAAAAAACTTGTCCCACGTCGCTTCATTAACAAGAAACGCGCCGTCCAAATACCACGACCGGCACCGCGTCAGCTTTTCCGCCAGGTACAGCAGACAGTCGTTGTGCATGAGCCCACACATGCTCAGCACCAGGCTCTCCAGATTGGGGCTCATCGAGGCAATCATCTTGAGCGAGTCCGAGTCAACGTTCGAGCAGTCCCAGAACTCCAGCGCCCGCGCACCGGGGTCCAAAAACAGCTTGATGCTCACGGGCGACAGCTTGCGGTTTTTGGACAGAATGCGACTGATCTTGGTCAGGTTGATATTGCCAATCTCCCCAAACGCCTCAACGTCGTCAATGTGCTTGGTGATAGTGTTGATGCAAATGTCCTGCAGCTTGGGAATCCTCCACTCCTTGCGATCCAGCAGTGCCGCAGCCAGCTTCTTTCTGTACTTGCGCGCAGCAAGCTCCTTGCTTTTCTTCTCCTTGTCGGCCTCGTTCGCCAGCGCCGTGCAGTTTGTGCACAGAACTCCCCCGCTGCTGTTGGACCGCGAATACACATTGACAGTGAACTGCACCCCGCACTCAGCGCAGTTCATCTCCTTGCCAGGCAGGGGCTTGGAAACACCGCCCAGCTCGTTGCTGGCATCGTCCTCGTCCTCGTCGTCATCCAGACGGCGCTTGCGATTAGCATTTGCAATAATCTCTGCATCCTCTGCATCCACTTCCTCTTCGCGTTGCTCTTGCCCTTCAGCAGCAGCCTGCCGCTCCAAATGGCGTTCTCTGATTTCGGCGGCCGAGATCCCTTGCTCCCGAAGAAACTCCGTGAGTGCAGAGTTCGGACCACGTACTCTGTTTCCGCCTTGTCCTCTCTGTCTTCTATTCATTGCTGCAAAGAGAGCCGAGCAATGGTGGCAATTCTGCACTACATAAACTGAAAAACATGTGAATAAACCACGTGAGGCTCATTAAGCCCAGTCGGGAAGTGCCTGCATATGTCAAACATGCGTTTCAGGCGCACGGTCCACTGTTCACAATTAATTGACAATAAATATTTTACACAATCCCGAGAATCTCTGCCAGCTCGTTCAGAGGCAGCCTTTTCTCAGGTAGCATCGAGTACAGCAACCCATACAGCCGTGTGCGCTTGATTGGAACAAACTGCCCTGTTAAAAGCACCTTGATGACTGTGGGACTCAGGTAGTGCATCTTCATCCGATCACTCAATATCAGATACTGATGAAACATCTTTGACACAGGCAGTGGGATAGGCTTCAGTATCACAATACCCTCGGGCTGTGGTTCAAAGCAGATGCCTCCTGGTATTCGCTGATAGTCCTTCACCCGGAGCATGATTGCAAACAGGGGGAAGTGATTCAAAAATGAGAGCACAGTTTCCAGCCCGGCTGTGAACAATACAATGGCGAGCCTTGCAAGAGCAAACGTTAGGTAAAACACAACCACTGTTGGCAGCAGAAATAACGCTACTGTGAACAAGATGGTGGCCATCAAAAGCTGGTCAAACTCATAGTTGCTAGAGTCAACTCGCTTTCGCAGCACATTCAGCTTTTTGCCTCGCATTACATGAAATAACGAGGTCACAACCCCAAGATGCCAATGGTAGATGCGGGCTGAGGCCACATAGAACCAGTACACATGGAGCGTGGTGATGGCTAGCAGGTCAACAACAACAGAGATTGTGAGTGTGGCTCCAAGAAACCCAGAGTACTTCAACACCAGAAAGAAAAAATGGGTGTGGGGCTTGAAAACAACCGCCAGAAATCCACTCCAGCAGTTGATAACCCACACTAACAATTCGCCAAAAAAAGATGCTAGTTCGGTGTTCAGCTTGAGACCAGCCGGCCAATTCATCAACCAGCCAATCAATGCTGACAGCTTGCTATTTAACGCCTCGTCGATCCCATATGCAAAAAGTTTGGCAATCAGGTCCTTATTGTCCTCCACGAAGCCACTCAAGACAAGACCCAGCAGACAGTCATTAATTACAAGCCATATGGTGTTGTAAAAGCGAATGTATTCAACATTGGCATGCAAATTTGGCCAATTGTCGACAGTGATTTTGGTATACTGCAGCGGCAAATACCGAAACTGCTGTAGACGCAAGTCAAACTGCTGCACAACAGCAGAAAAATCGCGAATCGGGTACGAACCAAATAGTTTCCACTCAATCAGATTCAAAACTATTTCTGCCCATATGCAAAGAAAAAAAATGGCTCGAACGCCAAGAAAAATGACACACTTCAACAATGGAGACCACACGTAGCGGGTTTCCTGAACCACGCGCGCTTGTATTTTCTCCACAGATGCCATCGTCTTGTGAGAAACAGAGACCTGCCGCTTTCGCCTGTTGGGCCCCCGACCTTGTCTTTGATGGTGGTTTTGACGACTAGGTGGCGGAGATGGAGGAGCCACTGCTAGCTTTGGTAAATGCTCTTCAATGACCTTGCCAAGATCAAGGCATGTGTTGATCTGTGCAATTACCTTGGGGAGCTGACTGGTGGAAACAGAGCAATCACGCACAGAGTGCTGCTTCAAAAGCTCTTGGAATTGGTCCTGTTGCTCTTTCTTTTTCACCAGCTTTGACTCATATTGCTCAGCAATCACAGTGTGGTCAGTTAATTCAGATAGTTCTAGTGATATCGGAGAAATAGACAAATATTGTAGACGAGACAGAGATGGTGCTTCGACCATGATAACCTGCACGTTGCCATCAAAAGAAGGAAACATATTGTCGTCGGAAAGATTCCCAAAAAGGCAGTTCTTACTTGCAGGGTATGGAGGGTCCAAATTCAAGGAGCCGACAATCGAAAGGTGCTTTTGTCCACACGTTTGAAACAACGCTGAAGAAGACCGCGGTAGTTCCTTCAACAGATTCTGGTCGGATAACGCGTCCGCAATGTATTTACCGTCTGCAGTGTAAATTGAAGCAACAACCACGAGATCTGAGTCTCCATTGTTCCAACCAATCAAATAACAGCCAGGATGCTCGCTGTATCGTTCCTTTTCAAGAACATGATAAGGAAGATATAAGCGTATTACCATGAGACACGAGAACAGGCTACCCGAATGCACAACCTACACGTTTTGCAGATGAATCGCAGTCTTTGATGCATAGCCGCGCCCTGTTGAACGTGATCTCCACGGGAACGAAGCAGCGGAAAAGAGTAGGAGAAGGGTCCAAGAAATGCTATTTTCTAGCGAATTGGACTGGTGCGCGTTGGAAAACGTTTATAACTACATCTTCACAATTGTTAACTAGGACCATTTCGTGCAAGGGACGCACTGGACACCAGGACGGCGCTCTTCTGTATGACGATTTCAAGCACCCCACTGTCAGTGTCCTAATGCACACTGTTTCACATATCAAACCCATATATGCAGTGATAAGGAGCGTATCAAACCGGCAAGCTTTGTGTGAAGTCTGTGCGTTCAACAGACGTCAATCATATCATTATTATACTACGTAGGTGACTCTCGGACACAAATCCGTTCACATTTGCAGGGGCCACCTTCTGACTGCCATTCCCAGATGCAAGGCACTGCCTCGATGGCTGAGTCTGCGAGTAGGCAACCAGTCGAGAGAATGGGGGCAGTGAACCGAGGGAAACTGCTAGGTAAATCAATAAAAAATCATTGAGGGTCCTTGAAGGCTAGGGACCGCTGCGGTGGGTCGATCTGTGCCGTCTGCAACAGTCTACCAGCTAGCATCCCGGGTCGCTGCAGAGGGTCTCTTCATGGGGTTCTAAAATAAGTAATAGACGGCTCTCCTGAGTCTGGCCAGCTCATGCCTTGCAAAGGCACCAGGATTAAAATAAATTCGTAGAAAATCGCCGCTGCTAATCGTGTTCTTCTTGACAGCTTTTTTTCTGGCTACACACATCTCGCACATAATTTTTTGCGCGGACGCTAATTCATCCCACTCAGCACTGTCCTTTTCACAATCAGAGTGGAAAGTTTAGGGCGTGTCTAAAGGACCTGCCGGCTGAGCACTAGAGCTGGCATTCACTCCTGTTTGTTTCCATCTAGACAGCGTTCTGCTACGCTTTGTAAAGTTCCAACCCGTCAGATTTCAAGGGTGTCGCAGTTGGCTACGCTGTGTTTTACAAGTGTTACGTAATAGGCAGTTTATCAACCAGTGACAGCTGCCCAAACTTAACGGAGGGCACAAGTGTCGGCATCCCTCCACTAGCATCAGCAACCATAGCATCAGTCCTAGTAGCATTTTGTAGTCTTTGCAGCTTGACAGCGTGGTCCACGCTTCACCGTACACTCGCGCGCAAACAATGGCAGTCTTTGGCAGCCAGCACCCCAGCGACGACGACGCGATCAGTCTTGCAGACCTTTCTAGAGCCAATTCTCAGCCTGCCAGTGTTCGCAGTGCCGCCAGTTCAATGGGCGACGCCCCTCTGCTTGCCCATCCGCAGGATCACGGCAGAACTACCATCCGCCAAAGAAGCCTGTCGGACAACGCAGAGCGGCACTCGGCAACGTCGCCTATCCCTTTGAGCATTGACACGGCTACGGATGCTAATGAGCAAGTTCCTGCGAACCTGCAGTTGCTTGGGTCCCAACTGCGAGAGGCAATGCTGGGCGCTCATGGAACCGTTGGTGCATGGCTTGCAGCAGACGATCCAGTGACACCTTCCAAGCGAAAGTCCACAGACAGATTGTCGCTCAAGCCTAGCAATGCCAGCGATGAGGAAGGCTCTTTTGACGGCAGTCACCATGGCGATGATGATGATGAGGATGACGACGAAGAGTCTCACATTGAAACTGTCGTTTTGTCGCCATCTTCACCTGGCGGCCGCACTTCTCGGTTCTTGAGCTCAGCTTCTGACATTGCCAAGGTGCCATTTTCCAAACGCTCAAAGCGCAAACAAGATAGCCAGACACGCTTCTCGCATCATACAAACCCCTCAACTGCATCAAAAATATCCAATGACTCCCTCAACCCGTTCGCTGATGACAACATCTCGGTTAGCAACTCGTTTCTCTCTGTGCAAGGCGCTGGGCCGTATGGTCAACGGCATTCCATTTACACCAATGACTCAAAGGAATCCCTGGGGCCAAACCAGTCCACGTCTTCCGTGGATGTCGCGCATGATTATGGTGACTGGGGTGACTTGCGAAGAAGAAGCGGATCACACACAGTGTCTAGTGCTTATGCAGAATCGCAACAGTCTCTCAATCCCCAACAAGATACGTCCTATCATGGGTCTAATTCCAATGAACTGTTTCCTGCTGAGCCGTTGTCCAAAGATGACCTTCTCAAAAAAAATCTCCATGGAAAATCGCTAATGCTTTTCGGTCCCGAGTCAAAACTTCGTTTGCTGGTCTACAAACTGCTTCTACTACCCGGTATGGAAACCTTCATCCTTTGTCTTATCATCACTCAGCTAGTACTGATATGCTATTCCTTTTCCAACAATGTGGAAAACTATCAAAATGACATTGTTGCGCCACATCTTTCGAAAACCTATGGTGCATTCATTGCTATATTTATTATTTATTCTGCAGAGCTATTTTGCAAAATCTTGGTGGTTGGCTTCTTTTTCGATCACGACGGGCGGGAAATTCAGCACTCAGTATCTACTCGCTCAATCATTCGCATTCCACGTCGCCCAATCTCTGTCCCTGTTAGACGAATACCAGGTTCCAACTTCAAAGTGGAGTTTGCGAAACGCGTTGTCTCCGCACTTCCTTTCAAGCCCATGATCAAGGGTAAAGCACATCGCACTTTCTCATCTTCCAAGCCATTGATGCCTGCTGAAGTGAATTTTATAGCGGAGCGAGCATTTTTACGAAACTCTTGGGATCGTGTAGACCTTGTTGCTGTGGTGTTTTTTTGGATTTCCATGATTGCTAACGCCAATGGCTGGGAAACAAGACATCAGTGGTATGTCTTCCAGATGATTGCGTCGCTGCGAATTTTACGCTTACTCAACATAACACAAGGATGCGCCGATATTCTTAGAAGTATGAAATTAGCTGCACCATTACTGGCGACTGTTTCGTTGTTCATCTCTTTCTTTTGGCTAATTTTTTCTATTGTGGGCGTTCAATCATTCAAATCTTCTGCCCGAAGGCAGTGTGTATGGTCAGATCCTACTGGTATACAAGATGACTTTGCTAGCGGTATACCGTGCGGTTCACAAGCTGACGCAAGTGGTGTTTGTTCTCCTTACTATTTTGCTGATGGTACTCAGTCTACTTATACCAAGGGCTTTTGTTGTACATATCCCGCCAAGTGCATCTCAGATCCTCACCTCGAAAATGATTATAGTTACAACAATACCGTGGGATTCGACAACATATTTTATTCTATCCAATCCGTTTTTGTACTCATGTCTTGCAATACTTGGAGTACTCAGATGTATGATATGATGATGACTGATTATGAAGCAGGGGCTTTATTTTTTATTTGTGGCATTGTTATTTTGACATTCTGGCTTGTTAACCTTCTTGTAGCGGTTATTGCATCCTCCTTCCACCTTGTGAGGGAAGAAAGAGGTCAAAAGCTAATTTTAAAGTCAAACCAGCCAGCGGGAGGACATGTGAGAAAGACTGGCTTCAGCATCAAGATTATTGAGTATCTTTATCAAGCATTTCTCATCATTTCTTTGTGTATGATCCTGGTTGATATTTTGAGCGCGTGCTTTGTGACAGAGCATTCTAGCGAGCATTTCTTTTACATGCGCTATACCATTTGTGTGGTCACTGCGCTGGTTCTCTTATTTGAAATTTTATTCAGGTTTGTTATCAGGCCCATCAAGTTTTTTCGAAAGAAAACCAATATTGCAGACACCATTTTGGCAATCATCAACGCAATTATTGTTATTCCTGCAATCTATGACAATAACTCTGAAGTTTATCGGTGGCTAACGTTTTTCCAGGTGGCGAGATTTTATCGAATTGTCTACCTCATTGTTCCTGCCCGACGTCTGTGGCTCCGTATTTTGAAAAATTTCAAGACGACAATCAATCTTACCATATTTTACTTTCTTTTGTCATTTTTCTGCTCTGCATTGGCGATTCAGTTGCTGCGGGGTGTAGAAACTTTCGACTCTGTAGGCAGCACGAGCGGCCCAAGCTATGAAACATTTTACAGCATTGTTAACTCATTTCTGGGAATGTATATCATCTCCACTACTGAAAACTGGACTGATTATATGTACCCAGCTATTGAAAGTGCTCCAGACTTGTCTCTGGCCGTTTGCTATGGAATATTTTTTGTCTGTTGGTTTATATTGTCAAACACGTTGGTGGTCAATATGTTTATTGCCGTCATCAATGAGAACCTGGAAGATTCAAAGCTGAATAAACGATGGAAACAGTATGTCATGTTTGTCAGGCAGCTGCTAAGAAAGGATCTAACGCATAATAACTTTGGCGGCGGGATCAAAAGTTTGCTGAATGTAGTCCGCGGAAAAAGCTATAAACCAGACGACTCATTAGCAAGCAGAAGATATATCGGCAATGTACTTACTGGTATTGCAGCGCAGCTCGAGTCTCCTGATGATGACCAGGTTGAAGACTTTGACCGCCTTGATGACAATCATCAGCTATGGCTAAAAATTAAGGCTGTTTTCGGTGTATTACGGTGGAAACGGTTTATTAAGAAAAAAAGTGGAGAAAATCCATTTGAATCACCATTTGACTCCATTGCAGATGAAAGAGTCATTCGTTCTGCGGATTACATTGATCGCCTCATCAAAGAGCGAGCTACTCTGCAAGATCGACGAAAAGAGTATCTCTCAAAACACCCCACACATGATAGATCTGTTTTTCTTTTTAACCAGGACTCTCCAGTTCGTCTCTTTTGCCAAAAAATTGTAGAGCCTTCTTATGGAAGTAAGAGGACAAATGGTGTGGAGCCCGTGAGACATATTTGGTTTGCTTTTTCAATTTTCATGATTGGCTGCACGTTAGCAATGGTCATTATTGTCTGCATCAACACACCAATTAGATTGTATATTGAAGGGCCTGACAGTGCGTGGCAAGTGTACTTTGAGATAGCTCTGACAATTGTGTTTACGGTAGAGGCCGCGATAAAAATTATCGCTGATGGATTTTTGAAAACGCCAAATGCCTACTTGAAATCGTCATGGAATATGATTGATCTGATGGTGTTACTTTCTCTGTATGTTAATCTTGCAGCTGAAGTAAGAAACTTGGATAATGTTTCCCGCTACCTTGCTGCTTTCAAAGCTTTTCGTGCCTTGCGGTTGCTCACATTGTCAAGGACAGCGAAAAAAACCTTCGAGGACATGGTCATAGCTGGTATTGGAAAAATCATGGCAGCTGCATTAGTGTCGTGTTGTTTACTCTTTCCATTTACTGTGTGGGGATTAACCTTGTTTGCTGGACGACTTCATCAGTGTAACGATGACAATGTGCCTTCTCAAAGCGGTGCTTCATCAGACCCTGGATGGTTTGGATATTGTGTGGGAGAATACAGCTCCAACCCATCACCGGCTAGTACAATGCCCTGGGATGTGTGGGCACCAAGAGCTGTATATAAGGATTATTTTGATTACGACAGTTTTGGGCATGCTTTAATGATTCAGTTTGGTGTCATTTCACTGGAAGGATGGGTGGATGTGATGAATGCCATTATGAGTATCACTGGTGACGACACTAATCCTGTCCCATTTGCATCTTCTTGGAATGCCATTTTTTCAATATTCTACAATATTTTGGCTACCATTTTTATTTTGACTCTGTTTGTTTCAGTAATCATTAAGAACTATCGTGAAACTAGAGGAACAGCCTTTTTAACAGATGACCAACTGATGCATTTTGAACAACAAAAGATTCTCGCTATTGTGAGACCCATTGTTCGAGAACCTAGTCTAGGAAGAGTGGGTACCATTATCCAGCAATCCATCATTGAAGAGACGTGGTTTTATCGGATAGAGCAGTTTATTTTGGCTTTACTAGCAATTGGATTGGTAATGGACTATGCACCAAGCAACAATACTCTAACAGGCACTTATATGAACCTTGCAGATGCTAGCTACTTGTTGACCACAATATCTACAGGTGCACTCTTAGTCACGCACTGCATTAAGCTTTTTGTTCTCAAATGGAAGCTATTTATAAGTAGACGCTGGGATGTCTACGGATTGTTTGTGTCGACAGTATTTTTTGTCTTATCGATAGTATCCATTGTTATTAAGAGAAACAGCAATGTGGCCTGGATTGATACACCCGGTGCTATGGGTAGCACAATTGACTCACTTTTTGTGTTGGTTCTCATTCTTTGGATTCCTCACTCTAAGGCTTTACGCTCTTTGTTTAACACTGCAACGGCTTCTGCTGTTTCGTTAGCAAACTTATTGCTCACTTGGTTTGTTATGTTTCTTGTGTTTGCTATTGCTTTGAATCAAGTGTTTGGAATGACCAAGATGGGAGAAAATACAACAGTGTATACAAATTTCAGGACAGTTCCCAGAGCGATGATTCTCTTGTTCAGATTTTCTTGTGGAGAAGGTTGGAATCAATTACTTGCAGATTTTCTTATCGAAGAGCCTAATTGTCAGTCTGGCGCATATCTGGCTTCTGATTGTGGTAGTCCATGGTTTGCATACCTTCTTTTTGTTTCTTGGAACATCCTTTCGATGTATATTTTTGTGAATATGTTTGTTTCTCTTATTTACGAGAATTTTCATTATTTGGTTTTAAAAAGAGGAAATGATGAAAAACATAGAGAATTCAGTGAAGAAGAGATCGAGGAATTTCAAAGAGCTTGGCAGTATTATGATCCTCATGCTACTGGCTATGTGGAATTCGATGAGCTGAAAGATATTGTGGTCAACCGTGTGAGCGGTTACTTTCATTTACCATCTGCCGATAAAGATTTTCCTGTCCGTGAGATTATGGCACAGGTGGACTTCAGTGATCTCAATAATTTTAGTTTGTTGGCTAGCCAACTTAATCAAGCTTTGAAAGGATTAGGACCGGAATACAGACTGTCAAATCGGTTTTTCAGAGATGTTCAATACCTTTCGAAAACCAGATGGGAAAAACAAAAAGGAAAGATACCTTTTTCCGGAGTACTTTCAATTATTCCTCTCTACAAACCTTCCAAGTACGCTCAAGTAACTGATGATATGTCACCCGAAGAGATTGATACTAGAATGCGAAGAGTGGATAAATCAGGAAGTGTCCTCACTTTGGAGAATTATCTAGTACATTCGATGGAGGTCACCGAATCATGTGAAATTTATTACAGAAAGAAATGGATGGATGCGCCGTTAGGCAGGTTTATCTTTGATCGATGGAGTTTTGTCAAGACAATCAAGCATAGGAGTAAAACAGAAGTCACTGACGTGGATGTAAGTGACTTTCACTTTCATGATGATACTAATGAACTTCATCGCAGGTCAGGTGTGCCAAGCATCCGCATAGATGTACCAGAAACTCCATAGTGGTTTGTGCTTGACCCTTAAAACGTGAGGTTGAAAATTTTATATTATAGATTATTATATATTTATTGCCATCTAAATCACATTGTGACATTTAATATTCAAAAATTGGCCATTGCTCAGCAATAGTGGGTTTTTGAGTATGCAAGTTACCCGCTGTCCGTGCATCACCATTCGAGTTGGACGACTGTTAAAACCCAACCGAAAGAATCCTGTCATCTTGAAGCAGTTTTGGTGTCGCTCAAAACAGCATCTCTTTGCCGAGCAATGTTGATAGCTCAATAGTAGAAATAAAAAGTCATTATTCCGTGATACGAAAAAGAGAAATGTGCGATGAACATATGATTGACGAATCCTAGGTTTTATCAAGTGCTTGACAAATGAAGTAATCAACAAAATAAATACCATACTTTTGAAAAACCATCTTAGATTCGTCATTCATGACCTTGCTCTGTAGGACATTACCTACAAACACAGAATATAACAAGACCCAAGCACAGCATCCTCGACTCTATTGACAGGAGCAGATACCAATCTGCCGTCAAATAGCGATGCAACATTTTCAATGTCTTTTAAAGCCTTGTCCTTTTTTGCGCTCTTTTCAACGAGCTTCCATTTGCCAAATATTAGCAACCCATGACCATTAGATGGTAGGCGTTGGATCTTGAGCGAATCATACGACTGTGAGTGCTCGTTTTCATTCTTAGATGGCAAATAATACTGGCTCGGCACATAATACGTATAGCTGTAACCACCTTTCACAGTAGAATCGGTAAAGACTTGACCGAGTGTCGACGCAGCTCTTACGGTATAACCAAATTGCCTTCCATAAGCTTGTTTTGGAGATACAACTTTTGCCTCTTCTATATCCACCGTGACTCTTGTGTTTATGGGAACTTTTTGATCCGCTAGCTTGAAGTACTCTTTTTCACCAATGTTGATATACTGTGTTAGGTTTTTTCCTTTCGCGCCTTTCTTCTTTTTCTTGTCGTGTGCTTGGGGTACAGCAAGTCCTTCTAGGTATCTTGATTTACCACCATGCGATAAGATAGGAAGACCAGGCAACTTTGGAAGCTTTTTAGCATATTGAAGAGTCTTTAATTCTGTAAAAATGGAAGCTCTTAAATAGGAAGGTGTAATAAAAAACTGTAAAAGTGTGGCCAGTAACAATGTTTCACTAGTAAACTGTGGTGTGAGGTTTTCATCTGCATTAGCGGGCTCATTTTCAGGCTCTTCCGCAAAAGTCTTTTTCTTTGAAGCTTGCAAAGTCTCATTCCCTGATTCCAAGCTCTCTTTGTCTACTTCATCATCAGAGACGTCATAAATTACTATCTCGCTAATATTGAAAGATGCGGCAGTTCGAGCAATTTGATATGCAGCATTTGTAGCCTGCTGAATTGAACGACACGCCTTTGCACTGATGGTGCTTGATGGAATGCAAAGACTCAATTGTGTACTACTCATGTCTACTGTTCGATCTACAAAACTTCGTCAAAAATATTCTTTTCAACTTTTCCGACAAGTTCCAAAACTGGAAGATGGTTACGTGACTAGCTGGACAATTTCACATCCTGATGCGAGTAAATTTGAAATAAAAAAAATTGGACAAATCAGGGATCGAACCAGAGACCTTCAACATGCAAAGCTGACGCGCTACCAACTGCGCCATTTGCCCACTACATTGGTGACATGTGGAAGCGTATTCTAATACATAAAACAATTATTTTTTCTTACCGCTGGAGCTATTTTTGAAATAATTACTTGTTGAAAATGATTAAAATATAATAAAATTGTCATTCCAATTTCATACTACCGATATATACTTTTAAGTCTTATATTTGAAAAAAGGACAAAAAAAAGTTAGCGGCGCCCGGTCTCGATCCGGGGACATTGGGGTTATGAGCCCCACGCGCTAGCCACTGCGCCACGCCGCTTATTGGTTTAGAATGTCAGCTGAATAACCCTAGTATGGTACGATTATTTTGTGAATTTGTTGAATCTACAATTTCATAGAAAAACTCAACAATTTGACCTGGATACACAATTTTAAGAATTGTCAAATGTAAAAAATATCCATTCAATAATTTTGAGCTTTGTTCCTCGAGGCTACTTAGGTATGGACCACCCGTTTCAACATTATGTTTAGCAGCAAAAAGCTTACCAAATTTGAGATTACTGTTTAGTATTCGGGTTGAAATAAGCCAGGAATCAATTCATATACAAGAAAGTGCATATTAGGTTGCTTTTCTTCCTTTAAAGTGTTAGAACGTAGTTAAGGAGTCAAGACAAGATAAAGATATTGCAGATGTGAAAATAGTAAACATTGGATTCAGATACTTTTTATCAGGGTTTGCATTGACATTGGTCTAGGCCCAATTGATATACTGGGTGTTGATGGCTGGTTGGTGAACAGATGGTGGGTTTCAGTAAATCATATTGAAATATTTGAGTAACAAAGCTTTCACAACGAAAATTTGAATTTGATTCGAGAAAACAAAGTTTCTAGATAATTGTTGGGTTATGTGAAGTTTTCTAATTTTTGACTTGTTATTAGAGCAGTTCAGTCTTGATTCCAGGTGAAATGCTGCACAAGTTAATTCGGTTAGTATTTAGATGAGAAGCTCATCTGTATAAATAGCTGTATACATTTGAAAATCCTCGTTTACATTCATGTAATGACAAGGTGCTGATGTTGGCACGTCAATTACAAAGATCTCTTCATAAGTGTGCGACAGGTAAACAACGGTCGCAACTGAAATGTTGACTGTTTTCAAGTTGAGAATCAAGTAGAACGTTTTTACCCTTGCCACTATATGCATTAAGAAATATGGAGTTCTATAATTTATGTGTTTCTTCCAAATTCTTCTTAAGCATTTGAGCTGGGCAGTGGCCAGTTCCTGATCATATTGTAAGCACAATCTCGGTGAAAGCAGGTTTTTTGAGCTGATGTAACACAAGCAAGGGGTCATGATCGTAAAATAATCATCTCTGTCTGAGACTTGGCCATCAGATATGCAACGCTTAACTTTGCATAGTGTTCATCCAAACCGAAATTAGATACAATATATAAAAAGCTACTGAGATAACTGCACTGCTAGCTACTCTTTCCAACTTTACAGAGGTTGGACTCTTAACAAAATAGGAGGTGTGTACTATTTCATGCTGGTACGTTACCTTTCTCGATCATGATATGGGAAATATATCCATAGAGGGTAGCGAGAGACGTTTGTTGATCCAATGTGAAGCCATCGCCGTAAATCTCTTTGATGGCACCTAGAAGGGTAGTTGCAACAACATCATAATGTCCTTGCGTAATTCCTTCAATTCTTCCGTGTCTGATAGCCAAAGCAGTCACCTTTTCATCTACTAGCTCTTTGTTATCCAAATTATCGATAACGAGTGTCAATGTTCGAGCAAGAGCCACTGCTTGCCTTTGAAGGTTGCTGAACATCGACTTGAGCTCAGGATGTTCTGTGAGAAGATTTTTATAAAATGTAGTGGTGATGAACTCCACAGCAGACTGATCGAGTGGTCCCCAGAGCTCTCGAAGATGAGATTTCTGTTTTTCTGTAACCCAGACAGGTACTGTCTTATTCAACTCTGTCTTTTGTTCCGATTCAACAGGTACTTCACTAGCAGTGGTTGATCCAACATAACCTTTTTTGACTGTGACCTTTGGAGAGTCAGGAGGCGAGAGTGGAAGCTTAGCCAGCAAGGATTCAACGTTGCTGACCTGAGAATCTTGATCTGGAGTAATGGGGCGAGTAACTGCCATGTTAATGAATGATAATAGATAGAGTATTGAAGTAACCGAGTGAATGCTCATGAGCCTGCGAAACACATCTGTATTTATAGGACAGTAAGACTATCGGCAGCGACGTATTGCTACCACAAATTGCAGGCAAACACATAGGGCGCATCATTATTGACTACGAAAGGTAAGTTACGAATACATGAAACACTGCAGCAACGTGGACCGATCGTTGCCTGAGAATCTCGTGACACTTTCAACGGTTGTTCACGGATCATCATGCAGTCGTGCATATATTGACGTGCGCATGGATTAGTGCATTTTCATAGACTTTTCATTATTGACCCTTTGCATGGAAAATCCAATACTGCAATTCAACTGTCAAGCTCTAGGTTGTGTTTCAACATTGTGCTCGCATCTGTTCATCGGACAGTGCTAACGATTTGTGTGGCTGCCACGGCCAATAATATCTGTCCAATAGATCCAATTTAAGAAAGTGTTAGCCTCGCCTGCAGATTGCTCAGCGACCCCAAGCCGCCTACAATTGTACCTTGAATCTTGTTTAAACATGCTGGTTCAAATTTTGAGAAACCACATGCGCAGGAACTGCAAACGTGCAGAAACAGCTTTTTTTGCTTTTGACAAAATTTGCTTTCGCTTAAACTTTCAGAAGTCAATTCATGCGCCGGAATTTTTCGCCGGCAAACCTAAAAATCTACTCTCCGTATAGCTGGCGTTTTGAAAATGAGACTAGCTTCATGGTTGACCGCCGCCGCCATATGATTGTAAGACATGACTATCGTGGTGGCAGGGCGTCGAACCTAGGCCCACGGCTGGGTGCGTGAACTGCAAGTGAGACAAGTCCACTACAACAGCACATGACGATCTTACGGTGCTTCCAACTTGAGCAACAGCTTAGCTGGCTGCTCTAAAGTAAACTAGTCCCCACAAGCGAATGTCATGCTCGAAAACGCTAGCACACTCACGCTTTACAAAACGAGATTATCGATGGCTTTGTAAATTGGTTCTCCCAAAGAAGCCCGGAACGGTGTTGCAGGGAACCTTGTCTCGGTGTTTGTTAATGCTGTGCAATCTGGGGAGAGGGCTACTTGATTAGGTACTTGCAGTTTGAGAGATCTTTCCAAGGCGGAGGGGTAAAAAATAATGCCAACTGTCTCTGACGGCTGCATCTCGAGCATGACAAGAAAGTGGATGGCGGAGAGGTATTTTGAGAGTTATGGTAATTCACGAGAAAGCAACTTCCGAACTTGCATCTTTGTCTACAAAACTGAGATTTACGGCGGCAGGTGAGCACCAAAGTCACGCTACCATTCTGACGCAGGTTCGGCTGCCACGGCCAAGCATGCGGAGCATCAAAGAGCTGAGGTAAACTGTAGCCGAAGCAAATCACCCGAAAACGGCCGACGGAATGAGGTAATTGCATCGTTTACATGCTAATACACATTGCAGTCGACCCCTATGGAGGACTGCCATTGCGGGGCTGAGCGAGGACGATATAGAGCTCCACAGTGGATCAAACGGTTTGGGTGGATCTGGTGGAGCTGTCAGTTCAACACAATTTGATGACGACTGCTGTGCTCTTGACCAACAAAAAATAAAACTATTTGATTGGACAATGAAGTCTTTTCAGGCATCGCGGCTAGAATTGCTGTTGTCGGAGGTCAACCACTAATCGCAAACTCCACTCAGCGCGGGTCACGCCACATTGGCATTGAATATCCAATCAAGCTCAAGGCTACAACTTCCCCCGAGTATGAGATCAAAAAAGGCATTTGCTCAACATAATATCGGAGATTCTAGGAAGTATTAGGAATCAAATTTGGACTATATACAATAATGTGTTTTTTGTTTTCTCGCCTAGCACCGCTTACAGTTAACAGCTCTCAGCGTTCAGATAGCTCAAATCGCTAATGCTGAAAACGAGAACTGGTTGCCCACCACCACCGCCTCGTAGACGCGGATAATACACGAATCAATTAACACGCGTTTTTCAATTACGGATTACTTCGCGCGATATCAAAACAAACCTGACGTTTTATCAGAATGCAGATTAGAGAGTGGTTCAGTGCGTCCGACCAAAATGCACCTGCTGGTTCGTCCAAGAAGCGAAAGCGTGTCGATCCTGACGTTGACACCGCTCCGGCCAAAGTGGCAAAGGAAGACGATAGTCTGGAGAACGTAGACACTCCTTTAAACACTCAGCGTGGGACTTCAGCAAACGTCACTGTCAAAGATGTTCCCTTGAGCGTTTCTGAACTGTCCGATAACGACGCAGAAGCGGATGTGTCCAAGGATAGTGCCCTTTCCGACGTTTCCAAAAATCTCAAGGAAACACCCTTGCCGGTGTCTGCGGATTCTGCTGATGCATCCAATGGATCAGACGTCGCTCAAAATGCAGAGGTTGTGCAAAACGCGGCCAAGGAGGCTGCCAAGCGAGAGAGAGAAGCAAAGAAGGAAAAGGAAAGACTTGCAAAGGAGGCCATGAAAGAGGCCAAGAAAGAAAAGGAAAGACTTGAGCGAGAGGCGAGGGAAGCCAAAAAAGAGCAAGAAAGGCTTCAAAAGGAGGCCAAGAAGGAGCAAGAGCGACAGGAACGAGAAGCCAAGAAAGAGAAGGAGCGGCTTGAAAGAGAAGCCAAGAAGGAGCAGGAGCGGCTTGAAAGAGAAGCCAAGAAGGAGCAGGAACGACTGCAGCGAGAGCAGAAAAAGAAAGAAAAGGAAGAGCAGAAACTGAAGGAAAAACTTGAAAAGGAAAGACTGAAGCGCGAAGAGCGGGCTGCCGAAGAAGCTAACCGCCCTTCGATTGGCAAGTTCTTTTCTATCACTAAGAAGAAACCTGAACGAGATCTGCCCGAGAAGTGCGACTCCTTCTTTCAAAAATTGTTTTTGCCATATTATGTGCAGCCAGGCGTGCAGCTAGTAGTGCCATCTAAAAGACCTCTGCGGAGCGAGGCAGTTGCTAGTCTTGACGATATTTTGAGGGGGTCAAACATCAGCATTGACAAAAAGTCCAGTTGTGCCGTCTGGCTTTCTGACCATCATAAACCACGCGGCTACACTCCGTCTAGAAAACTCAAGGACCTGGAAGGCCTTCAACTTTTGGGGGACGAGGAGGCTGCTACTGCAATGCGTGATATTCTCAACTCTGTTCCTCTGAAACACATTGAGTTTTTTGAATCCGTGCGGCCACCGTACTCTGGTGCCTCGACGATGGCTATATCTCGCGATATTGCCACGCATCCGTTCGCTCGACACTTTGAGCAGAGTCTTAACTACGACTATGACTCGGAGGTTGAATGGACGCTGGAGGACGAGGAAGGTGAAAACTTGAGTGACGTAGAGGATGATGAAGATGACGACGATGCAGAGATGGAAAGTGAAATGAGTGACTTTGTCGAAGATGACGAGGCTCCAAAAGCTGGTATTCAAGGGTTGCCAGTATTAAACGCAGTTTCGAAGTGGAACGATGGTACGAGCCCTGAAATTTTTGATCCAATGGAAGTGGATATTTTTTTGCATAACGTCACATCCATTGATCCGTTTAAATGTTACTGGGGTTCTGAGGAAGAGATTTCACACAGTAAAAAACAAGCAAATGGGATTGCTATCACGAACGCTACACAAAACACACAAGGTAGCAACAAAACCAATACGGCAAGTCAAACACCCACGAAAGAGATCATATCTTCAAATGAGCTCTCATCCTTTCTTGGAAAGGTGGTTGGCAGCAGTTACTCTAAGGATACTTTGGCTGAAATTCTTTCTCAGGGAGAATTTAAGAACTACACTAAAAAGCTGATCAAGAACACGATTGACGAAGTTGCGAAAAAGAGTCGATCTGGCGCCAAAGCATGGGAGGCCAAGCCTGAGTACATACACCTGATGATGATCAGTAGCTAGCGGATCTTTCGCGAGCAATTGGATCACTATTTTTTACATTTTACGGGATCACCGATTAAATTTAGAAATGCTGTGATAGTTTGTGGCAACGGCAAGTCAAGTCGTACACAACAGAGTGCTATGGGCAGTTGACTAGGTTGATCTGTGCTGGTATGCAGATAGTCTATCAACAACTCTTTTGGAACCTGCATATGTTGTTTTCTTCAATCCTAAATAGATTATACCTATAACTACAGTAGTATGATGAAAGCTTCCAAAATTATCAGAGGTGAAGACGTGAGGTGCTTGCGTGAATCAACATCCAGGAAATAAGATCCAGGTTTAGAGCACTAATAAATAAAAACTGGTAACTAAACTCTTGCTCTTCTGGATGGACTTCTGCTCTCTCACCCCTGCTTGCCGATCATCATCCAGTACCATGATCCAGTTGTTTGACGAGAGAGTGAAACGCTGCAAATCAAAGGGAGGCACAACTCTAGGCAAGTGTGCTGTAACTTTTCTTCAACAAGTCACACGATAGTCTATTTTACAAATAGTCTTTATTGGATGACGACCCTAAATTACTAAGCTCTTCTATCACTTCCACCATGATCGGTACCAGGTGGGCCGCACAGAGGGCACAAAAGACTCAAGTGACGACATTCCTGCCATTCTTGGAAGAGCTTGCTGGGCGAAATCCGCGCATGTCTTATTCCATAAACTATATAAGCAGCAAGATCTCTGGGCATTAGTCATTTTTAATCAGATCAATCGATAGAGAAAAATGGGTGAATTTTTGTTTCATGTGCAAATGAGCTGTGATGGTGAGTATGGCTTGCAAAATGAGAAAATGTTGTAGCTTCACATGCTAACCCAGGCTGTTCAAATGCCGTTAAGAAGGCTCTTGGCCGGGTAGACGGTGTTGAATCTGTAGATACCAACTTGGCTGACCAGTCAGTCACCATCAAAACCAACG
Source organism: Limtongella incommunis (assembly GCA_003706695.3). Taxonomy (NCBI): domain Eukaryota; kingdom Fungi; phylum Ascomycota; class Dipodascomycetes; order Dipodascales; family Trichomonascaceae; genus Limtongella; species Limtongella incommunis. Next base: position 32,182 of record PPME03000004.1, read on the forward strand.
CTTCGGTAACCGAAGAGAAGGTTTATAGCACTATCGAGAAGACCGGCAAGAAGATTATCGATCATAAATCGGTTGCATAGTTGTACTATATTAAGTTATGTAAATTGTCTATATTTTGATAAATCACTGTTAGAGGCGGATTCAGTGCCGCGTTATGCTAACATTTCGAAATCACCGCGTGATTGAGAACAGAAAGCTCAAAATGTCACCTCTCAATACCCGGTTCTCGGTCCAGATGGGATTTCACCCTGCTGGACTAGTTCTCACCCAAGTCAATATCATACACCCAGTCCTTCAAATTGGAGTGGTAACTTTCCTCAATGTTGTCACCATCGCCAGCCGCTACTCTCAAAACCAACTCGTTCATTTTTGACGATCCTAGAATGTCCACATGCTCGGCCGTCTCAGCTCCGCCTCTGATGTCAAATGCATCAGGCTTATGTGGCAGCTCAACAACAGTCACCTTTGCCCCTCCAGGGTTGAACTTGGAATTAGCATCTTTCCATCTGTGGCACATTGCATGTGTCGTCAATGAAATTGTGCCGTCTCCAGCGCCCATTATTACTGGCTGTTTGGCGGTCGTTGAAATGGTCACATTTAGACTAAGTTCAGATTTGTCGTCCTCGTCATAATAATATGATCGTTCAGTGGGATTTCCCACTCCGTAAAAGCAATAAATCTTCAAATCCGGAGCATTTGGCAAAGCAACTTCAAGTGGGTTGGACCATGTCTTTGGGTCATCTTCATTCGCCTCTACCTCCTGCCTAGTTTTTGCAAGACCAAAGGAATAGGTCTCTTTTGTGCGCCTCTTGAACCAATCAGGACCTTGATTAAGCATGTACTCAATAGAGTCAGCAACAGTCAGGTTTCTCGAAGACAATTTAGAAACCTTATGACTGAACTTGATAAAATTTCCATACGAAACGTTGCAGCCGGGCTCGTCATCTGGTGCGTGGTCTAAAGTTCCCCAAAGAGCGTCACCTCCTTTCGGAATCATTGACGCGATACCGCCAAAGGTGCGCAACATATCTGCTCTTTCTTTGCGAGAAAAGAACTGCTCAAGACCATATTCAGCAATCGCATTAAGATTGACAGTATCCTTCATTTCACCTGATAGCAGAGCTACAATTGCCTTTGGAGTACCTAGAGTAGAGCCGGAAATGTCCACAAATGCCTCGAGATAGTCGTTGACCCACGACTTGCCTCCATTTCCACCCTGAGGAGATTCAACCCACTTAAGAAAGTAGAACATCACCTGCACGCCCATAGAGTGACCACAAAGGACAGTTTTTTTCCCCGTTCGATGCATATTCAATTCGATTTGGAGCTTCAGTTTAGAAAAGTATGAATCACGCCGCTCCAAGTCAGGATAGGCTAACCGCCAGTCGTACGAAGCCACCATCATATCGTTGAGCTCAAACCCCAAGGCAGCCAGATTCTCAATGATTTTATTCCAGATCCAATAGCCCGTGATAAAAAAATCGGCTGAATCCATGCCCTGGGAAGCACGCACCCTGAAATTTGGAGGGTCCAAACCAGTTTCGGGATCTAGCATAATGTGCTGTAGCCAGCACGGTTTATCAAGTAACATAAACCTGAGCATGGTCCATGTTCCCCAGACTCTTTTTCTAAAGTATGGTTCCGAGTTGCACTCCGGAGTCCCCTTCAACGACCACGACTCGAGGCCCGTCGAAATGACACCGGGAACCAAAATTATGGGAAAAGCAGGCTTCAAATGCTTGTCGTTTCTCAAATGCTTTCCAACAGCAAACGACTCCGAAAAGCTGCCCCCTTCCTTCTCCAACTGCTTCGCATCATGCATGATGTTTCTCGGCAAAACGCCGCCAGGAAATCTGTCCTTAAGGTCAGAAAACATTGCATCAAAAGAATCGCCAAGCTGATCAATAGAGAGATTAGAGAGACTAGTGGAAGAAGTTGCAGTGTAAAACGCTGCCAGGATGCCGACCAAAGCACCAAGGATAAACACAACCTTCTTGGAGGCGAATACAGATTTTTTGCTAGGCTTTCCACCCTCGCTTTTCTCCGATTCGGCAGTTGATGGCGGTGTTTGTCTATCGGTTTCGGTGGCATCATCGTGACTCTCTGGCGTATCTTTCTGCTTTTTGGAGCCCGATCGCTGTTTTCGGTTCCTCGCACTTTTGGCAGCCATATCCAAAAATTATGATGGTGTGATGTAGACTCTTTACAACAATTGCTTGCTCAGATACTGTCGGCCCACTGCTTCCGTGGCCAATCTGGTTGGACATTATGTTTATTGCTTGCTCCACAGCTAGTGAGGCTGTGCGGCCAACCCCCGAGAGAGATGGTGATCAAGAGTCGATGCTTCTGAGTACGGCGGCGCTGAATGGTTGCTTTGATTTGAATTGAGCGTAGTGAAGCAGTTGAAATGATCAACGGAAGGCGTGCTTGCTTTCTGGCATTGTACCTTATTTGTCAAGCAGACGGTATCAGCCAGCAAGAGCACCATCACGTGCTGGGCTACAACATATCGGCCGGTGCACTGCCTGCCGTCGTGAACAGATGGATCGGCATTTAGCTATGGAGCTGATTGATGGCAATAGGAAGACACCACTTTCGCTGGTGTTGCAATTTTTTGACTCTTACTAATCTGGTTTCCTGCACATTGCGCATCCTCGCACATGTCTGAGTGTCACAGCCGTGCAGCCGGCCCCATAGCTGATAAGCTGTGGGCAGATGGTGGGGTTCTCAACAGATATACAACACCCGTCATCGCTTGCCTGTCCTTTCCTACGGCATCTCACATTGTTCCTTTTTGCTCAAAATCAAGTAAAGGGTTCCACACATTGCGACCGTTCTCCACAGCATTCAACAGGTGCATAGTTTGCCATGCTCAAATCAACCCTCTCGTCATGGAGAGAGCTGCGTGAGTACCTCACACCAATTTCACACACATCTACCTTTTCCACCACAGGAGAAATCACGCCTGAGGAGTTTGTGCAGGCAGGAGACTTCCTCGTTTACAAATTTCCTACCTGGCAGTGGGAATCGGCGCCACCAAACAAGCAGCGCGACTTCTTGCCCGCCGACAAGCAGGTTTTAACAACCAAACATGTTCCCAGTCACATCCGTGCTACCAGCATGACCTCCATGGAGCCGGTCCTGGACGGCGGCGAAGACGCAGACGAGGAAGACGAGGAGTCCGAGTGGATTCCTCGCCAGCACGCAAGCGCTGTCGCAAACCACAAGGCTGCGGGTGAATCCGGCGCCTCTGCTGGGCCTGACAGTGCGGGTGAAATCGAGGAGATTGTCGAGATCGAGGAAGAGGATGACGATGCCGCGGTGTTCTCAAAACCCACGTCATCATCGGACCCGAACCTGCGCTCCTACAATATCTACATCACGTACTCAACTTCCTACAGAGTTCCAAAGGTTTATTTATCAGGCTTCAACGCGGACGGAGTCCCGTTGCTACCGGAACAAATGTACGAAGACGTAGTCGGCGACTACAAGGATAAAACCGTCACATTAGAACGGGCGCCATTTGCCGAGGACCTGACTATGATCTCCGTACATCCCTGCAAACACTCCAACGTAATGAGAATTCTATTGAAAAAAGCGTCCGACAAGTTGGCGGATGAGTGGGAGGAGGTCGAGCAGACCACAGAGGCTACTGAGGACAACGACAATGTGCCGGATTCTGCCATTCGTGTCGATCAATATCTCATTATCTTTCTCAAATTCATTTCCTCCGTCATTCCTGGAATTGAGTATGATTACACAATGGAGTTTTGATTGCGATTTGCATGCAGTGGTCCTACAACTACTCCACCACAACTTACTTTTCAATATTACGCTTCCACTCCCCCACTTGCAGCCACTCGTCATTGTGGCTTATCACCGCACTGTCACTGATCGAGCCCTCTGCCAACCATTGTATTATTGTACCATGACTGTATGGTCCATGACATTCTTCATCCTCCATAGACCACTTAAAGTAATAAATATCCGGGTCCTCGTCGTCCTCTTCCTCTCTCTGCCTCTTTATGTTCTGTCCTGTCAGCTTGCTGTATATTCTGCCCAGCTCCTCCCTTGTCTTGTCATAAACAGATAGGCCGTAAGAGCGAGAAAGTGCTTCACACGCGTCAGTCAGTTGAACGATACGCTGGGATAGTCCTTTTTTAACGTCCCTAGGTTTCTCTAATTTCCTTGCCGTATTCAGCTTTTGAAGGTTTTCGGTAGGTGTTTCGCCGACATCGAGAAGTGAGCAAACGGCGGAAAGGTGATCAGCATCGGACCCCAAGTCTTGCTTAACTGCGCTGCTGCTTTTCTCGTGAGCTATCCTTGCTTTGCTTATTTCCTCAGCTGAAATTCCATCCAGCCACTGATCCTGATGCGCGTCAGGATCTTCTTCGCGGGGAATGAAATTTCCATCCTTGTCAAATGCTCCTTCCTCCAAATTATCTTCCAGAGAAAACTTTTCAATAGCAATTTCCTGACTTCCTGCAGGTGGCTCTCCATCCTCTTCATTGTCGAGATCGTTAACAAGATCCCCTAGAAGACTATCAGCGTCTCCAGCGTCAGCAGGTTCTTCATTTCCAGACTCCCCGGACGAGTCAGCTATATTGTTGACGTCCATCAGCTCCACCCGTTTCTGCTTCTTCACACTTTGGACTGTATCACCATTATCCTCATCAATCATTAGGTCCTCCCTTTGCCTCTCTAAATCTCTCCATTCTTCATTGTCTTCATCCGAGTCGGATGCAAAATCGAGATTGACTCTGTTCCTGCTTTTTTTCAGCTTTTTTGAAGAAGTCAAGTCTTCTCTTAATAGCGTTTCCTCATCAGAATATTCTTCCCCATCTTCTAGAGCTAATTTCAATGGATTATGAGGGTTGAACATCAGAAATGGTGAAGATCAAATGTGCAGCCCTTGCGGATATTGCGGATATTTAAGCGCGATAACCTCCATCTGCAAAGGACAGGACGGTCCCAGAACTGGATAAATATGCGCATGTTCAATCACAGAAAGATGCTTTTCTCCTTTGTGCTAATGTTTCATCCAATTTGTTAACGGCTGTTGACATCTAGCCCTCTAAATGGCACCAACATACATTCACCGGCGCAGATTAGCAATCACGGCAACAGAACGTCTTGCTCAAATATAGTTCATGGGCCTAAAAAAATGGACCTACTCTGCCTTTCAGTGCCCTAACTCCCTTTCTTGCAGCCTCCGTGCCTGCTCTATCTACCAATCCACCTACGGTAGACCTGACCTAATCAGGAAGTTCATCATTCTTAGGGTCGCTGATCTGCAGTGGTGGACTGACAGGCAAGATTTGAAAAATTTAAAAAAAAATTGGTAAATCAGAACCTGTAAACTATTGCCAGCGCCATGACAGGAAATAGTAGCAAAAGGGTTAAAATCGACCAGACTGAAAAATTTGCTGCTGGTCTTTTTGACTCGGCAGACAAACTGATGGATGAGATTGCTCACTCCGAGCCATACAAACACGGTGTCATTCATGGTTTAATGGACGATTCTCTTCTGAGAAAGGTGCGGAAGGAGATTTTACAACACTTGTCTTTTACTGCGAAGGAAACAGATATTTACAAAGTCAATCAGACTGGCGACCTCGCAAACATGAGTGGGCTTGATAGCGAGGAGCTATCCAAGCTGTCTTCCTTGGAGGAGCTGCGATCCGCTATGTACTCTCAAGAATTTCGGGACTTTTTGTCGTATGTCTGTCAATCTGGTCCTTTGAGTGGAACTATGCAAGACTTATCAATCAATATTTATAACCGCGGCTCTCATTTGCTAAATCATGACGACGTGATAGGAACAAGACGAATTTCTTACATTCTTTATCTTCCAGATCCTGATGAGCGTTGGGATCCTGCTTGGGGTGGTGCTCTGCGTCTTTATACAACTACGAAACCAAACATTCCTGAACCATACTGGTCGCTGAGCATCCCTCCTCAATGGAATCAAATGGCATTTTTCACTGTTCAGCCCGGTCGCTCTTTTCATGATGTTGAAGAAGTCTACGTTGATAAGACGAGACTGTCTGTTTCCGGCTGGTTTCACATTCCTCAGCCTGGTGAAGAGGGTTTCAAGCTGGGCGAGAAGGAGGAAATAGCGGGAATGTCGACACTACAGCAGTTACAATCAAAAGAACTGGAAGAATTTGACTTTCCCAAGTCGCGCCCTACAGAATACTCGGCATCGGCTGATGAGGATAAAAGCGACCGTGTCTTTGAGTGGAACCCCAGTGAGGAAGACCTGGCGTACCTTTCCAAATTTATGGACAGCGCTCTACTTCAAAAGAAATCTATTGACACAATGAAGGAAAAATTCGCTGAGGAATCGATGGCTGTAATCAAGAATTTTCTGCGGCCAGAATATGCCTCAGCTCTCAAACAAAAGATACAGGCTTTAGACGGTGACGGTCAGAACGGTCAGCTTACGGGTTTGAAAGATCAGGAGGAGCAGGAGAATGCATGGAACCTAGCCAAACCGCCTCAGAAGTGGCGCTATCTTTATACACAGAGCGAAAAGGAGACTGCAGTTAGCGAGGTCATCCAGCTTTTCAAGTCGCAGCCTTTTAGAGAATGGCTGGAGGCGATAACAGAATTCCAACCGTCTGATTCCGATGTGATTGCGCGTCGATTCCGTCCAGGGTTGGATTACACACTTGCCACCTCCCACGACTCCGATATCAGAACGCTCGAGGCGACACTTGATCTCACGCCGACTGATAAGTGGGAGGACGGAGAGCTTGGAGGATACGAACTGATAATGACAGGCGATGATGATGACGAGAAGGGGATGGATCCTGCGGTGTACAGATCATCTAAAAGCGGAGACAACGAAGACGACGCGGTCATTCTCAACAACCCACCAGAATGGAATCAATTTGTACTGGTGTTGAAGGACAGAGGCATTTTGCAATTTGTCAAGTACGTGAGCAAAAACGCACCGGGAAGCAGGTTTGATGTGAACAGCAAATGGGGACTGAAGGGATACCCGGACGACTACTTCAACGAGTACGAAGATGAACTGGGGATAGAGGTAGATTATGGTTCAGGCATGGTTCCGGTTGACTTTGTTGAGTATGATGACGAGGATGTCGTTTAATCCTCGGCTTCTACAAGTCAGGATCTAGTCATAATTGTGGAAGCCTGTTTTGATGTAATTCTATAATCTAAACCATTTCAAGCGTCTGAATGGTATATAAGACAGACAGATTTCGTTACTAAATATTATCCATATTTGCGATTGCATGTAGCCATAGGTACCTGGTGAATGCTAGCTGTTGAATGCTAGCTGTTGAATGCTAGCTGTTGAATGCTAGCTGTTGCCGGGTCAAGTACGTGGGGAGACCATGATTTTGCGACCAGGACTCTAGCTCACACTGATTATACACTTTGATGAGAGTTAGTCTATTTGATATTTTGAAAGCTACGGGAAGCAGAGCAGAGGTACAACGGCGCGGTGAGTACCGTCCGCCCAAACTGTTGCTGAAATGTCGCAATCTTGAAGATTTATGAGTTTTCCATACAATTACATATGCACACTGGATTGAACATGTGCCATTGTCTCAAATGAATATTTTTTTTACTTGTAGTGACATTTTCTCTATTTTTTTACCTCTAGTGTCTCCATCATGTGCTTTGCAGTTGCCCGTTTGAGCGCTTTTTTTTCACTCCACACTTTTTTCACCTTGTTGGATGCGCTCTGATAACTCGGGACTGAGGTGAGATAAGAGGGCCACTACCAGAGGTGTTCGCGGAAGGAGGACTCGCCACGCAGGGTGCCATACGCTGTCAAACACCGCTGCCAAACACCGCTGCCAAACACCGCTGCCAAACACAGCGGCGCTGAGCGCGAGCGGTTCGGTGGCTATCCAAAGATGACTGAAAAAAATTTCTCAAGGAACGCTTCGCAGAATGACACTTTGCCTGATATGGCAAGGTCTTATCCGACCCAATTGGCCATGCAATCGGGCACAACGACCCAAAATATAAAAAGGCGGCAGCACCCCGTGCAGACGTCAAGACCTGCAAAAGTCGAATTGAAATAGCAAAAAAATGTCCAAAGGAAAAGTTTGTTTGGCCTACTCCGGTGGTCTCGACACCTCCGTCATCCTGGCCTGGTTGATTGAGGAGGGCTACGAGGTTGTTGCCTTTATGGCCGACGTCGGCCAGGAAGAGGACTTTGAAGCCGCCAAGGAAAAGGCCCTCAAGGTGGGCGCCTCCAAGATTGTTGTGAAGGATGTCAGACGCGAGTTTGTCGAGTCGCTCTGCTTCCCCGCCGTGCAGGCCAACGCTATTTACGAAAACGTGTACCTGCTCGGCACGTCGCTCGCTCGCCCTGTGATTGCAAAGGCGCAGATCGACGTCGCCCGCGAGGAGGGCTGCTTCGCCGTGTCGCACGGCTGCACCGGCAAGGGCAACGACCAGGTCCGCTTCGAGCTGGCGTTCTACGCGCTCAAGCCCGACGTCAAGGTCATTGCTCCGTGGAGAGACCCCGAGTTCATCAAGCGCTTTGTCGGCCGCAAGGACCTGCTCGACTACGCCGCCGCCAAGGGCATCCCCGTCGCCCAGACCAAGGCGAAGCCCTGGTCGACCGACGAGAACCTGGCGCACATTTCGTACGAGGCCGGCATCCTCGAGGACCCAGACACAACGCCGCCAAAGGACATGTGGAAGCTCACCGTCGACCCCACCGACGCGCCCGACACGCCCGAGCAGTTCACTGTCGAGTTCAAGCAGGGCATCCCGGTCAAGCTCACCTCCAAGGACGGCGTGGCCACCGACCCCGTCGATCTCTTTTTGACCGCCAACAAGATTGCCCGCCGCAACGGCGTCGGCCGCATCGACATTGTCGAAAACAGATTCATCGGCATCAAGTCCCGCGGCTGCTACGAGACCCCCGGCCTCACCATGCTGCGCGCCGCCCACATTGACCTCGAGGGCCTCGTGCTCGACAGAGAGGTGCGCGCCATCCGCGACACCTTTGTCACGCCCACCTTCTCCAAGATTCTCTACAACGGTCTCTACTTCTCGCCAGAGGGCGACTACACCCGTGCCCTGATTGGTCCGTCGCAGATCACCGTCAACGGCCAGGTCAGACTCGCTGCCTACAAGGGCTCGCTGACCATTCTGGGCAGATCGTCAGAGACCGAGAAGCTCTACGACGCGACCGAGGCGTCGATGGACGAGCTCACCGACTTTGATCCCACCGACACCACCGGCTTCATCTCTGTCATGTCCATCAGAGTCAAGAAGTACGGCGAGGCCAAGATCCAGAGAGGCGAGAAGTTTTAAATGTCTCCAAGCCAGTGCTGGCTTTATTCCGTGTAGATAATTGCTATTTAGAATCTATTTTGTTTACTGCGTGCTGCTACGGAGATCAGTGCTGCCTGTCACATTTTAGGGGTGAGTGATAAGGCGCGCAACTTGAAACTTAATTTCGGATAGAAATGGAGCCAGTGTTGACAGTGCCTAGGAGTTGATATCAAACTGCAGACCTACTTACTTCAGACCTAAATTAAGTCTGCCAACTCAGACATATCCCATCTTTCACCGTTGCACGCTCGAACCCAATTAGCAGGCCGTCATGCGTGGGCGCACATGCAGGGCTGCATAAGGTTGATGTGACAGCCTAGCGCGCAAAGTACTTATTTTCCCGCGAACATGACGTTATTTTCAAACGTCCGTCCTACAGTCGTCAACAGTCTCAAGTCTATCTTCGATCTGGCCCACTGCTGATTGCAGCTCTTTTGTTCTGCTTTTGTTTTGTGTACGCGCATTCTCTTCTAGGCGTTCCGCATTAGGCTATTGTCCGATTTACAAAACTATTTCTACGTGTACCTGGTTTTTTTGACAACAACATTGCAAGAGATTTCTTACTGTTGAAATAGGCATAAGCGTCTCTCATTCAGTTATACAAAGTCCCCAGAACTAACATACTGTGAGAGCGTATCTGGACCGCCAGGTGATCTTTTTTCCCATCTTCACGCGCAGAAGCAAACAATGAGTGCGCACGGTACTCCAAACGGGCCCCAGCGCTCTCACTCGCGTGCTTCGTCAATCGCCTCTGAATCTGGCCCCTTCAATAACAACAGCAATAATATCAAAGTCATCGCCCGATTCCGGCCATTGATACAAACCGAGCAAGATTCCCAGAGCATTGCATCCTTCCCGTCGCAGGATTCAGTCGTGATAGAGGTGCCATCCTTGCAAGAACAGCAGCAGCAGCAATTGTTGTCCACGCCATCATCGGGAAACAGTTCAGCTTCCACATCTACACCTACCAATGGTTCATCCAACACCTTCACATTTGATCGAGTATTTGGCCCAGATTCCAATCAGTCAGATATCTTTGAGTACTCCTTGAAACCAATAGTAGACGACATTATGCGTGGATACAATGGAACGGTTTTTGCGTACGGTCAAACGGGTTCTGGAAAAACTTATACAATGATGGGTCCTGAGAACGACGTACCAGACGAGACTGGGAGACCTAGCCAACGCGGTGTCATTCCCCGTATGGTTGACCAGATCTTTGACACCATTGCTCATTCGCCATCTGACATTGAGTACACTGTTAAGGCTTCCTACATGGAAATTTACATGGAACGTATTCGTGACCTTTTGGACCCTTCAAATGACAACCTTCCCATCCACGAAGAGCGATCTACCGGCAAAGGTGTTTATGTTAAGGGTCTTTCTGAGGAGTATGTGGCATCTACAGAGGAGCTTTATAATGTTATGCGACAAGGTTCCAAGGCGCGTGCAACTGCGTCCACAAACATGAATGCCGAATCTTCTCGATCTCACTCTATTTTCGCAATTGTCGTGTCTCAAAAGAATATAAACTCAGGGTCGCAAAAGTCGGGCCAATTGTTTTTGGTTGACCTGGCTGGCTCTGAAAAGGTTGGCAAGACGGGTGCGTCAGGTCAAACTCTCGAAGAAGCAAAAAAGATCAACAAGTCGCTGACCACGTTGGGAATGGTAATCAACTCTTTAACTGATGGCAAGTCTCAGCATGTTCCTTATAGAGATTCCAAACTTACACGAATTTTACAGGAATCATTGGGTGGTAACTCTAGAACATCACTCATAGTGAATAGCTCGCTGGCTCTTTCAAATGCTTCTGAAACTTTGTCTACCCTGCGGTTTGGTATGAGAGCAAAGAATATCAAAAACAAGGCAAAGATTAACGCTGAAATGTCTCCGCTGGAGCTCAAACAGATGCTCAAACGGTGCCAGCAACAACTCGAGGCAAGATCTCAGTATACTCAGGCACTGGAGGCTGAAATTTTACAATGGAGAATAGGCAACACACCCGACAAATCAAAATGGGTCGACTTTATGTCTGAGAGATTGGCTGGTATGTCTGCCTATGGAGGTGCAAGTGGTCACCAGCGACGGCCGTCTTCAATGTCAATGCCTAGTAGCAGGCCTGCAACACCCAGTGTGGGAGGTCGTGCTAGACCACAGTCAGTTATTATACCCCGACAGAATTCGTCCACGATCCTTGAAACTCCTTCTGGCTCGTGGAGCTTGCCACAAACTCCATCCACACCTAATGGTTCTGGTGGGTTTTTCGAGAACGGTGGTGATCCTATTGATGAATTCATGAGGCGTGAAAATGAATTCATGGACCAACTTTCAGAAAAAGAAGCTTTTATTGAGCGACAGGGACGTGAGCTAGGAGAGTTGAGAAGTGTGAAAGCTGAGTTAGCCGAGGCTTTGAGCAAAACCGAGCGCGTCATGTTTGAGAAAAAGGATTTGGAGATAAAAATTGCAGCTTTGGAAGAAAGAATTGAGGAACTCAATAGTAGTATGATGTCGCCAGCCGAGCTGGAATCTAAGGACGCTGAAATTGAACGTCTTGTGGAAAATGTCCGTCAATTGGAAGAAAGAACAGCTCACCTACTGTCCCAAAATCAAGCCCTTTCAAGCGGAAGTGATAATTCTGCAAATTCTGATGCTCCTTCTGCAGAGACATCGCATTTGATGAATGAATTACAAAAGCGCTGTGAGCGTATTGTTGAACTTGAAATTGAGCTGGACATTGCTCGTGATGAATACAATATGGCCCTCACACACAAAAACTCCAAGGAGCAGCAAAAGAAAATGCAACTCCTACAGAAGAACCTGGAACAACTCACAGTTGTTCAGAAGCAATTGGTCGATCAGAATACGTCATTAAAGAGGGAGGTCGCCACGTCTAAAAAGCACCTAGGCGCAAGAAACGATCGTATCTTGGAATTGGAGAGATCTTTATCCAATGCGCAGTCAGATCTCATGAAGGAGTCTCAGGGGTTTGAGTCCAAGTTGGCATTTTTGAGGGATCGTTTGATGGAGTCCAAACATGTTGTACCAGGAACGAGGAAAACTTCCGGGGGTCAACCAACTAATGTCTCAACCACTACAAGAATTGTTAAACCGCTGAGAGGCGGAGGAACCGATCCAGCTGAAAATTCTGGGGGAATTTGGAACAAACTCAACTCTTATGTTCCAGGGCTGTCAACAAACAGTTAATTAATACTTGCATATATTTAATGTCACCGTCTATAAACAGCAGATGCTTACAACACATAGCTACAATACAAAAGTGCTCATGTTGATATCACCCCTCTGGCTTTTGTTTATTGAGTGGCATCCGGGCTAATCTGCCATCATGTTTGACACTAGCGTGGAGTACAACCCGACAGCTGCAAAAATTTGAAAAGAGGGCGATAATGACAGCTTTGCAAGCATTATATAAATAGCCAATTACAAACTACCTACACACTATTTGGCATCTGAAATGGACAAGACTCTCACCGTTCATTTCTTTTGCAAGCAACCGCCTTTCGTGCTAGTGCCTGCCCTTCACAACATTTAGCCCAACCAGTGAAAATCACGTTTGGAAGATTGACCAAAGTTGGCAATGAGTTATAGAAAAGTGCTGGCAGGAGTTGGCACCAAGCTGAGGACTTGCGAGAGCAGTTGTATCAGAACAATTAGAATCAGGGGACCAGCCAAGGCTGTAGATCGCCTGTCAGTGAGAGCTTACTCCAGTATCAATGACAGTAAGCTACCCTCTGAGAAAGAATCGCAACGTTCTGAAGCTTCAAAATGGTTTTCAACAAAAATGGATTCTCTACAGACGGCCTTATTTACTTTTGGACAAACGCTCAATGATGTCACAGGATACTCAGCCATTGAAAACTTGAAGAAGAGAATAGAAGAAAAGGAAAAAGCGGTGGTTACAACAAAAGAACAATTAAGAGCAGCTAAGGATAGATACACGCGCGCAGTCAATAAGCGTTCTATGTCACAACGGGAAGTTAATGAGTTGCTGCAACGGAAACATAATTGGTCAACGGCAGACCTGGAGAGGTTCACTGAGTTGTATCGAGACGATCACAAAAATGAAACGGAGGAGGTCAATGCCGAAGCTGCTATGAGTGCTGCAGAGCAGGATTTTGAGGACGGTCAAGCGCAGCTAACGAATTTGATATCTGCGAGGTATCATGAAGAACAAATTTGGTCGGACAAGATTAGACGGGCCTCAACATGGGGCACATGGGGACTCATGGGCTTCAACATTGTCTTATTTGTTGTTGTTCAATTAGGCTTGGAGCCATGGAGAAGAAATAGACTGGTGGGAAATTTTGAGTTAAAAGTCAAGGAAGCATTGGATGACTGGAGTAAAGAGGACAAGGGATTGTCTGCACATGAATATAGCCCAGCAGAGCCAGCGCTGCCGATCCCATTAGACTCACAAAAGGATGGTAAATTGATTGGTCGAACGCTAGCCCAACGATTGAGTGAGGGAACTGTCGTGCTTTACAAGGAAGAGCTGATTGCAATGACGTCTTTTGCTGTAGTGACCTCTGTTTTGCTTGGCGTTGTTATTGGGTTGTTTGCAAAGTAATGAGTGACGAGTGTATTGTATATAGAAGAGGTATTTTGTATATAGCGAAAGCTTGGAGCGACTTGTGGTCGAGCGAATGGGCTTCATAGATTCTGGTAAATAAAGGTACCACGCCTCTGAGCACAATGTATAACAGAAAAATATATTCTATAAAAGTAATTTCTGTAATTACGTCTACTAGTGGAAATCACTAGGTTTCATATCTCCGATAAATAATACATTTTGGAGCTTCAGTTGTTCGTTTACGGTCGTTTTCATTCTCTCGTATTTTTTCTAGGCCAGTAATTTTTCATCCGCTCAACCATAAAGTTTGTCGTCATTCCAAACATCCACCATCAATGGTTTAGCTGCTTCCCCTGATGGAGCCTACAAGTGAATCTCTTCCGGCCTCATTGGCACAAAATTGTCAATGTCAAGACCCTTTGCCGCTAACTCAGCTCTAGCGTGAGGAGGAATAATCTTGTGGTTGAGATTAGGTGCAATTGACAATTCCAATCTGGAGAAATTGAAAAGCGGTGGCAAGTTGCGCGGAGGTAAGCCTTCATTACGAGAATCAGGCAATTTTGTATTTTCGTCGCGGAGTTCGTCAAAGAACGAGTGGGTTAAAACCTCAATTGCAGACAGACGGGCCTCCGGAGAATACTCAAGCAAGTGGCTAATGAGGTCAATAGCTTCACGAGGAGCATTTCTAAATACACGTGAGAAAGGATGCTTATTAATCTGAGGGAATCGATGTTCAACATAGGACGGATTCATTGTTCGAATTTGCTCCTTTGACGGAGTACCCAAAACCTTGATGATTTCGACCAGCTGGTCGATTCCTGATTCGCCGGGAAACATGGGCTGGTTGAGCATTAGCTCGGCCATGACACAGGACGAGGACCAAACGTCGATTTTGGTGGTGTAGTTGGTTGCACCAAAAATTAGTTCGGGGGCCCTGTAGTAACGGGAGCAGATGTACGAGACGTTGGGTTCGCCCGGGACAAGGATTTTTGCCGAGCCAAAGTCGCAAAGCTTGAGAATGCCGGTGCGGGGATCGACGAGCAGGTTTTGGGGTTTGATATCACGATGGCAAATGCCGAGAGCATGCATGTATGCCAGGGACCTAAACAGTTGGTAGGTGAGCAGCTTCACCTCAATCATGGGCATGCTTTGTTTGATTCTCGAAAAGTATCTGGATGCGCGGTAGACAGTTTCGGGGACGTACTCGAGCACCAAGTTCAAGTAGACCTCATCCTTGTTTCTCTTTGAATAAAAAAAGGCCTTGAGTTCAACAATGTTTGGATGGCTCACCTTTCGCATCAGCTCGAGCTCTCGGTTTTTGAAGCGCTTGTCTTGCAGCACCTGCTTGATGGCAGCTTCCTCGCCGCTCGGCTGCAGGGTCGTTTGGAACACCACACCAAACGAGCCCGAGCCGGCCACCTTCTGCTCGGTGTAGCTGATTTCCTTGGTTTCGCCCGTTTTCGGGTCTTGCACTTTCTCTCTGATGAGATCAGACATGGCGGATTTGCGTACTGGGGCGAAGCCTAGCGTAATCAATTGTGCACAACTTCACGACTCGACTGCTGCTGGCAGTGTCGGTTCACAAAAAGGGGGGACTATTCCACTCAACAGCCTACGATGGTCGAGCTGCGGTACGTTTAACAATGTTGGCAGCGCGCTAAAACACTCGGGAGCGTTTGTTGTCAACAAGGAGAAGGATTGAAATTTCACGGGTCGGGCGCGAGTAAGTATTCGTCAATTCGATTATCCAGTCCGTTCAACGAATGTGAATGCCAAAAATATTCATAAACCACCTAGAGTGCTGCTGCAGGTTGTTGTTGAGATGGATAAGTGTCGTGTATAAAGAGAAAGCGGGGGGAATTTTGGCAGTAGTCTCTGCACAGTGTTACCGGGTACGGCTAGGGTATATGGTAAGGAGACGCTCAGCGGGCGGTGGAGGTTACCCGGTGTGTTTGCGGGCGCGAGCAGCACTTGCTGAAAAGAAATAACAGGTATTGGGGCCGAGCAGCGTCGTGCCAGCGGGTTTTCTGTTGTTGCAATGGCCAATTTGGCTAGTTGAGCAGGGCAATTTGGCCTACGGGCCCTGGCCTTGTCACCAGGGTTTTTGCGTCTGCCTAGTGGGAGATTTCCAAAGTGGTGCCAGCAATGTCAGCTGCATAGTCATGGGATCAAAATCGGGCTGGGACTAGCAGCAATGAAAAAAAACCGTTTTCGTTGGATCACGCGGAGGCCCAGGGGTGGGCGTGGTGCGAAGTTTCATGTTGGCTTCACGTCGGCTACGTCATGCAAATCAAGTGATTCGCGAGTGCACAGTGCCCTCGAACTAGTTTGCACTGACTAAACGTCCGGCCAGCACTTGGTGCTGCCCGCTGCCGTCACGACCACCACCCGATGATACCTCACGTGTGCACTGTCACATGGCCACCTGTTTTTCAAGAAAAAAGTCAAAAGTAATCCGAAGGGCGGTCAGGAAAAATTAGCTTGGTCCGAAGTGAGCAGCACGGTCCAGGCTAGTATGCCGGCCTACGTGGACCGGCAGCGACCTCAGACTGCTGCGCGATCCAGCTGCTTTCCAGTTGCTTTCCAGCTGCTCTTTCAGTTGCTCTTTCAGCTGCTTTCCAGCAGTGCTTATTGGTGCTGAGCCTGCGCCGGTCCCTTTGCTACCCCCCGCTGCCCAGTCAAAATGGGTGCTGGCCCAGCAGTTTGTGGTGTGTTTCGACCGACTACCCCACACAAATGCAAGCAGCCAGCTTGAGGTGGAAATCCGGCAACTGTCTGAGTGGCCGATGGCTTCGGCCACTCAGAAAGGGCTGTGGGACGCAGACAGTCGTGCGCGGGCCAGCAGAGAACGCGGAGCCACTCTCATCTCAGCCAGCCTGGCCAGCCTGGACTCCACAGCCGTGCCCGCAGTGCCCTTGTCGCTCAGCCATTAGCGAGCGTTTGCCCCTGTCCCAGCTATCAGCACCACGTTTTTCTGGGCATTGCATCCAACTTGCCTCCAACAACAAAGAATGCAGGTGGTGGAATGGGTGTTTGGCAAGCGACTCACACCGCAGGAGCGCTTGCGAAAGCACCAGCGCGCGCTCGAGCGCACGCAGCGCGAGCTCGACCGCGAGCGCCAGAAACTGGAAACGCAGGAAAAGAAGCTCATTGCCGACATTAAAAAGGCCGCCAAAAACGGCCAGATGGAGGTGTGCCAGACGATGGCAAAGGACCTCGTGCGCACGCGCAAGTACATTCAGAAGTTTTACCAGATGAAGACGCAGCTGCAGGCCATCTCGCTGCGCATCCAGACGGTGCGCTCCAACCAGCAAATGGCGACGGCCATGAAGGGCGCCACGTCGCTGCTGGGCTCCATGAACCGGTCGATGAACCTGCCCGCGCTGCAGAAGATCGCCATGGAGTTTGAGAAGGAAAACGACGTCATGGAGCTCCGCCAGGACATGATGGACGACGCCATCGACGAGAGCATGCAGGACGAGGCCGACGAGGACGAGACGGACGAGATTGTGTCCAAGGTGCTCGACGAGATTGGCATCGATCTCACCAGCAAGCTCGGCACCGCGCCCGACGGCGCCATCAGCAGCGGCGCCGCGCTGGAGCGCACCCCCCAGGCCGTTGGCGGGTCGACCGAGGACGACTTGCAGGCCCGGCTGGACTCCCTGCGACGATAGCCCGTTGTTTGGCAGCCGCTGCCTCGTTGTCACAGACAGCTTGATTGCATTGCAGAGTACAGCAGCTTGATTGCATTGCAGAGTACAGCAGCTTGATTGCCATTGCAGAGTACAGCAGCTTGATTGCCATTGCAGAGTCCAGCTTGACTGGCCAATCAGTTTAGTCAGTGTGATGCTTTAATGATCGTTTAATATAGAATACATAGTTGCGCATTTAAATGTACTTCTTCTCCTTGAGATAGTTATAAATAACCTCCACGGCTTGCTGAACAGTCAACTTGGAGGTATCAATGTGGATCTCCGGGGCCTCGGGAGCCTCGTACGGCGCGGAGATGCCAGTAAACTCGGGAATCTCACCGGCTCGGGCCTTCTTGTACAGTCCCTTGGGATCGCGCTGCTCGGCAACCTCGAGCGGAACATCAACAAAAACCTCCACAAACGGCAGCTTGGCAGCGTCGTGCACCTTGCGGGCCTCGTCGCGATCCTTTCTGTAGGGAGAGATAAAGGAGGTGATGGAGATGACCGCAGAATCAGCAAAAAGCTTCGACACCTCAGCAATTCTTCTAATGTTTTCGTTTCTGTCCTTCTCAGAGAATCCAAGATCCTTGTTCAGGCCAAAACGCACATTGTCGCCATCGAGACGGTATGCAATCTTGTTGCTGACCAACAGCTGCTGTTCGAGCGCAGTTGCAATGGTCGATTTGCCGGAGGCAGACAGGCCGGTCAGCCAAATGGTGAGCCCGGACTGCCCGACAAGCTTAGTGCGCTCGTCGTGTGTAACACCGTGATGCCAAGTGATATTAGTGGCCATTCTGTACAAGTAAATAGGTTATCGGATGAAGAGTATATTGGTATGAAAACGCTACACATTATGCACTGCGAAAAAAATTGCCAGATTGCGTGCTTTTGAGTGACTCCGGTATCGTTGTCTCGGTGTTTGCCAGGGCGGCCTCCGAATTGGGTAGCTGACAAAGGCTTCTCGACGCAACGGATAAAAAAGCATTGCTTCGATTATGGGAGCAACAGATGTCTATATCGGCATGTTTAGAGAAAAGTACGATACTGCGCTTTGATAGCACTTTTTTTAGCACTCCTTTCACCTGCCATATTCTCTAGCCCTACTAGTGTAGCAATTGGACCGAGAATAGACTAAGGATTCCTCGTCGAAGCATTTGTAAAGATCGCGTATGAGAATTACGTGTGAATCTCAATGATAGACAAGAGCCTTGCGTGTCGAAAATTATGAAGCCTGCTTGACGAGGCATTCAGTCTGTTGAATGGGAAAATCATGGCGCATAATCACGGAAATCGAAAAAGGGAAGTGAAACAAACCTAATATGGACCGTGGTCAAATCTTCCTAGTGGTTATAGAATGCGAATGCGCGTTTAGATGGTAGCTGCCGAGTAGTCGCCACAAAGGCAGATATTGTTCGGTTTTAACATTGGAGTAGCGCTTTCTTTATTTGATTGCATACAATCAATCATTTCTAAAGTCTTCACACTCTCCGACTACACAACCACCGAGTGTCTTCACTTCCAAGCATGAGCAGTTTCAGTCCTTTCTCAATGCCAGACTGTTGATGGGTATAGAATCATTACAGCTGGTGGAATTACGCTTGCAATAGTAAGCTGATTGACAGTGTGCTTCAGCTACGCAGGAAATAAAGGAAATCTCTATTACAGTGGAATATAGTCAGTGACTTTAGATCACACCAATACATGCTAGTTCGTACAAAATTAGTGTCTTCAAGGCATGAACGCACCTGCCGCTAAACACAAATTGCGCCTTGTGAACTGTACCTTGTAAACTGGCGTTCTTTTCGTCCAAAATGTTGCAAGGTGGTCAGGTGTTGGTGTAATCTCCTTTTTGTTGTTGCTTGTTTTGGAATTTGCTGATACCTGATGATGTCCATTGTATGGTTCTGGCTCAGTACCCGCAACAGCTTCGCCAGTGCCCTTCTTCACATCCCAAACCTGGACCGAGCAATCAGCACCAGCAGAAACCAGCACAGAGCCATCTTGAGAAAACGACAAGGAATAAATAGACGTGCGGCCATGGCCACGCATTACCTTCATTCTGCGTCCACTTCCCAGATCCCAAAGTGAAATAAGAGAATCTTCGCCAGCAGACGCCATAACGCGTCCATCAGGCGAAATAGCAGTTGTATTGATTGCACCTGTGTGACCAATAAATACTCTCACACAAGATCCTTTAGCCACGTCCCACATTCGGCATGTCTTGTCAGACGATCCCGTCACCAGATAGGTACCATTGGGATGGAAGGTCACTGTGTCAACATCCGATAAATGACCAGCAAAATATCGAAGAGGATAAATATGATCACAAGACCATAGCCTAGCAGTCTGATCATGTGAAGCCGTAGCAAAGTAATGATTAAAGGGACTAAAA
This sequence comes from Limtongella incommunis, assembly GCA_003706695.3. NCBI lineage: Eukaryota > Fungi > Ascomycota > Dipodascomycetes > Dipodascales > Trichomonascaceae > Limtongella > Limtongella incommunis. The sequence continues at coordinate 52,184 of PPME03000004.1, forward strand.
GTTACATCCCACACTGGATGATTGTGTCCTTTATACGAAACCAGAGCAGTATAAGTATCCAAAGACCATAATCTCACTGTTTTGTCCTCGGAAGCACTCAGCAAAAACCGATTATCAGGGCTGAAGGCAGTCGAATATACAGCTCCAGAATGTCCAACCAACCTGCGAACAGTAGGCGGGCTTTCTTTGCTTTTCAAAACTGATGTTAATTTTTGACCAGTTAACGACCATATTTTAACAGTGGAATCAGAGAATCCTGCCGAAACCAACGTCGAATCGTCACTAAAGGACAACGTATTGAGCCCGTCATGGGTATTGTGGAAGGTATACATGCACACTGAGGGCAAAGCGGGTTGAACCGCAGTTGTTGGAGTTCCATTAATGCTCTTTGTCTCCCTTCCCAATTTAACCATTGCAAGGGAATCCTTGACCTTTTTGATTTCAATATCGACATCAATAGCTTTGTACTGTGGCAAGGGAATCGTTTCGCGGGTAGGACTAACAAGCTTTGCACCGCCCGACGTATCAACAGTGCCATCCTTCTCAGAGCCAACAGCTCCACTTCCTGCACCGCTTTTACCAGAGCTCTCCTCCGGTGTAGCGTGATCCTGTTTGAATTTTTCCAAAGCTTCTTTTTCGTTCTGTGCTTCCAGGGTCAATTCAACTTCTTTTTTAAACTCATCATCCATGGGCATGGGACCAAGTGCAACTGGCTGCTCATTATATGGAGCTACATCACCGGATCCGCTTCCCGACACTCCAATAGCCATTGACAACCCCTCTGACGAATCTTCAGCAAAATACTCTGAGTCAAATCTGGAAGGCCATGATGCGCTCACCAGTGGGTTGATATACTGATTGATGATACGGATAATAGTTGAGCCGCCGTGATCTTCAACCTCTTGCAAAAAGTACAACAGCAATTCGAAGGTTGTGCGCGAGACTTTCACAACAAACTTTTGTTTCCGAAACTCCTTCGTCAGTTCGTTCTGTTCCAGATGCTCGGGCAATGAGACAGCAGCCATCTTTCGAGTATCATCGCCATGAAGAATCTCGTGGTCTTTTGCATACGTTTCGAAAAACGCTTTGGCAGCCTTCGGATGATTATTAGCAACCAAATCAAGAAACAAATGCACAAATATCGGATAACTGATTCTTCTCAGCTCCGGCTTATACAAATCCAAAGAATTCTCCACCCAGTCGGTCAGTAGTGCGTAGATCTTCCTATACTCGGCAGGGTTCACGACCGGCTTTGTCAACATGGCCGCCGGTGTGTTGTGCGAATTACTAGACTCAGTATGAGCCGACGAGGTCGCAGAAGAAAAGGCTGCAGATCTCTGCCCCGAAATAGGACCGCCGTTGACACTGCTTGTGTTTGCAGGCACCTGATTGTACGTTCTTGATGATTCCATTCGCAGCATTGCTTCAGTTCGCGAGTATCCCTTCTTGTTCAAATACTCTAGCACAATCGAATTCAGATACGCAAGATCGAGCGGCTGGCCGTTGGACGTAGCACCCGCGTTTCCTGATCCTGTGGAAGTTGCACCACCAGAAGTTCCCGTTGAGCCGCCAGCCCCGGCACCCGCTGCTGGCGCGGTAGAACCTCCGCCAGACCCCGACGCCGCCATTGTGTTGTTTGCACTGTGTGCACCATTTTGCCCAGGTGTTTCCGGCATTGTTTTTTTCTCTTTCAAGTGAAATGAAGATGGACTGTGTTGAATATTTCAGGTGTAACAATTAGCCAGGTCACATGACCCTCCTCGGGGTTGAGTGCGACTCTGTGTTGAGTTTGGACTTTGCATTGTTTACAGTTGAAAGTTGTAGCATATAGTGTGATGTGATTGCTCGCTAGAAATGAATGCCTCAGAAATTACGCGAAATACTATTGCATCTCTTTCGATGCAGTTCAAAGTTGGAGCGAGCTGCTGTGACTCCCAAACCACGTTTTGGCCAAAACGTGGTTTGTGGTAAGCGAAGGAGCAACGTTCTTCAGTGCTAATGCATTTGGTGCTCTTGGTTGGTTCGATAGAGTGCCTTGATTGAGGCATTGTAGCATTTTTGCTCGGATTGTGGTGGTGGTTATATCTTGCCTTTCTGCAATGGAACGAACCACGCTATCCAACTGGTCTTGGAAATCGCCAAAAGACTCTCAATGGACACCGTGCTCACATAGTCGAGCTACCACCGAGATACTCTCCGATCTAATTGATGACAAACTATGTCCAGATCCATTTGTTGATGACAACGAGCGCAGTGTTCAATGGATAGGAGAACAGGACTGGTCGTATATGGCTATTTTTCGTGTGGTAGCACCAGAGAGCTACTGTGCTGCATTTGCTATATTTGAAGGCTTGGATACCTTTGCTCAAGTTCAGTTGAATGGACATATCATTTTAAATTCTGACAATATGTTTCATGTGCACAGGATCGATATCAAGCAATACCTAGTGGAGGGGGATAACCAACTCTTGATTCGGTTTGAAAGCGCACTCAATCACGCATCTGAGTTGGAGCGCATCTACGGCAAATTGGCTCTTTGGAATGGCCATAGCTGCCGATTATACGCGCGCAAGGCGCAATATCAATTCGGATGGGACTGGGGACCGGTCTTGTTGACTTGTGGTCCCTATCGTCCAATTCATATCGATTTAATCCAAGGAGGTCAGATCTTGGATCTTGCAATCTCTGCTGTGGTTGATGAAAGCCTGGATGCTATGGTAAACATTAGCGTTAGGATTGAAAATGTAGTTGGCTCGAAACTTCTAATCAAGTTTAAGGATCCTACTGGAACATCCGTGTTCTGTACCCAAGTTGATATTGATACACCTTCCTGTGGTCACAGAAACCTGTGTGAGACGATATGCTTTCCGCTGAAGAAGCCGCATCTTTGGTATCCGGTAAACTATGGCCCTCAGAATCTCTACACGTGTAATGTTGTTCTGATAAAGGACAAATTTGACAACACCAACGATGATAATGACAATATACTGGATCAAAAATGTAGATTGGTGGGGATCCGCCGTGTCAAACTTATTGAACAGTCGTTCTTCAGCGATAAAGGCAAATCGTTCTATTTTGAAATTAACAATATACCAGTATTCATGGCAGGATCTAACTGGATACCAGCTCATAGCTTATTGACAAAAGTATCTCTAGATGATTATCGCAAGTGGGTGCAACTGGCTTTGAGCTCAAATCAGAACATGCTACGGGTTTGGGGAGGAGGTATCTATGAAAATGATGAGTTTTATGAAGAATGCCAGCGATTAGGCATTTTGGTATGGCAAGATATGATGTTTGCTTGTGGTCAGTATCCATTTTATGAGTCTTTTGAAAAGAGCGTCGAAAAGGAATGTGAGGATCAAATTAAAAGAATTACCAAGTTTTGTTGCGTGGTTGTTATTGCAGGAAACAATGAAGATTATCAGATAGCAGAATGGAAAGATTTGCCGACAAAAGAGTTTCCAGCGACGTACTACTATGAAAAACTGTTCCCAGATATTATCCAGAGGATTGCACCGGGCATGCCTTATCGTTTTGGTTCACCATGGGGTGGAATCAAAACCTCTGATCCAACAGAAGGCGATCTTCACCAATGGAATGTATGGCACGGTACACAGGAAAGATATCAAGATTGGGCAAAACTAAGTGGTAGGTTTATTAGCGAGTTCGGTATGTTGTCATTTCCAAAGCTGGAGAGTTTGTCATCTATAATCACAGACAAGAGACAATTTTACCCGCAAAGTAAAATGGTGGAATTTCATTGCAAAGCTGCTGGTTTTCAGCGGCGCCTAGTGTCTTACGTTTTTGAAAACTTGAAAGTAGACAACATGGATATGGATAGTTGGATATTTGCTACACAATTAATGCAGGCAGACTGTCTTGCTGAGGCATACAGGAGTTGGCGAAGAAATTGGAATCACGGCAATAGACGAACAGGTGGCGCACTTGTCTGGCAGTTGAATGATTGCTGGCCGACAATCAGCTGGTCTGTTTGCGACTTTTATCAAAATCCAAAACTGGCATACTATGCTATCAAAAGAGAAAATGCTCCACTTACTGTGTGTATGAGCAGAGTAAGCAGAAATGATGGTGATAGCGATGTGCCCTGGTTGAGTGAAGAACTCAATAGTATTGAGCTATGGGCCGTAAATATGAATCTTCAAGACGAGCATGTTACCGTTAAGGTGAGGATATTTGAGGCGAGTGGACATTTAGTTAATGAGTCTAATTTTGATGCTTTGCTTTTGGCGAACAGCACCACTGAAATAGCAACTGGAATGAAAGTATCTGGCTCTCAGTGCGTGCAGGCTCAGTTGATTCTTGGGCAAACGATCATTGCTAGAGGCTCAAATTGGCCACAGCCTTTGAAATATCTGGACCTTACAACATCAAAATTTGATTATGAGCTTGCTGATGAAGGAATCAAAATACGGGCTTTGACCCCTGTAAAATGTGTTGAAATAAGCTATCACGGCTCGAATCAAATTGAACTAGATGATAATGGATTCGATGTTTTCCCAGGAGATCCAATTACCGTTGGTTTTAAAGGCATGGTTGAATCAACAAAAGTGAGCCGACAATTGCTCTCGTTGCGTTGCTATGGAGCAAATTGAAATAACCTTATATTTTAAACCAATCCACGCAAGACTCTGCAAAAGACTACTTTACTGTGTGTTAATTCAATCGTTTACTTTGATAATGAGCCTATAACCTTTTTTTCAGTGAATTAATATAGCATAATTCACTTTTGTATAATACCTCATTTGCTCGGTCCTGGCTGACTCGCGATTTTCAATAGGCTAGTCTTATGGTAGCATACTTACAAAGAGGAGTGACAACTCCCTGGTTTTATCATTACTGATCAACGAATACACGAACAACACAGTTGAAGTTACGGTATTGATTACATTTACAATGATGCTATTACTACCATTGCTTAAAAATACCCATGAATCTATTGGATGAAATGATGACTATGTACAATTATTCTGCCTGCTCTTTCCCAACAGCATCTTCGGATTCAGTGGCTTCTTTGTGTGCTAAGCTCTTGGAAACTTCCTCAATATACTTTGCAGTAACGTCCGACGGACCAACAAGACTTTTAAGTTCCGTCTGCAATTTCTGCAAAGAAGCAGCAGCCGTTGTGCTAGAAAGAATGGGAATAGCTAGCGTCAGGTCTACCAATAAAAACTGAGCTTTGGAAAATGCGGGGCTATTTCCATAGACAGCACCATTTACTAACGACTCCGCTGTTTGGTGAGCACTCAACAGCTCTTCGACTTTTTTCAAATGCACACTTCCTGGAACGAGAGCGGCCATAAGCAAGTTTGAATCAAAAGACTCTGAAAATGAACGATTCAAAAATGAACCTCTTTGAAACCACTTTTCAACGGTTTCTGGCTTTACAGGGGTAGTTTCTGGGGACAGAGTGTGTCTTGCCAGCTTCAATCTCAACGCTTCGCGGAAAAATTCTGGAGAAACTTTGGATCTCAACGAGGCAGATGATGCAAATGTTAACGCTTCACCAAATTTCCCGACCGAGTTGCCAGAGCGCAAGAACTTGGACAAGTGGTGTGGTTTCAGGCTGTTTGGTTGATGCTCAGCATAACCAATCACAACATCTTTGATCTCAGACCATTGCTCAGAAGTCTCGACTAGGCCAATCAGCGTTGACAAAGAGGAGCTTGAAGCATACCCTGGAAATTCGACCGTTTCACTATACTCCTGATCGTTGATTTTCACCGGTTGACGATGTAGTTCTCGCGCTCTACTTGGGCGAAATAACAGCTTCCTATTGGTGGAATTGAGTTGCTTGTAAAAAAGAGCCTCGTTAACATGCGTCAAAACCTCAGCATATTTACTAGCAGCTCTGAAAGATGGCCTCATCGTTGTGGTAGTGGTTTTTTTCACTCTTCCAGTCTCTCGCCGGGACGGGGAAAATTGGGGAAAATTGTAAAGTGTATTATCCCAAGAATATGCGGATATTTTACGGATATTTGAGGAACCACATCGCAAAAAAAAAATTGGACCCAAAAATTTAGCCGTGCAGGTAACTGATATATTTTTTCTCATCAGCCTTGAAAGTTCAGATCTACAAAGGTGTAATAGATAGTCATCATGGATCACGTAAGTATCTTCTGTAAAATGATCAATGGATCTCTAAACTGAAACTGGCGAACTGCTGACTTTTGAACGAAAGGACTTGAAGTGGTGATTCACACATCTCTGAAGATGAGTTGTAACTGCCCATCATTTGGCAAATGTCCACATCAATTGCTATAGTTAAAGTTGGCATCTGGCTCGATATTGAAGAAAATCTAACCAAGGAAGAAGCAGACATCCCAAAGTCCATGGTCTTTAAGCTAGGCAAATCAACCAACCATGATTTGCAAGCTTTAGTGAAGGATCTTAGAAAGGTGATGCAACCACATACTGCTATCAAACTGAAGGAGCGTAAGACAAACAAGCTCAAAGACTTTGTAGTGATGGCAAGACCACTTGGTGTTTCTCACTTGATGATCCTTACTCAAAGTGAGGATTCTGGAAACATTCTCCTCAAGCTTGCCAAGACTCCTCAGGGTCCTACTTTGACATTCAAAATAAAGTCATTTTCTCTGTGCTCGGACATTGTCAAGTCTTTGCGACACCCGAAAACTTTGAATGCAGGTGACGAAATGAATCCGCCACTGTTGGTCATGAACAATTTTACTGCTTCTAAGGAGGCCGAACCGAAAGAAGCCTTGCTAACATCCATGTTTCAAAATATGTTTCCACCAATCTCTGTTCAAGGTACGAAGCTCAACACAATTCGAAGAGTTTTGCTATTGAACAAAGACAAAGAAACTGGAGTTATTGATTTAAGACATTACTACATTGAAACCAAGCTAGTCGGGGTTTCAAGAGCAGTCAAGCGTTTAGCAAAGGCAAAGAAAATGCAAAAGACACTGCCAAATTTGTCTAGCGCACAAGATTTTGAATCATTCATGAACGGAGATTATGGCGCATCTTCCGAGTCGGAGATGGAAGACGAAACTAATACGTTTGAGGATGAGGTTGGAAAAGAGCAAGTTAAACAGAAGCGAGCTGTTAAGCTAACTGAAATTGGCCCGAGGATGTTACTAGAGCTGCGTAAGATTGAGGACGGTATCTGCGAGGGCAAAACTCTTTATCACTCAACTTTTAGTAAAACAGCACAAGAGGAGCAAGAGTTGCAGGAGCGTCATGATAAGCGCAAGCAACTGAAGGAAGAGAGAAGAGCACAGCAGGCAGAAAATGTCAAGAGGAAGAAAGAAAAGGAGACCCGAAGTTCTCGTGGTAAGAAGAGAGCAAGGATTGAAACTGGTGAAACAGAAGATAAGTCTGGTAGCGACGTAGATGATGCACCAGAAGAGCTTTTCAGTGGCGATGATGAGGATGGCGATGATGAGGAAGGCTATGACGCGTCTGATGAAGATTCTGATTAATTGACTTATCCTTAATTAAAATATTTATAGTACACAGGTTTCTGCATATTTTTTTGGAGCAACAAGTTCGCGATGTGATTCTGCCCTTGCTGTTTCATTTACTTTGCATAGAAAAACCCCTCATTAAATAAAGGCTCGTTAATATCCAATTGCTCGCTTAAAGAGAGAATCTCATTACTGAGCTCATCTGTTTCCAATGATTCATCACTGATATCACTTCCGTACTTGTCTCTCCAAAGTTGATGACAATCAGCAATTAGCCTTTGAGCAAATTCAGGACCTTGTGGTTCACCTGCAAACTTGTTGCGAGGTTTGCCATCCGCCAACTTATAATCCGCAAACCATGTATGAGTGGCATCTAACAATCCGGGCATGTGCTTATTGACGTCGTTCAAGTCGTCAAGTTGTTTGGCCATAGGATCAGAAGTGCTAATTGCAATTACCTTCCAGTCAGTTTCTCCTTCATCAATTAAACCTAGTGCCCCCAGCACTTTGACCGGTCGCACTTCACCAATGTGACCCACCTGCGATCCTATTTCACAAACATCAAGAGGATCATCATCTCTTTTGTACCCCGTATGAGTATCTGGAACTTCGGCGTTTTCCCACGTTTGAGGGAACGCTCCATAGTTGTGAATATAGCCCTTGAACGGGAATAAATTGGCTACAAAACGAAGCTTTCCCTTTTTCACGTCCTGAACAATTGGACTCAGCGGCTCAGATTTTGATATTTCAAGCTTTCCGTTGGACCATCTCGGAATCTCGACAATCATATTATAGATGCCATTTTTGCCAGTCGTAATAGGAACATCATGCCAGGGAGAGATTATACCCGGGCCCTTTTGCAAGTAAGCTTTAAATCCCGGTTTGTACAGCTCACCTAGTACTCTGGTTTTATATGACATCGTAGTTCTCCTGATGACAACTCTGGATATCCGAATAGCCAATTTATCCACCGAGCAGCTGCTTAGTCGCAGGTCAAATTCAGAGAAATGGACTATGAATAGAGTGTAAATGTAAGAATCAATAAATATTTAACACTAATACAAAATGCTTAAACTCTCCAAAGCCTGCCAGAGGTCAGCTCAAATGCTTTTTAGAGCAACACATGGCAACCAGCTTCCCTGTTGTTCAATAATTCGCGACATACTCAAAGCGGTTTTCGCGCATATGTGCATTGCAGAGTATGAGCGCTCGCCGTTTTTCCAGCTGTTTGTTGAACGTTGAGATGCATCTCCTCTCTTTCTGCTAAAGACAAATCCAAAAAGACAGTGGATAGGATTTCAGAATAGTTGAGTGCAAGAAACGAACACATTGGTCCAACAGCACCGCTCCAGTATCTAGGGAGAGCTATTAGGGCCCTGTGAACTTCTTCAAAACCTGCTTTGTACAGTTCAAGTGGGATCAACGTTGACGGCACCGGATCTACGCCTAGAGCTTCGACACCTTCGATAAGTCTTTTGCACCAGTATTCGTCAGACGGGCTAGCATTCAAAACTACAAAATCGCCAGACAAAAGTTCAATGACACCACCCGGTTTTAAAACACGAAACAATTCCTTCATCGTATCTTCCCACTGATCTGCTCTCAATGCAAACCATAATGACTTTGCTGTGATTATGTCAAAGAAGTCATTCTCAAACGGCATATTCGTCAAGGACGTACCCTCTAAGGGAATGTAATTTGGTGGACCATACTCAAATCCGTCGTCATCACCAAACGTGTTCGGCATATCGCTGTCAATGTCAGGAAACGAGTAGCCTTCTGAATCGGGTTCTTCATCTCGCTTTCGGCCAAGACCTAGATTAGCTTCCAGAGAACCTACGTCAGACGGTAAACTTGAAGTCATTGCTGAAGGAATCTCTGCACAGTGCCTTGAAAGTGGTCCAGCGACAGTGGCCACAGAATCGCCTCGACTCGTGTTGGCTTGAAAATCGTCAGACGCACCTCCTTTGCTGCTAGCAATGGACATTACTTCGTCCACTCGCTCTCTTACGACCGTCGCATTGGACTCGCGAGGAACAATAGAGCTGTCATTTTTTTTCAGCATACTCTTGAAGCAATAGCCGTAAACTACAGCGTGCGGCCAGTCACACGCCAATTGCCATCCCCAATAGTCTTTGTAAACAGATTGAATATCCAAAATGCAGGCTGAGGGTTCCTGAGGTAGATCGTTTGAGTACGAATTCGAGTCTATTGAACTGAATGAGTCCGGTCGAACAGCCCTACTGGTAGCAGGAACACTTTGGGACGATGCAGAAGATGATGAGGGTACTGAAATTTGACCTAGAGGTGATGGTGCAGATGGTGCTGTAGTGGATGGACCAGAGAAGGAAGACCGGGCAGGAATATTTGTTGCCGAGGCCCTACGGACATTCTGACTGCTGCTTGCTGCCGCGGACGTGTATGCTAGCGTGGCCGGTGATGCAGACATCCTTCGCAATGGTATTCGCTGGACAGACTGTGCCGAAGACCCAGAATGTTGGCTGTTCAATGGGCTGTTGGAATAGGAGAGTTTGCCATTGTCTTCGAGTATCCGCTTGCTGAGTGGAGAAATCAATAAAGAATCTTTGAGGATATACCGCATCGCCATCATTAGCCAAAGATTCACAATTTCCTCCTGTGCAGAGCCAGTGGTCGTTCCCTTTCGAAACTGTAGCCAGGCTTCGAGCCGCGTCAAGCCGTAAATCACTGCATCCGAGGGCAGCGAGTTTCTTGAAAAGTTATTAAACATCTCCCAGATCTCCTCCTTTGTTGCAGGTTGAGCTTCCTTGACAGGAGCATCTACATCGTCTCTCGTCAGCGGGAACACAAGCCTTCTCGCCGATGACGACGATGACTTTTCTCCGTGATCATCGCTATTCTCATCGGACTCATTTTCCAGCCACGATGACGAGGACGTCTTTATGCTGCCCGGATCGCTGTTGGGCGCGCTACCGGGGCCGCTTCCATAAGCGCTCCGGCCGCTCCCTGCTCCCCCGCCGCGCCTGCCATTGGCGCTCGAGTTTCGAGAGTGGGTGGAACGTCCAGAGTTGCCAGCCAGTCCTTGACGGAGATGGCTACTACTGCTCGCGTTGCCAGGCCTTGCTAAGGGCGAAAACCATCCGCTTTGGTCGGAAGAGCCTGATCCTGCCGACGGAGCGGACGACCACGTCGAATTGGTAGGAGAAATGCTCCGCTCCCGGCGCGAAGACGGCCTGCTATCGGTTTTGTGCTGACGTGCTTTGCGTGTCTGGCTATGGGCGTCGTCGTTGTCTTTACCGCTGTTGCGAACAGACTTTGCAAGTCGGTGCAACATGTTGTGGAGTGAAGCACGTCTTGTTGACTAGAGTAAGGAAGGTATGACAATGCTATTGGATATCAATCCCTAGACGAACTTTGTGCGTAGCTGGTTATCTTCCCGCAACAAATCCCTCAGCTAATTGCAAAGGTGACAGGATGGAAGTTGGGCTTCTTTCTGTCAATTTTTGACGGTGTTGGACTGAATCTGAGACGCCTTCACGCACCTTCCCAGGATGGAATATGGGATTACTGCTGGGATGGGGGACGTCTCCAGGTCCAAACTACACACCAACACCCTACGCGCCAAATTGGCAAGTGTCAATGAAGCTTTCTATATAGCTGTCTCGTAATAATAAATACACTCGTAACATCTGGTGAAACTGGAACGTGTCAAATCAGTCTATCATTCACTCCAATCAAGATTACTTGAGAATGAATGGAGATATTGACGAGCAGGGTTTGCTTTTCAGCTGGAAGTGATACTCAGCTTGTTGCTGGACAACGGAGTCGGCGCATAATTTCTCATCAGCACAGATAAGCGAAAAAAGATGTCCGGTTCCATTTTCTCACCCACGGTTTTTTAGTTCTGGTCGTTTGCAACCTCCTGCAGTGATAACCGGAATCTCTGCGCACATTCTTGCTTGACTAGTTCCTATGAGTTGCTGAGTCAGTCCCTTCCCCACATTATGCATTTGCAGGTGCTGTACCTTCCTGATCTCTGCTGTTGTCTTGCCATCTGCGCATTGTGTTTAGCTTCTCCCCTTACGACTGTGCAGATTTTCCTTCAAAGGTAATAGATCAGCAGTACTACTAGTGTCGATCGATGCACAATTGGTTAGAAAATACGGACTTGACAGTAAGCGATTTGTCCATCAATGGGACAAGGGAAATGAAATGCACTGCTCTCTCCTGCCAGGATGTGGTATTATTAAATCACCTTCCGCAATAATCTCTTTTCACTTTTTCGAGCAGGGCTGGTGACTTTGTCCACAAAATAGGCTTTGAGCCGCCTCGGTTAACCCTCAAGGAACCAACAATCATTGGGATTCTGCCGGCAAGTGTAAACGTTTGCGAAACGCTGGGCAATGTGCAATGGATGAAGCAATCACATGAATCTGAGGTGCCTATGCATCCCTCAACTTCCTCAGACATGTATGCAGCGGGCACACCTGCAAAAGCTAAGTCTGGTGGATTGCAAAAGCTGAATCTGGTGGATTGAGCCTTTCGACTTTCCACTACACGAGACAGCTGGCATTCATCATGAAATCACTGCTTTTGGGGAATGCAAAATAAGGTTCGTCTCAAAGCTGAGAATAAACCTCCAACACTGAGCAAAGATCGTCATGATTCTTGAGATCTCTGAATAAATTCCATGTAGAGCACAAATGCAGGACCAGGAACCACTGTGGGTCGCATTGGCCGGCCAGGTACCAAAGTTATGGAGTTCCCCAACACAGGCACACATGAAACCCGCGATGCGAGGGATCGAGAGGCGTGGACATGAAAGCACATTGGCACGGGGAAATTTTACAAGTTAAGGCGAACATAAGAGACACATCACCAGGGCCATGCGGATCATTTAACGGCAATTTTATCCGATTTTAAGAATGCCAAGTCCAGACGGCGGCTATGCCTACGTCACAATCAATCCCGCTCTCACCATGTCTATTCACGGCGGGAAACGCAACAGTTCTACTCGCACCCGTGACAGGAAAGCGTGACATCTTGTAGCCAGCTTGCTGGTTGAGCAGTCTCAAGTCAAAATTGATTACTACGGCTGATGGCTGAACTTCAAGTAGCAGGAGGTGTCTGAGGCAATCGCATTGGCATTCATCCAAAAAAGCTTCGACTTGGCCTAAAAGAGATAGTTAGCGTCATTCGCGGTCCCAGCATGGACATAATTGTGCTCTTTTAAGCAACAACATCTTCCATTTGGGATGCTCAGAATGTGGGTCTGCTTCCCGAGCACGCCCGGACCCTTGAAATGGACCTCTGCGTGAGAATTTGGCCAAACGTCCCGCTGGGAAGCTGGTAACCTAAAAGTGGGCCGTGGGAATTAATATTGAAATCAGAGCAAAACTAATCCGGCTCTGAGGTTTCACAGGATGACTGGTTTAAGGTCAGCAGGAGCAACGGCAGTCGGTGGATCGTGAGGAACCCCTTGAAAACATCATGGCATCAAATGACCTCTCTTCCGCCCGGCCGACTCCACAATTAGCAGCTAAATCTGCGCCCACTACATCAACTATTGAACACTTGCCCTCTCAGTTGGTCGCTTGACCTACCTGACGACTGCGAACCCACCCTAACTACACACTAGTTTAGAAACTTACCCCACAGAGCACTGTGGCGGCCCAAGTAGGCCAACGGGGACGGCCCCAAGTAGCAGATCCCAGCCGGGGAGTCATGCAGTTGCGGTCTTTATTGTTCATGACCGCTTGTATCCATAAGATTTACAAGACCAGCAGTGCCATTAACCGACGTCAACTTGAGCAGCCCGTTTAACTCACCTATTTTATCATTGCCTTATCTGAGACCCTGAGCCGACCCACATTGAACCACAGTGTAGGCAGGGCCAGCTGCAAGCGAGTGACGTTCGCGAGGAGCATTTGTCTGACTTTATTTCTTTTTTCTCTGGCTCGGTGCAAACTCCACCAGAGTTCGCTCATTTATAGCTGATAATAAGAGCATTTAGTGAAATATTACGCTTTCGAGGAATCTTCCAAAGTAGCATGACCCTATAGTTCCACAAGGTGAACGTTGTCAACCCCACTTTCATTGCCAGTTGCCAAATCAACGTCGAATCTCGAAAACCCCTGTTCCACCTCGGGTGCCTTCAATTGCCTTGGCTGGACGTCTTGAGGAATAGTACATGGGGGATTTGGTCCGACTGCAGGACCGGGTGAATAAGTGTGTCTTGTGAAGCGGCAATACAACTACTGGTGGCAAGCTTTGTATTAGAATATCAATAGATCCAGAATTTTGGAATCCCATAACCTTAATCGTCATCGCTCTCTCAACAAGAAAGCCCTTCCAAAACCTCGGACCTCACCTAGTCTTGGCCTCGTCTATCCCACGTCACCAAATTGGGCACTCCAATTTCCAGTCAAGCCATAATTAGTGGGCCTTGTCCAATGCACGTTTGACACAACGCCTCCATTCCCCGCAGCGCATGCTTCCTATTCTGGTCTTCTCTCTCCTGGTTGGACGTAAAGCAACCTTTAACAACTACGCTGTCTAGAACGAGGCAGGTTTTGCCTACATTCTCAAATCTTCATTATCTTGTTTGGCTATTCCGTAGCCATTCTTGCTTGTATGGCTATCCCGTACTCCAACCAGCTCGGGATCAGAAAAACGTCTGGCCAATTTGCCGCGGTTTCAGTACCCCATATCGCTAAACCCACCAAGCCGGCTCCACTGACCTCATCATGGCTTGTCGGTGGCCGTAATCCCACCTACTAGCCATGCCAACCCAACTAACTTGGCGCCTTTTTAACGCCTTTGTCTAATTAAATTACTTTGCAGCCTTTGTTGGCTCTAATTTGCCTTTCAAGTCGTACCCAAACAGGGGCCCCACCTGAACCATTTTTTCTTCTTCTTCCAAGGCGAATTCAAATGGTCTCGTAGATCAGCTGAGAAACCCTTGCTTAAGCCTCCCCTCGGTTGGCGGCCAAGCTTCCTCCTTTTCTAGCCGTTTCACTTCTTCCTTTGATACTTAATCTCCAGACTTCCGTTTGTGTTCGTGCTGTTTTTTGCGTTCTTTCGCAGTCATCTTTTCGCTCCATACTTGCAGTACCCGTGCGTCTGTCTCAGCTGTATTTCGTCACGAATTTGCGACTACCAACTGGCTGAGGGCCATTCTCTTACATTTCCTTTTGCCCTACATATTGCCCAGATCGTTTCGGCAGATCGTCAACTCGGTTAACCATATCTTTCACTGTTTAAATCGTTCAAATGAGTACAACCATGCTCCGCCCTCGATCGCCACATACAAAGTCAGTCTATCCTACTGATAATCATTATAATCTAAGCGCTGCAAGAGAAGAGGTTTCTCAGCTACTTCAAATTGTCTCTGAACAGAAGAGGACAATCAACTCCTTGTCCAACCAACTGGCGGTAGTTTCTTCAAAATCTCCTCCTACTCCTCCAGCCCAGGCTCCGCCAGCCTACTCGAACCCGAACTCAAACGCAAATTCATTTGTTACGCATCAGCATAATCTGGACATTCTTGACATTCCTCCACTAGAAGCATCCACTACCCCTCCGCGAAGAGAAAAATCCATTTCCGCTGATTCTCTTCAGAGCCGGTCTTCTATTTCGACCAACAACTCGACTGCCTCTCACTTGTCGCCCCATGTCTCCATTATTTCAACCTCCCCTGCTCGAAACATTGTCTACAGAGCCGACCAGTTTGATTTGCATACACAACATACCTCATCAAAAACGTCGTCCTCAGTTGCAACTGGGATCACCTCTCTGACAATACCACCACCGCGCCGCTTGTCTTTGCGGGAAGCCGAACGTGAGCGTCACGAACGTGAGCAGCAGCGTGAGCTTCAACGTGAGCGCGATCGCGACCGGCAAGTGATGCGTGAAGGTGCACGATCAAGTAGCCCAGCTCCAGCTCCGCCGGCAAAGGATACCCCAAAATCATCCCCAACTCAGTTGTGGAAAACGACAACTCAATCGTCAACAACTCAATCTTTGACACCAACAGTTTCGAGGGTAATAAGTCCCCCGACGCTCATGTCGCTTTCAAGTATTCCGATAAAACAGCCTCCCTCTCGTGAGTCATTACCTGCTGTTCCCTTTTCTCCGTTGTACATCTCTGCTTTGAACGATGGTTCTGCTGCTGTCAACACTCTTGTTGGTTTAAAGATGATGAGTCCTATAAGAGTGAAGATCGATACCCCATATCTGAGCAAAGCGAAATTAGTGGGTGGGCACGCAATCTTTTCTAAATACGAATCAGTAGCTGTTCTCTCGATTTACTTTGAAGACGTGAAGCTATGGGACATTCAAAAGCAGCATGTGTCATTTTTGGCATTGGACAGTGCGATCAGGCAGTTGCTGGGTAATAAATACCACCTGCCGGCACTTCCTGATAAAAAGCCTATATTTACCTCAGACAGCTCTACTGTTCAACAGTTCAGAAATGAGTTTCTTCAGAGATATTTTCATTCGCTTCTGGAGATGGAGAATAATTTGGAAGACATATTACTGGAGATACTTCAAGCTTTCTTGTCCACTGACAAAATTCCAGGAACAGAAGCAGTTATCCTGAATGTGGCTGCTAATTCACAAACAGCGGCTCCTACTGCTGACGGCCTTTCTCCTACTACATCACCTTCTAAGGCAATGGAAGGGTTTTTAACAATTAGAGATTCTGCAAGTGCTACTGAATTTCATCGTGTGTATTGCCGATTGTTTGGAAATACCTTATCAACATATTTGGATGAAGCTGGTCCATTTATTGAAGCCATTGACTTGCAATTTTCTGTCGTAGAGAAATTGAATATTGTTCAAGGTGAACCACCATCCGCAGGTACTGCTGGCAGCCCTGCAAACTCCCCTGGAGACAACAGTGACGGAGATGAAAATGAACGTGTCGAAATATTTTATTCAAAGTCTTATGAATGTGCTGAGGCATTCTATATTCAAGAAGGACGACACCAACGACACATTTTTTGCTGTAACTCCAGAAGACAACGGAGTAAGTGGTTGGCCGCTTTGCACACTGCTAATGGCAATTTAGCAAGGCGCAAAAGTATGGACTCCATGGTAAGCAATTTATCGCAGATTACCACTAATACTTCATTTACCACTCCTATGAACAGCACACTGTCACATGGAAACCATTTGTCTATGAAAAAGGTTGCTAACCCTCCATTATCAACGAGAGTTGCGCAAAAATCTTTGTTGAAAAAGGTTCCCGCTAAGAAGAGGACTGGCTTTTTTTCTCGCTCTGAACCTTCAAAACAAGTTTTGCTTTTTGGACGACCTTTAGAAGACGCAGTGGATCTTTCGTCTCGCGCATTTGAAGGTTCGTTAGTTCCCTCGATTGTTGAAAGATGTGTTACTTATTTGCTTTCCACTGGGGCTTACAAAGAAGAAGGGATTTTTAGAATCAGTGGCTCAATTGTTCTTGTTCGTTCACTAATGAGTAAGTTCCAAGGTGAGTTTGATGTTGACTTGGAGGCGCATTTAGGAAGGAATGAACATAATGCTGTGTGTGCTCTCCTCAAGTTGTATTTGCGTGAGCTGCCTGATGACTTGGTACCTGATGTCATATATAAGAAAGCGGTTCAAAAAGTGAAGCAAACCAGAGTTGTTGATTCTATCCGCGACTTGGAGATTGTCAGAGAATGTTTGGGTAATCTTGATCAGCATTATTACGACTTGCTGCGTGTGGTGTTTAGATTGTGTTCGGTTATTATTAAGAACAGCCGATACAATCGCATGAATCCAAACAATATGGAAATTGTATTACTTCCTACAATCAAATTACCACCGGTGGTTCTAAGGGCCCTTTTAGAGGATTACGATAGCCTTTTCAATGTGGTACAACTATAGTCATAGTTGTTATCAACTATTTTTTTCTTCGTTTTAATTAATTTAGTGTATATTAATAATATTCTATTCGCATTTCATGGGTGCTAGCGTGACGCGAGAGAACAAGGAGAGATCTCAGCTGGATATTCAACTTCTTTATCAGTGCAACTGTTAAATCCTTTATATACAAATAGCTATTGAGTTTGCGGTTCAGCTGAAGTGTCCGTTAGTTAAAATAAGCTGAGTTAATAGCTTTTAGTCTTTCTTTGCTTGAGAACATTTTCAATAAACACCTCTCCCGCTTTATATGAGGAGCGCACAAGGGGTCCACTGGCGCAATACAAAAATCCCATATCCAGTGCAGTTTTCTGCCAGAAATCAAACTTGTCAGGAGTAACGTACTCAGCAACCTTCATATGACGCTTAGTAGGTCTCATATACTGACCAAAAGTGACAATATCAACATTTGCAGCACGTAGTTGCTCCAATGCATTCAATACTTGGTCATCGCTCTCACCGAGTCCCAGCATCAGAGATGTTTTGGTAATGAGATCAGGGGAGGACAATTTGGCATTTTTGAGCACTGACAAAGATTGTTGGAAGGTAGCCCTTCGATCACGAACAAACGGGGTTAAATCCTCAACAGTTTCCATGTTGTGGGCAAAGACATCCAATCCAGAATTTGCCATCACCTTGACCATCTCTGAATCGCCACGGAAGTCACCGGTGAGACATTCCACCAAAATATGTGGCGCCTTCTCCTTGATAAGCTTCACAGTTTTGGCAAAATGATGAGCACCACCATCAGCGAGATCGTCTCTGTCCACGGTGGTCAGAACCACGTAGCCCAATCCCCACTTTGCGATAGCTTCTGCAGTATTTTCAGGTTCCATCGGGTCCAACGGAGGGGGAGTCCTGGAGGTCTTGACAGAACAAAATCTACAACCTCGAGTACATGTATCGCCCATCAACATGATGGTAGCGGTGGCTTTGGACTTATCAGTTCCACCCCAGCACTCTCCAATGTTGGGGCATCGTGCCTCCTCACAAACGGTATGCAATTTGAGGCCTCTGACATCGTCCTTGAGCTTGTGATAGTTTTGACCCTCCGGTATCTTTGTTTTCAGCCATGACGGTAGTCGCATATACTCTTTAGTCTGTGCTTGGAGTACAGGATCAAGTTCTTGATCAGCTGCTTTTCCAGAAACAAAATCGTCAAACGACGGGCCTCTACTCAAAGTATCAGCAAAACGGCTTCTTCTAGTAGGCTTCGGCGCACCATTCGCAGCGTACCTTAAAAGTCTCGAGCTCCTCATTGTATATTTTCAAATAGTAAGGATAGTTGTGATTCTCGGTCGCGGGCTGCAATTTTGCAATATCTCACCAAGAGGCCACCAAATGCACGCTTATCTTCGAAATGCGACTTCTACGACGCAGTGTCAGCTACTTCCGTGAATTCCCAGA
Organism: Limtongella incommunis; assembly: GCA_003706695.3. NCBI lineage: Eukaryota > Fungi > Ascomycota > Dipodascomycetes > Dipodascales > Trichomonascaceae > Limtongella > Limtongella incommunis. Next base: position 70,948 of record PPME03000004.1, read on the forward strand.
AATGAATTTCAGCAAAATATCGAGAAGAGTCGAAATCTGTTGAGCTTATTAACCGTTAGTGCGTGCACGGCTAAATTTCTTTACTCGGATTCGTCCCTTTTCGAGTAACTGTATAAACCGTGTCAAGGGTGGGAACTCAAGCATCAGGCCGATGGGAGCTACAGGGTTTATGCAAGTAGTTAGTGCTTACTCGCACCATATGTCTTTCGTTAGTTGATGCTATTTTTATAATAAAATCTACACAGTGCATGCTTCACAATGGTAAATAAATACAATACAATGAGATCACCGGCGGCCACCTTGAGTAGACTCTAGTTAAAGAACCCATAAAGTGGAGTCACAAGTAACCGTCTGCTTATATCGTTGGACATTTCCAACGTGCAATGATAATTACAACCCGTTGTCACACTGCAAGCTTGCTCATAGAACCTTAGCTGTCGTGGACAGGTAGATCGTGCTATCGACGCCGTGTTTCAGCAATTGCGAAATGCCAAATATCCCTCCTCCCCACTGTCAAATCTTTTTTCGAGTACATCCCGTAGATCTTCTGAAAACTCCCAGTTGACTTGCGATAGACCATTGGGAATCAGCCATAAAAGTGGATTATCGCCAAGAATCAGTTTCAAATATGGCCACCCTCCCATAAACGGTGACGGATCAGATTCGTGCAATCGAGAAACAACTCTACTTCCATTTGAGTGTTCAAAGTTGTAAATCGGTAGGTTCTTCGTCTTGCGCTGCAATCTCTCCAGCAACGATTTGCCTTGAAAAATCAACATCAAGTGCTGACCTACCAGCGTCAAAACAAAGATCCCCCAAAAGCCGCTCAGTACGAAGAGAGATATCAGAAAGCCATTTTTGCGGAGATGCACAAACAAAGAGAAAAAGGTGAACCATAAATACACATTCATTGCCAATGCGTAAAGCATAAAAGCTTTCATATTGTGTTCCGCAATAACAGTTCCAACCCACACACAGTAGTGGTCCATTGTGGGCACACATCTTTTTGCCTGACTTGAGTGATGAACTCTCAGCAGCTTGATTGTCTTACACTGATGGCACCATAGGGGATACCCGTGGACGTCGCACGGAAACACTTTGGGCATATCAGACGCAGGATCTGTTGGTCCGGTTTCGCACGGAGAAGGCTTGACTTGCTCAACTTTTCCAGGACCGTGGAGGACAATGGCGAGCCAGTAGATAATCACCAGGAGCATGCAGGTTGAGTAAATGGCAATGAATGTTATTGCCAAGGGCCTTGCAAGCAGCTGCCATGAATACACATAACAGTAAGCATAAGTAGCATACCCTAAAATGGCAAGTTTGACATATCGTACGACTTCAGGCACTAAACCGTAAGCGAAGCCATTTGACATAACTTGCTGCCACTATGCGGGTCGCGGTGCGCGAATAGTTGGGAACTGCTCTGCCATATCCGCAAACTTACAAAAGTATTCGCATCGCAGCGGAGTCAGAGCGGGCATCGCAGTATGAAAGGAGAAGGTCACTACATTTCAATCCGAACTGACCCTTTTAGTAAAATGTTCACAGCAATTGCACGAGCCGGCACTATCCACCGGCCGCGCCACGCACAATGGCATTTCTCACTGCAAGAATGCCGACAAGACTCTCTCCTGCCATGATACGCCTTTTGTGACACAGCCATACTCGCCACTATGTCCGAATCTCAGACACTTCACTAGTTGTGTTTCTTATCCATCTCGATCGCCCGTCGCTCGACGTCGCAGCCATTACTTTGCCTTTTATCAAGGCAAGTGGAAGCGGACCGTACGAGCGAGAGTCCAGCGATTGAGAAAGGTTGTCACCAGTTACCCAGCAATGTCCCTCAGGAACCTGCAGATATTTGTCGTAGTCGCCAGAGGAAGGATCAATCTCAATCAAATCGCCGGCCATTCCTGTGATTCGCTTGCAAACTCGCTGGGACGGGTCAGTAGGCTTGACAGCCACAACCACGTCGCCTAGTTCACAATTGCGCCCTCTGCGCGCCAGTTTGTTTGTATGCACAAAATCCCCAGAAAACTCCAGCGTTGGTAGCATTGATTCACCGTATGTTTCTGAAAATTCGTAGATATTGTGGTGGACAAAATGCACCCCGCACCCTACTCTCACTGCCCACGAGACCATGGTAGCGCCAGATTTCATTACTGCAAACATGATGAGCGTTTGTTGGACGAATTAATTACATGCGCCAAATTGTGCCATATCCAAATAATGTCTCGTATGGGATCCAAATACCCAAATTAACAATGCAGCAAATAATGTACTAAACAGGAAATTATTGAACCAGCCTAAGTCGTGGGCCACGTCGTGAAGTCAGATTGTTTGAGCCAGCCAGGTACTACTGCTCGGTTGTCAAGTTACTTCATTCTTTCCAGCCGTTGTTTAGTGGATTTCCAACCTACGTCTGCTGTGGGCTCAGCCCCAAACCACCCCTGAGCTAATGCGAATCGTGGTGTGCCTCTGAAATTGATACCCTACAAGCAGTTGGAATGATTCAGTTTGTCAGCACAACTCAACATACTGGACGCAGGGAATGAGCGACGATACAGAGGACGTCTGTCCTATCTGCAAGTCTTCAAGATACTTCAATCCTAATCTGAAATTTCTAGTAAATCCCGAATGCTATCACAAGATGTGTTCAAACTGCGTGGACCGCATCTTCTCAATGGGCTCTGCTCCTTGCCCGTATCCTGGATGCCGTAAAACGCTAAGCAAGCTCAAGTTCAAGACGCAAACGTTTGATGACCTCGGTGTGGAAAAGGAAGTCGATATTCGCCAGCGTCTCATGGAAATTTTCAATCGCCAGCAGGATGATTTTGCTTCGCTGAACGAATACAACGACTACTTGGAGATGGTCGAGGACTATATATTCAATCTTGCTAATCATATTGATGTGGAGGCTACGGAGAAGGCTATAGCCCAGTACAGAGCCACCAACAAGGACCGCATCCACGACGCTTATCTGCGGCAAAAACAAGATAAAGAGGCCATGAAGCAATCTATCAAGGAAGAGCAAAACATCAAACGGCAGCTGCGTGAGTCCGAGCGAGAGTTGGAGAGGGCAGAAAACGAAATCAAGGAGCAATCAAAGCAGGACATTGTTCGCAGGTTGGCAATGTCCAACGCAGACACGCAGGCTATTACTGAGGCTGTCAATCAAGAAGTAGAAATGAAGACTCAAGAACTCCGTAAACGAGTCGAGGAAGCCCGGCAGAAACAACAATTGTTGGCACAGCAAAGAGTGTCTACCTCTAGTGACAGAAAGAGGGCTGCTGTAGCCACCCCATTCACTCCGTTTGCAGGAGACAGACAAACGGAATATGCATTCGAAGAACGTGACGACTATTTGGATCCAATGATTGATGATATCAAGAACGACCCCTTATATTATGCTAGTGGGTTTGATCCTGCTCATGCACAGAAAGAAGCTTTGATTAAGGCATTTATGGGGCTGGGATGTAATATCCAGCAAGAGAAGATGATGTTGAGGAACCAAATGGATGTGAGCTAGTAACACTGCGCTTGTGCGTGTTTACGACTATTCAACGCAAGCAGGTGATTTCAATGCTTGTACTGACAGCAGTTGGCTACGAGAATCATAAACAGAGTGCGCATTTCGATTCAGTTGAATTGAGCAGAGTGCTATGGCAGTCAATGAATCAGCCAACTCTTTGGAGATCTAGGAAGTTTTCCATCCAAATATATTGTCGATGGCACTTATGCCCTGTTTTAAGAGCATAGAGTGTAGTAGAATAGACACCATTTTTACCATACCGATCAACTGGAAGACAATTCTGTTGTGGGTCTGGTAGATCTGGTACGCAGCTCACAGCACTCAATAGCGAGAATTTTTGCATGCTGGACAGTTGCGTGTATTTATGAAAATATCTAAATAAAGAATTACGAAACCAGCTGAAAATCAAAGAGAAAGGTGTTCATCCGGCTCTTTATTCAACTCAATTACCTCCGGCATCTGGATCGGTCCATTACAGGTGCTGGATGGGCGTTTGCACAGTTCATCCCTACCAGTAGTTGACAGTGGTGCAGGAAATATTTAGGAGGACATTTATCATCAGTAAATGAAAATATGCTACAGGTGACCTTCCCTCAATATTCCAATGTGTCTATAAATGTTTTTTTGTTTAATTTTGTTTCCAATGCTAAGGAGATCAGACAGCATTTGTTAGCTGGCGATTCAAATTACAACTATGCATTCATTGAGGCAAAGAATATTCTTTCGCTCAAGCATTTAGAGGCAGCCATCTATAGAGCTGTGAATGATCTTGAACTTCATCAAAAGATGAAAACCAAAACCATCCATTCCGAAGTAATCTTGTCTCTTTGTCCATCAAATAATATACGAGAAGCTTTGACAGAGTTTGGCATTTCCAACAGTTCCACATCGCTGTACATTGTACGAGTGAACACAGACACGGTACAGTCTTCTGATTCCATTGATGCTTTGGAAGGCGCTTTAAAGAGTATCGTTGAGGGATCTGAAGTCCCTCCCACGCCAGCAAATGTGCGTCGCGTTTGTGACTTGACTTCTGTAGAAAAGCGTTACGGTAGCGTCGATGAAATGACAATTATCAGTGCCATAGCGATGCGGGGATACTGAGAAAAGTCGTTATTTATATTGATAGTGCTCTCAGGTAGTGACCTCGTTTAATGGCATCAATATTTTGGAGACAAAATAAAATGGTACATAAAAAAACTATTATATACGCTGTAGATAATGAGAATTACACTATCTCAATGATGATGCATGTGTTGGGATTCAAGCAGTGACTGGCTTTCGCTTTTGCACCTCTCTTCGCTTTTTGCCAGGTAGTCTTATTATCCATTGATAGGAATATTTTTCGCCAAAAAACTCTCGGCGGTGCGGATAATCATGAGAATCAATAAAGGATAGAGAATCGCCAAACGTGGGTGGTGGATTTTCAAAAGGAGGTTGCCTGAAACCATTGGCAAGTTCTTTGGGAACTGCATTGTGTTTGTTGGTGCTTTTCAGTACCACCCTTGGTGTGCTCTTCTTGTTCAAATCAAAGAGCTCAATATACTCAGACTCATTAGTTGGTTGCGTGTGTAAATTGGCATTATCTCTCTTGGACAATTTCGAGCTGCTTTGAGACAACGACTGGAGTATGGTAATTGATGATGGCTTGGCCGCTGGGAATAAGTTAGATGGGGGAAGATTAACGCGCGAAAAGGTCTGAGACCTCGCAGTGGAGCCAAGAAGTTCACTCCCAGGGGCTCGATGGAAATTATTGCCACCAGAGCTTCCATTGTTGTTTTCCACCTTCGGTGACGGGAAGAACTTTGATGTTGCTGGCGACCTTTGTAATGCAGGGGAGGTGGTAGCGTCAGAGTCAGAAGAGGAGTTGGCGTCGGCGGTGTGCCGTGACACCAAAGGCACAGTTTTGTTCTTTGGAGTCTTCCAAGTATGCTCTGCTGCTACTGTGGGGTTGGATATATTATTTGGATTGGTAATCGAAGGTGTAGGGTTGGAACTCCAGATCGCAGGAGAAGGTTTTGATTCCTTGTTTCCCCATAGCTTGACGTTGACTTTACGGCCCCCGCTGGCAGGCCTCTTTTCCCCAATTTCAAACTTTGTGTCGTCTTCTTCATTGACGATAGATTTGACAGCTTCAATAGCATGGCGGTAGCCATCCGCGCTGGACGTTGTGGAGCGGCGAGACTTGGACTCTGGGGGACCAGTGGGTAGTTGAACCTTGTCAGCTGTTTTGTCTGCTGACTTGCGCTGTCCCCATACATTCTTGGCTGGAGCCGGCGTGGTGGAAAGCGATGGTTTTTGACGATCCTTTGCCTTTTCTTGTCGTTCGCGTGCGACCCTTTCAGCTTCGAGACGAGCCAGAGCCTCAGCTTTCTTTCGCGCCTCATTAATACGATCACGTTCTTTTTTCAGCTCCTCTTCCTTTCGCTGTTTGGCTCTTTCTCTCGCCTGTTTCATTAATTCTTTTTGTTGCTGTAGGATTTCCTCAGCTGTAGGTGGAGGTGCTTTAGGCTCCGAGGGAGTGGATGATGAGTCGATCTTTGCTTCTGGCTCGTGCGACTCCTTTGGCTCCTTTGACTCTTGCGGCTGCTTTGGCTCTTGCGACTCCTTTGGCTCTTGCGACTCCTTTGGCTCTTGCGACTCCTTTGGCTCTTGCGACTCCTTTGGCTCCTTTGGCTCTTTTGGCTCCTTTGGCTCCTTTGACGCTGGATGCTCAACTGCATCTCTGGACTCAGACGTCTTCCTGCCGACGCCTCTTTGCGAAGAGTCGTGCTCGATACGGCCGCTCCTTTCATTGAACAATTCGCGTCTTACAGGGCCGTCATCGCGGTATCTGCGCTGATGATCAAACTTCCATTTGTCTGGCGATGGCGAGCGCTCGACACTGTGGTTTGCAGGCAGACGGTAATTGAACCGCGGGCCCTTTATGCTATCTGGTAACGGGACAATATGGCGGGGCCCGTCGTGGTGAGCTGGCTCGAGTGGCTGGCGGTTTCTGTGGAAGTTGTCGAACGGGTCCTCTGAGCCGAAGCGGTCGTGGTGGTCAAAGTGATCGAATCTGTCGCCGCGGTCGAAGCGGTCGAAGCGGTCGAAGCGGTCGAAGCGGTCGAAGCGGTCGAAGCGGTCGCCGCGATCGTATCTGTCGTGGCGGTCGAAGCGGTCGAATCTGTCGAAATGGTCGTCGCCAAAGCCCCCCGGCCCGCCGTGTCGCCGCCTGCTCATGCGCTGCTCGCGCGCGCGCCGTTCGTTCTGCTCCTGCTCCTGCAGCCTCATCTGCTCGGCCAGCGAGATTGGCGGCTTGTGGCTGGCGGCCGCGGTGCCCCACGCCGACTGCGTCGGGCTGTCGGCCGGGACGTGCTTGACGGCAGACTTTGACTCGGCCGTGGCCGACGACGTTGCCATCTGCGCGTGGACGGCCGACGGCGACGGCGACGACGCAGACGAGACCGTCAGCCCGTACTGCGGCCGAGGCTTCTGCGGCTTGTGCAACGGCGCCGCTGAGATGATTGGCGAGACTTTGGCAATGGCCGGTTTCGCGGCCGCGGCGACGGGTGCCTGCTGGCCGGACGGCGCTGGTGGCGGCCGCTCCGTCTGGTTCTTCTTGACGAGCGCCGCGGCCTGCTGCCGGGCCCACTCGCCGTCGTCCTCGTCCTCGTCCTCGTCCCAATTGAAGTGGCCCGGTTCCTCAGAGTTGGACAGTCTGCGCGACAGCTTGATGCCGTTTTTCAACAATTCTTCCTCAGACATCTCCGCGTAGGTTTTGCTGGCGCTTGCCGCGCCCGCACTGACCTTCGATCCACTTGATGATTCATCCATCGTCGTTATAGGCGACCGTTTGGCTTTGAGATCTCGCAGCTGTTGCAATTTTTGAAAACTTCAAGTGAAACTTTGGTTACCCACCTGATTTCACACAGGGAGGCAACGGAGCGGCCTGGAGGGAGAGCAAGCAGAGTCGTGGAGCCGGCAGCGAGAGAGTACAGGGCTGGACTAGCAATTGCAAAATCAAATTGCCTTCCTCTTTGAGCCATTTTTCTGCAATTGCTAGTGGTCTGCCGTCGCTGTGGTATCGCCAGCCAGTCCTCATCGCTCAGCAGACTTGGACAAGGGGCGCGAGCGTGTGGGCCAAAACTGCGCCAAAGAATGGCCACAACGGGACAGATTTTGGCCACCAGAAGCAACGGCGCTCTACCAGGGAAATGCTACAATAGCCATGCTACAGTAGCCGCTCGCCGTTGTTCCCGCAGCGCACGCTGATCGTGTTTAGCCACGTGAGCTCTAGGCCCGCCGCTGCGAGACGACAGCCTTTGCAAGCAGCTGCTTATATCCGGTTGTCCACTGACTCTTATGCGAGCCATCGACGGTCGTTCTGAATCAACAGCATGTGTTGGGCACACTGCGTATCGGCCGCCTTCGGAAGCCAATTGGCCGGTAGCTCGCGGACAAAGCCGAGCTTCTCTGCATGGGAACGCGGCCGTGGCTACGCGGTGCGCTGCGCTGCGCGGTACGACTAAATTGCAAGCACACTAAGGCAAGGGCCATTGCACATTTCAGGGACCGTCTCTTGCGACACATGCCATGTTTGATGGCGGCCAGCGCACAGAGCCCTCAGCCGGTGCCATGCAGACCCATCGAAAGTTTCTGAGTCACGAAAAATATGCAGTTGGAGTTGCTCCAAAATGCCCCAGCCCGAAAGCGGCCACTATGCTCGCCATCGTCACAACGGCCGAGACCGTCAACAAACGGCAGTTCCCGAATGACCAGCTTGGGCAGCCGGACCGCGCGTAAAACACCGGTCCTTTTGTTTTCCCGGGCTCCTTGGTACCCTCGCCAGAGCACGGAGCCTGACAGCTCGTTCCTCGCTAGTGCCAGGTCAGCTTTGTTTCAGATATCTGTACCCACCCGCGCTGGGAGCGCGGTGGGTCCACAGCTCTTAGCAATTTTCATCGCGAGCTTGAGACGCAATTTCATTAATTGCCGCGACAACAAACGGCCTCTGCCAGCACAACGAACTGTCAAGCCAGAAAACGTAGCGCCATGTGTATCAATATTGCTCTATTTGTCTAGCTACAGCTTAATCCTTACTCCCTCACTTGATAAACGGGGTTTGCTCCATCTAGGCCGCAACAGGAAAGGCACAGCAGCAACCTCTCCGTCGCCCGGGCTAGGCCTCTAAATTGAGTCTTGGTTCACAGGCGCTAGCGACTACGAGAAGGTAGTTGAGGGAATTGGGCCCCGTTGAATATCGCTCTGTTGGTATGTTGCAATGCCTCACATTTCAAGTAGTGTAATAGGCATCGGCCATAATGTCTTGAATCGCTATGCGCAAGGTCTCTCTTGCCGGCTGCATGCTCACTGACGAGAACCTCGCCCTGCTGCACACAGCGAGCCAAGGAGGCCCGGCGATGCCTGGGTGGCTTGGCTTTCTAACGCCGGCACAGCAGATAGATCCGTTTTGCCGCTAGCAAGACGCACTGTGTCAATACAACGCTACCGGCTTTCGCAACGTGGCGATGGCACGTCCACAGGCTTGTATGCAATCATCTTCGATCGAATGCCTACACCGTTCTCCGCTTTGACGGAAACGTGTGCTTCATGTAATCCCACTACATCCGCGGAGGCTCGTCTACGACTCCTGGAATTCGTTTAAGCCTCTCCCTGAGACATGTCGACGATGAAACGCCCAAACTGGGAAGACAGTGGAGACCATTTTGAATAGATGTGCACGATGAACTGCCGAAGCGCCTTTTGAAGTGGGTCGTCTGCTGACTTGTGGAAAAAATCGTTCTCCATTACGCAACCGTGGTCAAAGTGGTGTTAACCAGACAACTTTGGCCGCGCCACTGCCCACATAATGACCACCCAGTTTCAACCGTATGTTTCACTTCAATCGAACGTCTGCATCGCAGTTTGGTAAATGAATTTCCTCAATCTGCATGATTTTCAGTTGTAGCAACGCTATCAACGTGCAGATTTCTCCCGCTGTTTGTCCTTGTTGGAGTTTTCTTGGCAAAGCAGCTGGTCTGTAACCATTGGTTCCTGCATCGTTGCAAGTGATGAATCCAAGACCCACAGCCTAACCTCACTGTACTAAATCGAAGGCGTTGCTGGCTATTGCATTTTTGACGCACACATTGTCCACATTATTGCATCCCTGGCGGAGATCGTGCCCAAGGGTCTCCATGGACTGATCAATGTCTGAGTTGAAGAGTCAATGCTAGCTGGCCTGGCAACCGTTCAACAACTTCATTGCCATGCTTTGGAAGTTCATGTTGTAGGTCTTGCAACTTTCCGGTCCCACCTCCACAGGTGTTGGACACTGGTAAATGCCTGGAATTAATTTCATTTCTCAAGGTCGACGTAATGAGCGTGGAGAGCATGTGCAGGACAGGCGGCTGCAGCTGAGTCAGAAAGGAAAAAGGCTCAAGAATAGCCTGGCTCCGAGGCAGCTCCTGTCTAGAGAAAATGTGATATATATAACGACTGTGGAAAGCCTCTGGAGGCGCAATTTTGAATTTTTTCAGGTTTTGAATGCGCTTCTATCTAGTGTTAGCGTGCGTTCTGAGCGCAGCTAACGCCGTACTTGAATTATCTTTTGAAAAGAGATATTCAGAGATGGCCTTGGAAGAAAGGTTCGGTGAAGAAGTTGTCGACAATACGTTACGGCGGCGGAGTGAAGACGAACCAAATCGCCGCATATTTCAAAGACGTCAAAACGTGGTCACTTCGTCGTTAGAGAATGGATACACATCATATGTCGCCCGCTTAAAGGTGGGATATCCTTCGCAGTCGATGGATATTATGATTGATACTGGGTCTGCCGATCTTTGGTTTCAGGCTCCAGAAAATATTTATTGCGCTAGGGGTATTGAGTCTAGTCAGTCGTGTGACTCCAACCAAATATTTAACTATTCAGCATCCGAGACTTTTGTCATGAATGAAAGCTCGGTCTTCAATATTGCATATATGGACTCTTCCTATGCTACCGGAAAGTACGGAAGCGACAAAATACAACTTGGTGACGCAGTGTTGACCAATGCCACATTTGGATTGGCCTTTGAAGCTAATTCCACTTCAGTCTTTGGCATTGGCTTTCCAGCTCTCGAATCCTCGACTTTTTCAACAAAAGATGGATGGCAGTACGACAATGTCCCCCAGCTTCTTAAAAGACAGGGCCTCATCGACACTACCAGCTATTCTCTCTTTCTTAACGAGCTAGCTTCAGATCACGGCGTTGTGTTGTTTGGCGGTGTTGATCATGCCAAGTATCATGATCCATTGGTCACAGTTCCTCTTGTCAACCCTTCCAATATTGCCAGCAGGGACACCAATGAAATTAGCGCAATGAATGTTCTCATGACAGGGTTGGGATGGACTTTTGGCGACGGATCCCACGTTCAGCTTCTAGAAGGTGCTCAGCCAGCTCTCTTGGATTCTGGGACGTCGCTCCACTACATTCCACAGTCTGCTTTTGATGCCATCAGTCGATCATTGGAGCTTCAGTATTTTGAGGAGGCTGGAATTTATGCCACATCATGCTATGCAAACGCTTCCGCTGGACACCTTGTGTATCAATTCAATGAAGCCATGGTTAATGTGTCTTTCAGCGACTTATTGACGCCCATTCATAACTCGGATGGCACACAAGTTTATTTTACTTCCGGTGAGCCGGCCTGCCAGCCTTTATTTGGGGTTGGAAATAGAGTGATTCTTGGTGACTCCTTTTTACGCTCTGCTTATGTTGTCTATGATCTTGATAATTACGAAATCTCATTAGCAACTGCCAATTTTGCGTCCAAGGAATCTGATGTAGAAAGCATTGGTCCAGATTATGTTCCTTCCGCTATCAAAGCAAACATTACTGCTACCCCAACTACCACCAGCCTCAGATATGTGGCTTCAACTAATTCGTTTTCAGTGGATTTGAAGCAACCTACGGCTAGCAGTACATTTGGTCATGAATTGTCTGAAACAGACTCAGTAGCAACATCTATTGGTTCACGTACAACCACAACATCTACCACCAGCACGAGCATAAGAATGTCAACCTCATCGACCATCAGTCCATCAAGCATCACTGCTGGTACCACATCAACTGAAATTGGTTTTGCATCACAATTGCTTGACAAAAGAATTTTCGGCCTATTAGAATTTTGCATGCTAGCGATTTATTTTGTCGTCTAGTCACAACTTATTTATATATCTTTTTTACGAGAACTAAATGTATACCCTTGTTCCCTTTTACACAAAATCTTACTATCAACTGTCTATTTACATAAATGCTATTTTAAGCATTTCATCTACATCCAAGATCTTTTCTCTGGGCTTTCCTAATGCCTTTCCTCGTCTTCGTTCCTCTTTGTCAATCTTTAGCCAGCCATCCCAGCTGACAGCTTTGTTGGAAACTAAACCACTGATGGCTTCAAATCCTGGCTTTTGTTCTTCAGTTTCCGGCTCCGCAACGATAGTCTCAGCGACTTCAAACGCTTCTCGCATAGTGGTTGCAATAACTCCAGTGGCTCCCGTTTTCAACCACCCGCTAACAAATAGTCCATCTTGCACTTTGCCATACTTGTTTGGAACAATACCTCTCTTTTCATCAAATGGAATATTGGCCTCCTTCATTCCGGGCAATGGCTCGCTTAGGTATCCAATGCTTTTGAAGACAAGATCAGTATTTTGTATCGTGGTCTTTCCTGTGGGAATTGTCACTACAGGAGCGTCAAGATCCGCTTTGTATAACTTATTGGATGTCATTTCAATGGCAGATAACAAAGCAGGATTAGTAGGATGACCAAAAAATCTGGTGGGGCTTTGAAGGTAAGACAAAGACCACTTCTTATCGGGGAGAAGATGCGATTCCTTTGATGATCTGTCAAGAAGCTCTTTTGACAATTTGGATGCTTTGTCTACAACCTCAACCGCTCGTTTGATGGGTCTCGCCAATTTAGACATGAATGGTCGATACTCCTCAATATACTCTTCTGCCAACGGGGTCATGTAAGCGGATTTCAATCGAGTCAGCTCTCTAATTTCTTTTGTAGTGAATGCACTTTGTAAAAGACCTCTCCTTGCAGCAATGTTAACACTTTTGACGCGGGATTGAGATAATTTTTGAAGTGCAGCATCTGAAATATCAGTATGCTTGAGTAAATCAATAGGTGCCAAGAGCATTCGAGCAACATCCAGTGCGACATTACCATTTCCAATAATGGAGACATCTTCAACATCCTCTAGGGGAGGGTCCAAGTGTGCAAAGCGGGGATCTCCATTGTACCAGGCCACAAACTCCTTGGCAGACCAAACGCCACTCAGAGATTCTCCAGGAACGTTTAGGGATCTCTCATTCGACGATCCATACGACAAAACAACACCATTATAAGAGTCCAGAAGGTTTTGCAATGATACGTCGGTACCAATTTTGACATTTCCATAAAATTTGAAGTTCGGAGATTCCGCAGCAGCTGTAAACGTGTCCTCGCAATTTTTGACTTCTGGATGATCTGGGGCAACTCCGAAACGAGCAAGACCAAATGGAACAGGAAGAGCCTCAAACATATCAATATGGGCCAGAGGACTTCTCTCCAGCAGCCTGTACGCAGTGTAAAATCCAGCTGGGCCTGACCCTACAACGGCATATCGTTTCATCATTTTTAATAGTTTATAGTGGAATGCAACAAACAGTCCAACCTATTCAAAACGTTCACTGACTCACCTGTTAATTCCACACTTCAAGGCGCGTACAAAACGATAGAAACGAGACAATCTTGTCGGCAATCTGTCCACAATTTTGGCGGGCAAGATCTGGCAAAATTAAGTAGCATATTATACTATTATTGTTTTTTTATTTTTGCAAGTAATATGCACGTATCAGAATGATTTTCAGCGATGGTGGAATTCAAATAGTCCCATTGGCCAAAACCATTGAACAAACACCTTAAAGTAATTTAGACAAACATGTTCCGTCGTGCATTTTCAGCGGCTGCTGGACCTCTCAGACAACAAGCGATTGCTACAATCGAAAAAGACACCGCCAATGAGCTTGTTTCCGGAGCTCCATCTGATTTGACAAGAAATAGAATTGTTAGAATCTTCAAGCAAGCCAAGCCAGCAACACAGTCAGGAACTCATGGAACAAGAAAATGGCGTCTCGACTGGGATATAGTTGACAGAGCCAACCGATGGGAAAACGATATGATGGGATGGCCATCGTCTGGCGATTACATGCAAGCAACCCAACTCAAGTTTGAGACATTGGAAGCAGCTGAGCGATTTGCAAAGAACCAAGGATGGGATTATTACGTGCAGATGCCAAAGGAAAGAAAGTTTCACCCCAAGGCTTATGCTGAGAACTTTGAGCACTCTAAGGGTCCTCTGAAGCTGATTAGAACCAAGTAAGTGTTTACATCCCACAACTCATAGCGAAGCATGGCTTTTCAGTAAGAACTAGCGAATTTTATATATTGTTAATATAAACAATCTTATGATTAGTGGACTGCGGGTGACGTGCTGCAACATACAACGGTATATTATTGATGAGAGTCGTCATACAAACAACCTTATCGGCTGCTACCAAAGCAAGAAACAAGACTGCGTCACCGCATATTTACTTTCAACAAAAATATTGGCATGTCTTCGTGGCCATGCCAATTGGTGCTGTATCACGGTCTGCGTATTTGCTGCAGTTTGGAATTTTCTTTACAACAGTGAGGGTTCCGAGTAGAGCGATCTGCTTATGACTGTCATTTGCAAATTCAGTCTACTATTGAAGCATTTAGTTTCTTGATAATTGATTATAAATAGCATGCACAGTAAGTGTGATGGTCCAAAACTAGGCGCACCAGATCTTTCAATTTAGGTGCCGACAGAAAGGACGGTCAGTTGTGAAATAAAACGTCAGATAACTTCTCACACTTTTCCATAACCTTCCATGGCGGGCTCTTGCTTGGCGTAAGACCGTTGTCCTCTTGAGACCATAGCTCTTTCAAGGCCGCGGGAAGTTGCGGTGGAGTGTTGTCAGAGAGTTCGTCATCATAAACCTTCAAAGTACTGCCCCCGCTTCCTGCGTCTCTGGGCGTATTTGCAACCGCGCGTGAATGCAAGTGTTCTCTGGTGCTGTCTGACTTGACAATTATCACCGGCAGTGGAGACTTTTTTACAACAAACTGCGCAAAAGATGTACTGAAAAATGGTCTACGTCTCTTTCGTTTATCATCCGATACAATGACCACGCTTGGAATATACTCTCTAATGGCGTCTTCAAGGACTCGCTGCAGGTCTTGTTCTACGAGTTCCAGAATCAGTGAGATGGCTTTATCAGTGAGTTTCATTATCGCCTCGACCAAGTCACTGGCGCGTTTTACATAGCGCTCGTGACTAGCAAACTCATTGGCGCCGTATAAACAAACCACAATGTCGTTATCATAAATAATGCTGCTCAGAGCCCACGAAATAGCAACCAAGTCGTCATCAACAATAACCAGAAACGTTCTGGAGGTACGGGAAAAGCAATAATTGACATGCTCCTTCTTGAGGCACACTTGCAGTTTAGGTCCAATATCCACATCTGAGGTATCAAAGGAAATTTTGTTTTTGAAGGAGGAGCCGGAGTCAGCGGTGATGCTGCTACTGGATGAATCCCGATTAGAAGTTTTGAGAATTGAAGCCAAATCGTGGTGTGCACGGTAACTATCGTCGCTCATTGTTCAGTTGCTGACTCTTTGACCTTCCAAACCTGTCAAAGTAAACCGTTAGTCCTTCCAAGTTCGGGTTGAGTGGGGTACAAGTGGGTCTTTATTGCGCCGCAGTATCCAAGTGAATAGCAAAAATTAAATTTAACAGAAACAAACCGAAGCGACTGTGATTGAAAGTTAAAAACGTAGTACTAGAAGAATTGTAAATCTATTGGAGAGTAGCTTCGATGGCTGAACTGCAGATGGGGAACGCAGCACTCCATATATCAAGGCGGACCATCTGCACGTGCTAACTCCGATGACTGAGCAAACAAAATTGAGATCAGCAAACCAAACAGAGTTGGATTGTTTGAAAGTTTCAAGACACTGCAAGCTCGAGCATCTCTTTAGAAACACAACTATTTAACAGCAGGAAAAAAGCGAGCAGCATCCTCGTTTCCAATGGAGCACCGGCGTTTGCTACTCGGATTTGATCCGGATTCAAGTGAGCAAGTCGAAAGAGTTGAATTTAGAACTCAAAGACGCTCGATCGCAGCATACTACAGGTTTTATTAACGAAACATTGTAACAATTGCTGTCTGGTTTTTCTTCTGCAACATGAGCGCATCACATGTACATATCACGTGTCTCTTTTACAAAAACTCCCATACATTTCAACCAACCACAGTCCTTTCATACCAACTAACCGAAAGATACACAATGGCTGGAGGTCACCATAGTAAGTACTTTGCACTTTTGATGTCTTAGATGCCTTTCTTTCCTGCTGAATCTTGCAAGCCACCCAAGGCCGTTTTTCTAGTATCCCCTTTGCTAACGCAGCTGTTAAACCTGATGCGTCCATTGAGCGCTTTTATAAACTGAGAGAAAACCTTCAGAATAGCTTCAGATTCACAAAGCGATCAAGTCCCTTCATTTTGCTTGCATTTGGCGTCGTCCCTGGTTTTCTCTTGTGGGGTGCCTACAAAACCGCTGGAAATATCGATCTCACTGCCAAGAGACGTGGTGACAATATTTGGAGAAAGGATTAGATAACATGTACCAATTAATTTATAGTCTAAAATGTTCCTGTAAATGTGCTGTAGTTTGAGAGTGCCGGAAGCGCTTTCGCGTGGCTCGGGTTGATAGCTAGGGATGACTGGAACGATGCAATGCTCGCTGTTGAATGGCCCTGGACATAGACTGTACCATAGTCTCTTCCGCGGCTCAACGCTTGAAAGTATTTATCGACGTGGTTTACCAATCCTTGTGCAACCGTTCATCCCCGCGTGCCATCGGTCATCTTTTATCATTTAATTGAATAATGCTATGGGGTTCACTCTTTGCTACTGTCTTACACAATACTAACTAACAATCGTTTGCATCCTCGTAATGCCCAACACAATTACTTTCGGTACCACATTCTAGTAATCTTTTGGTTTCTCATCTTCTTTTGTAATTGGAAAACACCATACATTAGGGCCTCAGATGTGGGAGGGCAACCAGGAACATAGACATCCACAGGCACAACTCTGTCGCAGCCACGAACCACTGAATAAGAATAATGATAATAACCACCTCCGTTAGCACACGAGCCCATTGAAATTACCCATCTTGGTTCGGGCATTTGGTCGTAAACTTGACGCAAGGCAGGAGCCATCTTATTGGTCAAGGTGCCGGCAACAATCATGATATCAGACTGTCTGGGCGAGGCTCTGAAAATAATTCCTAATCTATCTTGATCGTATCTTGGAGCCGAAACGTGCATCATTTCAACGGCACAGCAGGCCAATCCAAAGGTGACTGGCCAGAAAGAACCTTGTCTGGCCCAGTTGGCAATGCCATCTAAAGATGTAAGGGCATAGTCAACAGCCGACGAGGGCTTTTGTTGTGAAGGCAAAGGATAGTCAGTTGGTAACGCTGATGGTGGTAAATTAGTGGATGCGTGGCGGACAGATGAGATTGATGGCAACGCAGCAGCTCTCAATGAACCGAGTGTTAATTGTCGTCGTGACAACTGAAGCATTGCTCTTTTCTAGTTGTGTTGTGGTGAAGTTTATTGGATAGTTTTGGTTGGTTGGATTTTTCACAAGTGAAGCGCTCGCAATTTACAGAGAGGCCCGTCTGGTTGGGAGTGCGATGGAATTTAGTGGCTTTGCAAACGCTGTTATTGGCTGGCCCGCTCGCAACGTCCCAATCTCGGTAGGGCGCGAGTAGCGGGCCAAGAGCGCGGATATGGCAGGGAAAGGCGGACCCAAGAGTCCAACAGTAGAGCTACGCAAATCTCAGTATCTGTAGAATATAAAATAAATCATTATAAATTATACCTGACTGCTACTAGCAGCATATGACTGCCCTTCAGATGAGGGGTCTTCTTCCTCTTTGTTGACAATTGTTAAAAACACTTCCTGTAGGGCGGGGGGACTTACCGCGTAACTCTCAACCCCGAGCTCTTCACTGGAGCGCTCAAGTATATCAAACAAACTGGCTACACTTCCACCCATCGGAACAGACAAGGTGATTTGTCCTTGGTAAAACCTGTTTTTGATTCGACATCCCGGAAGACGTTCCTGTAAGTTGTAGACTACCTCAATCATCTCACGCTGTGTGGTATGTGGAGCACTGCTACAAACCAAATACACCAAAAAGTAGTTGGAGTACTTGGTTCGCAGGTAGTCGGTGTCTCCCACAGCAAGAAGCTTCTTCGACAGAATGCCGGCACGGTTAGCCAATGCGTCAGCTTCTTCCATTGAATGCGTTGTAAGCACAATAGCTCTTCCCTCAGAAACTCGCGATAGCGTCTTCCACATTATTCTCTTGGCAAAAGCATCCATGCCACTCGAAGGTTCGTCCAGTAACAGAACTTCAGGGTTGCCAATTAGTGCCACGGCTAATGACAGCTTTCGCTTGTTACCGCCACTCAGCTTGGAAGCCATTCGGTGTCTGAAGCGTCCCACGCCAACTGCTTCGATAATGCGATCGACATGCTCTTTCGGATCTTTCAAATCTCGCAATCTAGCATAGAAATTGAGTGTTTCATACACAGTCATCTTGTCCATGGCATCAAACTGTGGACAGACCCCAAGCTTGGCTCGGGCCGCCGATAGATTGTGTACAATCGAGTCTCCTTCAGCTCCAACAAAGATATCACCACTGGTTGGAACCACCTCTCCACGAATCATATTGAAAGTCGTTGTTTTTCCTGCTCCATTAGGGCCAAGCAGTGCAAAGCACTCTCCATGTTCAACACCAAATGTTACATCATCAACTGCAACCATGTGTTGCTTTGTTTTTCCAACCTTGAATGTGCGAGAAACATGAGAGATGGCTAATCCATAGCGAGAGTTTCCTGACGCCAACCCTTCCTCCACTCTGCACGTCTCGTCCATGTTGTCCACAGACATTGCTTGTCGATCCTTTTCATTGTAAATAGGAGAAACTGCAGTGGTGTATGACACTTTTGAGCTCTGCTTGTCAGCCAGCGTAGACAATGTGGACTCCTGGCGCGATTCAGGTCGCTTCTTTCTGCTTTTGAACAAACGTTTCTTGACAATAGCACTCAATTCCGTCCTGCCCTTACCACTATCCCACCAAAGAAGGACAGCAAAAAGGCCAATAATTTGAAGTGTCAAGTAGAGGATCGGTGATCCATAGGCAATGATATTTCCCATGTAAGTTATCTGCTTTCTACCAGCGCATAAAACACCAAATAAGTTGAACAAAACCCAAAACGTTCTCAAAAGTAAGCATGACGGAGAACAGATTGATGTAATAAAATGCGCAGTGCTCTGGGCCACCGTGAGATATTCCGCAGAAACATATGCCTGGATCGCAATTTGGGCGATAAACCAAATCAAGAAGAAAACGGCCTGGTAAGCAGCGGCAAATGCAAATCCAGCAAGCTGACTATTGACAAACAATGAAAATACAAAGGACAGCAGACATGAAGCCAAAAGGTAAAGAAGAATGCAAACAAAAAACAGTCCACTAGCCATAGCACTGTTAGCTCCTGCAACCATACCTGCCACGGCAATTGCAATAATGAGGCATAGAATGAAATCAAAAAGACTGTAGGCAAGCCATAGTGGAGCAGCCCTCAAACCATTTGAGTACTGCATAGCTCTTACTTTACTCAATCTCTCAAATGTAGGATAAAGCAGAGCAAACGCTGGGCAAATGCACATTGCCAATCCAAAATAGATTACAAACTGTAATGAATCGTCTGTTGAAGAAGACCATGGAACTTGAAATGGGGACCAGTTTGTAACTAAAGTTACATTTGTCCTCAGATTATTAGCTAAATTCATCATTCCCACAGCGTTGTCAGCTCCATAATTTTGATTTTGAACATCATCAAGAAGGTATGCAATGACATTGTCATACGCACCTCCAGGTCTGATATTCGCAGGACTAGAATGTATGAAACTGGAGAATGAGTCAAGAGATGTGACACTGAAAGCACCTGACTTCACTACAGTCTCCAATTTTGCTTCCGTGTAAAAGGGTGTGATTAAAGAAGCAAAATTAAGCATCCATTTGTTGATAGCGCTCGACGGCACAATTGTTTGATTATTTGAACCAAACATATTTGAAGAAATGGGCATGGTCATATTGACAAGATCGGCTGGAAAGTACACTTTGACACTCAGCAAATTGCTAGGTATGCAACCTCCCCCATTAAACTTTGCAACAAAACGGAGACAGGCAGCACAAACAATAATTGGAATAAAAACAAATGCAAGTTCGGCCCAAGGATTTCTCTTGAATATTTGCAACCTTTTGAAAAACATGACCATTGTCTGCTGCACAATCCATGGTACTTTTCCCTTCAGGTCCAATTCCCTATTGCTTGGTGTGTGTGAGAGTGGTGGCTGATACTGAAGACTATTAACGTTAACGTCTAGTTCTCCGGCATGATCATTTTTAGCTACGTCTAGAAACACATCTTCTAGCTCAGGTCCAGCAATTCTGAACTTGATACCACGTTGTTCATATTTGTGTGCAACTCGAGCAACATCTTGACGTTTAACGTTTATAACTTTGCCATCCATGAGATGAATTTTGTAGCCTCCCCCTAGATTGTTCTTGAGAACGGTAGGTATACCTTCTGCTTTGAGAACACCCTTAGACAGGATCAAAACGTTGTCGCTAAGAATATCTGCCTCATCCAGAAAATGGGTTGTTAGAATCATGGACACATGGGGGGTTTGCTTTGATAGCAAAATATCCCAGATTTTGCGCCTGCTGACGGGATCAAGTCCAGATGACACCTCGTCAATGCAGCAAACGTTGGTACCTCCACTGAACATGATGGCAAGCTGTAACTTTCTTTTTTGACCACCACTCAAATCCTTGGAGAACACATCTCCTCTCGTTCCTAAATCACAGTTGGCAAGTAAATCATTCGATTCAGTGTCAAGCTCTGACACACTCTTCTTGGGGGAACGCAAACTGCACCAAATTTCAACATGCTCTCTTGTTGTCAACTTGTCCCACAAAACATTTCTCTGAGGGCAAATGCCAATTAACGATCTTTCCTGTAGGGCAACACTTCCGGAAGAGGGAGTTTGTAGTCCAGCAATCATCTCCAGGGTAGTTGTTTTTCCTGACCCATTAGCACCTAAAAGACAAACCACCTGTCCAGGTTTTACCGCAAAGGACAAATTCTTTACAGCATGAATCGTGACTTTATTGCGTTTGAACGGGTTTCCGATAAGAGATGGACGGGCTTCATCATCCTTATGAGCTTGCTTGAAATTCTTATTCACAGACTCGAGCAATACAGATGATTCGTACTGACCAGAGCCAGTTGTGGATGCACCAGGTAAGCCATATAAATATCCATCCATCCAAACAGCTATCAAAAAAAAGACAAAAATGTGCAGGAATGCAGCCCACAGCATAACAATCAAAGGATCATTGGAAGTGTCAGGGGCGCTGTTGAATAGGTTGATAGCAAACATGTCCCGTTGAAACTTGGCAGATAAGCTTAGATAGTAGACATAATTCGCTGGTGGAAACAAAAATGTTAACGTGAGTGTCACCGCAGGGTCGAATTGGTGAGTTGTTTGAGTGATTACAGTCACTAGGAGAGCCAAAAAAACACATGCCACAGCTGATACAATGCCAGCAAGTTGACTAGCTCTGAAAAGAGATCCTAGACAAAGAGAGTACGAGACAAATGCAAGGCCAGTGATGATTTGGAACACAAGCAATATGATGAAATTCGCGTAGGTAAATAGCACTGCTCGCATTACGATAGCGATGGCTATCCAGCCCGGTAAATAAACCGAGGAAAATGTAATGTGATAGCACAACATTCTTTGAAAAGACGATATTCCCATGCATGACAAAAGAGATGAAATACCGTCCTCTCTTTCACCAGAAATATAACCAGCCATATGATAAATAACACCAATCATGCCCAAGAAAAAGATGGGTGCAACCCAACCGGCCATAATTTTCATGTACGTAAAATTCGTTTGCTGGTTATACCAAGTCTGGGTATGCGCTGTGTACGGCATACACTTTGTCTTTTGATCAAAACCCCCGACAATGGCATTATCCATCGCCCATTGAAGAGGAAGTACGTAATGGTCAACATCGGACACCGACCCATCGTTAATTCTGATTTTCGACATTCCGGGGTTCGACTGAATGGTGTAATTGTATATTTGATTCTCAACATCAATGGAATTCCATTGAATTCCTCCATAACAGTTCGACCATCCAGCTAGCGTTTGTTGACAAACTGAATTCACTGTTTCTGGGTCGCTCACAAACTGAACTTGTGAGGGGTCTATCCCAGAGAAAGCCCGTCTCATGATATCCTGCACGACGGGACTCTGAACAGCAGTCGTGTTGCCGTACCATACCAATATTTGCGAGCTCTTAATCAGAGAGGACATGTCAGCAACATCGAACGGAGAATCTGTAACGCCGTACTTCTGGTAAGTGACAAAAAAATACTTAGCATTTGACATGAAGATAACAAAAGCCACAGGTAGAATGAAGGCTCTGAATGCAGTGAAATACTTGACTCTCCATAATCGCAGCCAATCCTTACGACAAAGCGCGGCAATGCGGTTATTTCCTGTCAGTTCAGTGATCACTGGAGTCTTCATACTGAACCACGAGTGGAACTCAGAACTCAGTAACTGTTACAAATTCAAAGCGATACAATGCAATGAATGAAGAATGGCCACAAAAGGTAAGTGCAGACCCTGACGCAGATATATAAGGGGAGCAGACAACAAGCACATCTGGTGATCTGCAAGCACACCAAGTGCGCCACAAGGACAACTGCCTTCAACAGTCGCCGGACCTTCCTTAGGGCAGATCTCAGTTGAGAATTGAGCAGATAGAGGCGGGTGGAAAGATTTTGGTAACCTTGAGCGTACTTCCCACTAAACGGGAATTTCTTTTTTGTCGGGCTGAAGCAAGCCGGAGAATGTGTTGAGCTAATACCTTGAAATCGATGCATCAAAGGTGTAACAAATGGCCATCTCAATTCAGTGAGACTTGCATTTCTGTTTCTTTGAACTCTCAACGAGAAAATGCCCTTTCACGTCAGTCGTTTATCAGAAACATTGCACAAAATAAAGTTGGTTTATTTGGCATTCCGCCTGTTTTACCCCAGCTTGCATGCAGGCTATGTTGCTGTAAGGTACCGAGGAATGAGTATTGCAGACGCAGCTAGTTTTTTTTGGCACTCACATTGAGTGTCCAAGAGCAGTACCGAGGAGTGTAGATCTTGGTCTGGGTCGAAATATAATGCACTTACCCTTAGGCAGCATATCAGGGCATCAGATACATCTCAAAGATGCCTGAACATCATCTCCGATGATTGGACCCTTTGATGAGATCAAAGTGTAGAAGGTAGCCAGCAGCTCAGAAACATCCCCCACTTGCAAGTCTACTTGTAGCCATTTGGAGCCATTTGGAGCCACCAGGAACCACTTGAAATCCACTTTGAACCACCTGCTAGCCCCTTAGCCCACCAACCGCACTAGTTTCTTCAACCCTTTCGCTATTCGCACCGAGGGGGAACACCCAGAATTGTGAGGGGTACTAACAATGCGAAGACTAGTTTAGGGCAGCGAATCTAGAGTGCCGCGATTTCGAGGCGTGGTGTTTCAGAACTGGTGTTTGCTCATAACGACCCTTCTCTCTGTAGGGCTCGACTGATAGCCATAACCGTCACTGTAGAAAACAATTACGCCAGACTTGTGGAGCTGCGCTCACCAAGATGTCCATTCACCCAACCAGTTATTTTCCGCGCTGTGCAGCAGCCATCAACATCATCCCGCGCTATCCTTCTTCTGGCACCATTCCCGTCGTGGCCATTGCCCGAAATATGGAGCAAAGAGCCTAAAAGGTGAAAGTTAGCAGTCTTGGGCGGTCGTTTTGGGCATTTTTCGCTATTAGCCCCTAGAATGGCTGAATGGTATCTCGTGAAGTGAGATGATTTATCAACCTGCAAAACTACAAGCCAGGTTCTTGGCGAAGGCCAGGTCGGTTTGCTCGGGTAGCCAATCAGCATGCCTTGGGAACGTCCAAGCAGCTCAGAACCAAGCGCTTGCCAATGTCCCACAATGTGGCCAAGACCCCTCTAGCACCGCTCCACGATATCTACCCCGCTTGCGAGTGGCACTCTGAAAGACAACCTCTTCTGTGAGTCACTCTCCATGGAAAGCAGATTGTGTTTTGACATGCAAAACTTTGCAAGTCCCAGCACCTTCAGCCGTGAAAATGGGCGAGGTTGTCATCAGGACAACAGGCCGCCCAAACGCTGTGTCGGCCCGTCAGCAGCAATGTTTTTTCCAGCAAGGCAGATCTGGGATAATGGTGACATGCCCGTGGGCAGCGTGCGGCAGGCTGCCCGTGATCTAGAGACGCGCCGGCGGCAGGCGCAAATCGCGGGCATTGGTCAGCCGACGACTCGCCTTCGAAAGCAGCCACTCATCGCCGTACGGTTGACACGATTCAGATTAAACCTCGCGTCAACAGATTCACGCCACGCCACATTAGCCACAAAAATACGTAATATGTGCATAAGATACATGCACGATAGTGAGACATGCAGATAGCCAAACGACGGATATACTTGATATTTAGAAATGTCAGAAGAGGCTAGTGAACGGTGTAGAAATATAAATTCGCAACTGTTGTCCACAATTCCGCGAGCGTCGGTGCTCACAACGCACTGCCAATGTAGTTGCTGCAGCCATTTTGCGTTAATCGGCTCGCAGTTATTTTCTTGGGCATGTGCAAATCAAAACAACACTCGTCATGATCTGATCTGGATCTGGCAAGACGGAAAAAAGATCAGCCGTTGAACAAAACAGCAAACTACTCAGCGATAAGTGGGCAGTAAAATTCTCAGGAGAAAGCACAGCGGCTCGCATGTCCGTCCTTGTTTGCCTCTTTGTTGTGTCCTTCCACAGTGGGCTTCCGTGCATCTGCCCATAGCGGCCATTCCCATGCAGCACAACAAGCGTCAGCCGTATATCCGCCTTTTTCCGTAAACATCCCCGAAGTAAACACACCGTGAAGAGGGCATAAACAAATCACCAAACTTTCGATCATTGTCCCTTGACTTGACATTTTTGAGACTTGAATATTGATTCCGGGCATTGACACCTTGCGCCTCTCGCAGCAATAGCACGGATCATCAGATCAAGTCCTGGTCTCCCCAACACCTCCTCTTACAGCTATTTTTCAAATCCCACCGCTTGTTGCTCTCGCTACTGCTCCTGCGCGCACTGTCATGGCCGAAGACCTCGAAGCGCTTATGCGCGAGATTGGATCTTACGCCGTCGAACCCCTTGAAGACGTTGATGTGGATCAACTTCTCACCGACCTGACGGCTGGCAACGCTGACTCCCTCCCCTACGAGCGCTCCTATGCGTCGCAACAGTCAAGTCCGTTAGACTTTGACTTTTTGCAGTACGCAATGCCTCAGCAGCAGCCGACGCCAGATATGCCCACAGCCGCTGACTTTGACACCTTCTACGACAGCCAGCCTCAGAGTGCAACTGCATTAACCACGGTCACCACCCCTACACAGACACCTGTTCTTCAAAAATCGCAGATGGTTCAGATGAACCAAGCGAGCAAGAACTCTCAGACAAGCGTGCCAGCCCATAGCACCGATCCTTTGCCACAAGCAGTCGCCGTCACCTCGGCCCTTGCTGAAGGCCCCACCGTTCAAACTGGCCAGGCTCACCAATCTGCATCACAGAACTTCTCGGTTGCCCCTGCTTCCCATCAGTACCATTATACACTCCATCAGCCAACAGCACCGTTACGGTTCGTTCAACAGCCTTTCAGAAGCCAAGGAACAGTGGCAGATTACATTCCATATCAAGCCCCTCTCATGTCTCCGGTCGCAGTGTCACATCAGCAGCAGCAACTGCAGCAACATCGCCAGCTACAGCAGCAACCTCCACAGCCGCAATCGCATCACCAGCAAAGCTTCGCCACTCCAATCAAACCGCAGGCCCCCCAATCGTCACCCTCTACAATTATTGTGCCCGACTCTGCTACGGTTATTCGCACCCGGTCTGTGCATTTACCTAGCTCCGCTGCTTCTCCCACTCCAGCATCCAAAGCATCTCGTTCTTATACTGCGGGTGATGCGTACGGCATGCCCCGTATGCCCAGCATGCCTAACATGGCTCCTGTCAAGGGAACATTCATGCCCACCCAATTTATACCAGCCTACATTCCACCGCCTTCACCAACCACCACCACCACAGCATCATCTAAAGCATCGACCAACGCATATTCAGCATCTTCGAGTGCAACTTCTGCACTGCATAAATTTCAAGTTATGCAACCGAAACACCAGCACTCTTATCAACCTTCAGAGCCAACAACGTCCATCAACTCTCGAATTCTTGATTATCACAGAAACACGTTGACTACTAGGAATCAAGATGGTCCTTTCCCTAAAGATATGACATTTGTTGATGAAACTCAAACCAAAACAATCAAGAAGAAGAAAAGCCAGGGAAAACTAGGTGCAAAACGGTCCCGGTCAACTAAGAAGGAATCGCCTAATCTTCCACTATCCGCTACAGCTGGTGTTTGAGGATAATAATACTCCTATTTATCATTTTTCAATGGGTTATGTATCACTAGAATTGTATTTTTTTTGTTAAACGAAGCGTTGAGAAGAGCATCGTCCGCCCATGCAGTATCATTTACAATTGCCCAATCCCAACAGCAAAGTAATTCCAAAATAGGAAAAACAAAAAATTGGACAAAAATAAAAAAAAATAAAAATATTTCAGTACATCTGATAAAAGTCACCCTTGATACTAATCACACCTGGATCGCAGAGGATAATATCAGCCGGATATTTCTCAATGGAGTCCACTAGAATCATCATCAAAAATTTGCCTCAGTTTCTGACTGAGGAGAAACTCAAAGAACACATCGAAAAGAAGTATCCCACAACTGATGTTCGTATACAAAAGACAAGAGACGGTAGATCGAGAAGATTTGCATTCGTGGGATTCAAAGAGGCTCATGAAGCCAAAGAAGCCGCCTCTTATTTCAACAATAATTTCATTGGCTCGTCAAGAGTAACTGTTGATTTAACTCAAATGCCCAGAAAAGCCAATTCTAGTCATAATGCGCCGGGCCAAGTTGAAGGAGCAGGAAGTAAAAGACCAAGGAATACTGAGGACTCGACTCTCAATGAGTACCTGGACACGTTCTCTGGCAAGAAGAGAAATATCTGGGAAAATGATTTGAAGACTACTGCAGATGGAAATGGCCCACAGCAATCGGTGCCATTATCAGAACCCTCGCAGCTGAAGGGTGATGATTCCGATGATGAGTACGAAAGTGTTCCTAACAAAAGTCGACCACAAGAAGATGAGCAGGAAGAAATGATGTCCCTGGATAAGTTTGAAAACCCCACAGACTCTACAGAGCCTGCGCAGGACCTTGAAAATGAAGACTCTTTGGCTCGTGACGAGAATATCTCTGATCGCGAATGGTTGCAAATGAGAAGACAAAGAATGAGAATACAAAATGGAGAGGAAGCCCCTGTTGAGGCACCAGTGGAGCCTCAGTTAGACGAAGTCAAGGAGCGTAGAGATGTTGCTGTGGATGCTCAGGAAATGAGCCAAAATGAGGAATCAAAGGTGATTATCCCGCGTTTGTTTTTACGAAATCTGTCATTTACAGCTAATGAAGAAAGCCTAAGAAGTTATTTCAGCCGGTGGAAACCTCAGGAGGTCCATATTTCACTCGAAAAAAAGACGGGAAAACCCAAGGGCTTTGCTTACATTTCTTTTGTGGATGTTTCTGACGCTCAACAGGCGCTGGACGAGCTTGATGGAATCCCTTTTCAGGGCCGTCTTCTCCACATCATTCCAGCAAAGGAAAAGAAGGATTTCTCTTGGGACGAGTTTAATCTCAAAAATCTACCATTGAAGAAGAGAAAAGAAATTGAAAGACGTCTCAACGCTTCAAGACAGCAGTTTTCTTGGAATTCGCTTTATTTGAATCAGGATGCTGTTCTTGAGTCTGCAGCCAAGAAGCTGGGTATTTCAAAAAGCGAGATGCTTGACCCCACATCTTCTTCATCTGCAGTGAAGGCAGCATTGGCAGAGACTTCTGTCATCAGCAGTGTCAGACAGTATTTTGAAGGTAAAGGCATAGATCTTCTTTCGTTCAACAAACCTCAAAAGGATGATGCTATAATTTTAGTGAAAAACTTTCCGTTTGATACGACCACCGAGGACTTGACCAGTCTGTTTGGAGAATTTGGCGAACTGAGAAAGGTTTTGATGCCTCCAGATGGTGGAATTGCCATTGTCGTATTTAGAAACAAGTCTGAGGCTCAAACAGCCTTCAAAAAGCTTGCATACAGACGATTCAAGTCTTCTATTCTTTACCTAGAGAAAGGGCCAGTTGGCTTGTTTGAGAACGACGAGGACAAGGGTGAAGTAGTTGCTGTTGAAATTAGCTCCAAGACTTTGGGAGCTGATGTTACCAAGACCGACGCCAAGGCTGCCGTCATTGAGAGTTCGAAGCCTTCGGCGGCCGTCGATACAGCAGAGCCAAGTGTGGCCGAGGAAGGAGAGGAAGAGGATGGCCCCAGCGGCCCAACCACTTCTGTATTTATCAAGAATCTCAACTTCAAGACCACTTCGCAGGATATTATTGACTTGTTCAAACCACTTGACGGCTTTGTGGTAGCGCAAGTCAAGACCAAACCAGACACAAAGCATCCGGGTCAGCTGTTGAGCATGGGTTTTGGATTTGCAGAATTCAAGACTAAAGAGAATGCAAATACGGCTATTGAAGCAATGGACGGTTATGTCTTGAGTGGGCATAAGATTCAACTGAAATTGTCTACTCGCGGTGGCCAAGATGAATCATCGTCCGGCTCTCGGTCATCCAAGGCAGTGTCTTCGAAGGTTCTCATCAAGAATGTGCCATTTGAGGCCACAAAGAAAGATTTGCAACAGCTTCTTAGTGCCTTTGGTCAGTTGCGCTCTGTTAGACTGCCCAAAAAGTTCAACAAGTCTGGTCGTGGATTTGCATTCGCCGAGTTTGTTTCCAAGAAGGAGGCCCAGCATGCAATGGATTCGCTCGTAGGAACCCATCTGTTGGGTAGACGATTGGTCATGGAGTACGCAAATGAGGATGCTCAAGATGCTGAGGAGGAAATCACCAGAATGACTGAGAAGGTGCGCAGCCAAGTGCAGAAGGAACAGTATAATGCAGCTAGACTTACTGGAAAGCGATCTATTGAGCTTGAGGATGAAGACGCCCTTTAGTGAGATTATTTATTAACTATTAAATCACAATCAATTACATACAGCTTGAGCAATTGGCAACCCACTTGGCCCTAGACTTGCTGGAAAGGGAAGTGCTTACCGGTTGTTCGGATAAGTGAATTATCTAGCTTATTTAGAGATTTCACAATCCCCAGAGCCGTTCTCGAGGTGTTGAACAACCCAGATACAGGAGACGCACTCACAGATGGCATCATTTTTCACTAGAAACCTCAAAGGGTTGCCGGCGCTCAATGTAAAATTTACTCCCTCCCGATTTTCTACGCCAAATCTGGCGCTTGTCAAAGTCAATCAGTGCTCCAAGCTCGGCACCAGCGCCAGTGGCAAAGTGAACTTTTTTTACAAAACATTGTCATTGTCGCCAAAAGCTCCTGCTCACCTATTTGCTGTGGACAAATCTCTGGAGGAGATTCCAACTTTCAAGGCCTCGCTGAGCCCTGTTGGCCTAATTACAACTTTGCGACGAGGCTACGCGACGCATAGAGATCGAGGATACGGTGGAGGGTTCAGAAGCGGGAGCCGATGGGGAAGTTGGTCTCAGTGGACGTCAGGTTCCTCCGGTGGCCGTTTTGGAGGTAGCTCTTTCAGATTGCTACAAAAACCACTCATCTTTACTGGTGCGGTGATCTTGTTCAACTGGCTTGTATTGCCATACGTCATGTCTGTCCCTCCCTTTTCTATTTTGCGCGGTCGAAGTGATCTGGTGATATATGGTCTTATTGCTCTCAATGCGGCTGGCTTTCTACTGTGGAAGTCCAGTGGACCGGCATATCGGTTCATTTATCGATATGGACTTCTGCAAAAGGATGCTACGCTATCTTCTTTCAACAAATGGCAGATGATTGGCTCTGCTTTTTCTCACCAGGAGCTATGGCACATTGGCATCAACATGTTTGTGCTCTACCAATTTGGCATGCCAATGGCACGCGCAATGGGCTCGGAGCAGTTTTTGGCCGCTTACATTGACGGTGCTGTATTTGCAAACCTGGCGTCGATTGCGCTACCTATTGTGACAAGGACCTTTTCTGGTATTCCGTCGCTTGGAGCCTCCGGTGCCGTTTTCACGGTTTTTGGCATGTTCTCCTACCTCGTACCAAATGCCAAGCTGGCCCTATTTTTCATCCCTCTGCCTATTGGTGCCTGGTATGTGTTTTTGCTGACGATGGCCTACAATGCTGGAGGAGTTGTGTATCGTTTTGGAATGTCTGACTATGCTGGTCATTTAGGAGGATCCATCATGGGTATCATCTGGGGCTATCTTCTCAGTGAACAGCAAAAGAAAAGGAGGGAACAGGATCGACAAAGACTCCGAAACAGCTGGTTCTAGTGTCGAGACCCATGCACCATGTAAATACTAGCATAGCATTAAGTCGTGTATATTAATCTATGGATTTTATAAATATTGCCACGTTCAACCTCTTGGTAGCTCAGACACGCACGCTACGATCGCTTCAGTCCTTCCCGCAGGACGTAATCGTTCCCATCCTTGATGCTGGCCAAATCTGTTGGTTTCCACCCCTGGGTAATTTCGTCAGCAACGGCGGTGGAGTCCTTAGTAATGTCCGCATAGGAATATGAAACTGGCGCCCCAATGCGAACAAGCGGAGTCAGACCCTCAGTGTCAACCGCCGACAGTAGCTCCACAAAAGTTAGCTGACGAGATAGGTCTGCCTGCATTTTGTCAATGCGTTGCTGGGAATCAACAGCATTGAGACCACTTTGCCTGAGCAGCTTGGCAATCTGCTCCTTTGATACAACATCCTTGCCAGCCTCGTTTGCCGACAAGAGTTCTTGCACGGACCATGTGGGTGTACTCAGGAGCTTTTTGATCTGGTCGCGAGAAGTCAAGCGCAGCCCAGCCATTGTCAAGTATTTGTAAATATCTGCAAACGTGGGAAAGTAACTCACAGTCGAGCGAAAAGAATTTATTATATCAGGGTCACGGGTATCCGAGATCGGTTCGCCGTTCCAGCTTGCAAATATACGGGGAACCGATGGAGGTTTCAGGTTCGCCCACGGAAAATTTCAAATACAGAAGGAGTAACTGCCACCTTAGGGGGGATGCGGATATGTTGGGCCTAGAGATGTAGAGCCTTGGGGACGCGGGTACGGTCGGGACCATACTGAATTGCATGAAGAATGTGTGTTTGCAAATATATACTGATTCTCCGCAAGCTGCAATGGTGCAAAAAGCAGTCGCTCGGCAAGGTGTCCGATTTGGCCATGGTCAAGGAAATGCCCTAGCTCGTACCATTCGATCTGGGTGAAATGGTGCCAATCTTTAAAAATGCTCAGCACTACAGAGTGCTAGTCGGCCAATGTCCAGCTGTCTCTGCCGGCTTGTGCCCGCAAACGGGCCCGGCTTTGGTTCAGCGAAATTTTCCCACGTCTCGGCATCCCATTGCATCGCATAGACCCAATAGATATAGAGAATTTCCAACACGTGCAAAGAGCGCCCATCGTGTGCTTCCCATCGAGGCAACCCCCAGGGCAGCGCAGCGCACTGCGGGTGTGCCATTTTAAATTCTTTTTCGACCGAGCGAGAAATTTTGAATCCTTCCTCTTCATCTGCTCGCTCACATCAAAAATGTCCACTGCTGAACTTTTGCAAGCCGCTCCAGGCAAGCGCATTGCCCTCCCTACCCGTGTTGAACCCAAAGTCTTTTTCGCCAACGAAAGAACCTTTCTGTCGTGGCTCAACTTCACAGTCGTTCTCGGCGGCCTCGCCATTGGTCTTCTTAACTTTGGCGACAAGGTGGGCAGAGTCTCTGCTGGTCTCTTCACTCTCGTTGCCATGACGACAATGGCCTACGCTCTAGTTACATACCACTGGCGTGCCGCTGCCATTCGCAGACGTGGCTCCGGTCCATATGACGACCGTTTCGGTCCAACAATGCTCTGCTTCTTCTTGTTGGCAGCTGTCATTGTCAACTTTTTCCTTAGAATGAAGGCTTAACTGTGTTTCGTTGAATATTTTGGCCCACTACTTTTGCACACTGTAAAAATCCGTTCCTTGTTACAGCCATGGGAACAGATTGTCTATGTAAATTGATCAGCTTAGCGCTTGCGGCAGGCTCTTGATCGTAGTTATTTTAGCATAATACAACATAATATAACTTTTTACACATGTTACTTGCAAACTACTGTGGTTCACGGTCGAGCTGACGATGAAATATTGCCAGAGCGTGCTCGGGAACAAGGAAATATTGCCAGAGCGTGCTCGGGGAACAATCGCCAAAGAAACTCAAAAGAGCTCTGAAGCATTTTCTACGCCATTGCCATCTCGCATTGAGACACCCTAACGCCAGTCGCACGATACTGTGATATTACAAGATTGTGAGTCAAGCCTAACACAACTGGCACTATATAAAGATGCGCAGATAACAAAGAGGCCCAGCCTGTCCAATCGGCAACCACATGTTGGCATTGATGGCCAGACCTCGGCTCCTGCAATCAAGTGGGAAAACAAAAACCATAGCAAGGGACAAGGTGCATCTTACCGACAGTAGTTTATAAAGATTGAATGCCACGCCCGATATAAAAGAAATTGATGAAGGCGATGCCGCATATTGCAACTAGAAGTGAGTGTTCTCGCTATCATCAGCGAAATTCGTTCCATGATCAGCACAGAAGATACTTGCTATTGAAATGCTTCGGCAATACTTTCGCTGCATACGCACCATGATGTCATTTACCGCCATAATGGCTACAAAAAAGCTATTCGAGATCAATAAATTCAATTACATTTCAGCATCTCACTCGCATTGTTGTCGTAATTCAACCGAGGTACCATGATTGAGGGTTAAACCGCGGTTCAAATTGCTGCAGGTTTGATTACGCAAGTTTGTCAATTTGCAAATGCTAGCCCGAATCATTAGCTACGTCTCAACGGCAGCGGTCATTTACAACCATTTCATACCGCTATATCGTCATTTCCCCATTCGTATGAAACAATAACAGCTTCAAATTAAACAATGAAGCATTCCCAGACTTGCTCTGTCTTCTCGTGAAGAACTTCCGCCTGGAGATAAGCAGATCCGCCTAACGACCTATTGTGCAAAGGTGATTAAAGTTAGGCACCCACCGCTAAACTAAAGGTCGCAGCAACAATTGGCGCAATCCGTTGCATCTGGACAGCTGATAGTTTGCGGCGCACAACAACACTTTCTCTTGGGTCGGCTCGGGAGGCATTTATCTGTGCCACAAAATCAACAACCATAAGCGGGTGGAACATCTCAAAGAAACAGAACCGCTCCTCATATCCAGACGATGCACAATTGAAACCTACGTCTAGAGTTGTGTCACTGGTACAGAACTTCGAGTCGGGACGCTGACGTGTAGAGACTGTACCTTACAGCCTCTGGAAACAACCCGCCCCCAATTAAGGTCGAGTGTTTGAAACATCAATTGAAACCCTGCAAGGAAAAGCTGAAACATGGAACAAGACGTTTGTTGTTTATTTTGAATCTGTAATCAGCAAAGCGCCATCGTCTAGGGATGCTACTGCTGATTGCTGATACTTCTTTTCTCCAACACTTGCAGAGAAGAAACCTCAAAGCAAGGATAGCGGGCCAAAGGCTACACCAGTGATTGGCTAAGTTGTTGTCGTGAAGGCTCGAGTTAAGGGTCCAGCAACGCTGCATAAAGCGGCCTTGAGGGCGCTGGGCGCGTACGCAGTTGGCTGTATTTCATCCAGAAAACCATGGCTGCTTCAAATGATTTCTGAAAAGGAATGGGACAAACTAGCCAAACCCCAATTCTGTTTTTGCTGGGCGGGGTCCGCAATGGAATTAAGCGAAATGAAATGGAATGCACGCCAGCGCTTGCGAATGCGCGCGAATGGCCTGATCTGTCATGGATTAAAAAACTGAATGGTGTTGATGTTTCACAACACTCGCTTTTTTGTGCCTGAAGAGCTATCAATAGAACAAGACGCCGAGGACCCACGCTGCTTCCATCACATACAGAGGTTATTGAAATCCCCACTTGCAGTCTATTTAGGCACTCGTTGCTTTTTGCGATGTTTTTCTTTCTCCTCAGCGTAATTAGTTGTTTGTTTTTCGTTTGTCGTCAAAAAAAAGTAATCTCACACCAACAAGCTTGCCAAAAGTTCGCTCGGAGCTGCAGGCAACCCCTTCCGCGATCCTGGACATTTCACGCAAGAATCCCCGTCGACATCAACCTTATTCGCAAAATGCAGACAAGACTAGACGTGACATTTCCAGTCACAAGAGTCCCAGCGAACGCTCAGGATGTTCATTTGACCGCCCATTCTCCCCTGATCCACTCACACTATGCCCTTGCATGATTGGCGAATCTAGTGAGGTTGGCACCATTGTCTCACAGCGTCTTGGAGGGTCTCACCAAGCCTCACAAAGTCTCAGAGGGTCTCGCACAGTGTAGCAGGAGCAAGGCAGCAGTGTTACACGCCGTGGCAAGTGCCTGCACGCAGCCGCATCGTCGTGTAGGCGGGGTGCCCTGGTCGAAAGCTCTTGAGGGGAGCCTGGCAAGACTGCCCCCAAGGACACCATAGCCTGGCCAGAGGTTGAAACGGCGGAGATCGAGGAATCGGTGGGGCCAGATGTTCGTATCGGCTCGATTTGTGCGCGTTTACGAGTTTTTACGATGTTTTGTGACGTTGACAGGCCGCAAGGCCAGGAAATGTCATCGTCTCACGAGCAGCGACACAAGCATTGCACTGAGGTTCCGTGTGCTGATCCCTGTGCGTGCGTAATGTCCGGTTCCCAGAGTAAATCACAGCGCCGGCCGCGATCGCTCGTGTCGACCGTTTTTGCAACTGGTGCCAAAATAGCAGCGCGAAGCGACTGGGTTCTCGGCTAGAGAGTCCTCTGGGCACGCGGTGCTCACAGCATTCCGCGATCCGACGGCCCCAGTTGCTTTCACCAGTGAACCGCTGGACAGTTACCAGAGACGCTCCTCGTCTGAAACTTCTTCGTGGGCGGGACCTTGTTTTCGACTGAAACATGCGTCGCTTGTTGGGCGCATACGGGATATTCGCTGGATCAGCCTTGAATTTTCACAGGATAGAGACCTGTTAGTTTTGCCCCAGAGCGATGGGGTTTGGCCACTTGCTGGGACGCGCGCGGACGTAATTCGAAAAAGCAAGCGTGCAACCGTATGCAGAAACCCCGTATAGCAGGTGCTTGGGAGCGGAGATTTGCTGCGGAAAGAGCGCTTTAGCTGATCCGACGTGTTATCAGCTGTGCGTCAAGGTCTGTGCTTTTAGACAGGACCCAAAAAAAAACAAAACATGTCCTGTCCAGCTAACAGAAAAATTGCTGGCTGCCTGGCTAAAGACGGAAAGAGACCAAAAACAGCTGAAGGCGGAGGTGCCGAGTCGGCTCGACTCAGGTTGGTTGGTTGCTCAACGCTGGGCTCGCGAGCACGGGAGCCGGGACGGCAGCCATGGCGAGCGCTTTGCAAACAGAGTGTATGTCAAGAAGTAGGGATAATTCACGCAAGCACAATGTGGGTGTCGATGATGTGTCCACGGCCGGCGAGGTCTGGGCCACTGGTGTAGCGTTCCTTTATCCGTTTCTGGGAGTGAGCCGCGCAATTCCGGAGGGGCCAGCCCACACACGCTGCCTAGGTTCCCTGTACTAGATGCAAGCGCACCGAGCACAACCAGGTGTCGACAAACGGAGCGCTACTAGCCTGCGATGAAACTAGAAACAAGTTTCACAAGTTTGTGATCCAAAAATGAAACAGTATAACGAAATATGTGGCAGTTTTAGGACGAATTCCAGCTGCTAGTGGCTTTTGCTAGCGAAAACAAACACAACACAGTCTGTCCGAGTTTCGTAAATGGTGAAACACCGTCTTTAATGTGCCTTGCCTTTGAGCCCTGGCGGCGGTGTCCTAGGCGTGGGTTTTGCCAAAGATGCTCACAGCGAGCTTTGCGCTTGCTACAACTCCCGCTGCGCTGAGGACAGCGTGTGTGCCACCTGACCCCGCGGCCGCCATTGCTGCTCGCGGTGCATGCACTTTTGCGCGTGCTCTGACCGGACGTTGCGAAAAAGCACCACGGCCAGCAGCCTGGTGTGTGCTTGCTTTTTGTCCTGATGTCGGCCATTACAGATGGCGTGTAGCCCGCTTCCTTCTGGCTGCTTTCTTGCAAGGCGGGAAATGTCTTGTCTGATCACCTACATTGGGCATAGTCAGAGGTGACTCCCGCCCAACACTTTTGTCTCCGGCCGAGCACGGCAGGGCACCCTGGCAGTATGACCTGTCGATATAGCCCGGCTTTGTTTGCGCCCGACGGCCAGACTACCTTCACGGCGAGCTTATTGCGGCCGTGCCCGGCCCAGACAGGCTCGCGGCCCAGTCGGGTTTTGCCAGAAAACAATAGCCACCATGGTGGTCGCTCTTGGACCCTGAACCATGCACTCAATCCTTGTCTAAGTCATCGGTTCCATGCATGGACTCGAAAATGGTTTGGTGTCCTTGAGTCTGTGCCGACCCACTGCTCCTGTTTCTGAGCGACGCTATCTTGGGCCTGGCTTGCTAGCTTCAGGGCATAACGCCTGGGGAGGTTCCTCTTGCCTTTTCTCTGGCGCCAGCATGCCATCCGCCACGCTGCGATCAAGAACCAGGCAAACAGGCGACGCGCACCCAAGACGTGGAAAAAGAAATAACCGAATCTCTTCTTTCTTTTCGGTCGGCTCATGTATGTATGGAAAGCGGGCGGCTATTAAACGTAAAGCTTACCGACCTGTTCTCATCTGTCATATCAAAAGAGGTGGTGTATTTTTTCCTCGAAAAACATCCTCCTTTCCCCGGTAAACACATAAAATCATCCAGCCCTCTCACTCCCGTTTTTTAACACGTTTTGGAGCCGATCCTTGTCTGGTGAGTTGTCTACGTTCTGACTTGCAATCTTTCGGTGCACACCATAGCCTCCGTGACCTTCCGTCGTCGAAGAAACAAAACAAAAAGCTTTGGCGCTCGCAACCCCTATTTTTTTCTATACTATTTGCGCATTCTTGACGCTTCCAAATACTATTTGGCGCTTGTAAACATTGTGCCTTGTCGCTTATTGCACCCTCTCGCCGTCACCTCGGATCAAGCCCTCCACTGGCTGAGCTTTCACACCTGCTAGCGCTAGCCTCCCTCTCGTGCGCAGGACTAACGCCGACCGAGCAGATATCGGTTTTTCTCATCCAGGACGCACAGCGACTGACTGACAGCGCTGTCTACCCACAAAGCTGAAATTGTCCCCTCGTCACGAGTGGTCAGTTATCGGCTCACATTAGTAACTCAGCAGCGGCCCTCACATATTGATGGTGAGAGCTGAACCTGTTGCTATCAAGTTTTGGAATAATTATGCCAGCCAACTGTACGTTAGCTTTACTTCACCAGTCTCTCAAAAGTTTTGCCTACTAGTTGGCGAGTTTAGGATAGGTCTCACGGACGCTGCGCTCAAAAGAACAGGCACCCACGAGTACGTGATTACCGACACTATCCCTCCACTGAACCAAACGTCTCCTACTTACAAGCATCCAGTTTACTTGGCTGTTCTACACCCTCAGACCGGCGCCGAGCTATCTCGCACCTTTGTTTGCCAAATCCCGTACAAAGACATGCGATCACCGCCGTCGTCACCTGGTCGCTACAACACTACTCCATATCAGTACTCACGACAGGCCCCGAGTGCAGCAGGCGTGCCAACCTCCTTCGCGACGTCTCCTGCCGGCCCCATGTCTGGGCCTCT
The DNA here is from genome assembly GCA_003706695.3 of Limtongella incommunis. Taxonomy (NCBI): domain Eukaryota; kingdom Fungi; phylum Ascomycota; class Dipodascomycetes; order Dipodascales; family Trichomonascaceae; genus Limtongella; species Limtongella incommunis. The sequence goes on from PPME03000004.1 coordinate 108,700, forward strand.
TCATCCCTCTCATCCGCAAGCGCATACACCACCACCCACTAATACGTCTTCTGAGCAAGACCGCTCTGCCCAGGCAGCCGTTCACGCCGCAGCTGCTGCCCAGGCCGCTCAAGTGCATCCCGCAGGGCCACATCCCTCCGGCCAGGATCAAAGCTCATATTTGGCTGCGCAGCAGCAGCAGTCGATGCGAATGGCTGGGCATCCAGCATCAGGCACAAGCAATCCTGCCGGTGCGGGTCCGTACTATGTTCAGGAGCCCTCGTCGCAGCAGCCGTACAGCGACATGTACACTGACCTGTCCCACACCTACACGTCGCAGCTCCACGGCGGCCAGCAGCCCGTCTACCGTCCCCCGGGCAGTGCTTCGGGCACCCCGGAGTACGGCAGCATGGCTGGTGGGTATCAGGACAGGTCTGCACAGCAGGCAGGTGTTCGCACGCAGTATCCTCCGACACCGCAGATGAGTGGCAACATGGGAATTGCCGCGCCCGGCGGCGGCCCCTCGCGCTCCAACACGATTAAAAGCGAGACGCACTCGCACCGAGGATCGCCAAAGGCGGCCAACATTAGTTCTCCGTATGCTGGCCACAGCATGCCGCTGCGTGCGCACCCTCCACCACCACCACCACCTCCTCCTCCGCCGGCCGGGGTGATGCAGCCCCATGCTGTGCTGCCACAGATGGCGCATCTTCAGCAGCTGCCGATGCCGGTTGGAGGACCTGCTGCGCCGCCGCCGTCGCAAGGTGTGCAGCGATACCCGTACTCCAACGCGACGCCGGTGCTGCTGCGAACGACGACGCTGACTCAGCAGATCTCGTCGCTGGGCCCGAATGCATTGTCGAACGACCGGCTGACCGAGGTGCAGAATCCGCGCGCGTCGCTTGAGATTGTGGGCAACCTGGACGCGCTTGCGCGCGACTGGACGCTGAGCGAGTGGCAGGCGAAGCGGCGGCTCATCACGTACCAGCATGTGCAGGACGGACCCGTTATTTCGGTGACGTTTTCCAAGCTGGATCCCGAGAGCTACACGCCAACGACGCGGTGCATTTCGTGCATTCGGTGGGAAGAGAAGGACGAGTGCTACTTTACGTCGGTGGACTGCATTGCGCTGCTGGAGGTGCTGGTGAACACGCGCTTCTCCGTGGAGGAGAAGAACCGTATCCGGCGCAATCTCGAGGGGTACCGGCCGCTGACGGTAGCCAAGTCGCTGAACGATTCGTCGGACGACTTTTTCAAGCTGATTATGGGGTTCAACGACCCCAAGCCGCGCAACATTGAGAAGAACGTCAAGGTGTTTCCGTGGAAGATTCTCGGGCGCGCGCTCAAAAAGATTGTTGGCAAGTACTCTGCTGACTACACGCACAGCGCGTCGCTGCCGCCGCAACTGCAGACGGTCGTCCAGCACGGTGCGTCGCCGTATGGCTACCGGTACGGGGGAGGATATGCGCCGTTCCAGACCATGGCGTCGACGCTTCCTCCACCGCCGCCGGCGCTGATGCCTGGCGGAGGGCCGTTGTTGCAATCGTCGCCGCAACCGCATATGCAGCAGGCACCACAGCAGCCGTCGCAGCAGGGGCCGCCGGGCAGTGCTCCTGCGTATTTCAGACAGGTGTAGGCTGTAGCTCGTCGTCTGCATCCTTGTATTTATATTTTTCTCGTCAGTGATCGAGCCATTGATTGAGAATGCATGCATGAAGCCAATCTAATTGTAATATTTGTCTTGTGAGCCTGTCTTGTAAGCCAATTGTAATGTATTCTGTAAGCCATTGTGTTCTGTAAGCCAATTGTATTTGTGTCTTGCAAGCCAATTGTAGTCCTGTAAGCCAATTGTAATGTTTGTCTTGCCTTTGCCTGTCTTGTAAGCCATTGTATTTGTGTCTTACAAGCCAATTGTAGTCTTGTATGCCAATTCTAATGTTTGTGTCTTGTAAGCTGTCTTAAGCCAATTGTATGTATTTCTGTAAGCAATTGTAATGTATTTCTCTAAACAATTGTAATGTATTTTTGTAAAAAATTGTAATTCTGTTCTATGGAATCTCCATCTCATCTAATATGTCAAAGCAGTCTGATCTCAGCAGTGTCGTGTGCCGGCCGTTTAGCCGGCCCACCAAGTCGAGTGCTGAGACGAATCTGCGAATCTGCGAATTTGCGAATCAAAGCCAGCCGTTACTGCCAGCTGCTAATTCAACTGGCCAATTCAGCTGTTCAATTCACTGGCTCAATCCACTGGCTCAATTCTATGACGTACTAACAAGGGCTATTCAAAGGCGCCTATTGGACAATGGCTGATCAGCACAACGGCCAATTGGCGCGGCCTGGATCAGCCCATTGACGTGACGTTTGCAGTCAGCCCATCGGTTGCCAACAGCTACAGCGCAGCTCATCTCGCAGCCCATCTCGCAGCCGCGAGCTCGGTTATTCGGACGTTCGGCTTTTCGGCCGGTTTCTGGGCCAAAAAAATTTCTTCGGCTCTCGGCAGGTGCATGTGCCAGGTCTGGCTTCTCCAGACCCCAGACGTCACCGATTGGGATTTTGGGGAGCTGGCGGCGCCAGGACGTCGGCCGAATCGGCGCACCTGTTTTTGCGACCTTCAAAAAAACGGCAGCAGGACCGGCCAGAGCAGAGCAGCGAGGCAGCAGCGCAGCAGGGCCCGCCGGCGCGCTCGCTGGCGCGCTCGCGGTGGCCGGCCAGTCGGATGCGTCCGCGCTCCAGCTGCTTCATTTGGGAGCCTGGGCTAGGGTTTTGGCGTGCAGGGAGAAACAATGCCAGCGCCCTGATTGGTTATTTGCTCCTCCACAGGCCCTCCACAGCTGCCCACCGCTGCCCACCGGCCGCAGTATTTAACACACAGCGTCCGCACGCTTGCAAACTTCTCCTCACACCCGAAAGGAAAAACTGAAAACAAAATGTTGGCAGCCAGGCTTTCGTCACTGAGAACGGTAGGTACATCCCACAGCTACTACCTAAACAAACTAACCCAGGCCGCGCGCCGCTTCTCCACCGAAGCACTCACCCGCGACTCCAAGGTGCACCAGAACCTTGTCGAAGACCACTCGTTCGTCCAGTACAAGAAGTACGCGGAAAACGTCAAAGTTGTCAAGGAGCGCCTCGGCCGCCCGCTCACGTACGCCGAGAAGGTGCTGTACGGCCACTTGGACAAGCCCCACGAGCAGGACATTGAGCGCGGCGTCTCGTACCTCAAGCTGCGGCCCGACCGTGTCGCGTGCCAGGACGCGACTGCGCAGATGGCCATTCTGCAGTTCATGTCGGCCGGCATGCCGCAGGTTGCGACCCCGGCCTCGGTGCACTGCGACCACTTGATCCAGGCGCAGGTCGGCGGCGAAAAAGACTTGAAGCGCGCCATTGACATCAACAAGGAGGTCTACGACTTTTTGGCGTCCGCCACCGCCAAGTACAACATTGGCTTCTGGGGCCCCGGCTCCGGCATTATCCACCAGATTATCCTCGAGAACTACGCGTTCCCAGGTGGACTCATGATTGGCACCGACTCGCACACGCCCAACGGCGGTGGCCTCGGCATGCTTGCGATCGGCGTCGGCGGCGCCGACGCCGTCGACGTGATGGCGAACCTGCCGTGGGAGCTCAAGGCGCCCAAGATTATCGGCGTGAAGCTCACCGGCAAGCTCTCGGGCTGGACCGCGCCCAAGGACGTCATTCTCGAGGTCGCCGGCATTCTCACCGTGAAGGGCGGCACCGGCGCGATCGTCGAGTACTTTGGCGAGGGCGTTGAGGCCCTCTCGTGTACCGGCATGGGTACCATCTGCAACATGGGCGCCGAGATTGGCGCCACCACCTCCGTCTTCCCGTTCAACTCGCGCATGACCGACTACCTCAAGGCCACCAAGCGTGGCCAGATTGCCGAGTTTGCCGAGCTCTTCCCCGACTACCTCAAGGCCGACGAGGGCGCGCCCTACGACCAGGTCATTGAGATTGACCTCAACAAGCTTGAGCCGCACATTAACGGCCCCTTCACCCCGGATCTCGCCACGCCCATCTCCAAGGTCAAGGAGGTTGCCGTCGAGAAGGGCTGGCCGCTCGAGGTCAAGGTCGGCCTCATTGGCTCGTGCACCAACTCGTCGTACGAGGACATGAGCCGCGCGGCCAACATTGCCCGCGACGCCATGGCGCACGGCCTCAAGACCAAGTCCATCTTCACCGTCACCCCGGGCTCCGAGCAGGTCCGCGCCACCATTGAGCGCGACGGCCAGCTGCAGACGTTCCTCGACTTTGGCGGCCTTGTGCTCGCCAACGCCTGCGGCCCGTGCATCGGCCAGTGGGACCGCCGCGACATTAAGAAGGGCGAGAAGAACACCATTGTCTCGTCGTACAACAGAAACTTCACCGGCAGAAACGACGGCAACCCGCAGACCCACGCCTTTGTCGCCTCGCCCGACCTTGTCACTGCGTTTGCCATTGCCGGCGACCTCCGCTTCAACCCGCTCACCGACACCCTCAAGGACTCGGAGGGCAAGGAGTTCAAGCTGCAGGTGCCGTACGGCGACGGCCTCCCGGCCAAGGGCTTCGACCCCGGCATGGACACCTACCACGCCCCACCAGCCGACCGCGCGTCGGTGGAGGTCGTGATTGACCCCAAGTCGGACCGTCTGCAGAAGCTGACCCCGTTCAAGCCGTGGGACGGCAAGGACGGCGTCGACATGCCCATCCTCATCAAGGCGTTTGGCAAATGTACCACTGACCACATCTCGATGGCTGGTCCATGGCTCAAGTACAGAGGCCACCTCGAAAACATCTCCAACAACTACATGATTGGTGCCATCAACATTGTCAACAAGGAGGCTAACAATGTGCAGAACCAAATCACCGGCGAGTGGAGCGGCGTCCCCGAGACTGCCCGCTGGTACCGCGACCACGGCGAGCGCTGGGTCGTCATTGGCGGCGAGAACCTCGGCGAGGGCTCGTCCAGAGAGCACGCCGCCCTCGAGCCCAGATTCCTCGGCGCCTTTGCCATCATTGTCAAGTCGTTTGCCAGAATCCACGAGACCAACCTCAAGAAGCAGGGCCTGCTCCCGCTCACCTTTGCCAACCCCGACGACTACGACAAGATTGACCCCTCCGACAGAATCTCGCTCGTCGGCCTCAAGGACCTCGCCCCGGGCAAGCCCGTCGAGATGGTTGTCACCCCCAAGAACGGCGCCCCGTGGAAGACCCAGCTCAACCACACCTACAATGCTGAACAGATTGAGTGGTTCAAGTACGGCTCCGCCCTCAACAAGATGGCTGCCGACCACCACAAGAAGTAATTGTTAATAGTAATGACTAGACTCATGTAGCTACTTAGGAAACGTGAACAGTAACAACAGTAACAACAGTGTAGCTAACAGTGTTGCTAGCAGTAACAACGGTGACAAGCAGTTTCACAAACAGTAACAAACCGTAACAAACAGTTTTAAAACCAGTTTTACAGTGTAGCCCAGTGATGGTAACAAATAGTGCACGCACATGCAAGACTCACAATTATCTAGTCCATGACAGATGGTGCACTCGAGATTCACAATTAGTCTATGTTGACAGCGTAATTTATTCTATCTATGGATTGATGTCGCCGGCAAAGTTGCCAGCCTCTCTTTGACCGTCCCACTTTTCAACCCAGGCAGTTGGGCACAGAGAAGAGAATGCACGGAAGAAAACCTGGCACGGAGCAAAGTCCTCGCCCTTGGCAGCCACGCACTTGTGGTAGTCGACGTACGACTGCCAGCAGTGCTTGGTTTGATTTTGATTGGGGAATCTGAGTTAGTATTCTGTGCACTGCAACTCGGCAAGCTTTGCCATGTGCAAGCTGTGCCATTTACAACTCGGCAAGCTTTGCATGTGCAACAAGCTTTGCCATACAACTCGGCAAGCTTTGTCATGTGCAACTGGCAAGCACTTTTGCAATTACAAACGGCAAGCACTTTTTGTGCAACAAACGGCAGCGCCGAGGACGCCGATTTTACATGCCTCCGAGAAAGCATCGAGGAAGCTCCCCGCCAAACTTACCTAGCGTCAAATTGAACTGCGTTAGTGACTGTGTTCTAAAAAATGGTGCATGCGCTAAACTTACCGGTGTGCAAAGGAGATTCTTCAGCCATTTTTGTTTCTTGGTTTGGGTGTGGGTGAGACGAGTCCGCGGTGCTGAAAATGAATAGCTACGATTGGCCAAAGAGTGGTAGGCGACACTGGGACAAGTGGTGTGAGATTTTTTTTGGTCGGGTCGAAAGCGTGGAGAGCGCGCGGTGGGAGCGTTCAATGCTCGTTTAGTGCTCGGCAAGGCCTGCGGACCAGTCAAACTGGCGAAACTCGCAAGCGCGCTCGGCGCCAGCACTCACTACTCAAACACGCTCAACGTTGCAACTCTGACGGCGCACAGTTATCCGAGCCGGATATCTCAGCGCTAAGCCAGCACTAGGCCAAGCAGCGGTCCTGCGACACTCTCCAAGTGCGCGCCGTTGGAGCACCATCCTGTTGCCTTCTCCATTGCCACCTCCATTGCGCATGCCCAAAACATACATGTTTGTAATTGTTGTGCAGTCGATGTGCGTCGTCGATGCCTAATACGAACAACGCCAACGTTCGCCACCGTACCTTGCAATATATATGTAGACACATGTACCTCTAGACACAAATAAACAATGCGTCCAGATTACGTCTCTGCCAACAAGGAGCTGCCTCTCAAACCGCTTGTCGCCGTCTTTTTGGGCGGCACATCGGGCATTGGCGAGCACACGGCCTACGCGCTCGCAAAGTACACCTCCAAACCAACATTCTACATTATCGCCCGCAACGCGGACCGCGGCAGAAATGTGGTTGAAAAGCTCAAGTCAATCAATGCAGACGGCAAATACGAGTTTATGAGCGCGGATGCAACCCTCATCAAGGACATTGACCGTGTCTCGGAGCAGATTATGCAAAAGGAGCAAAAGCTCAATCTGCTCTTCATGTCGCCAGGATTCCTCATGCTCGCCGGCAGGATCGAAAACGCCGAGGGCAACGACCTCCGCCTCGCTGTCAATTACTACGGCAGATGGAGAATGGCCAGCAACCTGCTGCCGCTGTTGCAAAAGGGATACCAACAGGACAAGGATGCCCGCGTCATCTCTGTGCTGGCCCCGGGCAACGAGGGCCCCGTTCAGCTCGACGATCTCGACCTCAAACACAACTTCTCGGCCTTCAAACTCAACAGACACATTGTCGAGTTCAACTCCCTCGCTGTCGAGCGCTTCGCCGACCTCTATCCAAACATTGCCTTTTCCCATGTTCACCCGGGCTTTGTCAACACTGACATCCTCAGTAAACTGCCGTGGGCTGTGCGTGTTCTTGCAAAACCACTGGGCTTTCTCTTTGACTCCCCAGAGTCCGCCGGCGAACGCTTCGCCTACTTTTCCACCAACCAAAAGTACGCAACGGGAGCTCATATTTTGGACCGCAAAGATGTGGACCTCACCGACTACTGCAAGTCTAAGGGCTATCTTTCCAAGGATCTCCAGGAGACGGTTTGGAAGCACTCCGAGGAGCTTTTCAAAAAGAGCCTCGACACTTACAAGAGCTCTTCAAAATAGCCTCGACACTTACAAGTAACGTTTATTTTCGAGAGCTCTTCAAAAGAGCGTCGACACTTAGTAACGGTTTATTTTCTCAGCATTACATGGCTTTAATAAATAAGATTAGTCTAGCGTCCTTCACCCAGGCGCTTTTGCATGTCGTGGTATTTCTTGCGATCAGCATCAGTCACCGAGGGCTTCACCTTGGAAAACGCGCCTACAAAATCTGCCTCCCCCACTGTAACCTTTGAGCCATCGCCAGACTTGATGCGGTCGCGCAGAGCCAACACTGCTGCCTCGCGCGTTAATGCTGCCAAGTCAGCACCAGAAAAGTTGGAACACCTAGCGTCATTGGCAATGCTTGTAAGATTGACATCAGGGCCAAGCGGGGTTTTCGCCGTCACTGTCTTGAGAATCTCAGCGCGATCTTCCGCAGTGGGAAGCTCAACGTACAGCTGCTTGTCTAGACGTCCCGGCCGGAGCATCGCCGAGTCAATCATGTCGGGTCGGTTGGTAGCCGCAATAACATAGACGCCTTTGCGATCGCCAACACCGTCCAGCTCAGTCAAAAGCGTGTTAACCACTCGCGAAGAACTCTCAGAATTGGAGTCGTCTCGATGCGGAACAAGTGCATCGAGCTCATCAAAGAAAATAACGCACGGCTTGGAAGCCCTCGCCCGGACAAACACTTGCCTCACTGCACGCTCCGATTCACCAACATACTTGTTGAGCAGCTCGGGCCCCCGCACAGAAATGAAGTTGGCATTGGACTCATTGGCAACAGCCTTGGCCAGCAACGTTTTACCACATCCTGGAGGCCCCCAAAGAAGTACACCAGAAGGAGCAGATATTCCAAATGATTGGAAGGACTCAGGGTCTTTGATAGGCTCAACAATAGCAAAACCCAGTTCTTCGCGAACATACGTCATTGCTCCAACGTCCTTCCACGTTACATCCGGCACGGTCGCAAAGCCTTCTCGAAGAGAGGAGGGCTGCACGGTGGGGATCGCGCTTTTGAAGTCATCAAATGTTATTGCAAGGTTTTCAAGTTCCTGATTCGTAAGCGGGTCGGGATGCTTCTCAAGAAAGTGACGAATATGGCTAATTTCCGAGCCCCGAGGAACAGAAGAGTTATCATCAATCACCATTTCATCCAGCTGACTGTTTTCAATCGACAGTGCAGCAACGTCGATTTCACTATCAAGCTCTTTGAAGATTCTCTTGATGGCACAGACTCCGGCAGCCGACACTAAAGCATGCAGATCAGCACCAACAAACCCTGGGGTGGCTCTGGCCAGTTCTTTGAAATTAAAAGACTCCAAGCCCCCCGCCAGCCTTAGCTTTTTGCAAACAGTTTGCAAAATAGCTGCTCTCGATTCATCATCTGGCACGGTCATGCATATTTCTCTGTCGAATCTGCCACCCCTTCTCAAAGCAGCGTCAATAGAGTCCGGGCGATTTGTAGCTCCAATGATTATGACTGGTTTACCTCCGGTCTTCTCTAGAGAAACATCGTCCATACACGTGAGAAGTTGTGCCACAATTCTCCTCTCCATTTCTCTCTGTGCCGATTCTCTCTTGGGCGTAATAGCGTCAATTTCATCCAAAAATATCAGACATGGCGCCAACGATTTGGCTTCCTCGAAAATATCACGAAGCTTCTTCTCGGATTCTCCAGACATGCCCGACACCACGCTTGGCGCCGACACTGACAAAAAGGGGACATTCAAATGGTTGGCTAAGGCATTTGCAAGCATCGTCTTTCCGCACCCCGGAGGACCGTGAAGCAGAACACCACGAGGAGTATCGGTTCCGAGATGCATATAGATTCCAGGTTGAGATAGTGGAAGCACAATCAGTTCAGTGACTTGGTCTATGATTTTGTCAATTCCGCCGAGATCCTCCAATGTAACAGAGCTTTCGGACTTCTTCACAGCCGAAGACTTGAGCTTCTTCTTGGACTGGCTGGTAGACTGTTGAGGTGCGTCTCTCTTGTTATTAGTCGGCTGACCCGCAGAAGAAAGCGCAGATTGTGCCGCTGCTTGTGCTTGCAGATCTACAGGAGACTCAGATGTAGCTGGGGTTTCCCAAAGACTTCTAAGTGACTGGTTCATCTTGTTTGAATCAGCTTCCGAAACAACCATCAGCTGTTCATCAGCTTCCGGTTCCGATTCCTCTTGATCGCGGTGCTCGAGTCGAATCCTATCCAAAGCCTTCTCCACGGGATCTTTGAGAGCAGCGTTTTTGAGCCTCTGAAACCTCACATGTCCCTTTTTGCAAAGCTCCACACCTTCTGATATAAGCAGCCGGCGGGCCTCGTCCAAAATGGAAGTCCCGTGGCTTTCGGCGGCTTCTGAAAAGTATTGCAGTAGGAAGTTGTAGACGCCGGCATCCAAAGGACTTGCTGCTTTAGGAGGACCCCTCATTGATAGGCTCGATTGTCAAGATTCAAAAAATATCGCCTATAGTTCAGCTTCAGCAGAATTATTTTTGATACGGCTGAAAAATATTTCAGTGCACATCTGCGGATATGTTATTCGCAGAAATTTGGACAAATGCCCAAAGTGTGAAGATAGAACATTGACTGAGCATCTAAAGTTGAGTGAAATACCTCTCAACTAAACCTCAATAAAGAATCATTTTGATAGCGTCTTTTGAACGGTCTCTACACGCTCCGTGTTTTATTGTCTATAACAAACTATTGCCCCCCGCATCTGATTGCGCGAAGCAAGCTCACGCAAGGAATTGTGAGGGAAAACAAAGATTGACACTACCTACAAGAGGCTAGTGCAATGGATCCTTTACTAACTTTTACCCAATTGTAAATTTGGCCGGCAACACTGGCCAATGAGCAACCAGCTGAAATCAGCTTACCCCACAGAAGAGGAAATTTCCTTTCGGGGCGTCGCTCTATTTTTTTCAAGGGCACAAATTTCAGTCATTCCAGTCACAGGGCACAAAACGTTTCACCACCTACATCTCTCAAAATGCAGTGCTGTAAACGTCAGTTTTCATGCTCAGCTAAACGCACTTCTGAGGAACTCAACAAGTTCTCGAAGGTGATCACTCAGGGTGCCTCCCAGGGTGCTTCACAATCCATGCTTTATGCCACCGGCTTCAAGGACGAAGATTTCAACAAGGCACAGGTTGGTGTGTCGTCCGTGTGGTTCTCGGGAAATCCATGCAACATGCATCTAATGGATTTCAATAACCGCATTGCCAAATCGGTGGAGTTGGCAGGTCTCAAGGCCATGCAGTTCAACACTATTGGCGTCTCTGATGGTATCTCGAATGGTACTGACGGTATGAGATACTCTTTGCAGTCTCGTGAAATCATTGCCGACTCTGTTGAAACCTTGTCCATGGGCCAGCATTACGACGCCAACATCTCCATTCCAGGTTGTGACAAAAATATGCCAGGTGTACTTATGGCAATGGCACGTATGAACAGACCTTCCATCATGGTTTACGGTGGAACCATCATGCCAGGAAAGACAACCTGTTCTAGTAACTTTGCACCTGCTGGAAGCAACATTGATATTGTTTCCTCTTTCCAGGCCTACGGTGAGTTTATTGGTGGCCGTATCAATGATGAGGAAAGAATGGACGTCATTAGACATGCCTGTCCAGGTGCTGGCGCCTGCGGTGGTATGTATACTGCCAACACCATGGCCTCTGCTGCCGAAGTTATTGGAATGTCAATGCCAGGTTCGTCGTCCTCTCCTGCCGAGTCGCTTGCCAAACTCGAGGAGCTCGACCAGGTTGGTTTTGTTATGAAGGACTTGATTGCCAGCGGTATCCTTCCAAAGGACCTGATGACCAAGAAGGCGTTTGAGAATGCCATTGCGTACTGCATTGTCACTGGTGGCTCCACTAATGCTATTCTGCACATTATTGCCATTGCCCACTCTGCCGGCGTCAAAATCACTATTGACGATTTCCAGAGAATCTCCGACAAGACGCCGCTCTTGGCTGATTTCAGACCCTCTGGCAAATACGTCATGGCCGATCTTCAGTCTCTTGGTGGCACTCCTGCCGTCATCAAGGACCTCATCAAGAAGGGCATTCTTGATGGTTCTACGCTCACCATCATGGGCAAGACTCTCAAGGAAACCGTCGAGCCATACCCAGACTTCCCTCACGACCAACAGATTTTTGCACCTCTTGACAAGCCGCTCAAGAAGACTGGACATTTGCAGATTCTTCGCGGATCCTTGGCGCCCGGCGGTGCTGTGGGCAAGATCACGGGCAAGGAAGGCACTTCCTTCACGGGCAAGGCCAAGACCTATGATAACGAGGAGCTCATGATTGAGGCTCTCGAGAGAGGCGAAATCAAAAAGGGTGAAAAGACTGTTATTATCATTAGATACGAGGGTCCAAAGGGTGGCCCTGGCATGCCCGAAATGCTCAAGCCATCTTCAGCACTCATGGGATATGGACTTGGCAAGGACGTTGCCATGATCACCGATGGACGTTTCTCTGGTGGATCCCACGGCTTTTTGATTGGTCATGTTGTCCCCGAGGCCTTTGACGGTGGTCCAATTGCCCTGGTGAAGGATGGCGACGAGATTGTCATTGATGCTGAGAACAACATTATCGACTTGAAGGTCAGTGACGAAGAGCTCGCTGAGCGTAAGAAGCAATGGGTTAGACCTGCTCCACGCTACACCCGCGGAACGCTTGCCAAATACGCCAAGTTGGTGAAGGACGCATCTCATGGATGTGTTACCGACGATTTCTCCGATTAGGCGCGTCTCTGGCGGAGCTAGGAAGCTTGAAAAATGTAACGAGAAATTACTTTCAAGCGCACTGTAGATACTGTGAATTGAAATCACATACAACGAATAGCTAGTTAGGATTTTGGAATTGAGTTTTAGCAAAGCTGGATGACGGCCAGCTCGCCCGGTGCTTCGGGCGGCGTCCGAGATGATTATTTAATTTCCCTACGCCTCTGGATCATTTTACTAATCGCCAGATCCCGTTGCATATTTCACGATCCACTCTTCCCAGTCTCTGGAGCAGTGCAGCAAACACTTTGTTTGCAAATTGGGGCGGCGGAGCTTTGACCGAAAATCGTGGGGAAAGCGCTCTTGTAGTGAGTGTCTTTTTGTGGCCACCGTGGCCGCTGTCAAGCAAACGCTCGCGCGCGATGATGGCTCGGCACGCGAGAAACACGGTGCCTTGAGCGGGACAGGGGTATGCACAGCTGAGGTTCGCTGTTGTCTTACCACCTGCACGCACATGTGGCTAAGGCACTGTGGCATCTCTCAATTCCCCTAAAGGGCGTTGCGGCAGGTGTGGCTGGCGAGCAGCATAGCCAGCGAGTGCAGTCGGCCGTCGGCCGAGCGAACCGGCGCACCGCTGGCCGTTGGTTCGACACGACCCAGCGTTGGGCCATCGCTCCAGCGAGATGGTCTGCTGGCTGGAATAAGCGTCCAAACCGCCAAATCAAGCCAAAAAGGCCCCTAATTGGGCCCTCAGAGCCCCACACTCTTGTTTCATCTTCGCGCTTCCCTATCGTCTCAGCCGCACTATTGCGTCCACAAGCCCAGTCCCACTAAGGCAGGAGGTCCACCACCCGACTTTTTGCGCTCACTGGCTGCACAGCACTAAAAACTCAGCGCGCTCAAAGCCACCCTTTTCATTCCCTACCCTCTCCATCTTGATCAATCCCCTCGGCTGCTGAGCGGAACCTGCGCAAAACGCGTCCATCTCTACCTCCCGCCCCCGCACCGCTGCCAGATCAACCGCCGCCGGCTCGTGTCGCGCTCCTGCCCCTTTCTGTCTGACCAACCTCCGAACCGACGCTGGACCCAAAACCCAAATCCAAACATCTCGGCCACTCACGCGAGCAATTCTCCATCGGTTGCAAATATACCCCATGCTCGTTGCAAACACATCTAGTCCAAGGGACAACATTACAGATCATCCGCTGCGCTCTTCCACATCCGACGAAGAAGACGAAGACATGATGACCTCCTCCTCGCCGTCGCAAAACTCGCACAAGTCGTCCCTCTCCGTCACGTCCACATCGTCGGCCGACTCCTCCTCCGCCAAGTTTGTGCCCACGCTCACTCCCACCGTCAGCCACCCGTCGGCGACACCCGTTTTGCAAACGCCGGGCCCCAAGCGCAAGCGACTGTCGTGCACACCGCTGCCGGTCGCGCCCGCGTCAAGCTACTTCTCCCCGCTGTCCGCCAGCCAGGAGCGCCCGTCGCCCGTTCCGTACTACAACGCGCCGAGCAGCGCGCCCAGCAGCGTCTCCTCAAACCACCGGCCGTCGGGATCCACAGGCTCCACGGGCTACACCCATGCGCGCGGCGGCTCCCACGAGTCGCACAGCAGTGCCAGCGGCCCGGCCATCCATCTCGGCCACGCGGCCAGCCCGGCAGAGTCGTTTCTGAGCGAGCTGGCCGCCAAAGAGCGCCGCCTGGTCGAGCTGCGCGACGAGTACCGTCGCATAAAGGCCGAGATGGAACATGCAGAGTACGACCTGCGCGCGTGCCGCGAAAGAGCGGCCCGCGAGCTCTACGCTGCGCAGTCGCCCATGACCCACAGCGCGCGCCGCCAGAGCGAAGAGACCCCGGACTCAAACGAACTGCGGCGCCTGTCGTCGCCGACCCCGAAGCCCAGCGCGCCAGCGTCCGCTGCCTTCAGCGGCCTCGCTGGCACTCTCGACGAGTACCCTGTGCGAAGCACCAAATCCCCCACCGAGAAAGAGCGGTCCGCTGCGGGTCTGATGGACCAGGTCGCCCAGGAGCATGTCATGATCACGGGGCGAAGAGTCGCGGAAGAACTAGGATCGCAGCTCTGGGGCCTTTTCGACGACCTCAAGAGCATCACCATTGGTGAGGAGCCGCGCATCCATACAAGTCACCAGCAGCAACAGCATTCAGACGCCGACCATCTCTCACGGGCAGCACAGCAACCGCAGCCGCAGAAAACTCCGCAAATGACTCTCTCACAGGCGCGCCCACACAGACGAACAGCCTCCAAAGCTCAAAAAATCTCAAGCAGGGCCTTTGAAGAAATTCTTGAACAGCAGAAGCGCACCGGATCCATCCCAGAGCAGGAGGAAGCCACAGCCGATAAAGAAACACCGTTCCCGCAAAAAAAGTACACCCCGTCTTTTGAAAATCCAGGATCGCCGTCAACTGGCCACCCCCAATCATTAAATTTGACTCAGCCAAGAGTTAGACCAAGAAAACCATCCGACTCCTACTTTTTAATGTAAAGAGTCTCTTGTACAAGCATACCATGAACCCAGAAGAGATCGCATGTTAGAGATCGCACCGCTGCGTTTGACACTTATTTATTATCGCTCACTGGAGCGTTGAACATCCTTACTGAAGAGCAATGTCAGAATGTAGATAATGGCAGTTTTCACTCAAGCATATTTAGACTAGATTTAAGACGTTTATTCTCTTATACATACGTTGACTCACAAGCACTTTGTAACAACATTCACACACCAGATTTGGTAAGCTTCAGTCATACAAACTGAGGCAAATTTGAGTTTGATTGCTGCAAAGTAAAACATCCCTGAGACATTAGGTGTTGCTCGTGATTTTCTCAGCGCAAGGTTTGAGCGCTGAAACAAACGATATCATTTAGGGTCGGCCAGAGGCTTTTGGCTGAATGCATTCATTGCTTGATGAAATAGAGGGCTTCGTAAAAACTTTGGCATCGAATCTCTCGACATGAGTGTGAAGATTTCTTCAGAGGCTTGTTGATACAAGTTGATGACATGCTGCAACTTTTGAGGTTCACTTTTGGCTTTCTCATTTGTCGTCAGCACGGCGGCCACCTGCGACTTTAAACGATGACTGAGATTCAACTCGCACGGTGCACATGCTGCAATATAACGATAAAACAAAAAATAGGCATGCGATAAGCAATTTTTTTCCACAAACTTCCGCGAAGAACTTGAATCTGTGCGCGCAATTCTCTCAACTTTGATCATTATTTCCCTCATCTCATTGTAAAATTGGAGATTTTCATCTGAGTGATGTTGCTTCAAAAACGACTGGAAAGCGAGTTTAAGACCAGGGTCAGATAAAACGTCGGCCAGTGATAGTTTTCTATTACTCAAAGAAAACTGGGGATTACCACCATTGTCCCATGCCAATTTTCGGCCATATTCTGTGGCAGTATAAAAAGCGCTCCTAGACGTGCGAATGGTAGTTGTATGACCATCGTTTGGAGAATCAAGACGAATTATCATCTTATAGAGGAGAAAAAGATTCGCCATATAGATGGCTTCTTCTACGCGAACAAAATCGCAGCAGTCAATTAACCATTGGACAGCTGCTTTTCCAGTAAAGCAGTAGTCAGTAACATTTTTATTTTTTCGATGCTTGCTCGGCACATCAACGGTCCCATCAGGATGAACAATGACATTTGAGAAATGGCGAATTCCCCTTGACGACGCGTAGTATTGGCTAACAGCATCTGAATCCGGATGCGTATAATAGCGGTGATGATATGGCGAGTCATCGCATTGCGATCCAAATACCTCTGCTTGACTCATTTGAGAAAAATCCACAAATGAATACACACTTTCAAGGGTGTTTCTTGGAATGGGGTCAGATTGCGCGGTGTCAGTGTACACATTTGGTGAGCTACCAAGGAACTTTTGAAAAATAAGCACAACAACTGATAAAGGCCTCACAATAGCGTCAGTCTCTGGTGATCTGTCCACCATCACCAGTCTCATGGAGTTGAATTCAGAGAGAATAAGCTTTCGCAGTACTGGGGTTTCTATTCCGTTGTTTTGTACATATCTTGACAGAACAGCAACACCCTTAGCTGTTGGCTGGATTAAAGTGCTTTCTTTTGGGGTTTTCTCGGTTCTTTCCAAGGGACAATGCAACAATCTTGCCTTGAAAAAATCACTAATGAACCTTTTGTATGACCTTTCATCAATAGAGCACTTGATTGTGATACGGGTTTTGCCATTCTTTTGGACAACAGTCATGTCGTGCAAAGCATTTTGAGCTTGCTTGAGAGTAAATGCGTAAGAAACCGGTCTGGAAAAGCGCCCAGTTTTTATTGGTTCAGCAGAGAGATTGAGCGATATGATCATCATTGCAAAAACAGAGTGGAAATCAGCTGCAAACAAAGAGCCATCAGATGTCTTTCTGAAGCGGGCGCGAGGCTCACTGTAAAGAGCTCCAGACATTGGAGAGAACAAGAGACAAGAATGATTCACTAACAGAATCCAACACAAAGGATAAAATGAGCGACATTTTCTGTTATTTAATGTGATTTGAAATGAGGCTCACCCCCTCACCCGCAAACAGTGCTTCAAACAACCTTGTGCATTGTCGGATGCCGGTAATGTTTTGAGGATACACCCCGCTCTCTCCGGCCACAAAATGAAGATAATCCTCGATCAAGTAGCCCCTGTTTGCATGGAACGCACAAGCAAGCCTAGACAAGCTACGCATAAATGAGCTGAGATGTTGTGCGAATAGCTACGAGATGAGCGAAATAATGACGAAATATAGAAGAAGCAATCAAGTTGGTCCCAATTTTAATAAAATCATAGAACTGGAACTGAAATGACTCTTTTTTTTCCCCATTCCTCTCTCGCTTTATCTGCAAACAGTATCGCGTGTTTTACCTCATCGCGATTTGAGGCCACTATCATTACCAAATCGGATCGTTCACCAATGCAAAGCGCAAAAAATGACAAAACCGGAATCAGAGAACACATTTTTCTAGCAAGCAAATGTAGGTTGAATCGATATGTTTCTTTGATATGCGCAAAGGCGATATAAGCCAGTTCCAAGTTCACGGTTTCTGCAACACACAGCCAGTGGCATTGCAAAAAGAACCATGCTGATTTGTGGTCATTTCAATTCCCACAGTGGCATAAATTAAGAGCAACTGTTGGCAGATTCAACCCTGTGGCACCAGAAAATGGATGCTCTCATTGACTGGCTAATCGGTGGGTAAGATAATACCCAATTCGAAATGCTCTTTGCTAGGCTTTGTGAGTGTTTGGCTGACATTCAGCCCTTAATTATAGTCCAAGGACTCAAAAAGTGATTGTCTCCGAGCATTTTGCCGAGCTCCTTCAGAGAAACGTCTACCTTCACCATCTTCACATCATCACTTGCATTTGGCGCATTGCCCTTGGAGGTGGTAGATTCTGCTACCGGTAATAAAAGGTCAGCAGCAAGAATGCGCTCCCATGCAGAAAGCCCTACGTCTTTGGACCACCTTTTGTAGCCTGCACCTACAGTGCTGGCACTGGTTGTATCAAGAGATAGAGCATTATATGACATGTTGGTCATTTGATTGCTTCTCTCCTTGGCCATGCTGGCAGCAACGCGAGTGTATTCGTCATAAACGACGTTAAAGTTGATTGTTGAATCGCCGTATTTGGCTTCGCACCGTGCAGCACAGATTAGTAAAGCGAGTTCCAGTTCACTCAAATCTTCAATGAACAACTGAGTGGAAGAAATGTCCTGAAGCTGTCGATTTGGAAGGATGTAGTTCAAGTTGATGGCGGAGGCACCCTCGGAAAGCGATCGAGAGATTGCGTAAGACATTTGAGTTGTGAAGCAGCGAACATCCTTGGATGTCACAAATATACTTTGTATCAGTTCAAATAGTTTTGATTCTTTTTCTTTGTACAATGCATCGATGGCATTATTCCAATTCTCGCACTCCAGCGGCAGCTTGTTGTCTTCGCCCGCAGCGGCAGGTGTCTCTAAACAAAAGTCTGTAGCGCCAGCAGAGATGGCGCTGGCATTCAAGGTGACTAATGATCGGCAAATACTCCAAAATTCGTCTTGTGTTTGAGGGCGATTGATGGAGATTATCTTTTGCGAGAATCTAGAGCGGACGCGCTTTTCCATCAAGTCTCGCGCATTAATTTTAGCTGATATTCCAATGAGAGAAATACCAGACGTAGAGTTTTGACATAGCTCCAAGAGAGTGTAAAGCAATGTCTGTTTCGGGTGTAAAGCGTATCTATCAAATTCATCAATTACAAATATGACAGCCACCACTTGTGGTCCTGATCCACCACTCCCATCGTCCTTCTCAGACTCCTCAAACAAGGTGAGCAAGGATTGAACTGTGTCTGAAATGCCCTTGTGCTCAATATCCATAGCAAAACGACTATGCAGTGTGTTGCCTGGTTTTGACTGTATGTAAAAATCCAATTGGCGCGCAATCTCTCTGAGGGCCAGCTTGTCGTCACCTTGAGCAAACCCAGACAATCTGATCTCCAGAAACTGATTGGGATACTTTGCTTTCAAATCGGCCAACGTTTGATTTACGAGACAGGACTTCCCCGTGGATCTTGGCCCAAGAATAAGGCACGAGCCTCCCTGGCCGTAGCGCACGGTATCTTCCAAAAGACTACGAAGCTCCAGCTGCTCGCTTTCAAGACCAACAACAGGGGTCTGAATCTTTTGGTTCAATTGGGCCAGCGCTAGCCTGGCAGGAATGTTCATCGTTACTCTACGCACAGCTTTTGCAAGTTTCAACAGTCTGCTCGTTATCGACTCGGCGTCACAGCCGTGCACTGAGGATCTGTCTGCGAGTTAAGACCACAGCAGACTGCTCTCAAAGCAGCTGGACGTGGTCAATTATCAAAGCTAGAATCAATTACAGATCCAAATACCAAATCATTGTGCAACAAGCCATCAACGCTATCTGGCGTAGCGCGCGGTAACGCAGTTTTGTGATCACGTGATACTTTGCTTGAAATTCTGAGCGCTGGCTCTCGAGAAACGTTGAGTTATGGTTGCCCTCACTATCAATAATGAGAATCTACATCAGCTGAGACCGTCCAAAAGATTCAGGGTGCAAGAGAAACCCTCAGCTGGTAATGTCCAGGTCACATCGTTAGACTTTGATGATTCGGGAACACATTGCATAGCGTCCATATCAGATGATACAATGAGACTAATAGATTGTAGAACTGGCCGACTTGAAAAGGCCTCTATTCAGTCCAAAAAATACGGTTGCCACAATGCCAGGTTTACTCGTAGCTCGCATAGCTGCGTGTTTGCGTCCACAAAGCTCAACGACACGATACGGTATTTAGACCTAAATGACAACCGATTTATTAGGTATTTCATTGGGCACAAGGCTCTAGTGACAGCTCTGGAAGTGTCGCCAACTAATGACACTGTTTTGTCTGCCTCTAAAGACGGTACTGTGCGTTTATGGGATCTGAGGTCAAGTAATTGCCATGGCGTTTTAAGCACAGGGAGCGAAAACAACATCGTGGCCATTGATCCTACCGGTTTGGTCTACGCTTTAGGATCACCAGACTCTACTAAGTCACAAGATAATCAAATTGGTTTGTACGACATTAGAATGTTTGACAGAGCGCCATTTGCATCGGTTGTCGTTGATCCCTTAGCTGCCGGTAGCGATTGGTTGGATTTGGAGTTCGGCAATGACTCTGAGACCTTGATGCTGTCAACAAAGTCTAACTCGCACTATATTTATGATTCGTCTTCTGCAAAGTTTCTGGCGTCACTGACTGGCCACGGACGCCTATCGGATGTTTACTCTCCAGCAACATATTCGGCTAACGGGAAGTTTGTTTTTACAGGTGGCTCTTCTGCTGGTGTTTACATGTATGACTTGAATGGCATCAAGAGTGAAAGCGTGATTACACCCGAGTGTAAACTGCAAAGCTCTTCGTATGCTTCCACAATCAAGTTTAACCCCAAGTTATTTATTATGGCCACTGCAGACAGCGAGGTGGAGTTTTGGACAAGCGAAAAATGACCAACGTTGAATATTGCAATAAATTATGTAATTATAGAATCATCTCTGGATAGTAAATGTCTGCTTTATCCTCAGCCCACTGTACCCACTCCTTGAGAAACTTTGAGCCTCTGGCGACATTCATGTCACCTATAATACACAAATGACGACGTGGGCGGGTGATGGCGACATTCAGACGTCTTTCTTCTGCCAGAAATCCAACTTCCATTTTCTCATTGCTTCGCACTAAGGACATGACAATGGCTTCTTTTTCACGGCCTTGAAACCCATCTACAGTTGATATCTCTAGTCCTTCGTCTTTCAGCGGTTTCAAAAGTTCCTTGATCAGTCTTACCTGGGCGCTGTATGGAGCTATGACTCCAATGTCTTTCGGCGAAATTCCGCTGGCGACCAGCTTGTCAGTGATATATGTCACCAAGAGATGCGCCTCTTGCTCGTTGTATTTTGAAAAGTCAGACTCCTGTTCTCCATAGCCGTCATTTTGTGTGTCTATCCAAATTACTTTTGCGTCTGTTTCTTCGTTCGGGGACTCGACACTGTCGAGATCGCTGAGAGTTCGATCTTTGACACTAGCATCAGCCAATAACTTTCCTTCATACAAGTACTGGGAGGGGAAGTCCATAATGTCGCTATTCATGCGATACTGGGTGTTGAGCAACTTTGTATATCTCCCCTTGAACTTTTTGTCCAGTCTGTCAAACAGGGTTGTTTCCAGATACTGCTTATATTTGGCTGACTTTACAGTCGGTGGTAGTTGTTTGTTGTCGCCGGCGATAACAAGCCGCTTTGCTGGAAAGTTACACAAAGGAATCCAACACTGAGCTTCCAATGCCTGCGAAACCTCGTCAATGATAATAGTGTCGAAGAGCGTCTTTCCTGGAGGGGTAGCATTGCGCGCCGCTATCAGGTCGTAAGAACCAGCTCCATGCAGGGTGGATACCACTACCGAAGCTTCATTGATGATGTGTGTTACAACCTTTCTTTCTCGTCTGCGGAAATCCTTTCTGAGCTCCTTCACGTTGGCGTAAATCTCCTTTCTCTGCGCTCTTGACTTGGTTTTCTTGACCTTTTTGAGCTCAGAGTCAATTTCGTTTCTGATGTCCTTTACAATCTCTGCAGCATCCGAGGTTCTTGATACAATGTCCAACGAATGCAGAAGGTTCGACTCCAAAAGCCGTGCGGGATGGCCAATTCTGATCAATCGATTGCCCGGGATGTGGTGATGCAGTCTCTCCAAAATGTTGTCTACAGAAATATTCGAGGGGCCGCAAACCAGGACTCTTTCTCCGGCCTGCACAAGCTGGCGGATGATTTCAATCAGTGTGTAGGTCTTGCCGGTGCCCGGCGGGCCATGAACGATGGACAAAGAATGGTCGAGAGCGAATTTGACGGCGGACTGCTGCGATTGGTTGAGAGACGAATCTATTATGGAAATGTTGGCAAACCGCTCCTCCAAACTGGCAAGCGGCGAGCTGTCCGCCGAGCCGTTTAGGTGTGCGTCTGCAGCGTTTCCCAGTAGCAGCCTCTGCAGGGCCGTTGTGCCAGATTCCGAAGCCAGCTTTTCGAGATTCTGGATGGTGTCAATCATGCGTTTATAGGTTGTGGAGTTTGCCAGCTTGGTGAGGAGCACCTTGTCGTCGAGCGCACTCAGGTTTGACTCTGAGGACTCGTCAACAGCCACCGATATCTCTGCTGTTGTGGAGCGCAGGACCACGCCTTCAATGACAAGAGCGTCGTCGCCATTTGCTCGCTTGGAATCGCCCTTGCCCACCTGTTGCAGGCCGACGATGTCTCCATTTTTCAGCACTGTCGGATCGTCAATCACGCCGCCGGTGGCTTTGCTCGGGCACAGATTGAGGATCGTCTTGCCGCCGAGGCCGGTGCGGAGCCCGGCGACGGTGAGATTGTTGATGGCCAGCCCTTTGGCCACGAGCTGCTTGTGCGAGAGCGTTTGCAAGTTCTTGTTCACCTCATCCACGTCGACCGAGCGCTCGTCGGCGATTGACAAAAGCTGCTTGCTGTAGAAAGACGACAGGTTGGTCCCGGTGACCTCACTGGACCCAGCATCTGATGACATTGGTTTCCTCTATGTCAGCTCTCTGACCTGTGCTCAACTGCAAGGGTTGTATTACGTAAGGTGCACGCAAATATCTGGTTACAGTGCTCCCCTCCACCACGACTCCCAAAGCGCAGTGCTCAACACTCATTGGAGGAATGTCCCGGCCGTGGGTGAAAATCCAAACGACTTTCCATCACAACTTGCACAACTACACCGTTTGCAAATACAAAAAAAATGTCTGGTGTTGCTAAAGCTGCTGCTACAAAGGTTGACTGGGCCAAGATCGTGTCGACCCTCGGCCTGACCGGCCAAACCGCCGCCTCGCTGTCTGCATTCCGCAAGAGAAACGACGAGGCCCGCCAAAAGATCACGGAGCTCAAGAGCGCCGCCACCACCGTGGACTTTGAGCACTACAAGTCCGTGCTCCACAACACTGCCATTGTCGACGAGGTCGAGAAGGCGTTCAAGTCCTTCAAGCCGGTCACCTACGACGTTGGCAAGCAACTCAAGACCATCGAGGCCTTTGAGGCCAAGGCTGTTGACAATGCTAAGCAAACCGAGTCCAAGGTTGCCGCCGAGCTCGCCGACTTGCAGACCACCCTCAAGAACATTGAGTCCGCCAGACCGTTTGAAGAACTCACCATTGACGACCTTGCCAAGGCCAGACCCGACATTGAGGCCAAGGTCAAGGAGATGGTCAAGAAGGGCAGATGGGATTTGCCAGGATACGACGAGAAGTTTGGCTCGTTGGTTCTCATGTAAGAACACCGTGTTATACGTAACCATCATATTCATATACTAGAAATATATGATATAGAACTATAGATGCAAGTGCCTTGCACCATTGCCTTGCAAACTGGGTGCCACCTCGACGTGTTTGCGAGCCATTGCATTGTTCTCGTTCAGAGTTTGCGAGCCATTGCATTGTTCTCGGTCAGAGTTTAGCCTCCACCGTTGTGTATTGGTGCTAGAAACGCGCTGTGCCCGAATTTAAAAGATCGAAAATTCCGGCCTTGAAAAACTCTTAACAAAGACAGCTTGCCAAAGTCTCCGCAATTTGCAAGTCGCTCTGCCAGTGTCGTCCTTCATACAGCAAACTTTATCCGCTTGCGGAGTTTCACTCTTCACACTCACAATGGAAATCGACAAATTTATGGGGCAGTCTTTGCGGGTTCAGATCGACGACGGCAGAGCGTTTTTTGGCAGGCTTGTTTGTACTGACAATGCAAATAATTTGATTCTGCAGGAGACTGTTGAGACGCGCACAAACATGCAGCGGTTCATCGACATGATTGTCGTTCCCGGCGAGAAGATTGTCAAGATTGGCGCCAGAGACACAGTCAGGGTGTAGAACTATTCGAGTGCTGGCAGCTGGAGTGCGCGAGCTGCGAGGCTTGCGACAGCTGCGTTTCCGGGGCGCTGGACCTCGCATGCTCTCTATGGATGCTTTGAATTTGACCAAGCGCCGATTGCACAAGTCGCTTGCACATGACCACTGAAGCACATGAGCATGTACAAAGGGTAATAAGATAGCCAAGTAGAGCCACTGGAGCGCATGTATAACGGGAAATATGTCAGTCGCATGTATAAAGGAAATAAGATAGCCAAGTCGCATGTATAAAGGAACCTACCAGTGCAAGTAGGCATACCAGTACAAGTAGGCATACCAGTACAAGTAAGCATGCCAGTGCGAAATAGGCCGCTGGCCATCGTTTGACACAGCCGGTTCAAACGCTGGCCATGCCAGTTGTCTGCCCGCTCTGGATCGGTGTCACGTGGCTGGAAGCTTTGATGAAAAATTCCAGCACGGCAGACATTATCCATAAACACACTCAAAATGGCAGAGAAAGAAGCACAACTTGCGACAAAAGTGGTCGAAGAGAACAAAAAAGCCGACGCATCGTCGTCCTTTCTGAACGAAATCACTGGCAACGACGTCATTGTGTCCCTCCAGTCGGGCGTGGAGTACCACGGAAAGCTGCTGTCGGTGGACGGCTTTATGAACTTGGCCCTGGAAAAGGCCGTGGAGTTTGTCTCCACAAAGCAAACCAGCACGCTCGGCGATGTATTTATTAGAGGCAACAACGTCCTGTACATTTCTGCCGCCTAAGGGCGGGCTACGACGACCAGTCGTACGGCGCGACACCGACCCGCCGGCACAGCTCAGCAGCGTCTACACTGCCGTTTGCCAGCGCGCGTTTGTAAAGCTGCAGCGCACTGCCAATACTGGCTGCCGAGGCCTGTGCCGACACTCCCCCGTAGCCCGTTCCCAGGCCGCTCATGAGAACACATGACATGCCTCCCTCGCGAACCTGCGTCAGTATGTTCCACATGCAGTTGAATATGAATGGATGCGGGCTCTCTATTGCCCCGGGGGTGACCATTGTCGCGCAGTGGATGAGCCTGGGGGCGCCGGGCTGCAGCGTGACAAGCAGGGCACTGCCCGGTGGGTTGTAACCGCCGACTTTTTGTAACTGAGTTTGTAAAGCCTTTGTAGCTGAGGCTGCCGCGCTAGCCGCGGTCGCCTCTGGAAAGTAATATTGAGCTATCGCTAAGTCAAACCCTCCTCCTAGGTGCCCAAAAGAATTGCCGGGTGCAACTATCGCTTGGACCCTGTGCTGGCTGACCGTATCGGCCAGCGGTTCCTGCGAGACTACATAGGCGAAGGACCACGGCGACAGGCTGTCGCTGGCGGCCCTGCTCGCGAGCTCCCGCTTGATGGCGTCTATAAACTCCGGTGACTTGTCAAAAAACACAATCTTGAGTGTCTGCATAGCTGTGGTGTGGGCAGCCATGGTCCTACAAACGGCTAGAGAGCAGTCGGACCTGTAAGATGCTTCCAAACGTCACCGAGCAAGGTTGCCAGCAACGATCGCAGCAGAACTTTCTAGATTTGTCGGCACAGATACAGCAATCTGACTGTCCAGCTGCGCAGAACTTTCCCTGACTTGCTTGCCTGACCGGGCAAGACTACAGCAGCGTACAGCTCTATTTTGGGAAATTTTGCTTTTTGAGCAGCAATGGACCCCGTGCAGAATGACGAGAAGGTCCTCGGATTAACCGGTCAGTGACGTTATCCTAGGTCATTCTGACCTTGCTACGTACTGTACAGTTCTGCCACTCGAACCACTTGCAAGCTCGGCGCACTCTATTTGCTACAAGGATTGACAGCGGAACGCGGAGCCGAGCTGGTGGGCTGCCTGATAGTGTGAGGTGGCGGCACACTCCACTGTTCCAGATCGAAGGCCACTGAGAACACACTAGCGGGAAAAGAGCATAGGCTGAATCCATTCACGGGCAGGTCACCACCGCCCGTTCAGCTTTGTAACTGTAGTCTTGCGGACATGTGCCCAGATACACCAGCGCATTTTTGGCAGCGCTCAGCGAGTTGCAATGCCTCGTCTGTTTTCTCACACCTCTCACTCATTTCGGGACTAGCACGGATGGCCGCTAGGAACTGCACAAACGCCTGCAACGCTTGCATGGTGAAAAAAAGTGCTCAGATTTGGTTTGGAATTTTATATAAATCCTACTAGGGTCGTAGTGCGTCATGTCTACGGGACAAATGGAAGAAGCTCGTCAACAGGCTACGAACCCGAAACAGTTACATGTGGACATCGATGCCACTGTCAACATCAACGTCAACTTGAAGGTGGATAAAGACGGGAAGTTCACCGGCGCTGAGTACCACGGAGGTGAGAATAACGACCCGGCCGATAACGAAAGCATGGACATTGAGCCACACTATCACGACGATGAAAGTCACCACCAACAGCAACAGGCACACTCTTCGCCTGCCAACCCACCACCGCAACCCCGTTCAACTCAACACAGTGCTGACGAAAGTGAGCAGGATCGATACAACGACTCAGACTTGCACACCGCTGTCACTCTTGAAAGCGCTGATTCGCAGCATGGCGAGGGCACGGCTGCCCATGATAAAGGTGTCGACGTTCGGCTCAAGATGAGACCCAACATCAATGTCACTTTGAATAAACTTGGCCAGCCCGTCAATGTGAATACACAGAATGGAAGCGGTCGCTCTAGCGTCGCTTCAATCGAAAGCTCTCCAAGATTTTCGAATGCATCGTCCGGTCCAGACGCACAAAGTGAAAGTCCAAACCAACCGGAAAGCCAACAGGGAAGCCAACAGGAAAGCCAACAGGAAAGCCAACAGGAAAGCCAACAGGAAAGCCAACAGGAAAGCCAACAGGAAAACCAACAGGAAAACCAACAGGAAAACCATCAGGAAAACCATCAGGAAAACCGTCAGGAAAACCGTCAGGAAAACCGTCAGGAAAACCGTCAGGAAAACCGTCAGGAAAACCAACAGGGAAACCAACAGGGAAATCAGCACAACCGGCTACCCAAACTTGAGCACGAACATGTGCCGGAAGGATTCGCAGAGGATCGTTCGCAAAAGTCGTCCAACAGCGGTTCTTCAAGCAAACCAACTACTCATGGAGGTAGCTCGGCTAGCAATGAACAATCGCGGTCTCAAAGTGCATCTGCAAGTGTTCCCGATGACAGCACTGCCACCAGTATATCTGTTCACGTAGGCGCAGTTAACGGGATTAAAGAAGAGGACGCACCTTCCAACCAAGTATCTGCCACAGCCTCTGAACAAGCAGCCAATGAATCGGCTGAAGGACAAAACGGACCCGATGGAGATGCTATAGACAGGGCCTTGGGAGGAGAGATGATGGACTTTTCTTCAGATTCTGCAAAGAATTCTGATACTGATGACTCAGACTCTTCATCAGACTCTGACGACGATGATAATAATGACGACCCGAAGGTAGGGGGCCGTCAAAAACAGGAGTCTGATGAAGAAGTGGGCGATGGTGCTCCTTTAAAGACCAAAAATGAAATGGATGAGCCAATCCCAAAGGTTCCAGAGGGATTCAAACTAACCGATGAAATGCCTATAAAATGTATTGGAGAGCTTGTGAAAGTTGTGGAGAGGGCTGCAATCATGAAGGGCAACATATCGGGAGAGTTTAAGGTGCTCAGTGCAGGCGATTCCATTTTATGCTTTGAGTCTGATCGCACCATTTTGGGGGTGCTGTTTGATACATTTGGACCCATCAAGGCCCCGTATTACTCAGTGGTTTTTGAAACCGAGGAGGAAGCAAATGCCCTAAAGTCGCGCATCGGTGAAAGGGTCTGCTTTGTTGAATCGGCTTCCAATTTTTTATACACTGCCAACATTAGACAGGTCAAAGGTACCGATGCTTCCAATGTCAACGATGAAGAAATACCTGAAGATCAGCAGGAGTTTTCAGACGATGAACAAGAGGCCGCGGCGAAGCAGCAGAGCAAGCGAAAAAACAAGCGAAAGAGGCAGTCAGAGTCTGGAAACGACACACCATCACTACACGTTGAAGCATCTCGGCCTTCAAAACTATTTAATTTGCAGGGACCTTCAGGAAGCGTGCCAGAGTATCTCAAGTATGCGAAACCAAACCTTTCATACGATTGATTATTCAAATATTTAATGCATATGCCTTCATTAATGAAATAAATACTAGGCTAATTGAGGTAGCCTCTACACACTGCGGACCCACATAGACATGGAATCCGCTCATCGCCCAGCTCGCGTTTGAACTTATAATCATAGGTGAGCTCTTCACCCTCGTCAATATCTCTCAATGCGTAGATAACGATGCGCTTAGTTCCTTCCATCTTGATGATTTTCGCTGTGCACGATGGCGAGCATGAGTGATTGATGAACCTTGCAATACCACCACGTTTGGTAGCGTCAATGATGTGGTTTTCATCGATCGAAAACATATATACGGACCCCACGCCACTGACTTCGTAAAATCTCTCTCGAAGATCATCCATCGGAGCACGGATTATTTCACCAGTGTACTCGATAATCATTTCTCCACTTCTTATCGACTCGGAAGCAAAAAGACCCCAATTGTGGATTGTCGATCGCGCAAATTGTACAGACTTCCGCCTCAGTTTGAGCTGGTTAAGATTGAAAACCTCTGCCTCTGGTAATCTTCTATTATTAACCCGGTTCATTCTGATGGATGAATAATCTTTACTTTTCTTGTCTTCATTTTGGCGCGCAGCTTCACCGTTATCCAGTCGCTTCTGCAAAATTTTATGACGATGCAGCAAATAAACCTTGTCTGCATCCGGAATCTTGGTATAGCCTCTACTTTTGAACGAACCCAAATTCAAGCCTGCGTCCACTTGTAAATACTTGTTCATCTCGTGAACATTTACCGAGATATCGCAAAATTTCTTGACATCGTCAATGGGTGTTGGCGTTACGGAACTGAGTGCTTTTTTCAAAAACCTGTAGTCTTCTTCATCGTGAACTAATGACTGAATATACACAAGGTCTTGCATTTTCACTTTTGTTGAGTCGGATACAACCGGCATGGGCTGTAGAGACTGAGATGCGTCCCACGGGCTACCTGTTTTCTCCTGTAGTCTGTCGGCTACTTTATCAGCACCATCCTTTTCTATCTCCATCCTAGAGTGCACAGTTGACTCGTCCATGCTGTGGCTGAAGTCTTCAGACGGTTCTGTCGAGGCTGACTCTGAAGCTACAGACATTGAATCCTTCTCCTCATCCATTTCATCGGTAGACTCGTATTCGTCCGGTAAAATTATCTTTCTTCTCTTGAATTTGTCATTCTCTTGCTTAAGAGAGTTTGCCAAACGTTTTTTGAATGGAGACAACTGGGGAGTCGCAGATCCCGAATTGTCACTTTCATCATCTGCTTCAACTTTGGGCGATGCTTGATGCTTTTTGCTGAATCGTGGAATTCCCTTCAAGTGCAAGGCAATTCCGCGCTGCTCTGCTGCCAGGCCTTGATTATCAGCTGTCTCTGACAGCTTCGTTTCTCTTTGCTCTTCTAGCAAACTTTCCTCTGCCATTTTCTTGCGATATGCTTCTTGGTGCTCTTTCAAGAGCGAGATCATTTGAGCCCTCACAATTCGTTGACGGATGGCCGATTGAAGTGGAAGTTGAAGATCCTTGATAATTTGAGTCATGGCTTCTTCTGTCGGCGACTTATGTGAGGTTAGCTTTTTGGGTAAAGTATGCGTTGATACTGGTTTTGGTGGGGGAGGTGGAGGCTGCGTTGATTTGCGTGTTTGAGAAATAGATTCTTCCGTCGGTTGCAAAGATTCGCCGTCTTTTGGCATACTTCTTGGAGGATTATCAAATAGTGTCATATCCATGGCGTAAATGCCGATTCTTTTGTTACGCAGTGAGTTGAAACAGGATTTAGCGTCGCTCACATGCCAAAATACTATCAACGTGCCGTGGTCGCTGAAGCATTCAATATCTCGCCAATTTTGCTTGCTAAAGCGAGAACAAAAGTCCTGCCTAGTAACTCTATCCAGAGGTACGCTACTGTTTGAAATGAAAATAAACGGTCGCCCATTAATTTCTCGGAGTATATCTGCACCCATCCATTCTGGAATGTCAGGTCGTTCGGCAGGTTTCTTGGCCATCGCTGACGGTCCCTTTGGCAGCGCAGAAGTATCTTGGACACTGCGAGCAGGACCGGTGGGCCTCTTTGTGGACAAGGAATTGTTCTTTTTGGCAAGCTTGAGTTGCAGTTCTTTGCCCTTTGATCCATCTTCATCAAACTCAATTCGGTCACATTTCAATGTGACTTTTATTTTGTCAGACTCATTGATTGCCTGCAGCGCCCGCTGGTGGGCTTTATCTGGCCGTCCCCCATATCTGATATGACATAGTCCTAAGGATGCTCCAGACTTTTGGTCAACTAGCAACTCGCAGAATTGAATGTCGCCATATGATTTGAAACTATACGAAACAGTAGAGGCTGTGATCAGCGGAGGTAGTCCTGAGATGAGAATTTGAGTGCTAGGTTTAGGACCGATGGAATTCGAGTCCCAAACAAACTTGGGAATGGGCAGGGAGTGATACATGGCCTTTTTGGATTCTTTGACAAGTTTGTACCGCGGCCCATTTTCATGATTTGCGGAACGGAGCTTTCGCGGGTCGCGAGACGCTTTTCTATCTTTGAGATCAAATACTTTATATGACGCTCGTTTGGGGTCTGCTGGTGAATCATTATAGAGCTGTGGAAGCTCTGGATCGTAGACCAGAACTCGACAACGCTCCGTCGACGATTCTTTGCTCATGAATTTACCGTCCCAAAGTTCTCCCCAATGTTCAAAACATGAAATGTCAAGGTTTTGACGTCGCGTTTTGGGACAGACTTAATATCCGCCAGCCAGATAAGTACAAATGGGCACAACTGGGGAAGTAATGTGAATAATGGGGAACTGCAAGGTGGACATATCAATTTGCAAAAAATTAGCTTCTTCTCATATTTAGAGATTCATTAAATAAAAAATAATCTACTTTTCTACTCATTCACGACCGGTTCATCTGTTAAAGTCAAAGTTTTGCCCGCAAAATATGAATAATGAGGGGCATGTCTATGATTCAGGAGATGCAATTTGCTGACAACCGCTTCTTTCAGATCATATCAATTTCAAATTGGCGATACAAGAGCCATTGACCAAAGAGATATTATCGCCAGGGCAGCGGTCCGTTCAACCTAGATCCCTACCTCTGTGGCATTGTCTAAAGCTCATAGCGCTTATTCTCTAGGCAAACAATGTGTCCTCGTCTCTCAAGTACTCACCAATATCTGATTGTCTCAAAACGACAATTGCAGAGGGATCAAGTTTTCTGGACTCCGCAGTAGATTTTGAAGCAACACCAAACCCGAGCGGGTTGTCATTCATAGAATAGACAATGACTCCTGAATGCTCCATGATATCATCGTTCATTCTTCCGATATGGGCCTTGACAACATGATTGCCGTAAAGGAACGGCATCTCTCCATTCGGCTTGATCCAAACCTTGAATCTAGAGTGTTTTGCAAGGACCTCTAGAGCTGTGATATGAAGTCTGAACTTTCCAGTCTTGGAAAACTTGCCTAAGCATGTACCCAGGGACATCAAGTTCTGTCGTCCTACACATGCTGCTAGTTTAGCAATTTTCTCTGAAACGTAATAGACACGGTCCTTTTGGACACGGAAACAGTATTGCTCATCAGTGCGATTGACTAGGGCTGCAATGTTACGGCCGATGTAGTTGGCCAGCTTTTCAAAAACTACTTTTGTCTCTTCTTCAGTTAATGGACGCATAATGAAAGGTTGAGAAAGACGGAGGTGTCAGATGACAAGAACAAATGCAAGTATGGTAGGTTATGCGGAATCAACACAGAAAAATATGTTTTATACGCAGCACACAATTTCTCAAAAGTCTTCTCCCTTCAGTGTTTATCTGAATAGTAAAACTTTGTCGCACTCAATATCAATGTCTCGAAATGGAAAGCGAAAAAAAAAATTTAGGCAGATAATTTTTCACTAGCTGCGGATACGCTTCATCACACTGTAAGCAATGATCAAAAAACTAACTGGAAGAGAACTGTACAAAGCTATTGGTGAACCAAAGACAATAGTGGCGCCTATGGTTGACCAAAGTGAGCTAGCATGGAGAATTCTGTCGCGTAGATACGGTGCTGATCTCTGTTATACTCCGATGTACCATGCAAGGTTATTTGGTGAAAGTGCAGCCTATAGGAGTGATCACTTTGGTCCCGCTGATGGCTCCCCTGAAATTGATAGGCCGCTTATTGTGCAGTTTTGTGCTAATAACGAGGAGGAGTTACTTTCTGCCGCCAAGCACGTTGTAGGAAGATGTGATGCTGTGGACCTCAACTTGGGTTGCCCTCAGGGAATTGCTAGAAAGGGCCATTACGGCTCTTTCTTGATGGAAGACTGGGATCTGATTTACAGACTCATCAACAAACTGCATACAGAGCTTGATGTTCCTGTGACTGCGAAAATTAGAATTTACGAAGACCGTGAGAAAACTTTGGCATATGCTAAGCACGTTCTATCAGCAGGCGCTCAGTTCTTGACTGTTCATGGTAGAACGAGAGATATGAAGGGTCAAAAGACTGGCCTGGCAGATTGGTCTGTCATCAGGTATCTTAGAGATAACCTGCCTCCAGACACTGTAATGTTCTGCAATGGCAACATTTTGTATCCAGACGACGTGGACCGATGCTTAGAAGAGACTGAAACGGATGCTGTCATGTCTGCTGAGGGAAATCTGTTCAATCCTGGTGTTTTCAATATTAACAAGCCTGCTGTTGACGATCAGTTCCCCAGATGCGACAAACTTTTGAGAGAATACTTCGAGATTGTGAAGTCTGTTCCAGGGAATGCTTCCAAGAACGTGATGAAGACTCACTTTTTCAAAATTTTGAATTCCTTTTTGTACAAAAATCCTGATATGCGTCCAATGATTGGCGCAGTGAGAAAAAACCAGATGGACGAGTTTGAAAACATTGTCCAGACCGTTGAAGAGAGAGTCAAAGCTATTTATGAGTCTGGCGAAGTTGATGATGTTGTCGTAGAAGGAGAACTTGAGCAGTGGGGTGGAAGATACAGAGAAATTCCTTATTGGAGATGCCAACCATACTTCAGGTCTGTCGATGGAATCACGAGTCGAGAACGTGAAACGAAGAAAAGGATATCGTCTGAGGCTGAGGAACCCGCGAATTCTAACGAAAGAGGGGAAGCACAAGGGTCCAAACGAGTCAAAGTTGACAATGACCAAGCTGTTGAGAACCCATCGGCGAGCGCATCCACAAACTCAAGTCAACAATCCTCACAGCCTGTAGCAGTATAGCATGCCATGAGTGTCAGTCATTCGATGCATTAAATAATTTATTAGACGTTCATGATATAGATGGATAATCTTAAGTAGGGCAAACAGATTAAATGATATTTCAAAGTTAATTGTGCGGCATAACTGAGCTCATTATGGTTGGATCGGCTCCAGTTTTTAGGCATCTCGTTGCCTTTCCACATATACCTTTCCGAGATCCAGCTCCAAACTATGCTATAATAGCGTGTTTGCTCTAAGCTAGTGGCAGATTTCACGTTACTTTAATGTACTTTTCAGCGACCACTACGCAAACCCAGGAAGGGAGTTGATGAAAGCATCGAGACCAAGCGCGAACAACTCATTATTAATAATCTTTGGCCGTGTCTCCACCAACGGGTTTTTCACTACGAATTCCAAGTACAGAGTAACAAATATCTGCTGTAGAACCACTTGTAAATTCTCCATCTTTGGATCTGTTACCAGCACAAATCTCAGGTTTGAAGCCGTTTCGTAAAAATGGAGGCGATATTTGGACGTATTGTATGACGTGAAAGCATCCTGATCAGACAGCTTTCGCACAATGTTTCTTAGTGAAAACGTAATTCCAAAAATCAACTTGGCCGTTTCCTCCTGAGATAGATTCACAACCCCTTTGTGCCACTCCCTGGAATAGATACAGTCGCAATGTCGGTCAAAAATCCAAAATGAATATATCATTGTGCAATTTGTTTGGCCCTTTTAACGTTGAAAAAGATGCTACAAAACGCTCCACGTTGTGTTTGAGCAGTGAGGAATTCCGAGTCTGGATATCACGCCTCGACACAAAGTGTCGAGTAGACTACTCGTTGAATGCGCAAGAGAGTATTTGACTCCGTGAAATTTGTATTCAACGTTATAGCAAACCCAACATTACTTTGTAACTTTGTAAAAATAAGATTGCGGCGGTAGTGTCAGGTCGATTCAGCCTAGGTTATTCTCCGCATCCTATTGATGTAACTAATAAATATTATTTGATGATCTTGTCCATAAAACTATTATGGTATTGAGAATGCAGCACATCATTCACCAGTTGCGGGCTGTCATCTTTCTGTTTCTTTGCTTGATCCTTGAAAATGGCCTCGTCTGTCCATTTTCTTTTGACTTTGAACGAGGGATTGATAAGAGGGTTTCCAAACGCAATTTCTTGCTCTTTTTGTTCTTTCTTGATTTTGGCATCACTCTCAGCTTTTGCTGCTCGTTCCGCTTTGATTTTAGCTAGTTCAGCCTGCAGCATCGCTTCCTCATCCTCGTCCTCACTGCTATCGTCCTCGTAGTCATCCTCGTCTTCTTCGTCCTCCTCATTGCTTTCCTCGTCATCTTCTTCTTCGCTGGCAGCTTCTTTTAGAAATTGGTTTTGTCCTTGCTGAAGTACTCCAGCATCCTCATGTGCACTTGGCTCTTCGTCCTCTTTATCAGCCTGTTTGTCGTCGGCCATTTCCACGCTGACACTTCTGCCAGGCTGGCCTAATAACGGCGCCCTTTGCAAGCTCGATGCAGACTTATTACCGGAAGTATCAGCCTGAACATGTCTATCTGCTGCTCCTCCCTGGCCTCGCTGACGGAACTTCAACTGCTTGTTCGTCCCCACTGCTTCATCATGTTGAACAGAACTTTGTGGCTGGCCGCTTTTTGCTTGGGCAGGATCAAATGTTGACCGTGAACTCATGGCTTGTAAGCAAAGTGTGTAAATCTCAGAAGCAATTTTTGTCAACTGGCAAAGATTTAGATTTGGATCTGAAGTCGTCTATGTCCCGGCTAATTAGCGCACACAAGAGGGAGAGAAAAATATTTTTTAATAAATGTATTTTCAGTAGTGATCGGTTTGCAAGGGACAATATTCATTTGACGTTTCAATTATTCTAATTACTTTCCCCCTTGTCGCTTTTTGCCTGTATATGGGCCGTGAATCCTGCTTCTCCCCACAACAGCCCCCATCTGCACATTTGTCAGCGCAGCAAACATATCTCTTCAAGTAGGGAGCCCTGTGAGCGGAGAGCAGTCGAATGGATGGAGAATGATCGCTTGCGCTTAGCAAGCTTCAACGTTTGCGGGATAAAGAATATAGTCAAATTCAAAGAGTGGGCCGACCAGAAAAGTCCACTCCAGTACCTTTTTGAAGAAGTTCTCAAAGCTGACATTATCTGCATCCAGGAAACGAGAATTCAGTCTGACCAGTTAACAAGAGATCTAGCGTTTGTTCCCGGATACGATGCATTTTATTCCTTCCCGACCAGCAAAAAGGGATATTCTGGAGTCGCCATATATGCTAGAAGTGGGTTGCCTGTGCAGGCTGCGTTTGAAGGTCTACTGGGTTGGCCCTCGGAATACGGAGGAACGCTTGCAGGTGATGAGTCGTTGGACTCAGAGGGTCGCTGCTTGGTGTTGGATGTGAAGTGGGCTGTTTTGATAGGGCTTTATTGCCCTGCCAACTCGCTCGGGACGCAAGACGAATACCGACAAGACTTTTTCCAAATCTTGGATATTCGTGTGCGGCAGCTACTTACGGCCGGAAGGCAGGTTGTAGTATTTGGTGATATCAATGTGGCTCCGCAGGTGATTGACAATGCTGACGGAACGAAGGACTTCATTATTGAGACAGGTCACGCGCTGATAAGTGAGAAAGATGCACAGACATTGATGCGGGCAAACCTGAAACTGACTGAAAAGTGGCAGACCGGATCGTTTGTAAGGACACTGGTAAATTCCTGGCTTGGCCGGACAGCGCCTCCAGGAACGACCGAGGAGCTGGTAGCCGGCAGGGAAAATGCAACAGACACACATGCAACTGATGCAACCGGTGCTGGAAGCGGCTGCCACACAATCTTGACTGACGCTCTCCGGCACTTGTTTCCTCACCGTGTCGACATGTACACATGCTGGAACACATATCTGAGTGGTCGCAAGGGCAACTACGGCTCTCGCGTCGATCTCTTTTTGGTATCTTCAGGGGTTGAGTTTGTGGGTGGGGATATAATGCCACATGTTCTTGGCTCGGATCACTGCCCTATCTATCTCGAGGTGACTTGTCGAGATGCAACTGCACAAGGTGTGCCAACAACCGCACTGGGGGAGATTTGTGTGTCCAACCTTGCACGATTTCAAAGTAAATCGATCTTGAGTTATGTGAAACGATCCGAGACACGAAGCGAATCACCGCTGGATCATATCCAACAGGGTTGCACTGAATTTCGAGTCGCCAAAAAGCCCGGCCAGCAAAAGATCTCGGCCTTCTTCAGGCAGGAAAAACGGCAGCCAGTGCCTCAAATTAACCATGCAGAAACTGCAGGCGTTATGCAGGAAATGTGCATTGAAGGCGTTGAACGCTGCGAGTCCGAGAATGAGGTCGAGCATCCTGGGAATGCCGACAAAACCGAGCAGAAAAGCCGGTGGGCCCAGGTTTTCTCTTTGAAAAAAATTCCAAAATGCAAGCACGGTGAGGACTGTATTCAATTCCAGACTAAAAAGAAGGGCGTGAATCAGGGCCGCTTTTTCTGGGTCTGTGCACGACCAATGGGCCACAATGACCCCACCCTGCCAGGCCCAGGCAATTTCCGCTGCGACTATTTCAAGTGGGCGTGATTTCTGGTTGTAATTTTAATGAGATTCAATTCAAAGTACGTGTTTGGTGGAAGTTTTATTTCAAGGTTCTCTTCTAGTATGTCAAGTGAATGGTCTGTCATGGTGATGTTGCTTTGTGTTGAGAAAATTTAGTGAGCAGCTTTTTTTGGTATAAAAACAGAAAAAGTGTATCGAACAGTTCGTGCTGGAAGTTTCAATATTCGAGATATTAATCTGTCTGTTTCTTGAGAACAGGTTCAACAAGATTCTGCCTATTTCTGAGAATCTTTTTTGGATCGGCTTTTTTTCTTTGAAGTCTTTGAACGGCCGTTTTCCAAAGCTTTTGAACCGGTTTCTGTTGAGATCGTCGAGATCATGGAAAGAATTTTTCCCTTTGACAGTGAGTTTGCTTTTTGCATTCTTGGGTCACTTCCTGAAAGCAGCTCGAACTTGAAATTTCTGTTTCCAGATTCATTTGATTGTGAGCTTGATAAACTCAGAATTTCAATAATGATGGGTGCACATTCGTGGCTTGCTATCTTTTTATCATTGATGTGATCTTCAGACAACTGGTCAAGAATTTTCTGTTTGCGGAGATAAACAGTGGCATTCTCAACTTTTTTATCAACCAACGCTTTGACGCACTTTAAGATTCCCTGGAAAGATGCCATTTTAGCATTATTCACATTTTCCATATAAAACGTTTCAACATAGTTGATTGACTCCACCATAATAGTAGCGGAAGCGGTGAGGGTTTCTTTGTCAAATGACGTATCACAGATGACTTCATATGATTTCATAAAGCCCGATTTCGTTGAAGCTGGCTTCCAATCTTTGTTTCTCACTGTCAGACCAATATTCTTGAGACCAGGAATTTTGGCTAAGGATTGGATAGGGAATGTGGTTTTCTTCATTCGAGAAGGGGTGGAGGGAGCAGGGCCGCGAAGTATTTCGCTTTGATTCAGATTGGGCTCAAAAGAAATCGAAGGTTTTTCAGACGCTTTTGATAAAGAGACAGGTTCACTATAAAGATTCGCGCTCACGGCCAGTGAAGAGTCAGGTACACATTTGTCGATGGAATGCTTCATATTACCCAGATATTCTGAGACTAAATCCTTTCGAAAAAGAAGTGTAGCAGATTCTTCCCATACCAAATGTCTGCGAATTTTGTCTGCTGACTCATGAGTTGTTGACCCAGGAGTGACACTATCAATTAGCTGATCATCAGCACCGAGCGTCATAGAATGAACAATCTTACCACTACCCCCTGAACGAGCCAAAATATTGAGACCCTTATTGATAACGTTAGTCATGAAGTGTAATGTAAATAATTTGCAAATTTTAGAGTGAGATCGAGCTAGCTTTATACTTCTGATAAAGTCCCCACCCTTGTTATTTTTTTCCAGAATTGATTTCGCAAGTTTCACATTTTATCCTCATAATTGTTCAAAGTGAGAGAAGGTTTTCACACATGAGTTCCTCAAAAGTTCTCAAACGTCCTCAAGAGGATCTCAAATACTCCTCCCGTGTTCCTCAACAGTTCCTCAAGACGTCCTCAATAGCTCCTCAAAAGTTGCCTTGAAATGTCCCATATCTGCCAATGAATTCCTCAAACGTTTCTCGGTTTCCCAATAATTCCTCATAAGCATCTAAATATTATACATTAACGTATCAAATTTGCGTCAAACGGTGCTTACAAAGATCACAGTATATAAAAAAATCCTTCTTGAGAGACAGCTTCTTTAATTTTCGTAATGAGTATAGGAACGAGAGCCACAAGGGAAGGATGATTGGAAAAGTAAAAGCACTTCTATTAGGGTCTATATCTGAATGATGTTACTCTGATGATTTCCCAGGGATCAGCAGTCCTATTAGATCTATCATTTATTGCAACTAGCATCATTATTGTGTTAGTTTTTAAAAGTTCAACAAATGGGTATAGCGAATTGTCCTTGCTACAAAGAATAAAGACAGGAGGGTCCAAAAGGATGATCCAGACCATTGCTACAGGGCCAAGTTCAAAGGTATCTCATTTCTGAAAGCAGCATTCCAGAGCTCACCAATTTCCAAGTCTTGAAAACCTATAGATTCAAATGACTCACCCATAGTAGAAGTAAAAGAACAAGCCTTTTGTTTTCGATTGGCATAATCGATCGTGAAAGGATGCTGAAAGCAGTCGATCTCATTGACACCGGTTTCGCCGGTTGAAAATGTTATAGTTGAAAATGAGCGTTTAGCTGACCCACAGTTCAAGAGAGAGTTGTCAGATATAGACGTTGAATTATCGAGAATATCTTGTCGTCGACGGCCTTCAGTATAAATCAGTGCAAGGTAAGTGAAATATTTGCGAATATTAATACTTGCCTTGTCATGCCAGAAAGACTTCAACAGTCTTGACACAACTACCGACTTTGTATACCGAGGTCCAAGAGACGGTTGAATAAACATTCGGGCTGTGATAAAACTATTCGGGGGTTTCGGTCGTCTGTTGAAATCAACTGCCTTGCCCCTCTCATTGACATAGAAGTTTTTACAAGCAAGGGTTTCCTCTACTGAGTAAAGACCACTTTCACCATCATAATGTATAAAAACACACTCTTTTTCCCTTCCTCCAATTTTTTTAAGGCTGCTCTCCTCATCTTTGTGGAGTGGAGATAGAGAGTTGATTGTGTATTCCATTTCAATTGGGTTCAGTCGTCTTCCATTTTCTGAGAATGGTAGACTCGCAAGCAGCGATTTCCCTAAAACCACAGTTTCGCAGTATAGTAAATTCTCTTGATTTTGCATGCTATGTTTTTATTAAACATTATGGTAGTGAGAATCGTGAACAGAATACACTTTTGAAATGAGGCCCGAAGGTGATCTGGAACTGGCAACTACAAAAAGAAATGTGCAGATAATGCGGGCGCCTCATAAATTTTGTGTGCATAATCGTAAAGATGAACATAAATTGAGGTTGTGAGTAAGCGCAAGTGAATCACCTAACGAAAAGATTCTTTTCTTTTCACTCAAACTTAATTGGAATGTCGCAATTTTACAGTTCGGTTTATAACACAAATGAGCAGCCTTCACAACCTTCATTCAATTTGGAATACGACTTCGATGAGCTGTTGGCCCCCACCTACAACCAGATTGAGGAGCCGTCTGCTTACAGGCTGGAATATCGGCTCGATGACCTACGTGAATCAGCACAGGGAGAATACCAAGATTCTTCTTCAACAGAGTATATAACGCCTATTGAAGACACCTGGCAAACCGAAACCGAGTTGAATCAGTTGACGAGTCAAGATTACTTCACCCTGAATGATAGGACTAGTAACAATCAGTTAACTCAACAACTAACGGAAAGCACTGAGTGGATTTGTTTGAGAAATACCATCGATAGATCAGAAGAAAAACTGCAAGAAGAACGTATCTCATATCAATTAGGCGGTCGCTCTGGGAAAGAAGGTCTACCATGGGTACTCAATCCATACAATGGTTCTCATCAATCCAACTCATTAACTAGAGACAGGAAACCAGAGAAAGCAGTAGTATCCAAGTTCAAAGCAATGGAAAATCTTTTGTGCTATCAAACAGCTTGGAATAAAATAGCTGCTAACACTGCTCAAATGCAAACTGCTTTCACAAAGCTCTATGAGGCAAAACAGTTTCAATGCCCTTCTGAGGTTGAACACGCGTTGAAACGAAGAATACAGCTTGAACAGCGAAAGTTGTTTCATATTTACCGCTCTACTGCCAAACAAAGATCCTCACCAAAACTTGTGTTCTCTGATGAAACTTTCTCTTTCCTACTTCATTGTTTTGAAATGAACCCACGGCCATCGAAAGAATCTCTTATTGATATTGCTCACGAAACAGGACTTCAAATTTCTCAAGTCCGCACCTGGGTAAGTGTTATGATTTGCTTGTAAGCTGATTTACTAACTAAGTTTTCAAACAGGAGATATAGACATGGGGTAAATAGGAATAAGGCTGGCTCAATTTAAACTGACGAATCATAACTCCGAGGTTTATAATTATACCCCTGGCAAAAATAAAGTTGATCTGAAATGAATCACGGGAGATAAGATTGTACAATCTCATATGGTGGGACCAATTACAATGTGTGCCATTATATAAACAACTTTATGCACATCGCACATTCTGACTCTCTCATGCGCCATCGAACAGATGCTATATGCTTGCAGCTAATGAAATTGTACGCTAGCGTGAAGAGAAACGCTACAAGATATCTAAGATATTATTGCATGGAGAGTGGATATAGCTGAAAGAATTTCAATGGGAGGGGTGCTTTAGGATTATGGCCCATAGCAATTGCAGAGGATATCTAGCAGATATGTGAATTTGAGGCGAGTGCGTTGTAAACGGACGTTAGTTAGGAACAAAAAACTAGCCGCTGAACCCTATGTTTAGCTTGGCGTTCCTCAAAATACTTGCTCGTGAATATTTGCATCAAATCGGCTGAATGTTCCACTAGGAGTTGAGAAGGATGCAGTAACGTCTTAGGCAGCTTCAAAGTCATATAAAAATGGTCAATATCTAACAGAGTGTGAAAATATGGTAGCGATGTGAGGTGAAGTTGTGTATGGGTCTCTTTCTCAGTTGTCGTTGAACGGTTTAGAATCTCGAGTTCACGCTTCGCGATGTTCAGTCCACCAAATGCCATACAAACTGAGTTGTGAAAAAAAAATTGTTTAATATCGCCCAATAGTTTGCGTAGTGATGTAATCATTTTCAAAATATTTAGTGGATTATATCAGGAGCTAAATAAAGCTACTTATATCATAAACCCAGCTTCGGTCCTCATAACTAATCTTGCATAATGAGGCTACAGCATTGTACAATTGGATGCAAGTATATGGAAACTGCGAAGTCAATACTATCAAAGAGAAAGACCAAGCACAAACAAATCTTAGGCACCGTCATCATCGTCCTCGTCAACGCTGTGCATATAAGAAACCTTTCTAATCTCACCCAGTCTCTTTCTCGCCTGTGCAAGCTCATTTTCCAATTTAAGCACCTCCACTTGTTGTTCCATATCTTTTGTACGGAATTCATGAGCGGACAGTTTCGCATAGTCAACATCTTCTTCGTCTGCAAAATGCTTCTTTGCCAAAATGTCTTGCACTTGGTTGACAAGGCCACGGCAAGCACTGGTGACAGTTTTGGATGCTTTTTCTAACTTGTCTTGTGTTTGTGACATGAACGAGGCCTTGACACGCGATGCCGCCACCAGCTGAGCTGTGGAGGCCGCCACTTCGTTAGACGCAACAATGAGCTGTTCTGGCGAATTCTTTGAGCCCAAAACGCCAGAAGCCGTCTCAATTAGAATGTTTGTAGACGACGCAACAGCCTTCGCTGCAGAAATGAGTCCTTCTGTCCATCTGTTATTCTTTTTGTAAAATTGAGTTTTAGATGAGGTTCCGCGCCCCTGGGAAACAATTTCCTCTTGGCATTCAATGGCAGCTTGAATAAGCGCACCAATGGCCGCGGTCACGGCCATAGCAGCTTGCAAGATAGCTTCGTGAACTGCAACGTCAATAGATGAGAATCGAGGATCACGAGGTTTGGACAAAAGTTCTGACAATTTTTGGTTGGCTTTGGAAATAGCATCTGCTGCCTTGGACATTTCATTGTCAACCAGCGTTCCAAGGTCTTCGGCTCCCTTGAGAAGGTTGGACTTGGGCGACAACTTCTCAGCGAGCTTTGACAGCTGCTGCAGTTGAGTCTGCACCTCAATGTTGGAGGTGATGACTTGATCAGTCTTGTCTTCAGTCGACAAGTCCTTGATATTGGAGGAGTACAGGCCAGTGAAGAATCGACCTGCGCTTAGAGCAGCCTCCCTTGCGCACCCGTCGATAGCATCCGCAGTGCGATCATCACGAGCCAGTCTGATAATGCCCTTGGAGTTGATCAGCACGTCAGAGATACTTGATGAAAAGATGATGACATCTTTGATTACAGCTGACTGATCGCCGTTAGGGCCGTCCGCCAAGAAGTTGTTGAAGGAAGTGGAGAAATCAGTTGCAGCAGAAGAAGTCTTTTCAATCACAGACAGCAGATACTGCGGCGTTGAGTTCTGGTTGCCAGCCTGCATTGGCGAGTCGTATTCGTAGAGCGCCTCCTGAATGCGCTCAGCACCGGATCTCAAAATGGCATCAATGATAGACGCCAACTTGTCCAGCTGCTCCAGCAAAATACGGTCAATCTGTTCATCCATCGCAGAGTCGGCTGCGCTCTTTTCCAGAGACATGTCTTTGAGGGCTTGCTCCATAGAATTAACAGTTTCCTTAAGAATGTCAATCTCGTCATCCTTTTCCTTGGCGCTAGCAGAGTCTATGCCGCGCGAATCAAAGGCAGCCTGCTTCGCACGCAGGGCCTCCTCCAGGTTTGCAATTTCCTTCTGGTGCATAGCCATCATGGACGACAGGTCGCTGCCCTTGGACTTCTCGGCCGCGTCGAGCTTTTCCTGCAACATGCGCATTTCCCTTTCGTGCTTTTCCTTAATGTCGCGCTCGTTGCCACGGAGCCTGTCGAGGTCGTACCTGGCGCGGTCTCTTTCTCTGATGAGGTCGGCCAGCTCCAGGTTCTTTGCCTTGAGGTCCTTTTCGAGGCGTTCGCGCTTGTCGATGGCCTCCTGCGCCGAGGAGGCGCGCGCCCTGACGTCCTTGTGCTTTGCGAGCAGGTCGAGGTGCTCCTGGCGCAGCTGCGAGTACAGCTTGGCGAGCGACTCGTACTTGGACTTCCACATCTGCACCTGGTCCTGCAGCGACTGGATGAGTTCGTTCTTGGAGTTGAGCTGCATTTCGGTGTTTGCGTTTGCCTGGGCGAGCTCGCCCTCGAGGCTCTTCATTCTGTTGTCGTACTGCTGCAGCAGCATCTGGGCCTGCTCGTACTGGCCGTTGAGCGCGAGCAGGTCGCGCTCGAGGTCGGCGACGCGGCCCTGGGCCTGGCGCTGCAGCTGGTCCTGGTAGAGCGCGGCCTCGGCCTGGCGCTGCTGCTCGGCGAGGGCGCGCTGCTGGGCCTCGTACTGGGCCTGCTGCTCGGAGGCGAGCTGCTGCTGGCGCTGGATCTCGGCCTCGCGCTCCAGGGCGAGGCGCTGCTGCTCGGCCTCGTACTGGGCCTGCGACTGCTGCCACCACGAGTTGTCGATGGGCTCGGCCGGGGCCGGGGCCGGCGTGGAGGCCTTGGACGGGGCCGCGGAGGCGCCGGTCTGGTGCTCGAGCGCGGGGCGGTGCGGCAGCGAGGGGCCGAACTCGTCGTCGTCGTCGTCGCCGTAGAGGTTTGGCGGCGTGGGGTTGAGCTTGGGGATGGTGATGATGGACGTGAGGTACTTGAGGGTGGAGCAGTCGTAGTAGAAGTTGACGAGCTCGTTGTACTGGGCGTAGTAGCGCTCGCGGAGCGGGGCGAGGGCGGAGTCGTCGCCGGTGGTCTGGTGCATGGCGCGCAGCATGGACGTGATGAAGCGGTAGATGCCGTACGACTCGCTGACGAGCGGGGTGAGCGCCGAGATCTTGCACTCGTTGTTGGGCTGGTTGCGGATGGACGCAAAGATGAGGCCCTGGAAGCGGTCGATGGCGTCCTGCAGGTCCATCAGGTTGATGATGATCTCGTAGCCCTCGTTGGGGTCGTTGACGGAGCGCAGCGAGATGTACTCCTCGTACTCAAAGGTGCCGTTGAAGAGCGGGTTGTGCGCGTGGAAGTCGAGCTTCTTGAGCAGCAGGCCGACGTACTCGTAGATGAGCTTGCCGTAGCCCGCGGCGCTGCCGTTCGACGGGCCAAACTCGCGGCGCGCCTCGCGGCGCAGCGACTCGAGCCACGGGATCTGGTTCTGGGCCTCGCGCAGCGCCGAGACGTGGCCCTCCTGGAGCACCTTGTGGATGAGGATGAGCGACTTGAAGACCTGCACCTCGGACGAGTGGATGGGCTGCACCTTCAGTGCGTTCCAAAACGCCCGCGACGAGCGGTGGTCGTGGGTGTAGATGATACAGGCTCTGACATGCTTTCTCTTTGGAGCAGTCACCTCGATGGAGCAGGCCTTGCGCACGGCCGCCGACAGGTCGGTGTCCGAGCGGTTGAGAATGCCGCTTCCCGGGAGCGACATGGTTGCAACAATTGGTAGGCTTCTTTACAAACCGTAGGCTTCTTTACAAACCGGTAGGCTTCTTTAAAAACCGGCAACAATAATACGCTCAATTGACGAGG
Source organism: Limtongella incommunis (assembly GCA_003706695.3). NCBI lineage: Eukaryota > Fungi > Ascomycota > Dipodascomycetes > Dipodascales > Trichomonascaceae > Limtongella > Limtongella incommunis. The sequence goes on from PPME03000004.1 coordinate 153,578, forward strand.
TGATTGGAGCGTTGGCAGTTGTTGTGAAGTGTGCTCCCAATCACCAACTTCCGAGACGGCCGTTGTGCGAGGGATCGGCGGGCTTTGAGGGGCAAAATTGGAGGTGCTTGCAAATTTAAGCGGCTGAGTGCTGCCAGCTGGCCGCTCAAGCCATGTGCTTTGCACCGGCGGTGACGTCGTTGTGACGCGGCCGGGGCTTAGTTGAGCGGGGCTGGGTCGCTCGCTGGGTCGCTCGCTGGGTCGCACGCGGGGTGGCTCGCGGCTGGCGGCGACCGCGCACTACTAAACCGCGAGCAGCGCCTGTGTGCTTTGCAATGCAATTGCGCTTTCCTCTCCAAACACCCAGCCCGCGTGCTGTATGCTAGCCCCTTTCCCTGTTTGGTGCCCCGGCCAGCAAGTAAACACCGCATGTCTCTCAGGTGCAATCGTCCGGCGACCGGCCAGCACGGCCAACAGCGGCGACTGCACTCCTCGAGGACAGCACTGGCGACTTTACTGAAAACCAAGCTCTGACGCTTTGTCCGGCGCCGGGGGGCCAACCGTTGCTCGCTATCTATGTAACAAAACAATGACCAAACTAGGAAATTTTGCTCGCACTGCCAAACACAACAACGTATTTGCTGTTTTTGTCTGAGAAACCTGTTTTCTCCAAGCGCCGTCGGCCGTAAAACAGTTGCAACAAGCCTGCTGACCAGTTCCACTTATGAGCAGGGTCTCCAAGAAACGCTCCCGCACTTTTGTGCCATACCAGCCCAAGGGCGCGCCGGTACCAGCGCAGTCGTTGCCAATCTTTGGCACAGGGTCGAACAATACTACAAACGATGCCATTAGTGATATCCAAGAGAAGCTAAATACCATCATGATGATGCAGGCTGAGATTATGATGAAGCTGAACGGCGACGGCGGGCAGCAGCCCCTCGACATTTCACAGTACCTGAACGGGTTCAAAACGTCACGATCGCAGAGCTCTCCTCCGGAGACAGACGACCTCGAGCCGTCTGCCGAGGAACAAGACTTGCTGGCTTCTCCCTCCACGCGCAAACGCGCTGCTCTTGCAGAGCAGTCCGTGGAAATAGCCAAAGCGTCAGAGGCCCCAGACTCGGCGCTCACGCTGCTACTGCCGCCGCCCCAGAGGTCTTTTGCTGACTTCCAGGAGCTGAAGCTCTACCTAAAAAGCTATGCGAAAACCCAAGGGTACAACATTGTCATCACAAGCACCACTCTCCAGGTGAATGCCACTTACAAGTACTTTGGATGCGACAGGGGCGGACACTACCGGCCACCAAAGAACGCCGATCCATCTTCTATAAAGGGAGTCAACAGCAAGAAAATCGGATGCCCGTTCTCCCTCGAAGCAAAATATTTGAACAAGACTAACGAATGGACGTTTGACGTCTCCACACCGTACCACAACCACGAGGCCGAGCCAAATGCCATTGCCAGGGCCGACCCCAGCCAATTCTCCTTGGAGGAAATTGAGCTGATGGAGAAGCTGCGCAAGGGGGAATATTTATTGCCCACGGGAAAGAACTACGAGATTATCACTCAGGAAGGGTACGAGCGGGCCTGAGCGCCCACTGTGGATTTGGACACTACCTAGAAAGGTGCACGAGGAAAACATGGCTGGCAGTTCAAACGATAGTTGAGATGACAGCACATATCTCTTCGGCCTTGAGATGAAGCATGGGAAGACTATCGTTTGGTTGTCTGGTCTGTAAGTAACGTTAATGAAAGGGTTCTATAGTTTACATTTGTGCGTTCAGGTCCTCTTCTGGCAACCACGTCCTACATCTGGCTTGTGGGCTCCTGCTAAACTTGGATTCTTCAGCAAGTTAATCAACCAAAGGAATGCTCGACTACATAACCTCACCGGTGAGCATGTATACTGATGGTGCAGCTTGATCCTCCTCTTTAGAAATGCTATTTGCAGTCGGAAGTACTGACAGATGCATAATCAAACAATACGACCTTTATCACTAGTTCCACCCGAGCCACCAGAGTTGAGGGTAAATGTACCATAGGCCCATAATAGAATGCCTATGGAAAGCAGTGTCAAATTAACTGTTCGAGAATACTAGTGCCATTCGTGTACATTACGTTTGGCCATGCTGATTCAATTTCTAAATACCTTTGCGGGTGACCCCAGAATCATTCTTTCGTATTACATAAGCATACCTCGAAAGGGTGAAGCGGCAAGGGGCAAGCAACAGGCAGGCAAATGTCGTCATAGGCAGACGCATCCGCAACGACGCACTGCACCACACCACCCAAACGGAAGCTTCTAGAGAAATTTAGACAGTGAGTACCGTCAGCAGTGGATTGCATAAGCGCAGAGCCAAGAGACAACCACTGATTGCCACATGTCAGGTATGACCATTGTCAGCTGTCAGCGGAAAAAAATGCAGCACAGCCGCTCAGATCCACTGAGAATGACCAAGGTGTCAGCAATCACGCGTGGCCTCCCTGATTTGACATAGGAGCTGTCAAGTACAAGAGGCTCATGAAATGCACTTACCAAGTGTCAAATCATTACCAGACACTTGCTATTATTTTGCAACTCGTCAGCTTGTCTTTTTTTCGCTCCAACCACAGCTGACCGGACACTTTTGCACCCACGGCCCCTCTCCCCGCCTAGTCACCACCGCCCGATATAAAAAGCCTCAGCCCTCCCAATATCTCCCTCTTTCAAGTTTAACCTTTTTTCCTACCAAACACTTTTTCTCGTCTAATCCAGACAAAAAGACACCAAAGGGAAGCCTTCATAGTTTATGTCCACTTCTATTGATAATCTCAAGTCATTTGATCCATTCGCCGACACTGGTGACGACACTAACAGCAAAAAACCATCCGCTGCTAGTCACATCCACATTAGATGCCAACAAAGAAACGGTCGTAAGACAATTACTACTGTCCAGGGCGTTCCGAAAGAGTATGATCTCAAGCGTATTCTGAAAACTCTCAAGAAGGATTTTGGTTGCAACGGCCATATTTTACAAGACGAGGAGCACGGTGATATCATTCAGTTCCAAGGTGATCAACGTCAAAAGGTTGTTGAATTCTTGACAACTGTTTTAGGTTTCGATAAGAAGACTATCTCTGTTCACGGTTTTTAAGTTTGTTTAAATTGTTAATTTATATAATGTGTTGTAACTCACAACAAATACATTTATATCGTCGGCACTCTATTTGTCGGGGGATGACGAGAACAACAGGCCCTCTCGAGTCTTCTCAGCGTCCAACGCAACAATAGATAGCGTTCTTTTCGGAGGCGCTGCAATATCAACAGGTGATGATCCTTGTTCCGTGTCGTTGCTGCTGGCTTTGGCCTTTGAACCATTCTGCGACGATGATTGCGAGCCTCTCCGTGGGGTTGTGACAACCGGCTCTAGGGGCGGACTCTTTGGAAAACCGTTGAGTGCCGCTGTGGGAGTTGATACCGGCTTTCTTGTCGGCTTTCTCTTCAAACCAAACATGTCAACAGTGCCGGTGGCGTCACCGGCTGGTGTATCAGATTGAGCGTCTGTAGCAGAGCTGGAGTGGCCAACCTTGGCACCGGCAGTCGTTTCATCGCTGACAGCAGAGGAGATAGAAGAAGCAGACGTTGCACGGGGAGCCACACGCGAGCTATTGTGACTCGAGTTGCTGGACAGAGCAGAGGTCTCTGGAGCTGTATCAGTGACATTCTGAGACTCAGCAGCGCCAGCAACATTGTCTGCGGAATCAGCGTTAGCTTGCTTTGCCGGAATTTCCACAATGCTGTTTCTAGAAACAGGTTTTCGTGCGGCAAACGTCGACGGTGGCTTATGAACCTCTCCAGTGACCCCGCTTCCTTGACGATATGGATCTGCAGTCGTGCTAGTGAGAGACTTAGTGTGGGTGACAGAACTGTCCACATTCGATGACGACACATAGCCTTGAGGCAATTTCATTTCCGTGCGATCATAATGCTTTCCTTTCAAACTTCCAAGAATTTCGGGCGGAAAGGTGTGCGCCTCAGGTGCTGGACGCGGCGAACGAACCGGAGATTTGCTGCTTTCTGTCGACACAGATGAAGATGGTCGCGCCTCATGCTTACTGTTGTCGCTATTTATTGGCGACAACGTGTTGTCCGAGTCATTGTCATTGTCTTTATCTTTATCCTTCTTAGAGTCCTTCTTTATATAATTAAGACTCCATGATTTCACACTTGTGACAAAGTCTGATGTTTTTGCTGAAATCTTCTTCATGGACTTGGAGCGATCTGAATCCTCAGGGTCTGCGGTTGCCACTGAAGCCGTGTCATCAAACATTATTGAATCTGCTTCACCACTGCTCTTTGTTCTCACACTTCTAAGAGAAGCACCATCGGGAGATCCATGAAGTCCTTGCAGCACCGGTGACCCTTCGACATCCGATTCTTCTGTGCTCTGCAAAGGAGATTCGCTTTTGGGCTGCGAAGCTTGTGTGGATGTTGTTGGCGTCGGCACCCAAATACCACCTCTGTAAACCTCATCCTTAGTGTTCATAAAAGACATATCATCGAGATTAGGCAATACGAGAGTTTCATTGATAGCCTCCCTAACTTTCTTTTCAATCTGAGAAGCAATTGAAGTAAACTTGAAAGAGCTTACTCCGGGAACAATCTCCATATGAATCTCTGGAGGACTGACAAAACCATACCAAAGTCTTGAGGACGGTGGCTCTTTAATCTTGAAAATCATTCTCCCTTGCAAACTTTTAACAGTGAGTGCCAATTGCAAGTTGATAGATAGATCCTTTGGCTTCTTGGTAAATTTGGGCATCATCCGGTTCAGTCCTGCCTTGGTGGAAATTTGAATAGAAACACCTCCTGAGTAGGAAACGTCCATTTCAACTTCCAGCAACCCCTCGGGCGTTATTGACTTGAGAGTTGGATTGGAGAAGGATGGTGCCTGGCTACCGCCATGGACCTTGTCGATGGAAATGTCGTCCAAGTAATTGGGCCGTTTAATTTTGGCCAACTTGTGGTCAATCTTGCTACGAATGTAGTTCTCTAGCACGTTTGAACCCTGAACAGCTAAAAACAGACGGCCAATCAAAGCGTTTAGCCATTGCGTAGAGCGGTTTGCAGTGGAACTAGCAATCTTGGTTGACGGGTAGAGTGTGGTGATCAGGAAGAGCATATCGTCATTGTTGAAATGCAGCGGCCGTGCACGCTCTAAAGGATTAAAGTGACTCAAGTCAGAGTCGGCTACTACCTCTGGCTTGTTCCATAAATCACGTTTGGAAGCCTTAATCAATTCAAAGTACAGGTCCTCTTTGCGGGTGCAGCTGTCAAGGTACAGATAGAAAGCGTCGGGAGGGGGAAAGTCTGAATGAAGAGGTACAATCATATTATGAACTTTAGACCTCTTGAACAAGCAGATTGAGCTGCGCTTGATGAAGAGTTCTCCATCTGGGACATCTGGTGGCCAGATGCAAACAACATGATCGTCAATCACAATCACATGCTTAAGCTTCTGTTGATCTTCTGTCGAATACAAAAACAAATTGCCGGTGCGCAGAACCGCGTAGTACTTCTTGAGTTTGGAAGCAGAAATCTTTGCGTCCGAATTGTCCCTGGAAGACGAAATGCTGGCCGACGACGAAGTCGAATTGCCCTTGGAGAGCTGCCGATACAGTGAGGAGTACGCCGACTCATTCTGCGACAGCTTTTGGTCATTCAAATGCTCCTGTGGAGGATTCAGCTTATCGTTCGCACCTCCACTAGGATAGATGAAGTACTCTCTTGAAACAGTGACCCATTCCGAAATGCGAGCGTCGACTCCAACTCCCGGCTCCTGCTGCTTCAACAAATCGTCCTTTGCCTCCGGTGGAACCTCAATGTCTGGCTCTTCCGCCGCATTATCCTCGAGTTCCTTATCGCTGGACTTTTTCCAGGGTGGAAAAAGTACCAGAACAATGGCTATCGGAAGAGTGAATACACCAGTCAAGTAGACAAACAAGTAGAACAAAAGGCCGTGGAACATGGTGGCTGACGTGCTGATCAACGACGTGTCCTGCTGGCAATTTGATTGGAGAACCTCAGACCGGCTGACAGGTGGACTTAATAAGGCGCACCCCCGGGTAGCGAGTGAGTTGCTACTGTGGGGCTTTACCGTTTAATGTGTCGGCAAAGGCAATCATGAAAAACAGATGAGCTGCAACCTGGGGGAACCAGGATGTTGAAGGGGCGGCCAAAAACGTTATTAGAGGGGTATTTGCGCAGTGTTTGATAATCTACAGTGATATCTAAAATTCCACAGTATGCGCCAAGCGGCCAAGGCAGGTGTCAGTTGTGCATGACTGTATGCCCGCCAGCCTGAAAACGGCTTAAAGTGGCAGATCTGGGACATGGAAGAGTTGGCAAGGCATTGCCACACATTCTGCAGCACTGAAATGAACGGTTTCCAACAGTCTCGACTAGTTGGCTGCGTCGGTACCCTATCCGACTCTTATATTTACATAACATAATGATTCTCTCACATAACACAATGAACCAGTGGCGGCAGCCGCGACAAGGAAGGCAATCACGACGGTCACAAGTCCACCGCAAAACTTGGACAGTTCTGCCGCTTGTGCTCAAAATGGCCGCTGAAACCTTGAGTGGCACATTAGACTGGCAACTCCCTAAATGACCAGTAATGACCAATAATAAGCTTCAGCGTGAGGCCCGATAAACCTAACCCACAGCCACAAGTGAGACAAGGAACCGGATCTGCCCGACATTGGAGCTCAGTATCGCTTCAAGTGCTCTTGGTGGGAGAGACAACGCATAGAACATTTTACAAATCAACACTGAGCGCTCATCAACTCGTGCTCAGAATTTGCTTTCACGATTCAGGACAGCTTCACGGCTCGCTGTTGCATCCCTTGTGCTCCTCTGTATATCCCTATAAGGAAACCATAATTACCGTCTACGGAATCTGAAAAAGAAATGCTGAAATTTTTTTTCACAAAGAATACCCGTATAACTGGCCCATCTTAGCGGGAACAAACCGGCGGCAAATCGGGCTTTGTATCTCTCCAATAAAACAGCAGGGTGTCTTTGTTCATTTCACCACATTGTCTTTCGCCCCCAATATGCTGACAAGATCAAAGAGAAAAGAGATTCCTAATGAATCCGTTGCTAATTCAGGTGGCATGGCTGTCAAACGAGCCAGAAGAACGTCCAGCGATTCGCCAAGCGAAATGACCAGAAACGTTTCAAGTGCCAAATCAACGGACAAATCACAGGTTTTGAATGGCTCCACAAATGAAGCTTCTCTTCTCGCCAAACTAGAATTGGAGACTCGTATTGTGGATTCAGTGGATTCAATGAATCCTGTATTGCCAGCCTCTCCAGATCCTTCTGGTGTTTCGGTGGACGAAGAACAGCTCACGTCCATTGCGTCTTTTCCACTTTCTCCAGCGTCTGACAATGATGAGTTTTATTCTGCTTCTGAGGATCCAGACGTGTCTTCTGCCGATGTCAACGACACCAGCGATATTCCTCTCATTCCTATCTCTGTTCCTGATGCTGCCAAGTTCTCGTCTCTGTTGAGAAATCCACCTCCAAAGCCTTCTCTTCACAAGCAACACTGGCCAATGGACCCTAACGAAGATCTGTCAAATTTCTCTGTTTTCAGAGTTTCGTCTTGCGAAAAGTCCAACTTTGCTTATTACAAGGCAACAGTTACGGCAGATTTCTCAACACCAATTGATATTACTTCCTCGCCACCGTCGACGTCGGCGCTCTCGTCGTCTTCTACATCTACTCAAGTCCCCGGCTCGGCATCGCTCAATACATTATCTCTGGAGGATGTACTTAACGATTCCGTTGTAGATGAGAATGAGCAAGAAGAGCCTTTAATCGTTGATGGACCTACGCAAGAGAATGTCAATGATCCCTCATCAGTTTGTTCCTCTTCTAACAACTCTGGAAACTTTTGGACAGATCGATACAACCATATTCCTATTGGTGGCTACAGGCGTCGAAACTCTATGAGTCTACAACAACAAGCAAGCTCTGATAGAAAGTCCAATCCTACCACCAACGGTCTTAAGAAAAGATCTGTTGTCACTGGAAAGGCACTGCAAATGGTAGCAACAGGTGTTCTTCTTGGGGACTTTCTATTCTGAGTGACTTTTCATTATTTATTTATTTATTATACTGGGTAAAACGGTTTCTCCACTCTATAATCACCACTCTCTATTGAATTGAAAAAAAAAAATCAAAATTGTTTCAAAATAGATTTCATAAATATACAAATTATCCGATCAAGGCAGTCAATATTTTTTGGTACCATTTTTTTGGACCTTGATGTTCTGCTTCATACTCTAGTGTGTATTTCTCAATTTCCTCGACACCCGTGATGAGATCAACATTTACGCTTCTCTTGTGTTTTGTTCTCTTGATCAACTTCCAACCAACATAAATAACAATGTCAACAAAGACCATGACATAGGAAAACAAGAAAGTAGGAATGTCCCATTTTCCTGGCAAAAACACTTCATATCCACCAACAATAGTCATTATTATTGTCGCAATCAGACCAAACCAACCACAAAATGGTTGACCAATGCCTTTGTATGGTAAAGTGTTTCTGTCAAATCCTTGAGCTTTCATCGCATAATAAAATGCCAGATACGAGCCGCAGATAACTGAGAAGTTGATTAGTTGTGAGGCGGTCACAAGAGAGACAATGTAACTCAAGACCACCTGCGATGTTTTGCCAAGTTGCAAGAAAGAGAGCAATGCAAAGACAATTACTGCAGCAACACAGAAGTACGGGACACCCCACTTTGTTTTTCTGAAAATCTTGGGAGCCTTACCGTCAAGAGCCAGGCCGTACAAGGAGCGCGATGCACAATACATGTAAGAATTGCCGGCAGAGAAGCAAGCAGTGAGGACTAACGCATTCACAAGATTGGGCAAAAATGGAATACCCATACGAGCCATGGCAATAACGTACGGAGAAGCGGCAGCACCCTTTGCCGCATTGTTGATAGCATCCAGTAGGGCTTTATCATTGTATGGTACCACAATACCAATGCAAAGGGAGCCCAGAATGAAAAACACGGCCAATCTCCAGAATACACCCTTAAAAGCATGCGGAAGTGTCTTTCTCGGGTTTTCCGCCTCACCAGCAGTCATTGAAACATACTCAGGCCCGGCGATAGTGAAACATGCCTGGATCAAACAGGCCATGAATCCCATAAACCTACCCGTGGAACCTGTTGTGTAGTACTCTTTGAAAGCACCGGGATTATTCCAGTATCTAAAGCCGTAAGCATCATGCTGAGGATTTCCTCCGCACATGGTAATCAAAGTGAAGAAAATCAAACCTGTTGCGAGCAACACCTTACCGATAGCTAGCCAAAACTCCGACTCGCCGTAAAATTTGACGGCAAAAATGTTGATGGCAATGTACAAAGCAATCTGAACACAAAACGTGATTGCAGGCGAGTAGCCTGTGACCCAAAACTCCAAAATGACATTCACGGCCGTGATTTCATATGGAACGAGTGCAGCTTCAAACAGAAAGAAATTCCAGCCTGCCATTACTTCAACAGCATCGTCAATGCAGCGGCCCGACATTTTGATGAAGGGCGAAGAAGTTGGCAAGTACGTCACCATCTCAGCAGCACAGTTGGTGATGCACAGAATGGGGATGGTCCAGATGAGAAAGCCGAGGAATAGCGAACCTGGACCGCCCTTTGTGAGAGAAACTCCAATCTGTACGAAAAGCGCAGTTCCAATTGTTCCTCCGATACCAATGAGCTCTATGTGTCTGCCTTTTAGAGATCTTGTCGTCCCTACGAGGGTTGACGCATCATCCGACTCGTACGGGAGCGTTTCAACATATGCTCTTTTGTCTTCCTCCTCGTCTGAGCGAGAAGGGTAAAAACTACGAGAGCGGAGATTGTCTTCCATTGAGGGTCCGAAAGTTCAAGATCTCCAGTGGTGATTGCAGCCATACCACAATATATAGGCTCAGATCTGTAGCCTGCAGTACCTCCTCTGTACGTACCTTCGGGCGATCCCACGCTAGGGCGTTGCCCAAAATCTGGGGCGCGCGGATATAATACGCTCGAGTGGCTCCAAACTCCAACTTCTACATTGTAGGATAAAAAGCGCAAACACAGTGAGGGCCAGTTCGTGTCGAGTAAGCGATACGTTTGTGGATTATTGCACACGTTGGCACCGAATCTCGTCAAGCTTGAGCTCTCTCGGTCCGGAGTTTGCCCTACGCGCCTCCGCTAAACTGGGCTATGGTGAAACAGAAGCAAAAGTCTGCAGGTGCAAAAGCGTAATGATATGGGGCAAGTGTTGAGCATTTGTTAACGGCCAAGGCCACGGCCACGGGCAACCGTTCGCCACAACCATGAGGTGTGCAAATTTTTCATGTAGCTATCAACTGGCTGTAATCTGAAAACAAAGGCAGCTTGAAGCTATCGCATCAAATTTGGCTAGCTGGGCCTGGCATAAAAGCTTAAATCGGGAGTCGTATGGCACTGGGCCTTGGCTGAGCCCGCCCCGGCCACACTTGGCTGCAAAAGCGCAAATGTCACATGCCCAGAAATTTGCTAGCCTTTTCAACTGACGTCATAAAAGAACAAACGAACACAGCAATGATAGAACGCAGATGGCAGCTGTCACCACAGACCCAAGACCTGTAGCTGGGGTTCACAGAAGTATAATTTTTGTGCAAGTCCTCATCATTTGCTGAAAAATTTTCAACGCTTTTTCTTCTAAATGCAAAACAAGCAACACTGCTAATTTCACGTGCTAGAACGGACCGCAGTCGAACGTGAATTGGGCCAAGCTGGCCTCGAAGATGAAAAGCCGTTGCAGAGCGTCCAAGCATGAGATTGCCAATGGAGAAACTCGACAACGGGCTCTCGATTTCGCTGGACATTGCGATTTCTTCTCTGCTACTGGATTACCTATTTAATGCTGCTCCAAGTACTGGAAATCTCTTTGGCTGCCAATTTGGCGCTCGGTTCACCGGTGCATGCTGTGCTATCCGAGGGCCAGCCATGGCGCATAACTAACAGTGCCAGCAGCAGCCGCGGTTGCCGCGATACGACTCCTCGCAGGGTTAGTGGAATACTGGTTATCTCATTGGCCGATTATCGGATGCACAGTGCGTGAAGGTGCGTCGGTCAGACTGCGGTAGTCAGGCTGGCAATAGGCTACCGCGCTGTCGTCCGATCGGGGTCTGCCGGGGGCCGGTCGGTGCTATCAGGTTTACACCCAACGCAGTGCTTCTGCTGGCACCCTATCGTCCGCCCACGGAAGTGATAAAGATTCCACAGTAAGAGTCCGGGCCAAGCCCAGTCGATAAGCTGTACCGTGCCGATCCTTAGACGCATGACTGCAAAGGCAGTGTGCGGTTTGCACATTTGAGAACAAGCTTCAGCCGGCGGGCGCTGCTCTCACTCGAAGCAACGGCGAGCAGCGGTCTATTCAGTTTACAAACAATACGTGGGTTTGAGCCAATTACAGATTTTGCTATTCTCTAACCCCTGGTATAGAAGGCCAAATTTGGAACAGCCCCAGTGAAGAAGTCACAAAACAGAGCACTGGCAAAAGCGTTTCTGGCTCGTGCTCTTTAGGGCTTGCTAGTAGCATTCATCAATTAGTATCTATTGTATGAGTAATAATAAATTAAAACTGCTTGCTGAGAGCTAGGAAAAGAGAAGGTCTCGGCCGATGCATAACCGCCAGGGTGTTTGCATTCGGACGGCCGACTTTTTCAGAGCAGTTGGGCTCCAAAACAGCGAGATGCACTGCAATGGCCACTGCAATGGGCAGCGCAAAATAAATCAACATTTTCTCCAAAAGGTACCGCGGCACAACAATCGGGTAACACGGGCCAGCATGCAGGCACGCGAGGTGAGTATTTGGCAATTGGAATGCCAAAAAAATGCAACGCTGAGCCGTCCCAGCAACAGGCAATCTCAGTGGCATGTTCACTCAACTGCCCGCACGGTGCAACCCCGCTGCTGTCGATAAGTGCGTTCGCAAGCGATTCACCGATCTAGCCAAAATCGGCAACGTTGCTTGTGCGCAATTTTACTGTTTGAGGTCTTCCCCTGGGCGGACTGATGAGAGCACGAGCGTGCGCCGGCAGAGTTGGGAGAAGGGCGCGGGTGGGTGGGCACTCGACAAGCAGCCGGATTCCCGCCAGAGGTGATGTACGTCAGTGGCACTTGCGACACAGACATCTGAGACATTGGTTGGAGCGAGTGTCAGAGTGGTGTGACAGTTGTGTGACAGTTGTGTGACAGCTTGTGTGACAGTTGTGCGACAAACACAAGCGGTGCGGCCGTCGGGCACAGCAGTGGCATTTGCAAAATGCCGCCATGCACTCTTGCAAATTGGAGCGTGTGGGCTTACGCCGGGCCAGCCCGCTGGCCCTATCTTTGCACGCAAGCTCTGTGCATCTGGAGCAGCTGGTGCTTTTGTAGCCAGTCCTCAATGTAGTCGTCAGTCAGCTGCTGGTCGGCACAGTAGCTACACCAGCGCTTCCAGCACTGCTGGTGAGTAGGGCTTTGGAAATGCGCTTGCATTTCCCTCCGTGTGTATGTTCTGTTTGATCTTCGGCCGTCTGACCATTCGCAAAGGACGCAACCGTAGGAGGACATGGGGCAACTTGGGTGGTAAGGCAAAAGGAGTGGTGTGTGGCAAGTGGTGGAGCAGACCTAGGAGGGATCGCACCTATATATGTAGTCACCTAGGATATGCGCGAGCGTATATCGTGCAGACTGAGAGCTACAGTGAGAGGGGCAAGTGGTGTGTTGGTGCACATTGCTTTTGTGCAGCGAAACTCAGGCACAGGACAGCTCTACTGCAGCAACTTGTGGGGAGGCACCAGTGTGCTTCCAGGGGAGGAGGGATTTTCCACTAAGGCGGGCACAAGCCAAAGGAGGGCATTTTTTGTCAGCCGCAAGATGCAAAAACATGGTAGGTATGCGGGAGCGCTTGCCGTGCTGCTCCGTGGAACGGTGGAACGGGATGGCAGACGTTGGCATCACTGCGCGCAGCGCAGCAAATGTAACAACTGTCTCTGGGTTTGAGAAACGCTCTTCTGTGCGAGCTTTGCCCACGGCTACCGGCGGGCAGCCTGCCTCATAGCAATCCTGCTAGCAACACAAAAAATCTCTGTTTGGGTAAAAGGCGCCTCAACACCTCAAACTCGCCGCCCAACATTTTGGCCCTTCTGGCCCTGAACGCTCTCAATCCTCAGGCAGACCACCACTTGTCGCTGAGACATTGGCAACTGGTCAGCGAACTGCACTGGCCTTCTACTGCAGACCTAATTATCCGGGCCAGCACCTTACCAGCCGGCATCTACCGGGATACGAATGCCCGCGCTCGACCTGCCTAAAGCGGACACCGCGCTGGTTGCTGACACGTGTAGAAACGCACTCCTTGCAGACCCTGCTCAGAGCAACAGGTTCCAGACGCTACGGCCGAGTCAGCCAGCAATGACTAACCCGCCGGGGATTCTATTGCATCAGTCAGCATTAGCCGGCCAGCTGCGCAGCACCAACAGGCACGGCACTCACTACCCCCGCTGACCGTTTGTCACCGAGTTGTATTTCGCAGCTTCTGGGTCGATCCCGGTCCTCTCTAGTTGCTCCTTGTTTGCTGGCGGGGAAGGCCATCATGCTCTTTTTTTGCACGCCGCTCGCTTAAAACAAAAATACCGCTTGGCGCGGCCCTTTTGCAATCCGGAGGGATGAGCCGGCCATACTCACAAAGAGCGCAGCATTGCCATCCCTCTCGCAGCGACAGTGTCCTACCGACGTTCCCTGCCAAAGGTCCCTACCGAAGGATCCTCCCGACAGTCCCTGTAGAGGGTCCCACGCTTGCTCAACAGGCCCTGGGTCCACTCTTTGGAGCACACCTGCAAAACCTTGTGCATAAACCTCAGGCGAACATCGGCTCTAAATCGCAAATCGATGGAACAGCTCCGACAGGCAGGTGTCAACGCCAAATGTCGATCCATGTCATTAGTGACTGTCGTTTAGAGCGTTAGCTGGGCGACTCACTAGTGCACATCATGTGTCGAACTATTGTTAGCGCCGTCTGCCGCTGATTTGGAAGTGCCACTAGTGCTGTGGCACGGCATTTCAACCGGCCGGCGGCTGATTTCACTCACCGCCGGTTGACCCTTTGGTTGCGCAACCATCCTGAACGTCCGCGCCTTCCGCCTCTATTCGCTCTCTGAATGCCAAGCTTGGCACTTACTGTAGTGGGCGGCAGCTACCTCGTCTCAGATGACTTTTGCTTGCCTGGTCGTTTCGGCCAGCCAAGACCAACACCCAGTTGGGCCAGTGACTGATATCTGAGAATGTTGCCCCTTTCACCCAGCCACGGCTCTGTCCAATGGCTCACTGGTCGCTTTTTCCTGCCGTGTGCCGTGTGCCGCTGCGGCCGTTGTGGCCTGCGGTTGTCTGCCGCTTCATGCCAGATGTCTGTAGCCTGTCAATTGTGTCCATTGGGCTAGCGTTTGATTCCTATTAGGGACCGTATTTGTAGCCATGCCCACGCACGCATCGAACGATTTGCGCTGTTTGATCGAAAAACTCTTAAACCTTGTTTGAGCCATTTTCCAACGCTAGTGTGCTTCATATCTGTACGAGCGCCATGCGTTGCTGCAACCCCAAGTCATGAAAACCCCATGCTATGGCAACCCCATGCTATGACAACCCCATGCTATGACAGCTGCACCACATGCTATGTCAACAGCATCTCTGCTAGTTTAGATTAATGAATTGGTTGCATGCTTGAGAGGAGCAGGCGCCGTCCTTTTCCATGATTGATGATTCGGCAGGACCCCCCACAGCTTTGTTCTACCGTCCAGTGTAGATATTTTTTTTGTGCGTGCAATCACATTTCCGAACTGTCGCGATAGTTCAACACACTCAATTTCCAGCGCTAAACTCTGGTGTTGCCAGAGAGAAGCCCATACTAAGTAGGTCTTGAAAGACTTATGAACTCCGCTCACATTATTGTCGAAATCAATTCTTCTGACAACAGCGAGGCCCTGTCGGCATATTCTACATTTACCGACGTTTTCAAACCGTTGCTTACATTATCCAACGGTCAATCTCTTCCGACTCTTGTTCTGGGCCCACGGATCAAGTCAAAGGTTTGGTACAACCAACATACTTGTGCAGACTGGCGGCTGGGTCCGATATCTGTCATGCCGTTCGACATGGACGAACCGGCGGCCCATACCGGTGCAAGACCGCGTGCTCGTTCCTTTCTTGCCTCGCAAGTTCCTGTGAAGGGAAAATATATTGGAAACGGTGTCATTCGCATTTATAGGGATACTAGCGAACTTGCCGAGGAGCCTGACGAACTCCCGTGCGATGAATCCGCGGTCGACGGCGAAGACGATGACTGCACAGTTTTGGCTGTTTTGGCAGTGCCTTCCTATTTAACGGCGTCTGACTTTACTGGCTTTGTTGGTCAGGCAGTATGCAAAAGCGTCAGTCATTTTCGAATGATTCGTACCGGTGTGAGCAGCAGGTACATGGTTTTGCTCAAGTTCCGGGACTCAGGTGCAGCAAAGCGATTTTTTGGCGAGTTTAACGGCAAGCCCTTCAATTCTATGGATCCCGAGACATGTCAAATATTAAATGTCAAGTCTATCGAATTCAGGTCGCTCGGCAGAGCGCGTCACAATTCAGAAGCGGCGATACCCTATCTTATCGAGGATCCTTTTACTGAGGATAAAGAAATATCAGATGCCATTGTAGACGAGTCGGTGAAAGCAGGGGCGACAGCAGCGGCACTCACAAAACCGATCCCCCCTCCGACACCCTCTCTCAAAGAACTGCCAACCTGCCCCGTGTGTCTCGAGCGTATGGACGCAGCCGTGTCAGGTCTCATGACTATTCTGTGCCAGCATACCTTTCATTGCCAATGCTTGTCCAAGTGGATGGATGCTTCGTGTCCCGTGTGCCGTTATACCAGTAGCTCTGCTGTTATTGCTGCCGGAGGTGGCTCAACGGATGACGCACAGTGTGCCGTTTGCTCCAACAAAAACAATTTATGGATTTGTCTCATATGTGGATTTGTAGGCTGTGGCAGATACGATCTTGCTCATGCTAAGGACCATTATATTGCAACCGGTCATTGCTTCTCTATGGATATGTCCACGCAGCGGATATGGGATTACTCTAGTGACTGCTATGTTCATCGTTTGATCCAAAATCAAGCAGACGGAAAGTTGGTCGAGCTGCCTAACGGTTCGTTTTCCGGGGCGGAGGATACCGGAACATCCAAGAAAATAGAAGACATGTCTCTCCAGTACACTGCACTTCTTACTTCGCAACTTGAATCCCAGCGCGACTACTATGAGGGTATCTTTGCAAAAACTGCCGACAAAGCATCGGAGGCCCAAGAACGAGCCGACCTTGCCAATAAGCGAGTGGCATTGCTGGAGGAATCGCTGAGCCAACTTCAGCTGAAGGATGATTCCTTGAGTAGTAATTTGGCTGAGTACAAAAAGTTCCAGGCCAAGGCAGAAAAGCTGCAGGCTCTCTTCACCTCGATGCAGGACCGCTATAGGGAGGAACAGATGATGAACAGAAATGTCATGGAGAAGCTTGAGAAGTCCCAAGCGCTTGTCGATTCTCTACGCCGGCAAATCTTGGAAAAAGATGGGGAAGTGGCCGACTTGAAGGAGCAATTGAGAGATTTGATGTTTTTCTTGGATGCTCGCAACAAACTCGAAGGGGCGGAGAAGGACGTACAGGAGGGCACGGTTTCTGTTCCGTCCGCACAAAAGGGCAAGAAGAAACGGCGATAGTCTGGTAGCGAGTGTTATCCTGTCAAGGCGGTTGGAGTGTTCAATTTGGACATGTCTTACAACTTCCCTAAAGGGATATTTCACAGGAACGCAAGGGCCGGGGCAGCGCGTTTGTCGATAATAAGTTATTTTGTTTCAACTGCATGTAGCATTCTATTAGGCACTGAAATCTTTTATTTATGAATCATTTCTAGCGCTCGAGCATCAGATCTTTGAAGTCACGTGTTGACAGCCCGGGCCAATAACTTTTTTTTTTTTCTTGTTGCTTGCCAATCACTACCCCTGCAAACGATTGAAAATGTCTTCAAATTCAATTAAATTGCTGGCTGGCGATGTTCACAGAGGGTTGGCCGAGCTGGTGGCTGCCAGACTTGGACAACCGCTTTGTAAAGTGAACATTTTTCGGGATTCCAACAGGGAAACAGCCATCACCATTGGTGAGTCGGTGCGAGACGAGGACGTGTACATTGTCACACAAATTGGATCTGGCGATGTCAATGATCGTATTATGGAGCTTCTCATCATGGTCAATGCTTGCAGAACGGCCTCCGCCCGCCGTATTACTGCCGTGCTGCCCAACTTTCCGTACGCCAGACAGGACCGCAAAGACAAGTCAAGAGCGCCAATTACTGCCAAGCTGATGGCAAACATGCTTGAGACTGCTGGTTGTAATCATGTCATCACAATGGATCTGCATGCTTCACAGATCCAGGGCTTCTTTGACGTGCCAGTCGACAACCTGTACGCTGAGCCCTCAGTAGTGAACTACATCAAACAGAATGTTGATTACGGAAACGCCATCATTGTTTCGCCCGACGCTGGCGGAGCCAAAAGGGCTGCAGCGCTTGCCGATCGTCTGGACCTCAACTTTGCGCTGATTCACAAGGAACGTGCCCGGGCAAACGAGGTTTCTCGCATGGTGCTGGTTGGCGATGTGAGCAACAAGGTCTGCATTCTTGTTGACGACATGGCCGACACGTGTGGCACGCTTGCTAAAGCAGCTGACACGCTGATTGGCAACGGCGCCAGTTCTGTGATTGCGATTGTGACTCACGGAATTCTGTCGGGTCGGGCCATTGAAATTATCAACAACAGCAAATTGACCAACGTGGTGTGCACAAACACAGTGCCGTTTGAAGGCAAAGACGAGCGTTGTCCTCGATTGTCGGCAATCGATGTTTCTGCTGTGCTGGCCGAGTCAATCAGAAGATTACATAACGGTGAATCGGTTTCTTACTTGTTTAGAAACGCGCCCATCTAATTGTTTCGTCACCATAAAAACAATACTATTTATTGAATGATCACGACTATGAAATGCTTTTTTGCGGGGCCAGTGCGCTGTGCACTTTTGAGCCCATGTGAAAGTGTGGATTACTGCTCATCTTCCGCGAGCCCCTCTTTTCTGATTTCGTGGATCTTCTGCTTGCGAATCTCATTGCGTTCTTCCCTCACCGTGGTGAAGAGAATAAAGTTGGTGAGCACTTCCAGAAAGCAGTATGTAAATGTTAGAGAGTTGGAAATGATAGGAACGAGTTGTAGGTATGCAACGGCTGTAAGAATAAAGAACCCCATCAACCGCACTGGAACAGACGCTGCCAGCTGCATGACATAGTCGTCTGCGGACAGGACAGCAACGTCTGAAAGGCCCAGCACAATGAACAAAACGCCAATCAGGCCGTTTGCAGTGCCCAGATCCTTAGCTTGCAGTAACGACATTTGCATTGATGCCCCCAGAATGAGCGTGATCGTGTGCTCCGCAATCACAGCCGGGTTTACAATCAGGTAGTATCCGGCTGTCCACAAGAAGCACGAGCGGAACAGAACTATAGTTTGAGTCGACAATAGAGACCGCATTGTTCAATAGGGAAAGTCAGCGTGCCCCGAGAAAGTTGCACCGAGCCTTTTTCAATGTGGCGAGGGTTTTTCCGATACTAGCAGATACTGGCAGATACCGACAGACCACGCAGCCGGGCTACACGCCGAGCGGTCGCGGGTTCGCTGTCTGGGGGCCCGGCCGCTGCGCTATTTCCCCCTGTCATACTGCACTGCCTGCCTCCGCGTTTGCGACACGCTGCCGCTTCTCTATACTTTGCGGTCCACCTGCCAGGCTTGCACAGCCGTGCAGCTATCTCTCGTCCTGGCCCAGCACTCTCCACGCGCACCTGCGCTGACGTCCCAACAGCTCCTGCAAACCAAAGTGTTTGTAAAAACACCAACCGAGTTCTACACCGAGACATTGAACAATGTCCAACTTTGGCAACTTCTACAACCAGCCAGATAATGGGTTCCAGCAGCAGTTCATGAACATTGACCCGTCGTCGCTGTCGTTCTCGGGCGATGCGTTCTCGACGCCGGGCGCCGGCACCGACGACATGCTCAACCAGCGCACGCTGTCAAACGGCTCGCTCAATCAGATGCTCGGCAACAACTCGTTTGTAAAGCCACAGCCACAGGCCGCGCAGCAGGCCGCGCAGTCGTTCTCACCGCAGCAGTCCGCGTCGCCCACGCTGTTCAACATGTATGGAAACAACAATGCAAGCAACGTCAATCCCAGCATGCTGAACGCCAACGGCAAGCGGCCGCTCAGCGACGAGCAGCGCTCGCAAGGGCCCGGCGACTTTGACGACATTTTGTCCTCGCAGCCGGCGTTCCAGGCCCAGCCGCAACAAGCACCCCAGGCGCAGTTTGACATGTATGGTAACGCGTCGTCGCCATACGCCATGCCACGGCGCCAGCCGCAAGCCATGTCGCCCATTGGCACCCCGGGCAGTGCCGCAGGCGGCGCAATGGACTCCTCCTCGGTTGTAAACTCGCCGTCCATGCAATTCCAACGGCCTCACCCGCAGGCCTCGCCCCAGCCCATGAGCAGGCCCCAGCAGCCGCAGCAGATGAACACACAGCTGAGCGCGGGCTCCAAGCTGCTCCCGCAGCAAATGCAAGCGCTGCAGCGCAAGCTCGCGGAGCACCAGCCGCAGCAGCAGGTCATGCTGCTGCGCAACCTCGCCGCGAATCAGCAGGTCGGCGCGGCCGATCTCCAGCAACTGCAGCAGTTTGTGCAGCAGCAGCACCAGCAACGGGCCGCCCAGTCCCACCAGGCCCAGCAGCAGCAGCCGGCAATGCCTGGCACGATGAACAGCCCCGCCATGGCGCACATGAACCAACCACAGCAGTTTAGAAGATCGTCTTCGGCTAGCAACGTCACTGCAGCAGCACAGACATCGCCGTCTCCGCAGCTAAATGCACGGAGAACCCCGCAAATGACGCCGCAGGTCGCTCCGCAGCAGGCCCCGCCGTCGTCAAACGCTCCGTCCGTGGGCGGCGCCGTTCCAAACAACGCACAGCGCTCTGAGACATTTGTGCGTCAGCTCTCTGCGTTCATGGCTGCCAGAAACAGCCCAATCAACCCCAATCCAATGATCAACGGCTATAGAATCAATCTTCTGAGCTTGTTCACAGTGGTTTTGCGCCTAGGAGGATCTCAGAGAGTGCGCCAGCAAGACATGTGGAGATCCGTGGCCGCTGGCGTTGGTTTCAACAGCTCAACCCTGACTCCCGATGTGATCCCCCAGCTTACTGACCTTTACATGAGGACGCTGCTGCCTTTTGAAGAAAACCTCAAAATGAGACAACAGCAAGGCTCTATCCAACGTCAAGTGAGCCAGCAAGCATCGCCTCCTCATTCACAAGGCCCTCAACAGACGGCCCAGCCAATGCCGCAGCCGCCGCAGCCGCCACAGCAACAGCAGCAGCAAATATCTCTTAGCCGCTCTAACAGCACATCACAGTCAAAAAATGCACCCTCGCCAATGATGCAAAGACAGTCATCCTCGACATCTCTCGATGGCAAGCCTGCAAATCCTGCAGTCAGCTCCGTCACTGCCAATGCCTCTGCCGCTCCTACCCCGATACCATCAAATGCCTCTCTGCCCGGCTCGGGCTTGTCTCCAAATACGTATCCGTCTGCTAATTCTGCATCTGTTAAAGCAGCCGAACCTGTACTTAATTTGCCAAAAGATGAAAAGGGAAGATACGTGCCCATCATGCGGGAATCTCACAAACAACAAACATTTCAAATGCTCATGAGCTACGAAGCAGAGCTGTCTCATTTGCGACCTGAAATGCCGTCTTTGATAGAAATGGGTAGCATTGATGTCAATGCCCTCACACTTTCATTGGAGTCGAAAAATCATGGCGAAGTCAAGCAAGCCCTCGACAAACTCTCCATTTTAACTGGGGACCCTAGATGTATGTTGATTCTTGCTGAGTGCTTAGACCTCATTACCAACCTCTCTGCTCTGGCCACCGACATTGTAAACGACTTGATTGGTGAGAAAAAGCAGCAATCAGTTGTGCACGACGAAGACGGAGAACCGTCACTTATTGAAAAAGTATTTGCTGAGCATTCCACCACACATTTAGATGATATTCAATTTGTGATTGTGCAGGCGGTTCGTGATGCTCCTTTTGCTCCAACAGACCCAGTTGGTTTGTCTTCAGATGAAGAATCCAATTCCCCCGAAGTGCAATCAAAACCTCATTTACCGAGAGTCTCTTCAAAAACGGTCCCAGTTGCAAAGGAAAGTTCTGAAACAGAGCCGTTTGGATTTATACATTACGATATTTTGATGGACAATTGCAAACAGGAGCTCACTCATTTGCAACCAAAACTAAATTCTGAAGAATTCTTCACAACATCCAAAATCGAGAGGCTGTTACAAATCACCGGCATTATCAGAAACTTCTCCTTTATTAGCCACAATCACCCTGTGATTGCTCATGATCAAACAACCAAAAAATTCTTTTTCAAAACCTTGCATGTCATCGCATCCAGAACTTTAGATTTGAAGTCGGCTAAAAAGACGCTCGACCTCATGAAGGACATTCTGGTTACTTTTGCAAACATTGGATTTGAAATAATTTTAGACAGTGCTTCTGATGCTTTTGTGTTTCTGCTATTTTTTCTGGCATTTGCACCTGTCGAGGACCCTTTCTGCCCTGACGGTAAGTTGAATTTCGGAGAATACACTGCTGCATCCCACCGCTACTTAGGATGCGCTGTCGATGCCTTTGCAAGAGTTCTCCCCAAGGACCCTCCAAACAGACCGTTACTAGAGTCAATCATTGACGGTACATGCAAAGATGAATCATTCTTGAAATTACTGGAGAGATATGTAGCCACCCGAGGCAAACCGCTCAGACCAAATGAGTTCCTCACAAGAGTATTTGGAATGTGTATTTCTGTGCTGCCAGCAGACGATCTACGTGAAATTCCTCGTACGCTCGAGTTCAAAAAGCCGCTTTTGTTGCAAGCTCTGTTAGTTGCTGACAACATGACAGGCCTTATTCCTGATGTGAAGGTTGATGAATCTGGTAACGAGACAGACTCAAAGCCGAACCGAAATCTTGCAATGGAGTGGCTTGAAGGCTGTGAGTATCTAGGCCCTCAATTACTTAGAACTGTGGTTTCTATTGGTTCAGTCAGCTCTGCACCATTTCCTGGAGTCCCGGGTCAAATGAAGGAATCGAACCCATTTGCAAGAGTGACGCAGCGGTGTGTATCTATCTTGAGAAAGCTTGGCCAAAAGGCAATGCAATCAACGTCACCTACCACAGGTGATAAGTCACTCCCTCCTGGTATTCTTCCTACCAGTGAAACACTTCTGGGGGCATTAATGAGTCAAAATATGGACAAGTATGTGGTAGGCCAAATTTGTGCATTCTCTACAGAGGGTTCAGAATATCTATTGGATGGAACAAGCAAGGAAATGTAAATGATTGATAATGGAATACTAATTTATTTAAAAAAGACCAAAGTAGGCAAATAGTGAATTATCTCGGTTCTCTCATATTTGTATCTAAAAAGGTGGTCATTTTTCTTGCATTTTCTTCACCGACCAATTCTTTTAACTCGGCAAACTTGGTATCTGCAAGAGCCTCCAAGCTTTTGATGTTTTTCCAAACTAAATAAGAATTTTTCGGTGTCATTCCGGGTATACACTGTAGCATGGAAATGGCCACCTCATTGTCCGATTCACCAGTAGAATTTTTGACATGCAGCGAAACTGCATGCTCGGGGTCAGGATTTTCTCTACCTCTCTTGAGTGCAGCAAATATTTCCGCAGTATGCCGAGTTGACGATGACCATATGATTCTCATTCGTGGAAACAATTGCAGTAGAATGCATATTTTTTGTTGTATTCCATCATGCGAAAGCATTGACTGTTCAGCGTTGTCCCGGCCAAACGACGAGAATGCAAATGATTTGCTTTCAGAAAACTCAATCAAAATGGTGGGCTTGGAGTAAAATTTAGTCATATTGATACATTGCTGGTAAAGTCTTCCATCTTTAAAAGACGATATCAAATCCTGAACAGATTTTCTCTCCACGCAAATGTCTGGTGTTAAAATGAAATCACCCACTGATAACAACTTGGGGACCAGGGTGAAGCCCGCCATGTCCAAGACCGAGGGCAGGTTAGATTTGAACTCTCTGAAATCCACAACGATACTATGAATTTTTTCCTCTCGCTGGCCACCTGCCACTCTCGTCGAAAAAGTTGAATCATTTAGCAAATTGTTAGTTGCTACTTCCGGTGCATCGATAGTGATGGGCATAGCGGCTTTCTCCCTGATAAGACTTGTGAATGCATCTTTTTCCTTACGCACTGCCGCCAAATATCCCTCTTCTTCCACAGAATTGGCATAGTACATGAAAAATACTCGCGATTGATACCCAGATGATAGTGCTACTTCCACTTTTCTGACAAACCCAGGGTCAGGCTCATATAAGATGATATCGGAGGCATTCATTTCTTCTAGAGCAAAATTCTCATCGTAAGTTCGAATAATGACTAGCTGGTCAATACCCAACACTCTCTGCAAGACTGCCTTGTTCTGGTAAGTTTCTTCCTCATTGAGGTATTCATTAGTAAAATTCTCGTCAATTACAATAGGCTGATCAATAGTACCCTTAAGGTGGCCTGGCATAATTTCTTCAACTTCATCGGCCTCAATCTCTTCAGTTGACTTGATGGGAACACCTTCAGCCGGCTCACGAGATCCCTGAGAAATGGAAGCACCACCACGCTGGCGTCGGCGCTTAGCGGGACGACTACTGGCTGAATAGCTTGACCCACCATGTGGCCTCACTGCAGTATTTGTAGAATTGTTGTTCTGATTGTTTTCTTCTAATTCGGCCTTGATAGCATGCATGTTTTTGAGAATACATGATAATGAGTAACGCCATTGTGTGTACTGGTCAATGCGTTTCTTCATAAATGGCCTGAAATCCGGCTCGTTTTCAGAATCATACACGACTGAACTCAGTATATTTCTTAGTTGGTGCATTGTGCGTCTGCTCTGGCACATTATCAGGATTGGTCCACGACGAGGTTTCTTCAGCTGGTCTTTTAAAATTTTGACAAGATGATACCACTTTGGTTGTTCTTCAAGACCGGCTACCGAAGACCTCTGAAGTTCCAGAATTGACTTACACTTTCCAAATACGCGTTCACGAGCAGATTCATACAACAAATTACCATCCTCATGTAGTAACCATTGTGAATAAGATTTTTTTATCTCTCCGCCAGCAGAGACACGATTTTTTAATAAGCGAAATTCCTCAAGTGCCATATAGAAGCTTACACTATCAACAGCAACCAAATCATTTACCGCTTGTTGAAAAACTGGCAAGTCAGTGGTAACCATATATCTTGTCTTAGCAGATAGTCGGTGCCAATGGCCGTCTAGTTGCATACGGATGCGCATGGCAAAATTACTGGAAAACAATGCTGATTCGTAGTCCCAGTCTTCCAAATCCAATTGCTTGTTATTGAGCTTGATTTCATTGATGCAAAGTTTAAGGCATTCGCGAATTGCCACTTGAACTTCACGCATGAGCGAAGTCATTTCCACACGAACTTCGGTCACCTTGTAAGCTTTTCCATCCAAAATATTGGAAGGCCGCAGACAATCACTAACCTCAATATGAAATCTTGGCCAAAGACTCACTCGGTGTAAACATAATGATTTCAAAGTACGCGAAAGAGCTGAAAAAGTGCTCCCGCCATTCGAAAGTAATGATATAGGTTGATCAGAAACGCACTTTATAAAGCCATTTTTGTTGCTCCTTCTAAACAGACGAAGTGCAAAGGCAATTGGACCATCTGGTGAAACCGTATGTGCATTTAAGACTACTATTCCCGATACATCACCAACAGGAATAGTTCCCTGCAATAAATCCACCGCTGCCGTTCTAGATGACATTGCAAAAAGACCTCCCTTGTTATACATCTGTAATCTTGCATCGATTGATTCCTGGTTGACGAGCGTCAATCGTTTTCGGGGTTTCCTCGGCAAATTTTGATAAAGCTGATCTACAACTGCAATTTCACGCATTCTCTCTTGTAAGTCTGCTAGCTGAGTGTCTCTGCCATTGATAATCAAAATAAGCGACCCGGCAGTGGATAAGGTCTGGAAGGAGCTGCTCACTATGTCTAACAAATGAAGCACATTTGCAGTGATCAGTTCCAAGCCCAAACCTTGACCGAGCACCAAGAGTGAATCTTTGTTACAAAGCTCGTATACAATCTTTAGTTGATAATGTAAAGGTAGTGACAATGTTAGAGGAGCGTCTAACTGTGACGTATCCTGGTTGAATGACTGTGATTCTGAAAGTTGAAAAGAGTCAGGTTCAGGATAGCTTTCAACATCAGGAATGTAGGGTTCGTCATCTTGCTGCAAAAACAAAGGTTCTTCGTCGTCCACTTCAACCATCTTTCACCACTCCTGTGAAGGCCTTCCAACAAGAGCTTTTCAATAATGTCTCGATTAGGAAGAAGTGCTCATAAATTGATCACGTAAAGATAATCGCAATCGAAGACAAAAACACTCGGTCGTGAGGACAAAAAATTGGCATGAACTCCATCACTTGCTGCTATGCATGACTGTGTTATACCGTTTTTGGCGGAAATAATGAAAACGCCTTCGAGACCAGGGAATCGATCGAGAGTTCGCCACTGAGATAAATCATGTATAATAAATGCCCAAGTTCATTGCTTAGATCCGTATTCATACAATTCCTTAGCTTCTAACTATGTAGTTGACGCAGATTTATAATAATCACTATAACCCCGTTGGCGGTTAATTTGACGAGCTAACTGAATGTTCAATGGAACTTAGTGTGACAACTGCAAAATGTAGTTATACTAATTATACAGCACTGACTTGTTATTAATCAAAACAACAGACAAAATCATTTATTACTCACTTGTTACTCCAATAGGTTCACGGGTCATTCACTCTTTAGTAGCGAGAGGGCCATGCACCCTCTCAGGCTCAGGCAAGCTATCTTGTTGGCTTTCTGCCTTTGCGATGCGGCTTTCTTGCTTTACCAGATCATCAATGACATCTTCCTCGTCCTCACCTTCGAGTCGATTGTCACGCTTTTCCAAAAAGTAGGCAGCAACTGGCATAACCAGCATGATTGCAGCAGCAATAGCTGAGATGATGTATCCGAGATGGAACTCTGGAGCCTTGGAAGTTGGATAAAAAGCAATATTGGTCCAAATATTCATAGCTTGCGATACAGCGTCAGAAAAGCCCAATACAAAAGCTCTTTCTTCTGAATCTCGTCTACAAGCTCTGTTAATCCAACCAGATACGAGAGCCTGATTCACAGTATCCAAACCAATGATTAGAAAACACACCCATCTCCATCCGTCAGCGATATTCCATGCAGCAAGCGAAGAGTAAGAGACAATGAAACAGACCTGAACGATTGTCACAAAAGGATAGACTGAACTCTGTTCCACCAATCCAGCAAACACCCACTGCACCACAATTCCCACAGTTGCCTGAAGATTTGGGTAGTAATTGTAGTTTGCGACAGTGAATCTCTTTGGAATCTGACTCTTGATCCAAAGTTGAAAGCCTACGCCATCAGGAAGAGCCACCACATTGAGTAAAACCCAGAATGCTGTGAAAAAATGAACTCTCCAAGAAAGGAATGTTCTTTTGAGAATATCCACAGAGATGGCTCTAGGTCTGCCTACACCCGAAATCTGCATTCTTGTAAAAGCTAGCTTGAGCTCCTCTTGCTTCAACCACCACAAATTTTTCACCTGGGACGGAGTTCCTGGAAATACAAAAAAGCCAATTAGACCAATTGGCAGTGTAAAAATACCATCAATGATGAATCCCCACTTCCATCCAGCAATGCCATGTTTTCCAGCAAGGTGAGAATAAGCGGCTTCCTGCAGGAAGCCAGAAAACATTCCACCTAAAGCCGATGAAACTGAGAACACCATTACTCGACGATAGATTTCACGCTTTGTATACCACGAACCGAGAATATAGACTGTGCAAGGGAAAATTGGACCCTCCGCCAAGCCGATCAAAAAACGTAATGCAAACAGATGGGAAGGTTTGGAAACTGCAGCCTGGCAGAAAGTCAGAACACCCCAAATAACCTCAAGAACAGGCAGCATCTGTCTCGTCCAGTCCCTGGTCACAAACATAACACCAAAGCACATGGAAATGATGTAGCCAGCCGAATAAAGAGATTTAGCATACGAAAGATCGTTACCAAAAAATTTAATATCTTCTTCCATACCCGATCCATAGGCATTGGTGATACTCGCCTTATCAAGAGATTTGGTAAAGTATGAAGCACATGTGTACAAAAGAATGACCACGTCAAGCTTGAACAAAAGTTTGCGTTCTTCAGGAAGATAATCCTCTTTGGGATACCAGTAAACAAGGTCTCTAAAACCGTCTGTCCAGTGGCGAGTATGCTTTCGTTTAGCAATGATAAGGTCATGAAGAGATCCTTCCTCGTAGTTTCCAAGCGATGGATCCCCCTCTACTTGAGATTTGGCCTTGCTTTCCTCCACACTATTGTGACCAGCTTGTCCAGCAATGTCCACATTATCATTGCCGCTCATGTCGACAAGTATGGATTACTATTAAAACAACGAAATTGGAATAAGCAGCAAGTAAAGCCTGGCAGAGAAACGCGGACATTCCCTCATCTTTTATACAAGAGATTACTCATTCATCAGCTTAACTGTCTTGTGTCGATTCCTTCCATTTTCGGCTTGCACGCCATCATTACGACTAGCGGTAATGGAAAGAAAACCACGCCTTGACGGAAATTGCGAAGATGCTATTTGAGCTTGCGCCATTTTTTGCCGTGAGATGGATTTTTGGGGATGGACGCTGAGGGCTCGTGCCAGAAATAAACGGTTCTGCAACACGCCTTTTGAAGACGATTGCGTTGGCGCAAAACTTCATAGCAAGCTACTACATCAACTACTACAGGCACTACTAGTGAAGATATGCTCAAGCGTATGCCCTTATCTCCAGGTTTCAGATTGTCCTGAAAAGGCTTATCGGTAGAACTGTGCGGGGTCTCTTCCTCATTGTCCTACGCTTGTTTGCCTATTTTCATCGCCTACAGCCAGATTTTTTTGCCTCCCGCCCACGTACATACAGTAACTCAATCCGAATAGACTGCTGCCCGCAACACTGTTACGAGGTCATCACTAAGATGGTGAATAGTCAGCTGTTTTTGCGATTCAGCAAGAGTTGGTCAGACCTGCAGCAGTGGTTCGGTGCATGAGACGGAAAAGATCTGTGGCGAACAAGGCGCCACAGTTCTATTGTCGACAGCAAGCTATGCGAAATAAGAGCCCACTTGAAATTTCATCGGTGCTTTCATACAGTCAGATAATGGCAGGAGAGTGTTTTATCTTCACCGGGCCAAATTAAAGCCCTACGTATCCTCTACATGAGTATGCTTCGTTTTGTCAGTGGAACAGAGTTCCCCACTTGAAATTGCATGCCCTATGCATCGCACTATCCAGGCTAGGCTTTTTCTAGGCTCTGTTTGTATCATGTCTTGGCATGCGGCACTAGTGAATCCCGTCACGGTCACTTATTCTATACACGTTGAATCCAACCTGGGAAATATTTCCGAAAAAAAGGATTTCTATAGTGAATAGTCACTCGCATACTTAGTTAAGGACTGACATTTTGAAGACAACGCTTTAAGTGGAGTGGTGGGTTTCATCTTGACTAACCTTCACCGACAGCGGCTATCTGCACTCTTGCTTATGCCCAACTCAAAAACTTACCCTAACCCACCGCCTGAGTGATGACATTTGCAGGGCGGTAGCCAAGTTTGCTCGGAGATAATTATTGATCCATGTTCATACCACGAACCGTTGCCTAGACGTTTATAAATTTTGTTATTGCATTCTTTAGTGAACGGTACCTCGCAAGCATGACCGTTGCAGTTTACGAGTACTTTGAATAAACAATTATTTGCTGAACCGTTGGCTAATGCCTAGGTTCTCCCCAGGAGCCGATGACACACCACTTGTACCTGCGCTTGTGTGACTTTATTCTACAGTTTGTTCCGCAGATCCCCGGGACGGAACATGTTTACGTGAGATATCAATTAATTTTGATAATTCAATGCCGCTGTCCGCATCTTCTAACAACTCTGTGATTTTCTGGTCGTCTCCCCCAGCACAAGAGTAGTGATTGTGCAGTTTGTCGTCCTGTTTCTCTTTATAAAAAGCATAAGCAGGAACTATATACAGACAAACAGCACCAATCGTAGTTACAACGTATCCAATACGAAATTCGGGAGCTTTAGAGGTCGGGAAAAAAGCAATGTTGGTCCATATGTTCATCATTTGAGAGACAGCGTCCGAGAACCCCAACACTATGGCCCTTTCTTCAGCGTCTCTTCTGCAAGCCCTATTGATCCATCCCGACACCAGCATTTGGTTAACAGTATCAAGCCCAATCAACATAAAGCATACCCATTTCATAGGCTCCGGAATAGTCCATACAGAGAGAGATGCATACGCGAAAATAAGACAGGATTGAACGCAGGTGACCAAAGGGTATACGGTAAGCTTATCTGCAAAAGCAGCAAACAGAAATTGCACGACAATCCCAACTGCTATTTGTATATTGGGATAACGGTTATATTGCGATACGCTGAAACGGCCTGGCATTTGCGACTTTATCCATAGCTGTAGGCCAATACCGTCCGGTAACGCGACAACATTCAAAAGAACCCAAAATGTTGTGAAATAATAGACTCTCCATGAACTGAATGTTTTTTTCAGGATTTTCCAGCAAAGCTTTGCAGGTGGGTTCACACCGGACAGCTTCATTCTCTCGTGTGCCAGTTTGAGTTCATCGTTAGTTAACCACCACAGTGATTGGACTTGTGAAGGTGTACCTGGAAACACAATTATCCCTAGGATTCCAAGTGGAACAGTAAACATGCCGTCAATGATGAAACCCCATCTCCAACCAGCTAGTCCACGCACACCACTGAGCTGCTCGTACGCAATCTCCTGGAAAACACCAGAAAACACACTGCCCAGTCCTGAAAATGTGGAGAATAGCATTATGCGACGAAATAGCTCTTTTTTTGAGTACCAAGAGCCAATAATGTACACCGTGCAAGGGAAACATGGGCCCTCTGCAAGCCCAATGAAAAAGCGTAAGACGAAAACATGCTCCGGTTTCGATACTGCTCCCTGACACAGCGTGAGGACACCCCACAAAATTTCAAGAATGGGTAGCATTCTTCTTGCCCACCTTCTGGTGACAAATATGATGCCCAAACACATTGAGATGATATAGCCTGCAGAATACAGTGATTTTGCGTAGGATAAATCGTTGCCGCCAAAACTGATGTCATTATCCATTCCAGATCCATATGCATTTGTAAGACTAGCTTTGTCCAACGATTTTGCAAAGTAAGAGACACAAGTGTATAGCAAAATAAACACATCAAGTTTCACTAGTAGCCTGATTTCTTGTTCGTTGTAGATTCGACGCGAGTACCAGCAAAACAGATCCCGTAGACCATCAAACCATTTGCTGCTTTCCTTGCATGCTACTGTATCAGCCATTGTCAACTCTCCGCTACTTTTGCGTAGTATTTTATGGCAGATACAAGGTGCTTCAGGTCCTTGCGAACTGCTGCTGTAAAAATTTATATCTTGGTATTGGAACATCACCATTGCCAATGCTGAGTACATTCCTCAAGAAAAACCATTTTACAGGTCTCAAAATAGTTCGTTTCATTCTGCACTTCATTCAACACTTGCCTCAAGACAACACCCTTCACGAAAGCGGATAGCATTTCTGGTAATTAAAACCAGCCAGCAGCACTCTGTGGAACTTTACAGTTTTGTCGGCTATATATAAAAGCGAATTCCAATTTACTGGTCGCTGCTTGGCAATGCGGCAACAATGACTACAACCATTATCAGCATTTTACCCGCCAATAATTGGACAACAAACCAGGCGCCCCGTATCCTGTGATCAAGAAATTGCGAGTGCTGGTAAAAATTATTTACTGCCTATCATTATACCTGCGTTTTGGGGATGGCGTGCTCACCTTTCACATGTCGCTTCAGTTTTCAATATTAAAAAATGCCGCCCACAATGTTCCAAGTCGCCTACCTCTGTTCGGATACTCTCCACACATACAAGCGTCACCTGGCCTCGTTCACTTTTTTCACTGTCTCTTTGTGAAGTCAATACCATGAGCTCTTCTAAGGTTGTTGATTTGGTTTCTGCTTTGAATCCATCGCAGCGGTTCTTTTCGCTGGAGTTTTTCCCTCCGAAAACCAAGGCTGGTCTGGAGAATCTGGAGGCCAGAGTCCAGAGAATGCTCAAGTTGAATCCGCTGTTTGTCACAGTTACCTGGGGAGCTGGAGGATCCACAGCTGAAAAGTCCCTCAACCTTGCTGCCCACTTCCAATCTAAGCTTGGTGTTCCCACTGTGCTTCACTTGACATGTACAAATATGCAGGTGACATTGCTGGACAAGACCTTGGCAGAGGCCAAACGTTGTGGAATCAGGAATATTCTGGCTCTTCGTGGTGATCCTCCCAGAGAGTATGAATACGATGTGTCTGGATGCTCCAAAGACTTCCAGTATGCGGTTGATCTTGTCAAGTACATTCGCAACAAGTACGGCGACTTCTTTTGCATCGGCGTCGCTGCGTACCCCGAAGGCCACGCTGAAGGAGTGGACTCTCAAAACCAAGATTACCGCAATGACTTGCCGTACCTGGTAGAAAAGGTAAAGGCCGGTGCTGACTTTGTCATGACACAGCTCTGCTACGACGAGAACAAGTTTCTCGAGTTTGAACAGAGCTACAGCGCCGATCCCGTGCTTTCTAAAATACCACTGGTGCCAGGGTTGATGCCTCTCAACACTTATCAGGGTTTCATTCGCTCCGCAAAGCTATCCCATGCATCCATTCCAAATGCTGTCCGTGAAAAGCTCGAGTCTTTGAAGCTCTCAGACGACGAAGAAATCAAGTCCTTTGGAGTAGAATTAATATCTAGTATCATTGAGTCCATACACGAAAAGTCCGCTGGACGTATTCGCGGGTTCCATTTCTACACGCTGAACTTGGAGAAGAGCGTGGCTCGTATTCTTGAGGCCACCAATCTTTGGAGTGACACGGCTACAAACGATACCGACAAGTCATCCTCTGCACAATCGAAGGAATCGAGTACGAGAAAGGCACGCAAATCCTCTGCTGGTGCACACAATCGTCTAATCATTGATCGTGCTGAATTGCTGGCGTCTGCAACAAAGTCGACTGATTTTGAGGATGTGATAGTGGAAGACGACAGCCTGACTTTTGCCCCAAACAAAAAGCTCATTAGTGTCAAAGAAGATGCGTTCAAAAGATCGGGGTCGCCAACAACTGATACTGCTCTCGCAATTTCCACCGGCGAGGGTGCTTTGGGCAGAGAAGCAACATGGGATGACTTTCCTAACGGACGTTTTGGTGACTCGAGATCACCAGCCTTTGGTGAATATAGTGGTTACGGACCTCAACTGCATATTGAAAGTAACGCTGAAGGATTAGCCAAATGGGGCTATCCGGTTGAAGATAAGGACATTACGAAACTGTTTGTACGAAAAATAACAGGCCAACTGGACATCCAGCCTTGGTCGTTTGAGCCTTTGTCTGCTGAAACTGCACTTATTCAAGAGCAACTGATGAATCTAAATGCTGCATCGTACTGGACAGTAGCATCTCAGCCTGCTGCCAATGGTGTCAGTTCAACAGACAAAATATTTGGTTGGGGCCCTCCTCGTGGATATGTTTTCCAAAAGGCATTCGTCGAATTTTTTGTTTCTCCCCAGAAATGGACAAAACTCAAGGCCGTTCTTGATGACAAGAAGCTTAATGGAATTGTGACATACTTTTCTGGAAACACCTCGTCTCCGGAAATTGTATCAAGTTCCGGTCCTAACGCATCCAATGTAGTCACTTGGGGTGTCTTTCCTAACCGTGAAGTGACACAGTCTACCATCATCAGCGTAGATTCATTTGCTGCCTGGCGCGATGAAGCCTTTTCCATATGGAAAGAATGGAGAGCGCTCTACAAGCCAAATACCGCTACTTCGAATCTGCTGGAGAACATTTACAACACTTATGAATTAGTCACTGTAATTCATCACGACTACTGCGCTGAAGATGCGCTGTGGGAGTTGCTTTCTAATGCCTAATGATCCTAGCATAATTTCTTTCATTAATAAATATGTAAAGCCACTACCTCACTAGCTATTGCCGGCTGCTGAAATTAGTCAGACATTGAAATTTCGTGCACGATCCCTTTCAGATCTTCACTGCGAATTCTAATATTCAACTTTACGTTGAGACTATTCGGAACATGATCAAAGCAGTAAACTTTGTCCCCTAGAGACAAGAATGACAGAAAGCAGAAACAGTTGCACTCGGAACACTGTTCCTCGGAATCCCAGTCGTGCACATTGAGAAACACTGTTTTTAGGAGGTTCCGAGAAACCTTTTTCCTCATGTATAATTCACGTTCAGCCATTTCGATGAAAAGTGGACGCAGTGCAGCAATTGTAGCAATGGAGCTATTATCAAGACCGTGGTCAACCTCATCTCGAGCAGCTTTGTAGAGTAATGCATCGTGAGAAAACAGCGGATTGCGTTTTTGAAATTTGTATGACCGCTCAGCTTCTCTTCCATACTTGAGCCATTCCTTTGGCGCGTAGTTGACTGCTTCATTAAAATTGAAGCCCAGGTTAACACCTGCATGATAGACCTTTGGTAGCGTTACCACAAACTCCCCAGGTCTTTGATCAACAACATGAACATTTATACCCCTTTTCGCTAAGTAGTTGGGATTGACCATGGTAGCTCTTTGAAATAAAAGATCGGGCTGCTTTTGAAACAAATCGGGTACAAGTTGTAGTGACTCTGATTCGAATTGTTCAGCTTGATGACCTGGGATGCCGTACCAAATCTTTGTGTCACCCACATGCTGATAATTGATGGAATACGTGTAGTGATCCTCAGAGTGCCAGCAAAAGGCGGAAAACACCATTCCCACATAAGCCCAAGGAAGAGAAACACCAGAAATTTCTTCCTGTAAATAATGTAGATAGGACGATTTGTCCTTCGGCATTGTGTTCAAGTTCCAAGGATCTTCACTTTTCTCTGGAAATGCTGAACCTTTTTCCATACAGTTGATGTCAGCGCCATATTCTACGGAAAGTCTCGACTTGTAGTCTTCCACATGCTGCCAAAACCTATGCTCAAGCAGAGCGTCTACCACTTCTTTCTCATTGGGATCCACCATGGGCAGATGAGAACGTAGATAGTTTCGCTTAAAAGTATTGGCAAATTTTTGAAAACGTTGTAGAGTGTATTCCCGTCCCACATCAAAGAAGAAGTCACCATTGCCAACTATACAGCTTGGACACCACCAGCGTGTTCGTCTTTTAGTAGCACCTTGCGGTTTTACCAAGGCGAGATCAATAGGCAAGCAGTGCTCATGGTAGCAAGAATAACATTCGGTACATTGATAGTCATCTTCATCGGTATTCCGTCGACAGGACTCACAGGAGTAGTCAGCATCGCCTTCATCGTCGTTCTTTGTCACTTTCTGCCTTTTCCTGGAAGTGCTGCCCATACCCATCCCCATTGCAACCCTGTCCCTCTTCTTATTATCATCGATTGTAGCCGGACTAAGTAGCAAAGAATTATAGTTGTTGTTTTGTTCTGTATTGTGTTTATTTTGTCGTTCAAAGGACAACTCCCTATGGTCATACGCTTTGTCTTGCAGCTCCAATAGACTTTGCCTTTTGAAAATGCTGTCTGCTTCCGTGACATCCTCGTCTTTCACTTTCCTCATGTGAATAATCTTGCCATCGCGAGTTGTCTGCCAAAAGAAATTGCAGCCCGATTGGCTGAGCGAGCCTGGGGATACAGATCTTGTACTCCGAGGTGTCTGCTTAACATTGTAGGCTATGGAGTCAGGTGTCGGTGGCATGTCTTCTTCAAGCTTTTGCTGATTCTTGTGTGATTTTGCAGCCAAATAGTTGACAGCGCTGCCAGTATAGTGCATGAATGGAAGCACCCATTTGGCGTACAGGCTGTAAATCTCTTCCGCAGTGTCGTAATCGGCAAGCGTTCCCATCTCCAGTTGGGCAGCTATTGACGGCCAGAGTTTTTCTTCACAGACATGTGCAAACCCCCCATTCTTTTCAACTAGGGACTGCAGCTTGTAGTAGCAAAGCACCCCATAGCCGACCTTGGGGAACTTTGGGAATGTTTCCTGTGTTCCCTTTTGCTTGTGGTATACAGACATCCTGTTGACCCAGTCGATCGACGTTCGTGTGACTGCACCCATGGAAGATAGTGTCTGCTTTCTGGTGCGAAACTTGAACGATCGAGGATCCACAACAAAGTCTGTGCTCCAGTCCTTTGGAGGAACAATCTTGAGTATCCCAACACTCTTGCATTCCTCGGCTATCTTGCGGATATAGGAATGAGGATCTTTGAATTCCTGTGCGGTTGGATAAAACACCGGCGCATGTGGAAGATTGAAGGGTCTTTTCAGCTTACGCTCGCTCATGCGATTTGCAGTGTAAGCCTCAGTAGGCTTAACATCCACTGGATCGAGAAACCCGCTGACGTTCATCGTTGCCTGTTTGCAAGTTTGAGAAATCAAACTGGTACAAACTGGGGGTTTGAGGTGAGTATGACGAGAGCGCTTGTTGTGGCCTTATATATTTGCCAGCGTTGCACACACCCGCTTCTGGGTAGTTGTAATACGATACTGCTACCAGGCGACAGAGAAATAAGCAGCAGGTGGAAAGAGCGTTCAGCAGCGGGGTGCGAGTTTGGGGAGCGTTATTGGATGGGCTCTTCGCAAAATGAGCCCTCTCTATCTGCGCACATAAATGATCCAATGTTCACCTAAAGCAGCCCGGATAACCACAAGTGGAAGTCCCTGTAGTTGTATAGTCATACTAATTTGGGAGTCTCGAAATTGGTTGGCCGCAAAGAGGAGCAGGCTAGAGATGGCCGCTCGCTGGGTTTGAAGCCTCTTTTGTCGAAAGGCAAATCGGTTTGCCTGCTAGAGTGTGCCACTTGTCCTTGCGAGCAATCCGCGACAAAAGACAAAGTTTGACAAAACTATTTTGTTCCCCCTGCAGATCAGCAGCGGTGACACAAATGGGTGGACGTTACAAAACGATACGACCATCAAACCAGATGTCAAACGAAGGGTGCGACAATGAGTGTTTATTTTTTTAAATAGCATACCAACCAAATCAAGGTGGGCGCGCTCAGGCTTCTTGATCTGAGCACTGCCACTAGTAGCATCAAACCAATCTCGACGCTCATCGCTACAGCCGCGTTGAGCAGGCGCACTACGCAGCAGGAATTGAAACAGCAATTGGAAAGGAGGCGCTGAAAAATATTTAGCAAATTTCTTCCAGTGAGCGGGTATTGGCTTGGTTCTTGGCACAACTCGTCAGACAATTGCATCACCATCTGCCATCAGTGCAGGTCAGTTCCTGGCAAATCCGCGACCCCCCACCCCCCTTCCCCCGGAGCTTGCCAGGAGCGACAGGCGACAAAAATGTCACAAACTGCTGGCAATGACACAGCCCGCACTAGTGCCTGGGAGGGTGGTTCCCACCAGTGGACGACACCAAAAGTGTCCAAAACGATACCCAACCACGAAAACACATAAATAACTACCGTCACACTGTTATTGCAAACATCAGCACTACCCAATATCTGGCAAATTAATTGTGCAATTCCTGTAGAAAATGGTGAGTATATTCGGCTTTCCGCACCGTAGGCGCTTTTCTCGCAGCGTTTGTTGCATTTGTAGCGACAGCCTTTATCTGCCACGCGCAACGTGTTTCCATGTCGCTAGCAAATTGACGGGCAGCAAGGCAGATTTGTAACGCCAATGAGTTTACAAAAATTTGCAACAAAAGTTGTACAATTCCCCGTCTCAATACTAACGCAGGCTGACCAACTTACTGAAAAACAAATCTCTGATTTCAAGGAGGCTTTTTCGCTTTTTGATAAAGACGGCGATGGAAAGATCACCACCAATGAACTCGCTACAGTGATGAGAGCTCTGGGCACAAATCCAACTCAGGCTGAGTTGACGGACATGATCAATGAGGTAGACGTTGACAATGACGGCGCAATCGACTTTGCCGAGTTCTTGACAATGATGGCGCAAAAGATGAAGAAGGAAGACACGGAGGAGGAAATCAGAGAAGCCTTCAAGGTTTTTGATCGCGACGGAAATGGATTCATTTCTGCGGCCGAGCTCAAGCACGTTCTCACCACTATTGGCGAGCGTCTGTCTGAAGACGAGGTTGATCAAATGATCAAGGAAGCTGATGTCAATGGTGATGGACACATTGATTACAGTGAGTTTGTTGCCATGATGTACTCAAAGTGATTTATATAGCCTGACATATATCAAAGATAATTAGAGGAAACCCGTACCAGCAAAATAGCCTTGATGGAAATACACGGGCAAACTGGGCTGCATGGAGCCGCGAAAGTCTATCCCTGCAGGCCGTTGCTTTATTTGAGTGTTCTCTTCTTAAACCTTCCTATTCGAGCAGTACCTTTTCCGGTCCATAATAGTGTGAGCGCTGTTGTCACTTTATTGCGCATGCGCCATTGTCTACGTCATGACAATAATCTCGGCAAATTGCCAAGCTTTCTCAATATGGTCACTGATGCAAATTCATTATTCGCTCTTCAAAGACGGCGCCGTGTTCACGAATATGCCTACAGAATATAAATAGTAAGGTTGCTTGCAACTATAATGCATTCGGAAATGCATCTACTGGCTTTGCTATTGGGTACCGCATCAGCAGTTTCCTTGCTTGAGAATGCACAGTCACCGCCAAATTATCCTTCTCCGCTCGGTGGAAGACTCAACCCTCTGCCTTCAAGATGGGACAAGGCTTATGAAAAAGCGCGGTCTGCTATCATGTCAATGTCTGTAGCAGAAAAGGTGAATTTGACCACTGGAACAGGCTTTTTCTGTGGACCATGTCTAGGAAACACTGGCTCTGTTCCTCGCCTAGGAATGCGAGGTGCTTGTCTGCAAGATGGCCCAATTGGTGTTCGTCTCACAGACTACAATAGCGCCTTTGGTGCAGGTGTGACTGCTGCATCCTCTTTCAATAAGGAACTTGTTGAAAAGCGAGGAATCGCTCTTGGAAAGGAATTCAAGGCAAAAGGAGTCGACGTTATGCTGGGACCTGTGGTAGGACCTCTTGGATCCAAAGCAGCTGGCGGAAGAAACTGGGAAGGCTTTGGATCTGATCCCTATCTGGCAGGAGTCATGGCTGCTCATTCCATTAAAGGAACACAATCCCAGAAGGTGCTCGCGACCATAAAGCATCTTATCGGAAACGAACAGGAGCAATTTCGTCTCGACTTTGAGCTTCCTTATGGAAAGGTGGCCGGGTCTATCTCTGCAAACATTGACGATCGAACCATGCACGAAATTTATCTGTGGCCATTTGCGGATGCCGTTAAAGCCGGTGCAGCTGCTGCCATGTGCGCATATAATATGGTTAACAACTCATATTCTTGTCAAAACTCAAAGCTCCTTAACGGTCTTTTGAAGGACGAGCTTGGATTTGAAGGATTTGTCATGACTGATTGGATGGCAGCCAAGTCTGGTGTCGCGAGCGCACTGTCTGGTTTGGACATGATGATGCCCGGCGAAACAACTCAGCTCTCTGGAAAGTCGTACTGGGGTAGTGAACTTACCAAAGCTGTGGCCAACGGATCGGTGCCCATCACTCGTCTCGATGACATGGTGACAAGGATTCTGGCGTCGTATTATTCGGTTGGTGTCGACTTGACGGACTCCCAGAGGCCAAACTTTCACTCATTTTCCTCTGCAGAGTACGGCCATGAAGTCTATCTTGGGGATCAGGGACCTATAGTCAAGTACAACGATCATGTGCAAGCCATGTCAGAGTACACCAGAAAGGCTGCTTACCAGTCGTCGCTGGAGGGAATAATCCTTTTGAAAAATGACCATCAGGCCTTGCCTTTGAGGCACCCACGAAGTATCAGCATTTTGGGATTAGGGGCGGCCCCTGATCCAGTTGGTGCGAACTGCGCTGCAAATATGGACTGCTCAAACGGCGCAATGGCAATGGGATGGGGGTCAGGAACTGCCAACTTTCCCTATCTCAGCACTCCTTTAGAGGCAATTACAGAGGAGGCAATAAAGCGAGGTATTTCAGTCACCTCTAACTTTGAGACCTTTGAAAATCCGTCAGACCTTTGGAAAGATGCTGCTTCAAAATCTGATGTCAATATTTTGTTTGTTCTTACTGATTCCGGTGAAGGATTCACTGAAATTGATGACAACTTGGGTGATCGCAAAAACTTTACGCTTTGGCACAACGGCGAAGCTCTCATCAATCATGCAGCTGCTACACACAGTAACAATGTAGTTGTGGTTAGTTCAGTTGGTCCTGTAGATATGGAGGGTTGGATTGAAAATGAAAACATTACGGCTGTTTTGTTTACTGGTCCATCTGGACAAGATTTTGGCAATTCTGTGAGCGATGTTCTTTTTGGAAAGTATAACCCATCAGGTCATCTTCCCTTCACAATTGCAAAAAATACGGCAGATTATGAACAAATTCTCACTAGCCCACCTGAAGAAATTGATCAAGCCGACTGGTATCCGCAAGACAATTTTGACAGAGGACTACTCATCGATTACCGCTACTTCGACAAAGAAAATTTAGGGGTTCGGTTTCCGTTTGGATTTGGTCTTTCCTATACTACCTTTGAAATCAAGGATATCAATGTGAAACAGGTAGGGTATGTTTTTACTGAGCTACCGTCGCCTCCAAAATACACCCAAAAACATCTTCTCAATGCTCACTTTGAGCTAAACAGGACGCTAATGGTTACACCTGAGAACTTCACCAAGTATGGCTCTGTAATTTATCCGTGGGTTGATGATGCAGCGCTTCTTAATCCAGTTGGAAAGTATACGTTTCCAGACGGTTACAGTGCCATTCAGAAGAAAGAGCCTAATTTGAATGGAGGTGGTATTGGCGGAAATCCTGCACTTTGGGCTACTAAATATATTGTGGAAGTTTCGGTTGAGAATACTGGCGAACTTCCAGGAGCATTTGTCGGCCAGCTATATCTCTCCTTCCCGGATCCTGAAGGACCATTTCCTACCCCACCAAAACAGCTTCGTGGGTTTGAAAAGATTGAGCTAGAGCCCAGTAGTCTGACGACAGTGCAATTTCCACTACTGCAAAGAGACTTGTCAGTGTGGGACACCACATTACAACAGTGGATTGTTCAAAAAGGAGAATACAAAGTTCATGTTGGCTTATCATCTCGTGACATTCAGCAAGTAGCTGCTTTTATAATTAGTTGAATATAACATTTATTTGTCTTGAATACTTTCTGATTGTTTAAGATGCTAAATTTGCTTCAACCGGGCTTACCCAGTCTGAGCTCACCACCCGATAGATGTAAAACGAACCTTGATATATGTCCCCAAGGTTATATCTTCCACGCATCACAATTTTTTGCCCGTTGACATTCTGTTCCAACACATCACACACAATATTCCCATCATTCATGTAGACCACTTGATCCACAACCGCAGTGTGATCAGGGTCGCCAATTACAAGCTCCCGAGTAACTCTGCCGTTTGAATACGACCTTGCTCGGCAAAGATAAAATTGAATAATATCACCGCGTCTGATTTTATCTCGGCTTGCCAAAACTTGATGATTATTATTGTGGTAAACGACCGGTCCAAAGGTGGTTCCTTGCGGTAAAAAGCACTGTTCGCCTGTTCCGTACTTTATAGCATCTCTTGCAAGTGTCCAACATTCACCGTTACCTACGCAAGTTCCAAGCCTTTCAGCAGCCCAATCAGCCACCAAGTTGCCATAATGTTCCTGATTCATTATCAGCTGTCTGTCACTAAGCATTTTCGGTGGAGGGCTCAGAGATAACGTAAGCTGCAATGTATCTAGTGGATCATCTTCTTCCCACTGTAAATGAATAAATAAAACACACAAAGTTTCTGGAATCCGCACCGCCAACTTCAAATATCGATGAGCTCCTAGATAGCCACGACTGGCGGACCAGTTTTTGTTGGTGAAATAATGTGGAATTCTGGGTGGATTGTGAGCAAACCATCCAGATTGTAATTCCTATTCAAAATTTTTAGGAAAAGATGGTGGAAGCTGGTTAATGATATTTTGCTGCATGTCACTGCGACGCTCGTGAGTATACTCGTGCGCCTGTGGCCTTGTTGAATAATCGACCACTGGAGGGCCCACATTTGAAGCTGTACCAGTAGGCAATGGAGAATGAGCCGGCGAGTTATTTTTGTTTTCTTGCTTAGCAGCACCGCTTCCTAACAAAGCGGCCTTCTTTTTCGGAACTGGAGGTGCAAACTTTTTAGCTGGAACTGGTGGCTTGACCTTGGGCTTTGGGGATATCACCTCTACATTATTTTCTGGTGTAATGACATTTTGAACATTTCCCATTCCCTTGCCTCCCTTCATACGTGCAATCTCTGCAGCAAAATTATGAGAGCCAGCTGTTTGAGCTTCTGCAGGAGTTGCCTGGGATGCATTCATTTCAAGTGCCGCCACTTGCGATGACAATTGCTGGA
Organism: Limtongella incommunis; assembly: GCA_003706695.3. Lineage (NCBI taxonomy): Eukaryota > Fungi > Ascomycota > Dipodascomycetes > Dipodascales > Trichomonascaceae > Limtongella > Limtongella incommunis. The sequence goes on from PPME03000004.1 coordinate 195,436, forward strand.
CCGGTTGCGACATTTGGTCTACAGAAGAGGCTGACATCTGAGCAGCTACGGCTGGGATTGGTTTCGGTGCGACGACAGGTAGTGATTCCTGAGTGTCTGATCTACGAGGCAGCTGTGGGTGGGCAACTCCGACACTAGGAGGGGGGGCAAAGCTGTGAGGGTCTGGAAGAGCCGGTTTGGGGCTTTGCGATACACCTTCTTGGACATTATTGGCGTGCCCTCTTGAAGGGACTGCTGGCGGAGGACCTCTCACCCCCGCGTTTGGTAGAGCTGTCGTTGACGAAGATACTGCTGACTGCTGTCTTGGCAAAATTGGAGGATTTTTATCAGCATTGCTTCCGACAAATGGCCTGCCGACAAACGAGGGAGGTGGTGCAAAAGACATTGGGTCCGGCAAACTCGCCTTTGGCCCAGCTGGATCCGAGGAAGATGCAGGAAGATTTGCTTGACCGCTAGAGTGATTTGGAACGGATGGTGGACCAGGATTCGAAGCTTGAACTCCATAATTCTTGGGCTGTTGTAAAACAGGGGGACCATTTCTGGCTGGCTGCACTGGCTGCACGGGCTGCACTGGCTGCACTGGCTGCACTGGCTGAGCAGGTTGCTGGACATATGGCTGTTGAATTGTGGGCGGGCTAGGTGAAGCAACCTGTTGGCCATACTGATTCATGATGGGCTGGCCATTTTGAGCAGGGGGGTTCCCGCCAGGCTGAGACGGCTGTCCAAAGACCTGTGGAGACGGAGACTGCTGAGGATATTGATGAGGATTTGGTGGCTGCTGGCCATACTGGGGGGTCTGAGCATGCTCATACTGAGGAGGCTGAGGCTGCGTTTGGAGTGGCGGTTGCTGACCGTAGGCTGGCTGCTGAGCCGGCTGGCCGTATGCCGGTTGTCCGTATGCTGGCTGGCCGGGCGAAGCTGGTTGGCCATAGGCCGGCTGCTGCGCCGGTTGAACGGGCTGGCCGTAGGCCGGCTGCTGTGCCGGTTGAACGGGCTGGACGTACGCTGGCTGTGCTGGCTGTGCTGGCTGTGCTGGCTGTGCTGGCTGTGCTGGCTGTGCTGGCTGACCAGGCTGTGCTGGCTGTGCTGGCTGTGCTAGCTGACCAGGCTGACCAGGCTGACCGTACGCTGGCTGTGCTGGCTGACCGTATTGCAATTGTGGAGCGGGTTGGCCATATTGTTGCGCCGGTTGCCCGTACTGCGGCGCTGGCTGTCCGTACTGTTGCGCCGGTTGTCCATACTGTTGCACCGGCTGTTGCACCGGCTGCCCGTACTGTTGATGCACCGGCTGCCCGTACTGTTGTGGCACCGGCTGCCCGTACTGTTGTGGCACCGGCTGCCCATACTGTTGTTGCAGCGGTTGGTCAGGATATGCAGACACTCCTGCCTTTGGAGGCATCGGAAAGGATCTTGGATCCCTCAGCTCAGACAACGGTCTGGCCTGCACAGCGTTCTCCGGCTCCTCGTTGTTATTTGGCCGAGAACCCGATTGAAGGCCATGGGAAAGACTGAAACTGGTGCCGCCGCCGCCAGATCCAGCGTTCGCTCTGTTTCTAACACCACTGGATACACTTCCGGCAATCTTTTTGCCGTCGCTGAGTAACCCTCCGATGGAAAGTGGCATTTTTGCTTTGTTTGTACTACTCGGCAACGGATCTGTCAATGACACAAGGTCGGGAGTGGGAATAGCGGCAGCCCTGCTAATGTGAAGGAGCAGTGAGGCTGCGAGGCAAAGCCATTGCAAGTAGGAGCAGGACTCGAGAAGCATGGCGCAGAGTTCATAAAATGTAGCAAGAAGAACGTGAATGCAAATAAATGAAACGCTCCACGCATGCTGCCTGCTGGCTGGAATTTTAGGTTGTTCAATTTACTGCAAATGTCCAGGCTGGCCCCAACGGCGGCGCATTGAGAACCGCAAAATAGTCCTTGAATGCGAGATGCAGATTTTGACAGCTAACGGCTGCGCAATTGCAACCAGGTAAAGCTCCTTGCGTTCGCAGACACCAGCTTGGTGGAAATCGCTCTCATCGCTGAGTGACGCGCCGTGTCGACCGCCGCAAGGCTGGGGATTCACTGAAACACTCATTTAACGTTCAATTAGCATTTAATGAGCCCCTGGGCTGCCAATGAGTCAAATACACTTAGAGGATACCAATGACTTGAGTTTGTCTCAGCACTGTCGAATGTGTCAAAGTATCCTGGAAACAGACAAAGCATCGGCACCATCGCCTGTCTGTGCAAATGACACATGCAATGAGCTAACTAAATCTTTGCAGATTGCAATAAGGGCACAGCAAATGGCGCCACTGAGAAAAATAGCTCCTACAACAATGAAATTGTAAATTTCAACCCAGGCATCACGCATCTACAAAGCGTCGGGAAAGCCGGTGAAGTGTGGAAAAGGCACAGTAACGAATTGCCATAAAGGCAATCTATTGAACCAAGCGAAATCAGGAGCCCTAGTTACAAGGAATATAGCATTTTAAAAAATATGACACTTGCACCGAACTGCGGACGCTCCGACTGCCGCTCCACAGCCGTGATGCCCGTTGAATCCGCCCCGTGCTTGATCCCAGAAAGGCATCACTCGCACCGTTACTACAATTATTCAGCAAGCACTGACGTGATTCGGAGTACTAGTGTTTAATTACCAATCGGCTACATTATAAATAGGGAGCCGGTAACTGCTGCTTTTTCCTCTGTTCCCAACTATTCAACTGTAGAATGCCTTTGTCCAACAATCGCCTGCTTTACTTGAAACCTGTAGCTGCTGGATTGCCAGTGGTGGGTGAGAATTATCGATTTGACAAACATCCTTATGATTTAACTCTTCCAGACAACGGTATCATTGTGAAACTTTTGTATTCTTCAATTGACCCTTATTACAGAGGTAGATTTGTACCGCTGTCTACCAAGTCGTATTCTGCACCGTATGTTCCTAACGAGCCATTGAAGGGTAGATCAGTTGGAGAAGTTACTGAGTCTAGCTCTCCTGAATTCAAGGTAGGTGATAGCGTGCAAGTTGATAACCAATTTCTCTCAGAATACATTGCTGTCGCTCCAGAGGAGCTGCATCTCGTACGCAAATTACCTCAAGACTCGAGCATTCCGAATTACGCTTACTTGGGGACATTTGGAAGTACAGGACTCACAGCTTATGTTGCTGTTCATACGGTTGGCCAGGTGAAGAAAGGGCAGACCGTTTTTGTTTCTGGAGCAGCTGGAGCTGTAGGGCTGATTGCTGTTCAGCTTGCCGTTCTTGCAGGGGCAACGGTAATTGGCTCAACGTCCTCACAAAGGAAGATTGATCTTTTGAAGAAGGCGGGAGTTCACCATGCTATCAATTACAAAACCCAATCGCTTGATGAAGAGCTCGCTAAAGCTGCTCCAAACGGCATCGATGTGTACATTGATCAGGTAGGAGAAGAAACACTGGACCTTGCCCTCAAAAACTCCAACTTCTATGCAAAGTTTGTAGAGGTTGGTCAAATTGCTACGTACAATGCTACAAGGGGTTACGAGTACAAATATCTAGGAAGAATTGTGCAACGCTCCCTGACGCTGAGAGGTTTTGTTAGCCGAGACAAGCTCGCATCGTACGATGAATACTACAATTTCATTACTTCTTACTACAAGGCTGGTAAAATCATTGATGAGTATGATATTCGCGAGGGATTACAGAGTGGAGAGCAGGCTCTTTTGGATCTCTTCAGCAGCAAAAACAATGGCAAGCTTTTGGTCAAGTATTAGGGGGTACTCACGTCTATTATTAGTAGTTAACTTAAACATTATCTGGAATAAATTCGCCGTGAACACTTTTCCATCCCCCCCCCCGCATTGTCGGTAATTAAGGTGAAAATTGCCGATGCACAGTGCTATCAACTTGTCGGTCGTAGCTTTGCAATCAATGAATGAGCGGCTGCTATCCAATGCCGACATCTAATACTGGTTTGAAGCATGTGCAAGGGTTAGCAACCACAAAATCTTAAAATTGCCCATTTCATTGTAGCAGCATTTGTTATAAGTTGTGTCGAATTTTACAACTATTTTGATCCAGCAACAGATAACGAGCGATCAGACAAAAAGAAAGTCCTACTTTTGAAAAAGCAAGTACAAGCTTAAACCCAAAAGAGTAACTGAATCACCCCTTATACAGCAGTTGCATTGACATTCTCAGCAGCCTTTTCAAGAAGACGATATGCACTGATAACGGGACCTCCTCAAGAAAACGATATGCACTGATAACGGGACAGCCGATAATCAGTCCCAAAAAATTACAGACTGCATCCTGGTGGTCGCTTGGAAATTATCTGGCGGTTATCACAATTCTTCGGCGATAGCCCTTGAAATTCCCCGAATTGGCGTGTAGCAGTTAGAGTGAAGATGGTAACCGCCGGGCGTAGCATTTGATACAAAGATAGGCGACGGCTATGGCAGAGAATAAATAAGGAAGCCAAAGTGCCCTGTCGGAGTATAGCACTTTGCCTCTATACTTCATAAACCCATTGACAATGACTGACTACGAAAAAATCTGGCTTCCAAAGATTGCCGAAGAGCAAAAGTACAGGGATTCAACCATTAGACCTGAGTTTGGCCTAAAGGAACTTCCGTCAAAGGATCTGTTGTATGTCTATGATATTCCTGAAAAATCCGGTGTGTTGAGCGCCAAGGAATTGGAGATCACAGAGACTCCAGCAAGTGCACTTGCCAAAATCATTGCTGAAGGAGCTCTTTCTGCTACCGAAGTTTTGACCGCTTTTGCCAAGCGCGCAACCATTGCCCATCAGTTGACCAACTGTGCAACTGAATTTATGCTTGATGACGCTTTCGCAAGAGCCAAGGAGTTGGATGAGTACTTTGCGAAAAACAATAAGACTGTCGGTCCTCTTCATGGTGTCCCCATGTCTGTCAAGGAACACATTGCCGTTGGCAACAGGAAATGCAATGCTGGCTACGTTGCTTGGATTGATCAGAAGGTAGAAGATGATTCCTTGATTGTTGCTGCAATGAAAAAGGCTGGTGCCGTATTCTTTGTAAGAACCAATCAGCCTCAGTCCTTGATGCATCTCGATTCAAGTAACAATATTTATGGCACTACAGTAAACGGTTTCAATCGACTGCTTTCTGCAGGTGGTTCTTCTGGTGGAGAAGGTGCCATTCTTGGAATGAAGGGTTCTCCTCTTGGCATTGGTTCCGATATTGGAGGATCCATTCGCGCTCCTGCCGCTTTCAATGGTTGCTTTGGCATGAGGCCAACTGCGCAGCGACTTTCTGGTAAAGGTGCGATGGCCCCAGGCGGTGGCCAGATTTCAATTGTACCAACTGTTGGTCCATTTGGACAATCGCTTGAAGACATTGAGCTCTTCATGAAAACATATGTTGATCAAGAACCATGGAAAGACGACATCACCGTTTTCCCAATCCCATGGAGAACAGTGGAACCAACAAAGGACATCACTATTGGTATAATGTATAACGATGGTACCGTTACGCCACATCCTCCAATTCTCCGTGGCCTCGCAACTGCCGAAAAGAAACTCAAAGAGGCTGGTATCAAAGTTGTTGAGTGGGAACCGTTCTATTGCGAAGAGCTCTTTCAAATGGCTTTGGACCTGTACTTAATTGATGGAGGAAAGGCTTGTAAGGCTGTCTTGGCAGAATCTGGTGAGCCAATACACCCTTTGACACAGCTCTATTTTGATGTTTCCACCGGAGAACAATCTGTTGCTGTCAACCAACGGCTCAACTACGAGCGCGACACATTGAGACAAAAATATCATGATGCAATGAAAGCCCGGGGAGTTGATTTTATCCTTTGCCCAACCTATGGTGGTACTGCACCAATCCAGGGTACACCAAAGTACTGGACCTATACTGCATTGTGGAATATTCTTGATATGCCAAGCACTGTCTTTCCCACTGGTCTGTTTTCTGATCCAAAGTTGGATCCTGTTGCTAAGGACTTCAAGCCATTGAGCAAAAGAGATACTATTGAGCAAGCCGCTTATGAGCCTGAAAAGCTGAAAGATGCTCCAATTGCTCTTCAGTTGGTAGGCACACGTTACATGGATGAAGATGTCATCGCAGCAAGCAAGATTGTCTATGATATTATCAAGGAGTAGATTGAATAGAAGAATATGAGATTATAAGTTTTTAAAGAAATAACAGATGCATTGGATCCGTGATAAATTTTTATTTTTTTCTGCGGGCCTGCCGACAATTTCTCTAAGGTTTGCTCTCAGTTGGCGAGATCGATGTCGTTCGCCAGGATCAAAAAATCATCGGGCCAACTAATGACAAAATATTAACGGAACACCAACGAAAGCATCTCTTATCAACTATTTATTAAATTTCACATATTAACAATTTAGCAACCTCAGTGAACCATGCCATTGGCAATGTTCTCCTCAACATATCTCCAATAAATCTCCTTACTTGACTCTCTCCACTTCTTGCCCCAAATAATCATAATGAAAAATGTAGCAATGCATGCCATGGAAATGAAGGCAGCGCAAATAAAACAGTTTTGGATACCCATGTTGGTGATCCATGGAGTGATACCATAACCGATTGCGAATGACATGATGTTTCTAATGACAATGACAGTTGGCATACCATCACCAGCCAATTCTCGGTAAGAATCAACAAGATAGTTGACAGAGGAAGCACAACCAATAACTGATGAGAAACCAAGCAATCCCATACCGATGACTGGAGCAATCCAAGGGGTTTTTTGAGCAGCACAGACTCCCCACATAATAAGACCAACTGGACAGATAATGAGATATGGCAGATAAAGCCACAAACGATCTTCGGGTTCCGAAACACCGCCCCTTCTCCTTGCAATCTTGATCTTAATCCAATCTCCTAAAGGACCTGTATAAACGAAGGTAAACATGCATCCAATAATTGGGGCAATATAGGTAAGACCAACGCTTGCAGCAGAAAATCCATACTGGTCAGTTAGAATGAGAGAAGTGGTAGCGTTCAAAACATTGAACCAAACAAGAGAGGCACCGTAGGCAAATCCAGACCAAAGCACAACTGGGAAACGAAGCATGGTTATGGACCTCCACATCATGATATGTACCTTGAACGGTCTTGGCTTGTCGAGAAGTGCAAGCTTCTGTCGGTATGTTTTCATTCTATACTCAACAGTATTGCCGGTCTCAACATCAACGGTATGAATATTGGAGACGGCCTTCTCGACGTTACTTGGATCGCCATTGCGATCAATAATCGAGCTGTTTGGTGAGTCCTCAACCAAGTCCTCAGCGATAGAGTTTCTTGAAAAGTTGGTCTCCTCAGTAATAAAAAACATTGCAACAAGACAAACAGCGCCAAAAATTGCACACCAGTATAAAACCCATTTCCAACTTTGACCATCATTGATGAAACCTGCAACAAGAGGGGCTATGAAATTGGAAAATGGTAGGAAGAAAGCATACACGCCCATGTATCTACCTCTTTCGTGCTCGAACCAGAGATCAGAAATTGAAATCTCACACAAGGACTCAATTGGTGCACCCAAAAGTCCTTGGAGCAGTTTCGAACCGATCCACTCACCGTTACTTTTAGTATAAGGAGCCCAGACCATGATCATGGTAGTTGCAAGCATGGAAAAAAGGTAAATAGGACGCTTTCCATATTGCAGGGCAAGAGGCTGCATGACGAGGCATCCAAAACCAAAAAACAAAAACATGACACCGGTACCCTGATTGAGCTCTGACAATGATAGAGCTGGCTGAGCAACGGTGATTGGAGTCAAAATGGAGTAGATGGCAGCCGATGGCACACCAATACCCATAGCGTAAACAACCATCGAAAACATGGAGAGATATTTACGTTTCAAAGACCAATTCAGTGGATCATCTGGATCATTTGATGGAGCAGGAATAAGCACGATATCTTTCTTGTGAGATCCCTTTAGATCACCATTGAGATCAACAAGATGGACGGTACCTGGAACTTGGTTGTAGTCAATTTTAACCATGTTTGAGACGTGAAGGAAATGTTGGGCGCATTCCTTTCTTTTATATATCAATCTAGAAAAGCAACCGTTATCCGTCGCCTATTTTCAAACTAATTTACAAGGTGTTTGATAACGAGAGCAACAATCAGCAAGGCGCTTATCGCTGGTGAAACCATGTAGTATCATCCATATCTAAATGCAGTGCGCTTAAATCTGTCCATGCTAGACTCGCGATCATCTCTTATCTGGATATCCAAATAAGGCTCTTTTCTTGCAATGCATGTCTAGAGAAGCAACCGCTGTGTATCTCCAGCAAGACATGCAGCCAGTACGATCTGAAAAGCAAGTGATCCGTTAAGTCCGTCTTGGCTGCTCATCAGATGGGCATGTGGAAACACTGGAAAAGTTACTGCAATCAAATTTCAACGGCAGCTAATAGTTGAGCTAAACTCATGTACAGACAAATAGACGAACCCACCGCGAGCTCTCTGGCCAGGAGAAGTCAATTAAACGGCTATCTACGCCTGGTAGCTTCGGGAAAGCTCTCTAATCAATGCGCGATGGCTCACTGATAAGACAACGACAATCCGCCTCCCTTCTGCAAAAACCAGGGCAACAAAATTGAAGGAGTTAGCGAACATCTACTAGGAGTACACACTGCAAACTTTAGGAAATTGATTTTGCTAACTGATTATACGAATTAGCTATCTTCCAGCGGTATCTTTGGTTTCTTCCAATACTAATTATGACTTACACATCCTTGAAAACGGGCTTCACCAGGCTGTGCTCCCAAAGAGGAAAGCTCCTTTGAGGCCGTAAAAAAGCCCCTGCTCTCCACAGTGCGAGATATTGGCACGGGATTTTGGATTTGAATTGTGGCTATTTTGACCATCAGAACGACTGGCACTTACACGGTCCTTGCAGTGCTTGTCGGGTTTGCAAATCCATGAACTTAAATCTGGTGAGTGTCAATGCTACACTCTGCAGCACCACTTATCGTGACCCAAAGGGTGCTTGAAGATAGGCGAGCAATTCAACCAATTTCCTAACATAGTGAGCGGGCTTGCCACAGTGTGTAACGAAAGTGAAATTGTTCCACTAATTTCTTGCAAGATTAATGCTAAATCATAATAGAAAAACAGTCTGCTTGCAAATGTTACCGAAACATTATCAAGTCACCTTTTTGCGTAGTGTCTTGAAGTGAGACAATGATGCTGTGCGTACCATACCAAGGCACACTATAGACCCGAGAGAAATTGCATTGAGAAATTGCATTGCTGACTGGACTACAGATACAACTGGGTGCATATCGGCATGACATACGTACTGTTGGTGCACGTAAACGCTCGCCAACTCACGTTGATGGCATCAAAAATATCTATACTTAGCCAATGCCCCACGAGCCATTTCAATGAACCCAACTTTATTACCAAAATAAGCCGTCGTCGGTGATTGTCGGGGCCTAATTCTTGTCGGCGGAGAGCATTATCACAGGCATGCATGAGGGGTCTTCTATGTCATAATCCAAAACCGGTGTGTCTTTGAGACCGATAAGGGGTGCGAGTCATCCAGGAGCCATCAACTATTTTGCTCGGTCAGTGAACGGCAGTAGTTTCCCCCGAGAACTTTGCAACGAAAATCTTAATTGTCGGCGAAGTAAATGAGCAAAACCCCGGCCATAATTGCCCATCAAGTTGACTTGGGGCTGAATAAGGCACACAAGAACAGCCGGTGAGAACATACTGGTCGCTGAAACGACACCCATCTTCATCAAAATCGCCATGTATTAAAAACGAGGTCGTTTAAACAGGACTTAAAAGCATAATATTGCTAACCTGACATTTGCGTCAGTCCAGTAAATGCTGATAATGCTGTCTTTGGCCAGTGAGCTTTTGGTTGTTTCAACTGGGGCATCACTGTCAGTGCGCAAGGTGTTGTGGAGCAGTATTCGGAGAGTAGGCGCTTATAAAATGCCGGCATCGTCTCTGTTGTTCGTCTGCAGGAGGTACACTGACAGCTGGCAATCGAAATTGTTACAGCAACTCATTTGATGAGATGCTAGCCCCTAGACTCTCGAGCCAGCACAAACCTGAAATACTATCGCCACATATTGGAGGTTAAATCAATTTATGTGTTCATTAGATCTAGAAAATAAATAAATAGTTGCCTTGTGCGTTTCACCAGCCTCTGGCATGGTAATTGAAATCCAGGTTATTGCTGTCTTCCATCTCATGTTTCCATTCATCTTCCTCGCTAGGGTTAGGCAATGTCGCAGAAGACTGAGCTCTAGGCATTCTGACCAGTGATGGAAATCCACGCTTCAGCTGCATTCCTTCCTGTCCTGAGCCACCTGAGCCTAATCCATTAACGCTGGCGGAAATGGACTCATTATCAGTATCGTCTGCACTGCTGTTATTAAGAGTGTCTCGGCGGGACAAAGCTGGCGCATTCCTTCGAGAAGATGTCGAGTTATTGGAGGAAGTATTGGCAAGGTTTGACAAGTTGGCAGCAGATCTTGATCGCAGATACACATCTTGCCTTTCTGCGAGCATATTTTTACGCACAGATTCCGAAAGTTCCTGTGAAATCATAGTTCTACGAGCAGTTCTGGGTGACATTGGTACTGGGAATGATTCATGTGAACCGACAATATTGCCAACCGATCCAGTCGCTATTGGCGGGGTGCCAGTGAATCGAGCAGATTGCTGTGAGTCCTGTCGTCGGTTTGGTGGACGTCGATTTGTTAATGACGATGACAGTGCGTCATTGTCAGCTCCAACGGCGCGCATTTTTTTAGGCAGACTATTAGCATTTTGAGGGTGTTGCGCATTTTGTGCATTTTGTAACTGGTACGCTTGTTGCAAAACCTCCGGCTTGTTCAATAGCAACGAACTAAGCAAGGAAGGCTTTTTCAACTGGCTCTTTGTGTTTGCTTCCTCAATGTCTCTCGCGTACAAATCAGATTCGTCAAACTCTGAAAGCTGATCCGACTCGTCCTCAACTGAATCCCAGTCTGAATCATCATTAATATCTTCGTCGGCAGCTTTTGAGGGGCTATTTTTGAGCTTGGACGACTCTAGCTGCGATGGTCCGTGCGTAGAGCCATTCGTGGAGAGGGAGTTGGCCAGCTCAGCATCAGAGGGTGAGGATTCAATATAGAACATTGACGATTTTGGCTTTGTGACTTTTGCACCGGTTGCTGCTGCAGAGCTGCCGGTAGCGTTGTCGTTGGCTTTTTTGAGAGGCTGGAGTGGAGAGATCTTGGGCTTGTTCAAGAAGGACGATCTGCTGTAGACCGACACAGAGGACTGCTGTGGATCGAATCCTCGGACGACCGAAGTAGCATTCCTATGGGCTTGCGTCAAACGGCCAGCATCTACAGACGATGATGCGAAATCCTGATTATTAGTTGTGGTGCGTGTATTTGCTGGATGATGCCTGTCGTCGTCCGCGTCATAGCCATCCGAATCAGTATCCTCGTCTGTGTCGGTTGAGCTCGAGACATCGTCGGACGATTCTACTTCGTGAAATCGTTTACCTGCGCTGCTTTGCGACTGGTTGTTTGTACTTGATGCAGATCTGAAAAAAAGCGACGGACGCGACTTTCGCGAGGGCATTGCTGAAGACGACGAGGCCGTGGGCGATGTGGCGGCGGTAGGCGGGGCAGTGCTCGCTGTGTGTGCCGGCCGTGATGTTGGCGAAGTGGCTGCAACCGCCAGAGACGATGACGGTCGGGTCAGCACGGTGGGAATGCCAGCAACCTTTTGAGATGCAACAGATCTGTGATTACTAGAATTAGCGGATCGGTGTGAACTTTCGTACTGAGCCTTGTTTTCCTCCAGGTTCTTTCTAATGTTGCTAAACACAGAGGTCAGGGGGCTCGACACTTGGTGAGGGTCTGGGGAAGCGGCCGCCGGCGGCGATAATGTCGCTGCAGAATTCTCTAAATCGGTCACAAACACTCGCAGCTTGTCAATGACGTTGTCTGACGGCGCGGAGGAGAGCATACGCCACGCCATGTTTTCAAGTCGTGTTCCATTGTCAATGTTTGCTGAGCATTTGGAAACCGCCGACCAAAAGCCCTGGAGACGCTGGAACTGGCTTACAGAGTCTTCGTCTGCGCGGTGGCCCAGGTCCACAGTGAACGTCAGGGTCACCTTATTCATTTGCTCGTCAGATGCTATCTCTTGTCGCAGTTTGCACGCTGGAAAACAGATAATTTGCACTGGCCGGTTGCGTGTGGGGCTTTGGGCTGTTAATAGTGGAGGTGATGGTTGGCCGTTTGTCGAGCTCCGCGAATGTGCAAGGTGTAGATGGAAAGCAAGGGTGTAGACAAAATCAAAATTGACGGCTGGTGCAATAGCTCAAGGTAAGCAAGAATGCAGATGCAAATGCCTTTCCAGTTTCGCCGACCAGTCACTGGGTCAAAAAATCTCTGGTCACGGGCTATTTGAGAAATGTTTTTTTTTACGGAGTTCGCTGCCTAGAATGTATATAGGTCGAAACCCCACACCGGACGGGCACGTTGCAGCAAGAAAAGCGTTGGCGGAGCGGACACAAGTCCGTGAACAAAAATCAGCGAGGACAGCTGGCTGTCAGCGCGTGCCCCGGCGGCCCTCTTGAGCCCTTTAAAAAGCTCCGTATATCCTCGGGCATTGCTCGTACCAAAACGACATGCCTTACATAATATGCCCCAGGCAATCCATGTCACCCGTTCCGCCTTGTCTGGCGGGCTGAGAATACTCGCCCATGTGATCCATGTGATTGAATATCTCGGTGCCGTTGTTACCCAGCAAAGGTGGGCCTGATCTGGACCTGTCGCACCGCATCTCACACAAGGAGCAGTGGATCGCGACCCGGTGAATTTGCCGGCCCATCGTTGTCGCTGCTTTTTCGGCGGTCGCCGTGTCTGCCTTGTGGCTGCCTGTCGGCAAGCGGAGTGTGTCACATCATATTCACTCCGCAGCTTGGTTGCTCCATTCTGGTCCCCGCAACAACGAAAACTTCCCATATTCTCATCGTATCATTATCGTCCACGCCTGTGGGACGCGCCCAACGACATGTTTCTGCCATTTTGTCTGACGCCATGTGCCAGCTGTTTTAGCCTACTCGTCACACCCAAATGCTGAGATGAAACCCACAGGGGTTTGCATCGCCCGCTAACGCCAGGCAAAATCTAGCCTCAAACCCGCTCACAGATTGACGACTGCCACTGTAATGAGTATCTAGTGAACTATAAATTAAATAATGGCACGGTGCTGCATTTCCTTTCCACCTCCCACTTTACTAGCAGCAATTGCATGGTAGCTAGGCTGTCGCTGCTCACCTTCGTCCTGAGCCCTTTGTCGTTGAAGGAAGCTTCAACGGAGCTTTCAGCACCGCAAACATGGCAGCAGTGTCGGCTGTAATACCCCATTTTGCCTTGTCGCCTTGATTGGCCTTTCTTACTGAGCATCCCAGAGCCTTGAAAAGCTCGGCAACTTGAGAATTCTTCAGCGAAAACTCCTTGCTCAGTGGAGAAATGTAAGTGACGTATCCATCGAGTCTAAGTAATAATGCCATCATTGCACATAGAATTTTGGTTTCACCCATAGTGTCGAATCGGTAGTTGTGCTTCGAGCCTGGCCTCAAGATCGCATATCGCTCCAATATTCCGGTAATCAAAAACGGAGGAACATTAGGAAGCTCTCCAATTAACTTTTCCTTCAGTTTGTGTGCGCGTCGCTGACTGAAGACAATGTTCAAAAGTGCGAGATATATCAGTATTCTCATCTGCTCTGTAGAAGTTATGCCGCTGATGCGCGACGCAATCATGTCTGAGTCAAACGATCCCAGCCAGTTCTCCTCCAAATCCTTGAGACGAGCATCTTCTCCCGCAATCGCCAGCAGTCCAGATACATCCATACAATCAAGCTCGCCCAATGAGACAATACTATCCAGAGGATAAATCTCCTCAACATTATGTGTAGTGGCATTGTATTTGGGAATGGGACGGTTCTCCTCAATCTCTCTCTTGTTGGCTTCTCTCTCCTTAGCCATATTGGCAGTCGCCTCGTTTACCGAATCAACAATCGCCAACTCATTGTCCTCCAACTTTTCGGCGTCAATTCGATTTTTCTCGACGTCGAGAATGGCCTTCTTTTGCTTACGATTACCGAATGCTTCTCCCAATGCTATTTTCTTGTCCATGTACGACTTTTTGCTAGAAGCATGTTGTTTTTCCTCGTCGGCCTCCTCTGCTCTTCGTTTGCGCTTCACAACCCCTTCAACAGCAAACCGCGGCGCAGATTGAAGCTTGAGAGAGTTTGTTTTCTTGTTGTATAGCCCAACGCTGTAATTTGTCGATTTTGCGCTCGTCTTTCCACTAAACAGGATCGTCTTTGATGAGCCACTCAAAATCACCGAGTCTCCGGTGCTCGACATATCAAAGAAAGAGTGCGAATCGGTATCAAGACCACCAAATGTAGCAACTGCAACATCACCAAGTTTCGTGTTCACCGCTTCAATTTTGACTGTCATTTGTGGTGATTTTGTTGAAACGAATGGAAAACCACTCACATTTTTTCTCGATCGATTTTTTTCACAAAAAATTATGTAAATATTACATAAGCACATCAAATTCAAATAAATCTTTCAGCGTTTAGTTGACTGATACATGGTATGGCTATGGATTACTACTCGGTTCTAGGTGTTCCTAGAGATGCTGATAACGAGACCATTAAAAGGGCATATCATGCTGCATTGTTGAGGAACCATCCTGACAAATTCAAACAACTGGGTACCACATCTTCCCCAGCCACAGTAATGGCATTGAAGGAGGCATATGAGGCGCTCACCAATAGCAATTCAAGGGTTGTGGTGGATGAAAGCTTGCAAGATCTGGAGGAGGCTATCAAAATGGCAGATATTGTGGATTTGTCGATGCTAATAGAATCAACAGACTATTGGTATCGGGATTGCAGATGTGGACAGGACAAGGCTTTCTTGGTTTTTGTCGACGATTTGGAAGCCAACATTGACATTGGCGAAGTAGCTGTTCAGTGTAGTGGATGCTCATTATGGATCAGAGTTCAATATGATGTCGACGATCAGAGTTCAGACAGTTCAGATGATGTTGACGGGTAGCCTCCACTGATTTTGGTCACAGTTCAGTTCTCAATACCAGAATCTCAGCGAGGCGCATCACTTTCACAGAATGCTATCTTGCAACTTATGAAACGAATTTTATTCATGGATTCAATGCTGCTGCAATCCATGGCTCGCCATCAGTAGAGGTAGATGGTAACATGTATTCCAAATATTTGGATTCATTCTCAAGTTGCCAGAGTGCTAAACTCTTAGCGACTATGGAATCCTCACACGCAGAAATACCCACAACACTTGGACTTACTTTCTTTGGCAGTCTTTTCTTTGGCAGTCTCGTCATAGATATCAAAGTCTATTGTATTTATAATATTTTCCCACCCTTAACATTAACATAAATTAATCCATCTCATAGTCTGTAATCCAGCCGTCCAGTACCTTCCTCAGCTTATCACCATTCCAAACCAGATGCATATTGCGAAACACCTCCTCGTTAGGTTCTCCAAAGCTGGCTCGCGACTGTGGCATATCAATATTGTAGAGTTGTATTACCCCATCATCACTCAAGGCAGCAAAGACCGAAGGAGACAGTATCTGCAACCCACGATATCCTATGCAAGAATAGTAGTTACTGTAGCCCTGATATTTCACAAGCTCAGATTTGGCATAGCGAATGTCATAAGACATGAGAGTATCTTTGCAGCCCGCCACAATTAAAACATGCTCATCTACAACCTGAAGCTGAGCAACTGCAGAGGGATGGGTAACAACTGGCACCTCGTGCTTTTTTCTGTCATCTGTCATGAATACGTCTCCATTTCGAAGACCAATGAAAAGTCTGTTCAAATGGGTGGTGCAATAGTGAGCTGCCAAAACATCGCTCTCCGTCACGGTGGCTTTCCAATCATCAGCCATTTTGAGATTTATCGAGTAGAAACGTTCGTGTGACCCGATTACAAACCGCTTTGTATCACTATAAGCGGCACAAAATGCCGAGGTCAGGTGTGTGGACGGTTTGAACGCAGCATACGAGTCTTCGTAAAACATACGCGGCATGCCAGAGTCGTCCACATATATGCGTAACCCAGCTCTAGGTTCAAAAATTTCAATAATATGGGCTCCAGAGTCCAGCTCGACCTGTATCCGTTCATCATTTCTGTTCGATTGATAGCCGGTATATAGGTAGGAGTTTGGCTCCAGCGAGTCTTCATAAAATTCGCTGACAGTCTGACAACAGGCACCAACATAGCGATTAATGTGTTTTGACCATATGTATGCAGAAAATGTATGCTGGGTGTGCTTGCTGTTTGTTTGCTTGAACTCGCTCAAAACGCTAGACTCAAAGTCACCGGAGTTCCCACTGATTTGACGATCCAGCACATAATTCATCTGGTACAACCGCTTTGGTCGTGCAGATACGTTGTGCTCTTGAAAATGTGTCCGCCGTTTCGCCTTCCGGTCGTTATTTGAGATTCTGGCCCTAGAATACTCAGCCATGCCGCTCGACGACTGACCAGCTCCAGTTATCGCAAAATAGCGACGGCGCGAAGCGTCCCAATAGAACCCTGGTAGTTCAGGAGGATTGGCCATCTGCGTGCATAAGATGTCAAAGTTTTTTTCGCTGTCTCGACTTGATAGATAAGTACGGAGTGACAAATTCATATCCGCATAAGCAGGGATGGATTGCAAGCTAATTGCAAACAATGGGGCCGACACCATACCATTATTTGGTTGCTTTAGTAACCTCTAACGTTATAAATAAAAGAATTTATTTCCAGAATTTAGTTTACTGCTATTGCTACAATTTGGTTTTTCGTTATTGCTACATAAACTCATGTATTGCACCACCCTAAAAAATTCGATGAGACGGGTAATGAGTGTCTATGCCAGATGACGAGGCCAGACGGCCAAAGATAGAGGTCTGAATCAAAACTGCTGCGCGTTCAAAAGGTCTTCGTTAGCCTTCCTCAAATGCTCGTGCACGCCACAGCATTCCAGTTGCTTCCCTTTGCTTTTGCAGCGTGCTACACCAACTCATCCCACCACACCTCAGCACCCCTTCGTATGCACCTCAACGGGAAATATGACTGAAGTCGCTTCTGTGTCTGGTGCTTCAGCGTCGCTAAATGAATCCAAACTTTATGAACGTGCTCGCTCCAAATCTACCCCTGTGAAACGAGTCACCTCTCGCTACTCCTCTCGAGAGCCAATGCCGACAGACTTGAGGGATTTTGCGGAGTTGAATGGACCGAGAGATGCAAAGGATACAAAGGAGTCAGCAGCTGATGCAAAGGAGTTTCGAGATCCCAGAAGCACTGCTGATTTATCTGCTTCCAGTTTCAAAAAGAGGAGCAGATCTATTTCAAAACAACCTAATCTGCGGCCGTTCAGAAGCAACTCGCTCAACAACTCAACACCACTCGTCTCTCAGCGATCCTTATGGCAACAGCTGCTAAGAGAGCTCGATTTCACAGACACTGCATCCGAGAATAGTGGAGAGCATTTGCTGAATGTTGTGCGCATTCCAATGGCTTTGGAACGTGTGATGCTCCTGGGAATGAGTCAGTCGATTGACTCCTTTCTTTCGGCCTTTACAATACTTCCATTGAGATTCAGTTTAGCTTTCTATGAATCTGTCACTACTCGAAGACTGAGACGCTCCTCTGATCTTTACAAGGGTCTCATGCTTGTGATTACTCTTTTGCTTGTTTCACGTCTAGATATTTCAAAGGTGTACCATTACATCCGCGGGCAGGCGGCAATGAAGCTCTATGTGATGTTTTCAGTTTTGGAAATTGCAGATAAACTGTGCTCGGCGGTGGGTCAAGACATTTTGGAGTACCTATTTTACAAACCCCATAAATATCCTATCCTGCCGCTAGCGATTGCAATTGCATATTGCTTTGTGCACTCCTTTGTTTTACTCACGGAAATTGTCACTCTCAACGTGGCTATCAATTCGTACTCGAATGCTCTTCTCACTTTGCTTCTCTCAAATCAGTTTGCTGAAATCAAGGGCGCTGTTTTCAAGAAGTTCGACAGAGAAAATCTGTTTCAGCTTGCATGCGCAGACATTACTGAGCGCTTTCAGCTGCTCATCATGCTGCTAACAATTGGTCTCAGAAACATTGTAGAGGTTTCCAACACTGGCATTATTCCAACGTCGTGGGCAGGTTGGAATAGATGGCTGGGTGCCCTTTTTGGTCCAGCCTTTGTCGTTCTGCTTTCCGAAGTCTGCGTTGATTGGACGAAGCACGCATATATTGCCAAATTCAACAATATCTCAGCGTCAATATATATGAAATTCTTCAATGTTTTGGCTTCGGACTACGGTGCTGATAACCAAATGACAATTCGAAGACTTGGCCTTCCAATATTTCCCTTGACCATAGTGCTCTACAGAATGTCTCTACAGTCTTATTCCATTCTCGCGGAGACCCATCGCACAATGACTGCTGCGTCCTCGACAGCCACGACTGTATCTGCTGCTGCTACCTCCTCAACAAGCACGGCTTTGGAGGGCATCGACAAGTTTCTCAAGAGCACAATTTCTTCCTCTTCTCCTTTCTGGTCGTTGGTAAGTTTCCTCGTATTTGGTTTTCTTGTGTATTTGCTGTTACTAGTCTTCAAGCTTCTTTTGGGCAGCATCTTACTAGATGTGGCCTATAAGGTACGCTTTAACCAGGCTACGAGAAACTCTCTACCTAGTGATTTCATTCCCGCAGACAACAGCAGTCTCTACAATGCACACGTTAACGAGCAAACTCGGTCGATATTACATGATGGTAATGCTCCTCCACAACCGCCGTCATTGAAGGAGAAAAAAGACGATAAGTTGTCGACAATAACGAGATTCAGGATGGTAGCTAAAAGAATTTGGTAAAAATTTTAATATTTATTGCGTGACTACTTTACAATCTATTTTGCGACTTTTAGATATTTCAAGTCTTTTTCGTTTTACGACGACTTGCTTTTGTGTTCTCCTTCTTTGTGGAGGATGCGGATGGCTTTGATTCATCACCATTGAGCTCCTCTACCTTGCTTGATCCACTTTTCTTTTCCTTCTCCTTCTCTTTATTTTTCCTTATAGCAGACTCACGTTCCGCTTTATTGATCAGCTCCTCTGTTTTCTTGTAAAGCTTTTGCTGGGCTTCTCGCGAGGAAAGCTCATTTCTTGGCGGTCGCTTCCTGATGGCACAGTTTTGAATGTATTTGCATTCTGTATTTTCGCCCACATCAGCAGACATTACCGCATACAATATATTCTCAGCTCCTGCGCGACTCGAAAGCAAAACAAGCCACCAAAATGGCCACAAAATGAGATAAAAAACCAATCCCCAAACACTTCCAAATGAAGCAAAGCGTCTGAATGACGGAGACCTCATCATTCCAGGGTTAACAATGCAAACTGTGGTGTTCATGGGTGCTTTGTCATTTCTCACGAAAGAATTCAGTTGCTCCTGTAATTCATAAGCAAACATTGACAGCTCAAGCTTGGCAGCGCCAAAAATCTTCCACGGCGCTCTTGATGGGTATCTCCTTCGAGTCAAAAATTCTAGATCGTCTACATCATAGTCAGCCATCAGAGCAGCAACGCACGAAGTAAAAATAACTCTGACGTCTCTGTCAGGAGGCTGAACTTTGAACGACGGCTGTAGCAAATTACAGAGATGAAAGTGCCCCAGATAATTGGTTTGCAAATGGAGCTCCAACCCATCTTTGGATAGCTGACGCTCTGCTCCAACGGGCAGGGCCAATCCAGCACAACAGATGACTGTATCAAGCCTTCTAGGCGGAGAGTTGTCGAGCCATTTAGTCGCAAACTTACGAACAGACAGTAAATCTTCGAGATCAACTTCTTCTGCGTAAATCATGGCATTTTGAGTATCCTCTCGTAGCTGATGGACGTAATCCACAGTCCATTTGTCAGTTGTCGATCGCACAAGCAAAATGACCTGGGCTCCACGAACAGCCAAATTGCGTGCAACTTCTGCACCCAACCCCGAAGTTCCTCCAGTGATCATAACCACTCGTCCATGCATATCTCGCTCCCATGTGTTTGTCGGTCCTGATCGCCACCATTTGATAAGCGCAATCAGCGCCATAAGAGGAGCATATGTTTTCAGCTGCTCGTAATATGGAACAGCTGCTGTTCCGTCCTTAAGGACAGCACCAATGAAGTTCACAGGCATTGTGATCCAATCAGCTTACAGACTGTTGCCGTTATATCAAAGAACTTGTTTCGAGGACACACGAATTTCTCGTCCACAAGCAAATGGAACTGAAACTACTTTATATAAATAATTGTGCTAGCAGTTAATAACCCTATAGTACAACTATAATTTGCCTCCTGCCGATCCGTTGAACACCGACGTTCACAAGCCTCATTATCGAAAAATTGATCACGTGACATGATTTTTTCAAAATTTATGCATAACAGAATGAAATTTGTATGTAATCTTTTGAATTTTTTCTTTGCAATTATACCACCATGGACGAGTTGTTAGTTGTGACTTCAGAGAAAGAAAAGATTGCCATTAATCTTCATACTGGGTCCAAGCTTGTGACATTCAAGGATCCTGGTTGTTCGGCTCGCTCTTGCGCGGTTGGCCCGAGAAATGACATTTATAGCGTGAATAGCGGCCTGCTGTACAGGCATAAACTTGGAAACGGCACCAGCGACTTCTCCACCAAGTTCAAAGACAAATTTGTTCTTCCAGAAAAGTTCACTGCCATTGCGGTATCTTCCAATGAAATATGGCTGGCTGGTGGATCGCCGACAGGAACTCTCTATGTTTGGGAACTTGCATCCGGGGATGTTATACTGAGAGTTGAGGGGGCTCATCTGCAAGCCATCACATCACTTACATTCTCACAGGATGAAGCTCTTTTAGTAACAGGGTCTGATGATGCTAAGGTGTGTTGTTGGCGGCTCTTTGATATTATCAATGCCGACCACTCGAGTCGACCCTACAAGAAAACTTTGACACATCATTCGTTGCCTGTGACAGACGTGTTTGTGGGCTCTGGCAATATCAACGAATGCCGTATCTATTCGGTTTCTGAAGACAAGACACTTCGTATTTATGATTATGCCAATAATGAACTGCTCACTACTTTTATTTGTGAAGAAGAGATAGAGGCAGTTACTGTTGATCCCGCAGAGCGGGTTGTGTTTCTTGGCCTCAGATCGGGAGCTATTCAGAGGGTTAATCTTTACGACATTAGTAAACTCACAGGCATGTTGGAATATGTTGGAGGTGGTGGTCGTTTGATTGATGCTCCAGCTACATTTTTGAGTGAACATCAAAGTGTTGTCAAAGTGTTGGCATTTTCATTTGATTCCTCTATATTGATTACTGGGGATCACTCTGGCAATATTTTTTTGTGGGATGTTGCATCGGGGCAGGTTGTGCGCAAATTCAAAGAGTTTTCCAGTGCAGTTACAAACCTTGCGGTTGTGCAGAGTTTTTCTGGAAGCCCGTCCCCGGAAAGCATTTTCATTCCCAGATTGAAACGGGCTGTAGACAGCTCAGACAACCATTCAATATGGAAGAAGTTACCAGGAATGAATGAACCTCTGCCTTACTCAGAGGACCCTCTTAGTAGTTTTGAAGATCAACTTTCCAGGATTGGTAAAACTTCTGGAACCATTTTTATTTCCGCTGGAAAATCCACAAATAACAGTGCGAAAAATGATGAAGATTCCACCCTTTTGCATTCCAAAATTCAAAAACTTGAAGCTGATTTACAGATAATGAAGGATAACTGCGCTACGTCTGAGGATATGTTCAATGAATTATGGGGAATGTATAAAGAAAGGGTTCTCGACGAATAAGCTGGTGCAGTAACTAGCGAAGAATGAGAACGACAGCTGATAACTCTTAACTGACATAAAACTGCATTTCGACATCCGGTGTATTTATTGTGGTTCAAGAGCACCTCACTGCGCAGATTCACTTGCTACTGCTGCAGAAACAGTACTAGCTCTGCCATATACAATTACTTGATGTGCTTCTTTGAGGCGCGGTTTCCAGACTCCAGCACTGTCACCAATATCAAGAAGTCGCTCAATCACTTCGCGCTTAGTGGCCAACGTTTCAGAATCCCGCACTTCGCTGGTGTCTAGCAAACGCTCCATCACGCGTGGCCATGATAAAAGGTCACGTAAGCCCCAAGACGTTTTCACCATAGCCAGCATCACGGTAATGGACTCAGAATATTCAAGGTTAATAATCTTTTCTGCGTTTAATGCCAGAAGGTCATAAGCCGTCTTTTCTTGCATACAGTTCTCTATGGCATTGAGATTTCTTGTAACAAATGTCATACCAGTAATTGCCTCGGGTCGCTTGTCAGCTAAATAGTGTGGGCTCAAGAAAGAAACGAATTGAGGACTTTTCAGATCCCTTGTAATTCCATACTTTTCGTCCTGTGCTGCAAAATAAGCTGCGTCTTTTCTAGACAGTGTGCCGTAAAAAAGCTCCAATTCAGTTTCATAAAATGAGTCTCTTCTAGTCCATAATAAACCAATTGCATCAATTTGAGGGGTGATTTTACCAATAATCTGAGTGGAGTATTTGTTGATCAGATCTCGATAAAATTGTATCTTGTTTATGACCAGTAAAATGTCATCATCCTTCTCAATAGATTCAGTAGAGAACTGAAACAGCTCCAGCGGAAATAAAAACTGAGATCGCTGAATAAGCTCCATTAGTCGGCCTTGTTGTAAAGCATCCCCATCGTGTAGAACCTTTAGCTTTTCTGTGAACGCATGATCTGTTTCATATAGGACAGTAAAAATGTGACCTTTATATAAAACATATTCAGATAACGCATTCAGTGTTTCGGAAACAACCAAAGAGCTCTCTGACTTCTCCAGAATATTCAGTAATGCAGTAGGGATAGAAACTTCCAACTCTCGCAAAAAGTCTAATAGCGAGTCATCGAGCACCCGTTTACTAAATTGCCGAATTGCAATGACTTGGAGATCGGGATATTCCCAGGACTGAAGAGCTTCAAGCAGTTGCTGAGATGGGAGAAAATTTTGAACGATAAATTGGATATCGAAAGGACGCAAGATAGCTTCTATGAGTCGCAAAACCAGTGAGTTTTCGGCCTCGATCTGCTTTACGTACGCAATCGCTACATGCAAAACTTGAACAATTGAGCTCAGATTACGACTGTCTGCACTCGCACTGTTGAAATATGATATCGCAAGCTCAATATTGGTGCTGTCCGGATGAGTAGAATTGTCGTGGCACGCTTGAGTTAAGTTCTCAATCAATTGCGAGATGACCTTAGTAATATTTGAAGCTGAATCTGAAGTCATTGTAGACTAAATAAGTTAATAAAATACACTTTCTTTTCGGTCAAAAGAGTAGTGGCAAATTCTGATGTAGAAGCCTCCTTCGTTGTGCGCGGTATATTGCTCGCACATGAGGTCTTGTGCACCCATTTAAGTGGCGTACTAATGGCCCAGGTGTGAATCAAGACACCAGTGACGTTATTAACACCACGATGACCCAAAGGAACAAGTTAATATGAGCGTTAAAATTGTTCTATTCTAGTCTTATTGTTAAACGCTACAAGATAATTTTGCAAGTAATTTGAAGAGGAGTGGTTGTTATGTGAAAATATCAGCTATCACTTTTCAGTATAATCTTGATTATGTCAATGAGAATTAATATTACTTGGACTAAAAAAAAGAGCGCTATAATTAATTTCTAAACAAAAATTTGAAAAAAGAAAAATATTTCAAAATACCTTCAATACTTACTCTCTCTACAAAGATTTTCAGCAAGAAGCCGTTATAGTATAGTGGTTAGTACACTTCGTTGTGGCCGAAGAGACCCTCGTTCGATTCTAGGTAACGGCACTTTTTTTTTATAATCCAAATTTTTGGATTTTCCAGTACAATATTGTTTACATGAGTTCAACGAATTGATATTTGATTCATGAAGGAACGTTTCGTTGTGCCTTATACCTTCGTCTTTATGGCGACACACAGGTGAACAGACTGGTAACGAAGCCAACATATTCGACATCTTTTTATTGCACAATTGTGCGATTATCACAAAGCATTCATGATGATTCGTTGTTTGTGATATAGCAAAATGATAGTATTTTCTTTTTATCGCTATATAGTGCTGGGTGGCCTCATTATCTTTGGCTGTGTGAGGGTTATTTGAGTACATGCTGATTTGGATCTATACTGAAATAGTTAGGGAAGTGCTTCCTGAAAAATCTTGAGAGTACGACATAATTGACTGATTAATTTTCAAATATATCATCTAATTATAGTAGTAATAACAGAGATCGCTCAACCTTTCGTTTGATTCCACTACTCTAAGGAGCTTTTCACTCGCTACTGATATAAGCATCTTCTGAAAATCATTGAAATAACCGCCTTAAATTCATCATACATGGCAATTGTGTGCTGATGTCAGTTGATGAAAATTAATAGTCCTCATTTCTATACATAATGGTTATTCTTCACTTGCCCTCACGAGCAATTTGAGGGCAAGCTATAAAACGTTTTGGTTGCAGTGGAAAAATCTGGCATCATGCTTTTCAAACCAGTTCAGATTATCAAAGGCTATTACTTTCAAGGGCGAACCCGAGCGAAGTCGTTGGTCAGTGCCGTAATAACAATGATGCCACAGGGTGCTGCACATAGACCACTAACGTCATGCATTGGCCCTGCTGGCCGTCATTCACAGTTATGGATGAACAAAATTACAGTTGCAAGTATTATCCTTGCTATTCAGCTAATTGTCTCTCATTCCAGTTTAATGAAGCTGATGCAAGATATAAGAACTATTGTTGACTATTCTTGTGAAGTGGAAACAACCTCAACCCAAGCACTCAATGAATCCACAAAAATAGCTGCAACAGTTGCTACAGGTTTGATGGTTGCAGCTATTGATAAGACAGTTTCCACTTCAGTTGTCGTTTTCAATGATATGTTGGTGGGCTTTGAAGAATTGATAATGTTTGTTTTGGAACTTTGGCTAGGCACTTATACTTGTTTGCTTTTAGCTACAGTGTATGGCGCTGTATCTGCTGCTACAAATGCCACTGAAGCAATTATTTCTTATGTTGATGATGGTCTGAGTGATATTGAAACAATACTAGAAAAAGGTCTCACAGAGTTAACTGATGTGATCAGTGAAGCTGAAGGTGAATACTCTAGCCTTTTTTCAATTCTGGGCATTAAGAGTACTTCCTTCTCGTCTTTGAATTCGACAATAGTCAAACTAAAAGAATTCAGTATTCCTTCAAGTGTAAACTCTACGCTCATTGCGTTAGAGACTAGCATTCCCACATTTGACGAAATCAAAAACGACACTAAGACTGTAATAAGTGATACCCTCAGTTCTGTATTTCTCGATATCAAGACCGTCAATGAGTCCAGTTTTGGATCATTATTGAAGTCACAAGTCGAGGATATTGTCTTGTCGTCAAATAACACAGGATCAAATTCATCTTGCTCAACACTCACATCCAATATATTTTGGAACGAGGTCACTAGCCGGCTGAGTAAAGCTTTTGGTGGGCTAATAGCTCTTTGCTTTATCATTGCTGTAGGAGCTTGTTTTGTAATAAGCCTACAAGAGACCAAAGCATATCGTCAAATGAAAAATATTCAGGTGAAGAGCAGTGAAGAAATGGCAGAAATGACTCAAAATTTTCTTTGTTACAGATTCAAATTATGGTTAACGAGCTCAATCCAAGATGATATTCAGCGGGAGCATTGGCAATGGTTTATTTCGTACATTCTACATCCAAATATGCGGTTCTTTTTCATGATTGGAGCCTCAGTATTGATTGGAGGAATTCTCCAGCTCGTGCTATTTTCAGAGGTCAAAAGTGTGGTGACAAAAGGAAGCCACTTTCTAGAAAGTGAACATACTTCTGTAAATGCCACTGAATCGTTAACATCATGGACTAGGAATACCAATGACAAAATATTAGCCCTTCAGAATGATGTGAATGAAGAATTATTTGGAAATGTGAAAAATGCCACTGCAGTATTCAATTCCACAATCAACACTCTTTCTGATGATATCGAACAAGCAATTTCTTATGCATTTGGAAATTCAAGCCTAGAATCAATTCTTTCATCAGTCGTTCAATGTGTAATTGGAAACAAACTTGACACAATACAAAAAGCACTGAAATGGATCAATGACAACTCGGAATTGACTCTGGATACAATTCCAAGCAATTGGTCAGGACTAGAAAACGATTTGACAACCAGCACTGCCATCCGTAGAGTTTACAGTGTTACACAGAGCCTAATTGATGGCTATCACGATTCCATTAAAAAGCAGATACTTGTTGGTGGATTGCTACTTTGTGTATGGTTGCTACAAGGAGTAAGTGCGCTTATGTACATGGTATATTCGCTGACGAAACTGAACCGCGATCTAGAGAAGCCAATAACAAGCATGCATGTCGAACTACCAATCATTACTCACAACGTATTTGCGACGCCTCCGATGTCATCGTCACCAATAGGCGCACCTCCACCGCCGCCTATTCCACCTGCCTATTTTGGCAATACCAATATCAAGGCATACCGAGCAGAGCTCTCTCGTAACAGCTACAGTGATGTGAGAAGTGATAAAGCTTTCCGGGAACCGTAGAGCGGGCAAGGCAGTAGCCTGTTGAATTTCAGCAAAGTCATTTGTTGTCTCGTTTTGCTTTGCTTTCTCCAACCGTCGCGAGCTGCTATATATATCTCGTCTCATCGTAACTTTACAATGAACGCGATTGTAATGATGCACGCGTCCATTTCCATACACCTGTACTGCAATAATTGTTTCGAGTATTTTTGTTTAAAATATACAAAAAATTACCAAAATTACACATCTTGTATGAAAATAATATGCATAGGACCGAGTTGGGGCTAGTGATGGAAATGCCAATTTCCTTAGTGTTGCGTTGTGGCACCGAGACCCACTACGACTGCACTTGCGAGAAAACAAAAACAGGGAATATAAAATTAGGGAGGCAAACAGCATCTGCAGAGATGTTTGCGCAGCGTGGAACGGGCCTAGTAGTTCACACCTTCAAGTCGTTCGGAGTCTGCTTGGTTAGGGCAGTATCGCAGCAAATCTCCGAACCCTGCGCTCGGCAGGATCCGCACGTCCCATCCATCGTGCTTCCCAATTAGGAAAGCGACACTGCAGGAGCCATTAGCAATGCAGCTTGAGCAAATGCAGCCATATTAAGGGGATTCGCGGGCCAGGCAAAGCCGGCAATCAGACAACGCCAGTTCCAAACTGAAAATCTACTACACGTGATGGGCTTTTGACTGCGCGATTGTTCTCCGGATTTTCCAGACTTCTAGACCTCGCGTGCTACGACGAAATCGTCGTACAGGATTTGTCAAATTTACTTCGGAGTGAAAAGCGCTTCCCTCACACCCGCAACTGGCAAGGAAGCTGACGTTGCATAATAAACTGACAGGACAGGTTGCTGGCCACAAGCACTCGCTGAACAATAGAACAAAAGGCATTTGGCAAAGCCACTCAGCAAATCTGTGTGATTGTTTCATTTGAAAGCATTTTAGAACTGAGCAAAAAAATCATTTGAAGCAGTCCCAGGGCGCGTTTCCAGAGAGACCTCTCCGGCTTTCTCACATAGATCAGCATGTCTTTAACAAACAGCCAGGCCGTGTTGCAGTCGTTTCGATCTGGAAGACTACCATTCCATCTCACCGTCAGATATGCGGTAGCTTTGGTTCTAACCTTAATGCTGATCACGACGTTTGTGGGGTTCGCGCGACCAACTTTTCCTCAAGGACTGGTTGCTAAGGATCAGCAACTAGCGACAGAATGGTGGAGAGCTGGCCAAGATATTGAATCATATCAACCACCCAAGGTACCAATGGACCACAAGAAGGGCGATTCCCTGCCCACGTTTGTTCCTCAGGAGCCAGTGCAAATATCCTTTGAATTGAAGCCTGCTGACGAGGCTGCATATGTCGACATATTCATCAAACGTCGGGGCCGAAACGTTGGTCCCCCCAAGCGTGTTCCAAACGAATCGGACGCGTCGTACGAAAAACGCACGCAGAAGTTCTACAGCTCTGTCTTCAAGAAAATGTCAGAGATGGACGCAATGCGTTTGAATAACTTCACTGGCTCACCCGAGGGTGCTCCTACAGGAAATCAAATTGTTCTTGTTTCTGCAACTAACTTCAAGGATCGCATTGGTGCCAACGAGGAGGAAATGCTCAAAGTGCAAACAAACCGAAACATGTTTTGTCAGCGCCATGGCTACACTCACCATTTTGTCAACATGTCCGACTACGAGCAGACGCAGACAGAGGACTATGCCGTTCTTTGGCTGAAATATCCCATCATTAGAGATACCTTTGCCAAATTCCCTGAAGCCCAGTGGATTTGGTGGCTGGATATCGATGCTATTATCACAAATCTTGATTTTGACATTGGATCTCGTTTGCTATCCCCAGGTGCTATTCGCAGTTTATATACCTATGATCGTCCTTTGAATGATGGCCATGGTAAATACCAAGGAGACTTGTTGCTTTCGGAATCTGATTTCGATCCGCATAATGTGAAATTGATCATGACTCAGGATTTGTACTTTGGCTTGAATGGTGGCTCATTTTTTGTCAAACGCTCTGAAATGACGGATACGTTCTTTGACATGCTCTATGACCCACTTATCTGGAACGTGGAAAACAATTTTGGGGAATTCAAGACATTTCTGGAGCAAGCCGCGATAAATTGGGCAGTTCGTCATCACCCGTCAATCAAGAAACAGGTTGCAGTATTTCCTCAACGTGCCTTCAACGCCTATCCTTTCAATGTCTTGTCAACAAAGTTTGACTATGGTGCCACTGGAAATTCATGGATTCACGCCCCTGGAGATTTAATTTGCCATTTTGCAGGGTGTTGGAAACGAAACGGCTGGGACTGTGACTTTCTATGGGATGGCTTCTTCCAGATGCTGGGCGGTAGAGACTGGCCGACAATGATAGCCGAGTATCGTGAACAGGAACGAGCAGAGGCTGTCAAAAAGCTCGTTCACAGTGAGCTTCTACCCCAAAAGACCGGCACAGCTAGGGCTGCGGTTTTGGTAGCTACTGCAACTAAAGTCGCAGTTGACGTTGCTGCGTCCTCTCAAGCACCGCCAGTCCAAGCGCCTCCACCTCCCGGCACTCCAGCCCAGGCACCTCCAGGCCCTCCTCCTCCCGGCTCACCAGGTCCTCCAGGTCCTCCAGCCCAAGCGCCTCCTGCTCCAGGGCCACCAGATCTAGCACCTCAATCCCACGTACCTCAAACAGCTCCAGCTCCAGCTCAAGTACCTCCCGCACAAGCAACGCCGGCTTAGGCTTCAACTGCGCCATCAGCATCATAAACGTTCTAGTCCAACAAGACGGTTACTCCCATAGTTGCTGGATATTTTGGCATAAAATTGTACTATGCACTAGTACTCATAAAAGCGAGTTTCCGTGTGAAATTTCGCACACCACATGTCCTTACCGTGGCATTGTGAATATTTAATTGATAGATAGAAAATCAGATTCTCTAGTTTATTTGGCAATCTTGGTGCGTCGACAGGACGTAAAGCATCACCATACTACTACTGGCTGCCTCTTTACGACCTGTATTTTTAAACTGCCTCGATGTACCAGCACAAACTCCACGCTATCGCATGTCGCCCTAATCTGTATGCACATCTGCCCATGACAGTGAGGGCGGCTGAGTCCCAATGTGTCGGACTTTGTGTACATGTACATGCCAACTACGTATGTGCAGCTGGGAGCAGTCCAACCCTAAAGCCTCACACATGCACACTGGAATTTCACCCTATACACGACCAAAAAAATACATTAGATACCAACAGAACACTCTACCTAAACATTAAAAATGGCTGTGGACAAATTCGTTAAGCAACATCAGCGTAAATCTGGCCGTCAGGCTCCAAAGTCCCAGAACGTCAACCTCCAGTTGCTCGTTCAGCTTTACTCATACCTTGCCAGAAGAACCGACTCCAAGTTCAACAAGGTTGTCCTCAAGCAACTCTACCTCTCCAAGGCCAACAGACCACCAGTCTCCACTGCCCGTATCGCCAAGGCCTTGGCTCCAAAGGAGTCTGCTGAGAAGATTGTCGTTGTTGTCGGCACTGTCACTGACGACGACCGCCTCATTGAGCTTCCAAAGGCCACCGTTGCTGCTTTGCGATTCACTGAGACCGCCAAGGCCAGAATCCTCAAGGCTGGCGGTGAGACTTTGACCTTGGACCAGCTCGCCAGACGTGCCCCAACCGGTGCCAACACAATTATCCTCAGAGGCTCCAGAAACGCCAGAGAGGCTGTCAGACACTTTGGCTTTGGTCCTCACAAGGGCAAGGCTCCAAGAATCATGTCCAAGGGCAGAAAGTTTGAGAGAGCCAGAGGTAGACGTGCCTCCAGAGGTTTCCGTGTCTAAATGCGAAAGCGTCTCTCTTTGCAAAATAAAAGTCAGGTTCACTGACAATGCCGGCCCTGCTGGCATGAGTGGCGGCTCTCGCGGGCTGTCTCGTAAAAGCATATTAATGTACTTTTTATTTTTGTCTTGAGCTGAATACCATTCAGCGAGTGTTGCTCTTTGCGATGCGAACCATTTCGACAATGACTGCACCAGGTACATGTCACTAGTGCTGTCCGTACCTGACTGCTGCAGAAATTTGTCGAGTGGTGTATAGTTTGTCTATTGTCTCCTATGTAGTTGTAATTTTGTCGTGACTGAGCTCAGCACTGAGACAATGGTAGGGATGCGCAATATGCAAGAAGCAGGGTCATTTGTGGCTAGTCCACAAGTGATTGTGCTGCCTGCCTATTGAGTATTAGCAAGCCTGAGAGAGAGCCGGCCCTGGCCGCAAAAGTTACTCTGCACTGTGTATTGAGTATTAGCAACAAGCCAGAGAGAGAGCTAGCAACAAGCCAGAGAGAGAGCCACAAAGTTACTCTGCTTGCTCTGTTCTTCTCTTGACCTCAACAGCAATCTTCTCCTCCGCCACCTGGAACACCGTTTCACCCTCCTTGTTGAGCTTGTCTTGGTCTGCCCCTGCCTTGATCAACTCCACCGCAACATCGACTTGGCCCTCTGCCATAGCATGATGCAGAGCAGTCCACCCATCTTTGTCAGAGGCATTGAGCGGTGTCTTTGCAGCAATCAGTTTCTTCACTGCGTCAAGGTTGCCATTAGCGGCGGCCCTTTGAAGTGCCGTGCGTTCATAGTTGTCTTTTGATCTCGTGGACACTCCTTTGGAGATGAGCCAATCAACGACAGCCATATGGTTTTTAGAGATAGCCAGCTGCAGCAGCGTTTGTCCCGACGACGTTTTGAGCTCCAGATCAGCGTTGAAATCCTGTGACAACTGCTTCAGCAGGGCCAGCTGTCCAACGGATGCCGCAATATGGCTAGCAGCCCACCCAGATTGATCGACAACGTCTACATCAAGCTTTGCTTTGATGCTTGTGTCCTCGCGCATGACTTTCATAATCTCAGATGCAATCTCAATATGGCCAGAAGATATGGCCCACATCAACGCGGTCCGTCCATCGCCGTCCTGTGACAAGACAGATGACGGGTTTTCTTTCAAAAGGGCCTTCACAGTAAGAATTTTGCCTTCTCTAGACGCTTCCTGAATTGATTCGCTCATGTTGTACTAAGCTGACTATATGGCAGTTATATCGACAGGTTAGGCGTGGAAGGCGATTTATCCAAAACAGTAAATCAAGAGCTTAGTGATGTCCACACAGAATGTCTAGTGCTGGAAAATGATCTTGATTCTTTCTGAGTCTTGAAGAATATTGCAATTATGCGATTCATAATAATTTAAGCCTATCCCCGTGGGTTAGCAAGCAGGTGGTACGCTTTGCGTGTCAGGATTGCTAATAGATATTGTAACTGCAATATAGAAGAGGCACGGCAGCAAGCATTTCTGGTGCTGTTGCAATTGCGAGTCCATCGTTCATCAATAGTCTAGCGCAGTGAAATCGTATATTTACTTCGACGTGACAGCAATAGCAAGCCATCCAAGGCTGCAGGCACCACAGCTCAGTTGCATATAAAAGACCCAATATTCCTCATTATGCTATTTAAATATGAACCTAATCCTTTCTTTTTTCAACAATCAATTCTCCGAGGGGAGTCTTGACGTGACCCTTGGTCGAGGTGAAGACCGAGTTGCCTCTCACAATGGTCTCTACAACCAAACCCCTGATGGTCATGCCGTGGTACGGAGATAGTTTGTTTTTGAAAAACATTTTTTCTTGATCCAAAGTCTGGCTGTGCTCAGGATCAAAGATACAGAAATCAGCGTGCTTGCCAACCTCGATAGTTCCCTTGCGGTCCAAAAGCCCAACCTGTTCGGCGGTGTTTCTGGCCGACCACTTGGCAATGTCAGCTAGAGTAACATCCAGCTCAGGCATTTGCTGAGCAGTTGTCCACATGCTAACCAGCCCCAGGCCGACGGAAGCAATTCCTCCCCACGACCTGAAAAAGTCACCCGTCTCCAGCTCCTTGAGGTGAGGCGTGCAAGGCGAGTGATCTGAGACGGCGTACTTGATGAGGCCGTCCTTCAGCGCTTT
The DNA here is from genome assembly GCA_003706695.3 of Limtongella incommunis. NCBI lineage: Eukaryota > Fungi > Ascomycota > Dipodascomycetes > Dipodascales > Trichomonascaceae > Limtongella > Limtongella incommunis. The sequence goes on from PPME03000004.1 coordinate 228,105, forward strand.
CCACAGAGCGCGCTTGTGGAATCCTTCTCTGATTGGAGGGCAGCACTTCATGACTGTGTTTTTGTCTTCGATGGCTTCGGCCTCAAAGGTGAGGTAGTGGAAACAGGTCTCAGCGTTGATTTTGACGCCGGCGGCCTGGGCATCTGCGAGCAGTGGCAAAGCCAGCGAGGTCGCCAGATGGACAATGTGCAGCTTGAGATCTGGGGCGTACTTTGACAGGCGAACGATTTCTGCGATTGCCGAGGTTTCAAAAATGTCTGGGCGCGAGTCCAGAAACGACTGGTAAGTGCATGGATCGACCTCTTCCTCCTCCTCCTCGCGACACAGTTCGCACACAACGACGCCTCCCTCAATGGTGTGCGACGTGGTCTTGTGTGGAGCGACCGCCGAGCCGTTTGCGACGCCGTTGAGCGGAGCGCCCTCTGTGAGGGCCGCCAGCTGCTGCTTGATGTGGGAGCACTCGCCGGCCAGGTTGTGCGAGGAGGCGCAGCGGGACGGGACGCGCGACGGACGGCGCGATCCTGGGCGCGAGATGACCGTGACGTCTGGGTGCTCCATCTCGGCGTGGAAGAGGACCATTGTGGGCTGGTCTTTGAGCTCCGACATGGCGAGCTTGAGGTCTTTGGCCTGCACGCAGGGGAACTCGTCGACGCCAGACTCAATCATGAAGCACTTGAAGCCTCTGACACCGGCCTCGACGAGCGGCACCAGGTCCTTCTCGTTGCCGGGAATGATGCCGCCCCAGAAGCCCACGTCCACCCAGCACTGGCCCTTCGCGGCGTTGAGCTTGGTTTTGAAGTTCTCCACGGTGGTGGTTGGAGGAATGGCATTGAGCGGCATGTCAATGACGGTGGTCACTCCGCCGGCGGCGGCAGCCTTTGTGCCCGTCTCAAAGCCCTCCCACTCCGTTCTGCCGGGCTCGTTGAGATGCACATGCGAGTCGACGAGGCCGGGCATGATGACGAGGTTGTCGTAGTCTTTGTGACTGGCGACGCCCGCCAGATCAACAGACGCAAGGCCGTTGGTGCCATGGGGAATAATGTTCACAATGGTGCCCGTCTGGGTGGAGTAGACCACCGTGGCTGGAACGAGCTGGCCGTCAAGCAGCACGCGCTTGGAAGAGATAGCACTATGAGCGACAGTCATTAGCGGCTATGATTCGAGTTGAACCGTCAATGTGGGAGGGGCAAAGTATTTAAACAAAGCTTATCAGCAGTTCGGCGAAGCCCGTGGCACCCATCCCCAGAAAGGAAGTATAGATAGGATGCGCCAGGCCGTGGAGCTGGGGAAGAGAGCGATCGAGCCAGACGCATGGGGCATACTGGGCCAAGCCCTGAGCCACGCGTGCTACTTGTGCCCAGCTTCATCGTCACTCTGTTCTGGCCCAGCAATGATTTCACTCTCTCGACGGAGCAGTGCCGCGGCCGAACCGTTGAATAAATTTTTTACTCGATTCGGCATATCATCAAAATTTAGTGGACATTTAGCAGATTGGGGGAGGCGGGTGTAGGATGCGTGGAAGCTTCGAATATGAGGAACCTGACGTACAGAACAAGGAAATGAATTTTATGGTCGTACGTAGTTGATTGATAGAGCGCGCGGCCCTCCAGAGCAGCCAATGAGCGCTGGGCCGCCGGTCCTAATGCATCCCACTCAATATAGTAAGTGTAGAACGCATAAATTTTCGCCGGCCTGGGCTCGCTGGGCTTGGCCGGTAGGCGGGATTCGGGCATTTCGGTACAAATATTGGTCAGTAATATCGCTCAGTCGGCCTCCCAGGGCCTTCACACGACACCGGTCACGGCGTTCAGCACGCGCCGAGCAACAAGGACACGACACAACAGCTTTTCCTTGTTCGCCGGCCCTGTCAAAACTCAAAAGCTGTGCATGCGAGCGGCTCACTCGCCAGAGCTGCTTCGCTTGGTGACAGCGTGAGCGTCGCGCATCGGCTCGCGTCGCAAGCAGCTGGCGGGCCGTCTCAGTAGCTCACCCTGCGACGGCGCGTGCTCGCTGTATTTTGTCTCACAAACGTGTGCGCGCTGTATTTTGTCTCACAGTCGTGGGATCTGCACACTGCGCAGTGTGGCGCTGTGCGGACCAACTGCAATGACCCCGACCTTGAGTGCCGGATCCCCTGCATTGACATGGGCCGCTTAGCGCGACTCCAAAATCATTCCAGCTCAGCTCATGCTCAGTGGGACTAACGAGCGCCGTCGCAAACAGTAGCGCCAATTGTCCCGGATACAAGCTGCCAGGCGCCAATGGTATCTGGTCACTCACCAAACGGTAAATCTCTCACGACGGGTTTGCAAAAAGCACTACTGGGCTGACGGCTCCAAAAAGCTCTGAGCTGAAGCAAGAGCTGCGTGCGACAGTTACGTACAGCCGACGCTTCGCACACACGCTGCGCCGCTTCCACTGGAAAACTTCGCGACCAGCTACGTAAGCCCTGGCCATATCGAGCCGATCATTGTGTCCTCCTCCCCAATAAAGACCATTTGGTCCCAGGGTCCATTGCCAAGCCTGTTCAGGTACGAGACGCAACTCAACGTGAACAAGTTGCACCACGCTGTGATCCTGCCGCCATACCACTCAGATGAAATCCGGAGTGACCTCGCTGTACCGCACGCTCCTGGTAGTGTCGTCGCTGGCTCTGTTCTCGACATGTGTTTGTCTCTTTTACATAAACTCCAAGCCACTCGCGCCCGTCCCGAAGCTCACCACGAGCGACATTTCTGACACCGAGATGGAACATCCAAACCTCCTGGGCTTTGGCACCTTCACGGACGAAGTCACCTCGCCGGCCTCGTCGGAGGATCTGAGCCCGGAAGGCAACCCGCTACTGCAGGAACTCGTGGAGCCCTCGGGCCAGCTGGTCCGGCCGCAAGCGACTGTGTCGGCTGCCGGCGAGCAAAGCTCGCAGCAGAGCGGCGGCGACGAGCAATCGTCTGGCGAAGACGTGCCCGCGCTGCCGTCGCACGAGGGCGCCGTCAAGGCGACGCTGATGTCGCTGGTTCGCAACTCTGAGCTGGACGGCATTGTCCAGTCCATGAAGCAGATCGAGGCAACTTTCAACTCCAAATTTGGCTACCCGTGGACGTTCTTCAACGACGCCGAGTTCTCGGAGCTGTTCAAGCAGACCACCCAGAAGGCAACAAAGTCAAAGTGCACATACATCACAATCGATCCACAAGACTGGCAGGCTCCAGAATGGATTGACGAGAAGAAGAAAAAGGCAGCGTACAAGCGGCTCAAAAAACAGGGTGTGCAGTACGGCGACCTGGACTCGTACCACAAAATGTGCCGCTGGAACTCGGGAAAGTTCTACAGCCATCCCCACATGCTGCAGTACAAGTATTACTGGCGAGTGGAGCCGAAAACTGAGTACTACTGTGACATTGGCTACGATGTTTTTGCCTACATGGAGGACCATGACAAGGATTATGGGTTTGTTATCAACCTCTATGATTCCCCGGAATCCGTCGCCTCGCTGTGGAACGCCTCTACAGAGTTCTTCAACGACAACACTAGGTATGTGGCCACCAACAACTCACGCAACTGGCTGCTCAACGAGGCACGGCCAGACCACAACGAAATTGCCGGCTATTCCACCTGTCACTTCTGGTCAAATTTCGAAATTGGAAACTTGGAGTTTTTCAGAAGCGAAGCCTACGAAGCCTATTTCAGCTTTTTGGACAAGCAGGGTGGCTTCTTTTATGAGCGATGGGGCGATGCTCCCGTGCACTCGATTGCCTTGTCGTTGATGCTGGACAAGGACAAAATTCACTGGTTCAAAGATATAGGTTATCGACACGACCCCTACTTCAACTGCCCCAACTCCGACAAGTGCTCGTGCCAGGCTGGCCAATTCTCGCCCTTCTCAAACTTGAACCCAGAAAACTGCATGAACGAATGGCACAAGGTGGCGGGTGAAAGTTATCACAAGAAATAGAATCGATGCGCGCGAAAATAATTTAGAATGCATTACTTTTTTATGTCTACAACACAAGGCTCTTTGCTTTGAAATAGTTTAGTTTAATTTGTCGGCAAGTGCTACCCTCACAATCACCGGCGTGGAGCACCACCCCTGCCATTGCCGTAGCCACCACGTCCATTTTGCTTCTTGACCGGCTTCTTTGTTTTACCGGACGCGCCAATGGATATGTTGACTTTCGGCGGGACATCAAAGCCAAATGATTTGGCAACCTTTTTAAGATCCAGTTCATCAATAGAATATACAGTCTTGAGATGGTGGGAAGAATAAGCTTGCAAATAAGCTCGGTAGCCCTCTTTGGCAGACTGATTGAGCCAGAAGTTGGATGCCACAAGCTTTTCTAGTTGCTTCTGGACATTTGCAATTTTGTTTGCTGGAAATTCGTATTCGTTCAGTGGAACCTTCGCCGCTTTCAAATATCTTAAAAACCCAAGCTCAGAGGGCGTCAAGAACATGAGCGATTTACCCTTCGCCGAAGTGCCTCTCGCAGTTCTTCCCACTCTGTGAATATAATCTCTTGGATCATCTGGCGGGTCGAACTGGATGATCCAGTCGACAGCCGGAATATCGAGACCTCTAGCAGCCACGTCAGTGCAAATGAGAATACCTGACTTGGCATTTCTAAATTCAAAGAAGGTGTTTGTCCGCTTTTGCTGCTTTTGCTGGCCATGAAGATCCAAAACAGGCAGGTCAATGTAGTTTAGAAGTTCTCCATAGTATTTGACACAGTTGCAAGAAGACAAAAATACAATAATTTTTTTCTTGATGTTGCGTTTCAAGAAACTGAATAGCAACAAAAATCGTTTGTCTGAATCACATACAACATATCCCTGCTCCAAGTTATTAGCAGTCGAGGTTTCATGCTCAGCATCAACATTAATATACAGTGGACCCGGCCTTAGAGAAATTCTTGCCAGATCCTCCACTTTAGTTGTCTGAGTTGCCGAAAACAACATTGACTGTCGGTCGTTATTTGGCAAAATCTTGATAATTTGTTTCATCTCTTCCTCAAAACCAACTTCCAAAATACGATCGGCTTCGTCAATGACAAGAGACTTTAGGTTTTTGAAAACAAAACCTTCCGTGTTTTGAAGATGATCCAAAAGTCTGCCTGGAGTAGCAATTAACAAGTTTACTCCCTTCGTCAGTTTGTCAGCCTCTGATGATCTATTGGCGCCTCCAATGACAATTGCCAATGTTTGAGTGTGATGTGCCATCAGTTCTTTCGCAACCTGAAAAATTTGAAGTGCTAATTCCCTAGTTGGTGACACAACAATAACACCAGTACCGTTGCGGGGCTTGAATTTGAGAGAATACAGCAATTCTATAGCTGGAATGAGAAACGCTAATGTTTTACCAGATCCAGTTTTAGCGGCACCTAAAACATCACGACCAGAAAGCAGAGGTGGAATGGTTTTTGCTTGCACCTGGGTCATTTTGGTAAAGCCCATTTCTTTAATTCCCTCAAGAGTTTTCTCCGAAAGGGGGAGATCGGTGAAGTTTTCGGCAGTCGAGGACGCCTCTGTAGAAGCAATGCTTTTGGATAACTTATCTTCGGCCTTTTTATCGAGCCTCTCTGATTCCTCTTCATCATCACCTTCTGCGTCGTCTTCAGCCTCTTCAGCTTCTTCCTCAGCGTCGTCCTCAACGTCGTCCTCAACGTCTTCCTCAACGTCTTCCTCAACGTCTTCCTCAACGTCTTCCTCAGCGTCTTCCTCGTCGCTTTTACCAGTGTCTTCTTCTTTTTCCAACACCTTTTTGCTCTTCTTTTGTTTGGGCTCCTCCTCTTCATATTCAGAGACAGCTCTCTTCCCCTTCTTTTCTGTCATGTTTTTCTTTTCTCCAAGCTTCATCTTTCTATCTTTCAGTTTGTCTTTGAGCCTGGCTGATTCTACAGCTCTTGACAATTTACCTTTGGCAGCAACGACGGATCGAGCGGCGCCAGTCTTAGCTTTGGTCTTCACTTCGCGAGCCATTTTTGAATGAGTGCTGAAAAGTTTGGATCATCGATTTTTTCATATTGAGAGCGCGGCTGAAATTTTTTTTTGTCCGATCCAGAGCGTAATAATTACACGTGACCCATTGGTGGATCTGGATCTACTTCGTGTGCAAGGGGCAGACAGCTGGGAAATTGAGATAACTCAAATGAATAGAAGGGTTACTATAGTTCCGTTCCAGCCTGATCGCTGCAGCGACAAGCCAGGTGTGGAGTCTGCAAAGATACATCAGCTCAGATCGTTAAATCATGAGCTGTCTGAATTGAACAAGAATGCTTATGAGTTTGAGGAGCTTATGAAAACCACCGTCATACAATTGAATGACATGTCAAAGCTTGCTAGATCCTTTGCCTCAGTTTTTATGGGCTCAAAAGCTGTGTTTGAAAACTTAGAACACGACAGTTAGGGTTTGATTAACACAGCACTATTTGCCCCTACATTGCGTTATAAATGAAACTGAACATATCAATGTCACTGGTAATAATTGAGAACTTCACCAGTTTGTTTCTAACTACTGTCAATGGCAGAAGCTGGCCCATTTATCTTCATGTTCAGATTATTTATTTAATGTCTATTTTAAATCTATTATTATTTATCAGGCGGCTCAAATTCTCTATCTTCAGCGGAGGATCTTTCAGACGTCGTTACCTCACGAGAGCATTGGAATATTTTGCACAAAATGCCGCTGATCATGATTTCTGGATATCCCTCTTCGGGAAAGACCACAATAGCCAAAGAGCTATCGCGTCAGCTTCAAATGAAAGCAGATGAATCGGCAGAAAAAATAGGTATCAAGTACAAAGTAGAAATCATCAACGATGAGAGTCTAGGACTAGCAAAAGAAACGTATAGAGACACCAAAACAGAGAAAGCAACTCGAGGTGCTCATATGTCTGCTGTCAAAAGAGCCCTGAATAAGGATACGATTGTTATCCTTGACAACCTAACTTACATCAAAGGATTTAGATATCAGTTATTTTGTGAGGCCAAGGCTCAAACCACAAACTCTTGTCTAGTTCATGTGACTATTCCACTTGAAATGTGCAAAGAATTCAACTCTAAGCACCCCGATCCCTGGCCGCAAGATTTGTTTGATGCCCTTGTGTTCAGATATGAAGAACCAAACGGGATGAATAGGTGGGATTCCCCGCTATTTATAATTACTCATGAAGATTTACATGAGATTCCTATTGAAGAAATTTGGGATTCTCTTATCCTTCAAACACCGAAGCCTCCTAATCAGGCAACTGTAATGAAAAAGGCTACATCAGGCAATTATTTGTTTGAACTAGATAAGGTCACTCAATCGATCGTCACAAACATTCTAGAGCTGCAAAAGGTCAATCCGGGCGGTTTGGTCAAAGTTTATGAGGGGTGTGATAAGGTGCAATTGCCATTTTCCACTTTTACTTTGCCTCAAGTTCAGCGGATGCGACGAAACTTCATTGCATTACAGAAGGTAAAAGCTCTAGATACTGATAGAATCGCACCTTTGTTTGTGGAATTTTTGAACAAATCTTTCGAGCAGCAATAGTGGAAGAATATATGTCCAGTTGGCTAAACTCTGGGGTTCAAGGTGAGAGTTGCAAAAAGTGAGCATTTCAAAAGCTACAAACGATTAGGACAATGAGTAAACAGAAAGCTCAAATTTTTTTACTTGACCTACAATTAAATTATACCTTCTCAAGTTCCTCAGATGATTTACCCTCGACCGGTTCACCTTCAACTACTTCACCCAAATAACCTTCTCCCTTGGGTGCCAACCCTAATCTTTTGCATTCTTCAAGGGTAAAGACATCAAATATATCTTCCTCATCAGTTTCATAAAGTCCTTTTGGCGGGAAAAAGTAGCAAACAATAGTGTATAAGGCCATTGGGCAAAAGAAGGCAAAAAACATGTTGCCATAAAAATAATTTCTCAATCCTTGAGGAATTGCAGGGTTAGGAGTAATTGAATCAGCAAGACCTGGAAGACCTGGTGCGACAGCAGCTGCCCAGCAAAGCACTCCTCTCCAGTTGACACCATATGTGAAATAGTAACGGCTGTTCTTATCATCACTGTACAGGTCTTCAAGATGAATTTTACAGCGTCTTACAATCAAAAAGTCTGTCACCATTAGAGAGACAATAGGTGTGACAATGACACCAAATGTAGATAAGACAGTCAAAAATGCTGAGGACGACGTGTAAAATTCCCATGGTAAAGTGACCCAGGAAAGAAAGGCACAGATGATGGCGCCACGTCTAATATCAATATATTTGGCAAAGAAGGCAGAAACATCCATACCAAAAGTGATACCGTTATATGCAATGACGAATGACATTTGTGAAGAGGCAAATGCAAACCCACAAAACCATGCTGCACATCGGACAGCAGGTGTATATGTATCGCTAAGCCATCGCATACAAACGTCAGTTGGGAGCCAGTAAGCTGTTCCATACAGCTCCTGAGAAGCCGATGCGGTGACAAGGCCAAGCATTGGCACTAAAGTTCCAGAGAGCACAACTCCACAGATAATACCTAGATAAGACCAAAAACGATTTGGTTTAGAAAAACGGGTATAGTCTGACACATTGGCAGTATCCATAGACAAGCCGCCATACCAGATAGAGCCAGCGTTGATGAATTGCCATCCGAGGTTTGATCCAGAGAGCGTTTCAACAGTATTGAATGTTGGTCCAGGACCTCCATTGGCTCTCAGCGTGTGGCCGAAGACAGCAAGCATGGCAACTAGAGTAATAAAACAGGTAGTATTAGTCATGAATGTAAGCTTTTCTGGTCTGATGAGATTGAATGGAATCTGGCATATCCAGAACACCAGGTATCCGATGAAATCACGCATCAAAACACCAGGAACAAACTCCTTATCCCAATTCATATAGTCCTCGCTCCAGGCAGAGAACATTAAAACAAAACCTAAACCACCTACCCAAGTATTGGATCCATAGCCGACCAGAGAAAGCAAAATTCTAATACCTACACCCAGTGCAGAGCCATACACTCCAAAGATCATGCGCATGCTGACAGAGTATCCAATATGGTATCTCATACCTTGTTCCGAGTTTAGACAATTGTACAGCGCTAAGATAACGTTACCAATAGTCATGGCGCCCATGGAATAGGCAACATTGAGGCCCAAACCCAGGATCGATGCGCCGGCAGAGAAGGTACCTACTGTGATATTTGGCACAGCCCATAGAGCCTGATAACCCCAAAATCCTAATTTTCGTCTCTTTGGGGGCATAGGAGCAACATCATGGTTGATGAGCCAACTGAACTCGTATTCGCCATCGTGCTTGATCTCAGCCCAACGAAGCTTATCTGCAATGGTCATTGTGGACACGTATCAGCTATATTTCGCGGTGACAGTCAATAATCAGCGACAGGGCCATTTATTTAAAGGGATTTTCGAAGCCCTGAAAGCAGGCGCTGAAATTTTCGATCATGCATTATCAGTGCTATCACCCTATCAGATAAAAAATATAGCTGATAACTGCGAGGAGGGGGAGTGCCGCGGCCACAGGCACGCCAGTTCTTTTTCACTTCTCTGTCAAAAATCATGCCGCATTTCGCCTTGAAAAACTGTTACCGACTCTTCCAACAATATTTTTTTTTGTTTTTCAGATAAGGGGACGGAGCTACAAAATACGCGATAATATGACAACGTTACTATAAACATGCAAAAGATCTCGAACAATGAATATGGTTGAATAATACACTTGTCAAGAATTTTGCGTTGAATCATTGCTAATCGCTGGTATGCACTTACTGTAGAGTCGGACAGCGGGTATCTTTTTACCAAATCGAGAGCACACGTTTCCGACCCTGTGTAACCCTACCACCCTCGCAATTATGGGCGTTAAAGCCAGTTAACGTCAAGAACGGAATTTTAGCAGCAAGCAGCGAGTATTGCTTTCATTTAAAGTGATGGCAAACGTTGGGCAAAACGATTAATAGCGGCGAGCATGATCTGTATCTGTTCACCGCCAGCCGTCACGCTGTTTGGAGTTGCCAGGTCATTCAATAAAACAAACGCACAGCATGCATAATCCGAAGGCATCGCGCACCGCAAGGGACGAGCATGCATACCGCACGGCTCCAGCGCAGTCCGTCTTCAGTGCAAATATTCCCGTAAAGTCTGTCAGAGGAGCTCTCGAGACAGTCTGCAGTTACCACGGCAAGTTTCATGTAGGGAATTGCCGCCCGTCGCCTGAAACCGGCTCCGCCTTATCTGATAGTAGTGTGACACCATGCTCAATAATCAAGCTTGCAGCTAGCGTTGGAGCCAAGGCCAAAAGCCAAGAGCTGCATCAAACCAACCTACAAACTAGCACACGACATGGACCCAAAGCAGCACGATAGTCCCTACTACTATCTTGCTAGTAGCAAGGAAGAAATCACCAAGAAGGACGCCAACACACAAAAAGCTGTGCAAAACAACAGCGGCCCAAAGCACGTGTCAAAAACTGGTAAAGATGGCGAGCCATCGTCTATCCCTGAGAACAAAAGCAAGAGAGAAAAAGTGGCGCGACTACTGAAAAAAGTACCCATCAAGTATGCTCCAAAAGCTTATAATGCTGTGCAAGACTACATTCCAGACAATGTTACAGATTCCGTCAAGAACACCTTTAGTTAAGCTACCTAATACTTTTGAGTCATATTTGCGATAGCAAATTATCGGTTTGCCAGGCTAACCACGCTGGAGTTTCTGCAATGATTCCACACGTTGAGAGTTGGAACTAAACTAGCAATGATACAAACATATGAATCATCAGTTGTCAAGATCTGCGAATAGATCACTCTCCTATGCAAGACTTTTTGCGTCTTGTAAGCGCTCCAATTAATAGCCCCTGTTGGTGCTATTGGTAGTAGACCGCAGACTCCCGTTGAGCTACGGTCACAAGTTCAGTCAGATGTGAATTTGAGTCTTCACTGTCAGGATGATAACCAAACGCTCCCTCGCACAGTTCTCATCGTGAACTCTATAACTCTGGTTTTTCAAGCATAGTTTCACTGAAGAAAACGACATGGTCACTATTTGTAATATCAGCCTTCGATTCATCATTTCTAAATAGCAGCGCCAAGCCAGTGCTGTCAATGGCAACCGCTCCCCATTTTCTTGTCTCCATCACCTGCCAACCTTCGATACTGTTGAAGCAATCCAGGAATTTCTCAAAATCACCTACAAACTTCTTGCATGCAGCTACTGATCCTTTGTCATCTGAGTTCAATGCACTAACCATTGATGTAAATATCAATATTTTGAGTAGGATAAACATTATGTCTTATTATATTTTGTGAGTTTAACGTTTGTTCAGACTACAATTATCTTTTCAATAACTAGCAAACTGGTTTACCTATAGCGTTTTCGTTATCAGTCGCCAAAATGAATTGGCTGCACAAAGCGGGCATTGTATGAAATTGTGGGGAACTGGCTGCTGACATAATCCGCTCACAGTAACTTCGGGTTTGCTCGCTATCGATTAAAGTTGCTCTATGTGTTTGATGTTTCATCCACAGACATTTACAACGTTGAATTGCTCTTTGCTTTTGCTAGTTGCAGGATAGCTAAATGTATCCTCGTTGTCATATCGAGAACACACGCCAACGGCAGTAATATAGCTGGAGCGCTTCCATCCGCCAACCCACGGGCGGCATAAATTTGACCATAACACCGCAAATCTTCATCTGAAAGATTGAGCACACTATACTGAATTTCTGGGAACTTGCCATCTAAAATCAAAGTATTTCCAAATAACTCAATACCTTTGCACTGTCTCTTCACCTCTTTGGGCCGAAATACGAACTTCCATTGCCTGCACGTGACAAAATAAATCTTTTGTTTACTTTCCATCGCTCTATGCATCATCAAAATAACATATGGCAATTGGGAAGCCAGTCAAGTCCATGGCAAGGCCCTCGAGCAAACCAGTTGCCAAGACGTCAGCTAAGGCTAAAGATAAGCCTGAGTTTTCCGCAAGTAACAATGAAGGGCCTGGGCATTCAGGGCCAAGCTCACCAATGGAAGTGATTGTTAGATGCCGTGCACGTGATTCAAAAGAAGAAGCTGAGCACGCAAAAGTCGCGGTTTCAATTGATACAGCTGAAAATGCCGTGATTGTCGATTCAAAGTCCAAGGTGTTCAAGATCTCTCGAGCCTTTGGTGCCGAGTGCGACCAGCAAATGCTGTTTGATGATGTTGTTGCACCACTTGTAGATGGCTACCTTCTCAACGGTATGAACACAACAATCTTTGCATACGGACAAACAGGGACCGGAAAGACTTACACAATGACAGGCGATTTACCTGACAGCGATTGTACCAGGCTTCCGGACTCAGCAGGTTTGATACCGCGCATTATCTTCCAATTGTTTGAGAAGCTGTCGGGCAAACATGAATATCTGGTGCAGTGCTCTTTTGTTGAGATCTACAATGAGGTGATAAATGACCTATTGGTTGGGAGCAATGGTAGTGCTGCAGCATCTGGACCTGCTGGGGCTGGCACGGCGAGTTCAGGTATGGCAAAACAACCAAATATGCCCCCTGGTAGACCTCGACTTTCAAGACCTGCCCCATCCTCTTCTGCCCTGGAACCTGTAAGCAATGGAACGGTCGTCTCAGTACCAAGTGCAATTTCTGCTATAAATCTGCTCAGAACTGCCATCAGCAGAAGACAGGTTGCTCAAACTAAAATGAATAATCAGTCCTCAAGGTCGCATACAATATTTACCATCACTGTCTCTACAACCTGCCCAGGAGATGGTGCGACAAATGGATCGATGATTCAACAAGCAAAGTTGAATTTGGCAGATCTTGCTGGGTCAGAAAATATTTCTCGTGCTGGAAACGCCGACAGCAAGGTGAGAGCTAGAGAGACAGCTAACATAAATCAGTCTCTATTGGCGCTTGGTAGGGTTATTAACGCTTTGACTGACTCGAAAACAACGCACATTCCATATCGAGAATCCAAATTGACAAGGCTGCTTCAGGACTCTTTGGGTGGCTCAACTAAAACATGTCTTATAGCAACCATATCACCAGCTGCGTCAAACCTAGAAGAAACCATGTCTACCTTGGAGTATGCGTCGCGAGCGTGCAGAATTGAGAGTCATCTTGCACCGAATGCAATGTTCTCACGGTCGGTGTTGTTTCAAGATTTGGTAAGAGAGCGCGACGTAATGAGTAGGGACCTAAAGGCTTCGCAGCAAAAGAATGGTATCTACTTGGAACCTAGTAGATACCAAGAAATGGTGAATGAACTAAATTCTTTGCAAGTTTTGTCAAAGGATACTGTGAATAGAAGAGACGTTGCAGAGCGGCAGCTGGCGCAAGCGCGGGACGAAGTGGAAGAGATGAAGCGGCTAGTGTGTCAATTGAAAGAAGAAAATATGGATATGTCTCTTTCTTTGAAACTGTCTGAGAAGGAACTTCACGAAATAAAAGAACAGCTGAATAGTGAGAGGACGCTAAGCCAAGCACACGCGGGATCCGAAACCACCCTTCACTCCATCGCACTTTCTCTCGTTGATAAGCTAGACTGTGCATCAAATGACATACATGATTTACATTCACGGCTCATGGTGAGCAGTGTGGCGTGCCAAAAAATCAAGAAAGATGTGGCTCAACAGAAACGTGCACTGGGTGGGGGACAGAAGTCTATCGCCGATTTGAAAAACAAACTTACAGTGGCTATTGACACAGTGAAAGAACATGCGCGCGTAGCGCTTGAAGAAACCTTAGTCAAGCTGGACAATGTTGAAATCGCGCGCCAAGATTTGGCAAAGTCCAGAGAACAGACCGTCGAAATCCACAATAACTTTGCAAAAACAATGGAAGGTGTTTTAGAAGACTATCATTCCAAGATTTGTGCCAAAGTTGATCATTTGTGTGCGGGGCTGGAATCATTCACGGGTGATGTAAAGCAACAATCGGAACGCTGGATGACCGATGTAGTGGCAGCGGATAAGGCCATGCTGGAGATAGTTGGTAAACTTGCAGACTGTTTGGAGCATGAACGTCATTTGCTACATTCTGTTCTTCCGGGAATTAATGACGGCTTGACGACAATTGAGAAGCGCTCCGAACGGTCTAAAGCCCTGCTGATGAAAAACATTGAAAAACTTGTCACTGACTTCCATGAGGCTCAAAGGAATGAAGTTCGCAATTTTATGGATATCAAAATCAAGCAAACAATCGAGCAGGCCTCGTCTCGTAATCAAGAGCACATGTCGCATGCAATGTTGTTTGCAAAAGAGTGGACTGCGAATAGAGGTAACCGCCTAGATACTATTAACCGCTCCGGCAAGGAAACTACAAGACGCAGTAAAGATCTCAAAGCAAATTCTGAAAATTTAAAAATTGAGAGCTTGGATGGGAAGATTTTGGCGATGAATAGCACAGCTCAGGCGCAGAGCGATGTTAATGCTGCATTTCATAATGTTGACAAGTTGGCAATGGCAGTGAGTGAAGGAAGAGAGCTGTTGGTCTCGTCAATGCATCCGACGGCAGTTCTTGAATTAATGCAAAATACTGTGACTGAAAAGGTGGACCAGTTAAAAAACCACCTTTTGTCGATTGAAGATGCCGCTATGCATATTGGCGATCTGGGAGATGTTGAAGTTCCCCCCAAGAATGAGTACCGATTGGAGCAGAGTCTTCCGGAGTTGACTGAGGGCAAGTCTGCAGAAACGCGCAAGAGTCAAGAACCTTCCGATCAACTGGTATCCGAATCTCTATCAGGTTTCAGCAACTCAGAGGTGACATCTCCACACAAAAGACAACCACTTGGCACATTGACCAACGAGTCCGACGAATCCTATAAAGGGAGAAGAATGGAGCGCAGCGAAAGAGCCATCAAGAGAGCCAAGCTCAACTAATTGTATAACAGTACTTAATTTATTAATAAGGAGGATTTTCAAATTGTGAACATGACTGGCTGCCAATGAGCACCAGCTCTGGTGCCGTGTTGGATGGGTGGAAAGTTCTCCATCGAGCAAGCGCGACCCACAAACTGGTAATTGGACTCCACACCGAGGAGCTGCACCGTCAGTAGATCCATCGTCACACTCGGACATGGCCACGTGAACTTCTTGGCTGCGGCGTGGTTCGCTTTTTTTTTGCCGTTTTAAGAAATTGATTTGAAACCCGCACAGCTCCGTTCCTGATAATTCATCCTACAAGTGACTGCTGCTCAAAAAGATTAAATCGACGCTTTACTAGCACGAGGAGCATTTTGAGGATATCTACACGCCTTGCTATGGCACTATGGAGGACCCTTCAAAGCGACTTCGATGGGCTATTATCAACAATAAACTAGCAATAGTATCTCGTCTTCTCAAAAGATATCCAGAATTGTTGACAAATGTTGATCCTTCCAACGGATGGTCGTCGCTGCACTATGCTGGCTATCATGGCCACTATCTGATTTGTGTGTTATTGGTACAATTAGGACACGACGAGCATGAAATTTCACTGTCACACGATCGTTGCACACCACTGCACCTCACTGCTTCGCAAAATCATGAGCAAACTGTCCATTTTCTGGCGCAGCATATCCCGAGATGCTTAGACTGGTTCAACTCCGACAACGAATCGGCGCTGCTGCTGGCCGCGCGCATGGGCCACGACCCGTGCATTTCGCTGCTGCTGGACTTTGGCGCCGACATTGACTTGGGAAACAGTCGCGGCAACCGGGCCCTTCATGTTGCAGCGTCACATGGCCATGTGAAAACATTACGAACGCTGGTTGATCGTAATGCAGATCCTTTTGTAAAGAATAAGGAGGGTTGGGGCCCAATTGACTTGTGTGCTACTCCTCAGCTGGTTGAATACTTTAAGCGTCTGGTACGCGAAAAGCACAACTCTCAGCAGAAGCAGGCATTTTTCAAGACGGTACCAAAAACTCCTACCAAAAGCCCCTCATCAAGCAAGTTCCCCGGCTCTGGTTCTTCGGAAAGAGAGAGCGTTGAGCACCGTCGCGGTCCCATTCCCGCACATGTGCCAGTGGCCGCATCATCTCAAAACTCGCAGCAGTTCCAAAATCAGGGGCTTTATGGCCCGCACGTTTCGAATCACGGCTCCGTTCAGTCCTCGGTGCCCACTATACACGAAGCGCAATCCCCTTCTCCAAACAGGGTACCGTTGCCACATGTCACTGCTCGATCTTCTACTGAGTCTGAGGGGTCACAGCGTGCCTGCTACACGCCGACAAAAACCTCGCCGCCAAAGATTTCACCGCCGAGGCTATCTCCAGGTATAGCGAGACTGTCACCAATTCTCCGACCCTCTACCACCGCCTCAAATTTGCTTACGTCTAGTCGCTCCAGTGCTTCAAAGAACCCATCAAATACCTCAGTGTCATCTGCCGACTCCGGCTCCAATAACCATTTTGTTATCCCACCCTACCATCCCTCGCGATCTTCGCTCCAATCGACGTCTTCCTCTTCAGTCTCTTCCTATGGACAAAATGGAACCAACGGCCACATTGGTGTGAATGGAAATGGACACATGCCTGTGATAACGTCACCACAGGACGGATCCCCTAGACCTCGCGTGTTTGAATCTGCAGAACGACAGGAGCGAGAGACGATGCCAAAGACACTCAATTCAACAGCTGCTATTCGCCAAATGTAAAATAGCTTTGAGATATTAGTTATAGAAGGTTTTTTATTTATTGAATTTAAAAAAATGCATTCCTTGTATTAGTTGTTTTGCTTTTTGAGAAAATCGACGTAATCGTCAATAACTGATGGCCAGGATCCAGTCTCGTCGTAATCATCTAACGTTGGATTGGCCTTTTGATAATTGATGAATTCAAACAGCATGTTCCAGGTGTCTTTTGATACTGCAGACCTTTTATATTCTTGTTGCATAAAAGCGGTCCATTTGGGGAGATCTGGATAGACATTGCTCAGCAATAAATCCCAGTATCCAAAGGCTGTGTCCAGGGAAATGACGCGAGTTCCGGGCTGCAAGGTATAATTGAACGTAAATGTGTAGACTTGCTTTAGATAGCTCAGATCCGTATTCATCCTCTCGCCAAGTCGCCGCGTTGTTTCCTCCATATCGGCTTCTGTGAAGGCACCAAGATTGAACCAACCGTTGCAAAATTCAGCTTTTGTGAACTTGCCCATCTCAGGAGACTTTAATTCCATTGCCACTGCCAATACCGGAGCATCCTCGGGCTCCATTTTCAGCACCTTTTCAATGAACGCCAGTGTACCATCCAGCCCGATGAAATTTTCACCCGGTTCCACATAGTTATCAAAAATCTGATTTAAACTTTTTACTTGTGAATTCGATGCAGGTGCAACGGCAATCTCTCCACCAAAAACGGCTTCAGCTGCTTGCTCTATATTAAAGTTGTACTCAGCTAGAACTTTTTGTGCCTTTGATTTTGTTAATCCAGTTAGCTCACTAAAGGTTGCTATTTCATGCTTCTTTGTTAGTCGGGAAACGCTTCTTGACAACTAAATGTACTTACATATGCCTCTGAAGTCCTCATCTTTGTCGATTCACCGTTTGGCGATCACCTTAATGTCGTGCAGACAGCAATGTGGTGAGAAGCCCGATTGTGCCACATTGTGGATGGCGGTTACGCAACAACAGATGGACGCAAGCTTTTGAATGCAAAAGTCAACAAGAGAAGCACGTATAATATTATTTCTACGAGTTTATGCCGCTAAAGCTTATGAAATTCTCTTGTCCAGTACCCAGCACTCTACACACTTCAATGTTAAGTTTGCTAGTTGTGAACAGCAAATGATGGCCTAAATAGGAAATATTCAATATTGTAAGGATTATCTTTATCTAATAGTTGAATATCTATTGCCATGCAGTAAATAGCATTGTCGCAATTCACTTTGCAGGTTGACAAACTAGGTTGTCGCGCAGAAAACACGCTGCTTCGTCTGGATAGGCACAAAGCTTCTCAGCTGTGTCAGTGCTTATGAACAAAAAAAACTTTTATTTACTGCAAATTAATAATACACTAAATAGGAGCAGTAATTCATGAAGCAGATGAAAAATTGCCACGCCCTCTAGTACCATGGCCTCCACGACCACGGTGTGGGCCACCACGGCCACGAGATCCATGCCCTCCACGATGATGGCCGCTGAAGCGGGAACGTGGGCTCAAGATCATAATCTTTTGGCCCTCCTCCCTTTTTGCAGTCCTGACAGCTCCTAGAGCGTCTTCTTGTGTGGGAAACATAACATGTGCGTGGAATTTGCTGGGTGCCTTTGAAGAGTTGGACGTGTCGCCATTCTCAGCTTCCGCTTCGCTCTCAGCACCAGCACCAGCACCAGCACCAGCACCAGCACCAGCATCGACCTCGACATTGGCATTCGCATCATTTTCGCCTTTGGCCACACCATTATTCTTTTCTTTCTCCTCGTCAGCTTCGCCTGTGGCGCTACTAACATTACTATTACTGTTGTGAGCTGGTCTGAAATGAATCTCAGTTATGAGTGCTCTGTATTCCGGGCTGAAAAACGACTTGACAAACTCCTCGTCACGGTTACCACCATTCATCACAAACACGCCAGGTGGTTGTGGTTCTTTAGTGGCGGTTTTGTCTCCAGGTTTCTCATCTGCCTTTTCCACTGCCCTCTCGCCACGCGTCTCACTTCGTGAGCTCTCCCTTCTGCTCTCTCTTTGCTTTTCTTGCCCCTTCTCCAGTCTCACATCTCTGGACTTGAGTTGCGATTGTTGCTGGGGCTTCTTGTTTAATCTGTAAGCATAGTCAAACCCTTCCGACTCAATAGTCACCGACAGTTTTGTACCGCGCTGCTCAAACAAAGCATAGCCATACTTGACGTCGCAGAGGTTCAAATGCCAAAGGTTGCGGAACGCACTGTGTAGAGAAGCTGTGAGAGAGTCACCCTTACTCGAGGCTGACTTTGCTTGCGGCATTTTCTCCACGGCGCCGACTGCAGCAAGGATGAGGCTTTTCATTCTAGCGTCTCCATCGCAGAGCTCCATGACGGTTGGTTGCAAGGCATGCCACATTTCAACAAACTGCGCGCGGAAGGTGATAAACTTATCATAGAATGCAGTCATTGGGGATTTCAGAGGCACCAGGCTCCCACTAGGAGCATGGCCGTTCTGAGAAAAGTTGGCTCCCGCTGATGCCGCGGCAGCAGAGTACTCGTTGAAGAACGCGGAGTGGAGAAAGTGCAGGGAGGACGAGAGAGTGTAGTCTGCCTTGAGTAGTATTGCCAGGTGTGACAAGAGCGGTTCTCCAGGAACACTTGAGTGGGCCATGAACAACCGTATCTCTGAGGGATCATTCAGGGTGGAGCAGGTGCTGAGTAAGACACCAATTTGGAGAATTGTCATCCATATGAGACCGCAGGAGCCGGCAATCTCGCCCTTGCCATCGCCATTGTCCAGCAAGCGGTGGGAGATGACTGTTCCTCCCAAGCCCATGAGACGCAACTTGAACTTGCCGTTTTTGGACGTGATGAGAGGGGCGTTGGTTTCGTCGACAATGTGGAGGTTTTTCACCTTGTAGGAGCCGTCTCTGAACTTCTCAAGAACGGCAATGTCTTCCGCCGTGCCATAAACGGCGTACACCGGCACGCTGAACGACCTTTCCCCGCTCACGTACTCTGGAAGTTCCGACAGGATTGCGGAGGGAGCGTTTGCAAGCTTGGCGCCTGCCAGCCACTCGGCCTTGCTGCCGCCCTGCTCGTCTGGGATTTTGGACGAGTCCACAAACGGCGAAAACATGGCAGTTCTGCGCAGGACAGGAGGAGTCATTCGCAACGCCGTCGACTCGTCGTAAAAGCCAAACGTGCCCGTGTGGAAAACATAGTCTGCGTTGTGCTTTTTTGCAAGATCATTGACTAGCGACAAATTGCCACGTAGTTCGGCAATGCAGAGGACCCGAATGCCATTGATGGATCGCAGTTTGATGGAGTTTGCGTTGGCCGGGTGATCGTTGGCGACCGGCGTTGCCGTTTCGGGCGCCTTCGCCGTGTCCGCAGCGACTCCTGTGAACGTTGCATCGGGTTGGTTTGAACCACGAATCTCCTCTGTCATTTATCTTCGCTTTGAGATGCTCTGCAAGGTTTGGGTGAAGATTGTGAAGGGGGAATCCGTTTCGTTTTGGAGCAGTTCGTTTGAGCTACAGAAGAGGCAATTCCCAAACGCGGTGTGGTGCTGGCTCCTGCCAGGCAGGAGGAGAGGGAGCAAAAAGCAGGTCATCAAAGCTGGGAGAGAGAAGCGCACAAGCGCACAATTTAGTGTAGCACATCTGCAACGGAGCATCATTGTACGAGTGGCTGTACACGTTTGTAGTATTGAATGCAAAGCTTTGCGTCCAGCGTTGCAAACACTGGGCACAATCACTAGATTTCCGATCCCGCAAACAAGCCTTGCCGTATGTGCTAGTTTGACTAGATTGAATCTCAGCGGATGGTTCACGTTTGTGGAGACTGAATCGTGTCGTCACTGATGGCTCGAGCTGAGGCAGATCGTTTCATAGACCTCTTTGTTTTTGTAAGCTCCGTTTGGGTTCTTATGAGCGGAAATGTGGAGGTTAAGGTACTTGCCCCGCGTCGTTCATTCGCAATGCTTCGTCGCCGACTGTTTTTGGATACTTTGTAATTGAAGACACTGATAGCTTAATTTATCTGCTAGTAACCACCAAACTATTTCCATTTCTTTTGATCTATTAGCGTACTTTACGAGTTGAGGCAGCAGACAAATGTCAGCCAGCTGGTGTCCTTCAACCAAGCAACGGCAAACATCCGTAAAAGAGCACCGAGCGCCAAACTCCCTCGCTGGAAGGACAACGATCCGCTGACAGTGTCTGATTTAATGCTCGCACGTGGCTAAGCCGCGATACAAAGTTGAGATACGATATCGCCCTCCAAATGACCTCGTGATGTCATTCTCCAGCGACAATTCCGATGCAGCTATCAATGAGGTCATTGATGATAACGAGAAAAACGTGTTCTTCAATTTCCCGCCACAATGCCGCCCCTCTTGGCCAAGAGCTCCATTTTGCTTATCAGGGACAGGACAGGCGACAATGTGGCCGGCCGCGGGCTACGCGCAGCTTGCAGCGGAGGCGATGCGCTTTCTGTGGAGAGAGGTGCTAGCTGATGGGGGTTTGGACTTCGACCTAAGGACAAAGTAAAGTATTCTATTTTGAATACTTTCACGCAGAACTGAAGGGGTTATTTTTCCTTATCGGCCAGCTGCCACTCCAGGTTCAAGCAATTGCGGCTAACAGTTTCATGTTGCATAAGTGGTTGCGACCGAGAATGGATCGCTATCGTTTTCGGCCCTCGTACTGTGGAGACACTCGGCAGTATAGTGATGTCATTGATTATACTTTGATGCCGTTTTGAATTGAGTTCTGTGCATAGGCTTGAACATACCCCGAGTGATTTCAACGGCCCTTTGTTTACTCGGGGCATATGATACAGATTGCCAATAACCGTTAAGGCTGGGTGGTAGCCTCCAACGCTTGGCAAGCATGTGTGTTGTCAAGAGTCAGACACTGCACCTGATGGTCGCACATTCGGCAAATATTTAAAGACAGCGGATGGTTCATGTTTACCACTACACAATCAAGCAGCAAACAATGGGCAATAGCAGTTCTAAGCAAAGAAACTCTCGCAATAAGCGACAGCGGAGATACTACGGAGGTGGAGGTGGAGATGGTGGTGGAGGAGGTGGTGGCGGCTACTATGGAGGTGACGGAGGTGGACATAGCGGTGGACATGGCGGAGGACATGGCGGTGATGGAGGAGGATGTAGCGGTGGAGGTGGTGACGGGGGTGGTGGCGGAGGCGGTGGAGGTGGTGACTGAGGTGGATGTGGTGACTGAGGTGAATATGGTCAGAAATACACTCGCTACATGTCCACCCAAAGCCTTCGTTAACTTTTGAACCTGGCCGCATACATTTGATACCGCCAGCTGTCTCAGATTGAACGTATTTGTTATGAACTATCTTATGAATTATGAATGTAACTACAAATTATAAATGCAATTGATTTCTATTCTTAGCAATGAATATTGCCAGTGACTCGTCGACCGAGAAGCCGCACAGGAGAGATTCTCTTGGGTATCAGTGCCTTCCGTTAGTTCACCTACTGGCCTTTCCGGTCGATCCTATCCTTAACTTCCGCTGCGGCGCCAAGACATGAGCCGCACCCCGGACTTCAGTTACCCCAGATTCCAATGCACATGTGAACAGCACGCCTCGAAAGCCGCACCTGCACCCGCTGCTCTTCCGATCCTTCCACCATAGAAGTGCTTGCAAGCACTGAAATTTCGGGCACTCAACATGGTGAACTGCGGCTCGAGTCAGTCAGCCATGAGGCTTGCTCTCAACGAGAGGGGGGCTAGGTGGGGATTTGACTAGTTGCCAACAGCGCCAGGAGGGAACGCTCCAAAATCCCGGTCTATATAAAGACTTGAATTGCCCTTCATTTCGATTCTCATCCAAACACTTTCACACTTATTTATCAACCCAATTGATTAGCTCAACAAATCGCAATGGCCAAAATTCTCCTTGTTCTCTATGACGCAGGCTCTCACGCCAAAGACGAGAAAAAGCTTCTCGGTTGCACTGAGAACGAACTTGGACTGCGCACCTGGATAGAATCTCATGGACATACCTTGGTAACCACCTCTGACAAAGAGGGCGAAAACTCCACTATGGACAGGGAAATTGTAGACGCCGAGGTTGTCATCACCACACCATTCCATCCCGGCTACATCAACCGAGAACGCATTGAGAAAGCCAAGAAACTCAAGCTCTGCGTCACTGCTGGTGTTGGCTCCGATCATGTAGATCTTGCAGCTGCTAACGAAAAGAAGATTGCTGTTCTTGAAGTCACTGGTTCCAATGTCACCTCTGTTGCCGAGCACGTCGTCATGACCATGCTCGTTCTGGTCAGAAACTTTGTTCCTGCCCATGAGCAAATTATAAAGGGTGACTGGAATGTTGCCGCTGTGGCCAAGGACTCGTACGATCTCGAAGGCAAGGTGGTTGCCACTGTTGGTGTCGGTCGTATCGGTAGTCGAGTACTTGAGAGACTCGTACCATTCAATTGCAAAGAATTACTTTACTACGACTACCAACCCCTTGCACCGGAAATCGAGAAGAAAATTGGCTGTCGCCGCGTTGAAAACCTCGAGGAGATGCTTGCTCAGGCAGATGTTGTCACCATCAACTGTCCTCTTCATGAGTCGACAAGGGGAATGTTCAACAAGAATTTGATCTCCAAGATGAAGAAAGGCGCCTGGTTGGTGAATACTGCTCGTGGTGCCATTTGCAACGAGCAAGATGTTGCTGACGCTTTGGCGTCCGGCCAGTTGCGCGGTTATGGTGGTGACGTGTGGTATCCACAGCCAGCACCAAAATCCCATCCATGGAGAACAATGGCCAACAAGTATGGCGGTGGTAATGCTATGACCCCCCATATTTCTGGAACATCTCTCGATGCTCAAAAGAGGTATGCTGACGGTACCAAAAATATTCTCGAGTCGTATTTCTCTGGAAAGTTTGACTATCGTCCACAGGACATTATCGTTATTGATGGCCACTATGCTACCAGGGCTTATGGATCAGAAAAAAAGGTTTCTTCAAAGTAGTGTATCTCTTTAGCTCAATATTATTGATCAATTTCGACGAATTCCAGCACAGATACCCAGCATGCAAGCGCTTGTGCACTGAATCCCCAAGAGCAGCTGCTCTATACATAATCCTGCAACTTTTCGTACTCATTTCCTCCATCAATATTAGCGGGCTAGCCAACAGTATCGGACGTCACATTTGTGTAGCATGTATCATTGACGGGCTATATTTCTCTTCAGCTTTATCGCCTTTCAAAGCAAAATAACTAACCATAGCCAAGCAATTGAGCTGTTAGTAGGTCCTAGTTGAATATAAATTCACTGATCCTAATCCTCGACAATTCACAAACGAATTTTTGATAAGGTGCGTTCTCATCCGTTTGTTGTGGCGGCGTATCTCAAAAGGGGAATTCATTTACAACATCTGTTTCGACTTTACTGTAGATTGCAGGTCGAATTGCGGATAAATTACGATGTCTCAATCCACGGTAAGTAAACTAAACTTGTAATAAACAGCTTTGGTGCAGACAGCTAACCCAGTGGAGAACCTTCAACTTTTTTGAATGCACTCCAATTAGAGACCCCAACTTTGGCTCTGACAACCCGCTGTATTCCGACCCAAATCTGACTGAGATTTGCACTGGCCCTGACTCGCTGTTTTTTGCTACTGTTAAGGGTGACATTTGTCAGGTGTCCAGAGAACTGCAGCTTGTCTCAAGGTTCCAAGCCGAGGAAAACCCTCAGTCTAGAATCACACATATTCGCTATCTGGAGAAACACAACTTGCTGTTAACGATTCATGAATTACAGGGCCATCCTGTGACAGTTTGCTTGTTCAATCTTGAAAAGTCCCCTCCATCTTTGCATGCCTCGCTTCGTGTGCAAAACGGTCATAATACCTTCCCTGTTTCTGCATTTGACATTTCAGATGATTGTTCTGTCCTTGCATTTGGTTTTGCAGACGGCTCAGTGTATATATCTAGAGGAGACATCATACATGATCGGGGCTCTCGTCAACGGCATGTCTATAAGTCATCTTCACCTGTGACCAACGTAGCCTTTGTTGGTTCCGAATTGCTGTATGTTACTCTCATCAATAAGGTTCTCACTATAGCTACGCACGGTAGGAACAACTTCAAAGCAGAATCTATTCTTGACAAACAACATGGTGCTGCTGTGGGGTGTGCAGTAATTGACGCCTCTAAGAGACTTGTAGTCGCAAGAGAGGTTGGTATCTCCTATTACGACGCCAAACTTTTGCAGCTCTCTTTAGTATTCGACATCCCAAAGCGCAAAATTTTTGTTTCCGGTCAATATTTGCTTATCGTTGCACCCGGTTCGGCATCGGCTCTTGATGCCTTCATTCCCGATAGTTCGTACGATTCGACTCGCATTCTCATTCTCGACACCGTTCACAAATACGTGGCCTTTGCTCATCATATCCCTCGAGCTGTAAACCATATTTTTTATCTCTGGGGCAGTTTTCATTTGTTGGATTCGGATGGCACTCTATATTCTCTTACTGAAAAGTCGCTTTCCACGCGCCTAGAAATTTTGAAGTCGCGCAGTCTTTATGATGTTGCGTTACAAATTGCCACACCTGAGCTACGGAGGACCATTGAAAAAGAATATGCAGACTTGTTGTTTAGTGAAAATGAACCTCAAGAGGCACTACCGCATTATATTGCAGCTATTGGTTTAGGTTCAACGTCTGAAGTTCTCTTAAAATATCGCGATTCTCAACTCATTTCTTGTCTTGCTGAATATCTGGAAGCTATTCATGACGCGGGACTAGCATCGCCAGAACATACAACACTGCTTCTCAACAGCTATGCTAAGCTCAAAGATAGAGCGAAGTTAGAACAGTTTATGACTTCCAAGAGGCTTGTCGACTTTCATTCCGCAGTTCAAATTCTTATTCAGTCTGGATTTTACGATCTTGCAGTAAACGTCTGCAAATCTTTTGGGGAACCAGATCAGGCTGTTGAGATTTTGCTAAAACAACTCAAAGATGCAAAGGCATGCCTGCAGTATGTTAAATCACTACCGGTAACAGATTGCCTACGAATTCTTATCCAAAATTCGCGAGATTTACTCAACATCTATCCTAACGAGACCACTGCGCTTCTCATTAGTCTCTTTACGGGTAGATATAGTCCATCGGAATCGGAGCGAGAATCTTCAAACCAAGAAACTGTTGAAACCCAGAGCCAAACTGCCAGCAACAACACTCAGCCAGTGATGCAAAGCTATAAGGCATTTCTTGCTTATATGTATCGTGATCGAGATAACGCTTCTACAAATTCGGGTGTCAACGGTGGTGAGAACGGCACTTTACCACATGAAGATGATGAGAGTATAGAACTCACATACCAACCACCTAGAGCGCGTTTGATATTTCCTTCTTTTGTCAACCACACCAACGAGTTTGTCATTTTCTTAGAAGCATGTGTTGAATCTTACGATAAATTTGGCAACAATAGAAAGGATAAGACTGATCTTGTAGCTACTCTGTTTGAGATGTACTTGACGCTGGCTAACTCGGCTGAAACTGATAACGAAAAAAGGGCGTGGGATAGCAAAGCCAAGGATTTGGTAAACTCGTCTGGTGATATTCTTGACAGAAACACCATTTTGCTGCTGTCACATGTTTCATCCCATTCTGACGGCTGGAAGCTTGTTAAAGATCAACAAGGTTATCAATTGGATTTTTTGCGATCTTGCATTGCCAATGGAGATACGAAAGGAGCTCTGTCCGTTATTTCCGAATATGACGGCACTGATAAAGAATTTTATGCCATGTGTTTGTCTTTTTTCATTTCATCATCTTCAATTTTAGAAGAAGTTGGAGACAACCTCGATTTACTTCTTCAACAAATCAAGAAAGAGAAGATTATGACACCAATCGAGGTTGTCCAAATATTGTCATCAAACTCTGTGGCAACAATACGACATGTAAGGTCGTTCTTGACTGATATCATCAAGCAGGAAGAGGCTGAGATTGAAAATAATACCAAGCTTGCCGAATCCTATCTACAAGAAGCTACAGTAAAGAAAGCACACGTCGACACGTTACTGTCGGATCCTCAGGTGATTCAGTACTCGCAATGTGCTTCCTGTGGTATGCACTTAGATTTGCCAGTTGTGCATTTTTCCTGTAAGCATTCCTATCATCACAGATGTTTGAATATCGTGAACGAGGAGGAACCGGAGTGCCCAAGATGCATGCCAGAGTTGGAGGCTATTCAGGCTATTCGGCGGGCACAAGATGACACGGCGGAAAGAAGTGAACTATTCCACAGTGCTTTGGAGTCAAGTGATACCAAGTTCAGAGTAGTAGCCGACTTTTTTGGAAGGGGAGCTATCAAAAGCTAATAGTCAGTTAAAAAAGTGTAATATATACAGACATATATATGTGGCCATTATGGCAATAAATAAGCGTTTGAATTATGTCTGTAATGTCTCCAGTTTATCAACTAAGGCTTCAAGTTGCTTGTTTGCTGATTTTTCTTCTTGTGCTATGACACTCTGCTCTCGATCCAACGATTCAATAGACAATGAAATGGTTGCCAATTCTTGCTCCAATTCTGCAAGCAACTTTGCACCAAAATCTTCAGTGGCAGGTCGCTGCAACCTAATGTTATGCCGTCTCAGTTGTTCAGCTTCGAACTCTTCATCTGGCATGGACGCATCAGACACAAGATTTTCGTCAACTTCCTGATAGTCCATGTAAATATCCTCTTCCTCATCTTTTCTCTCCTGTTTCAACTGCTTCTTCTCCTCTTTAAGAAGTTTCAAATAATCGTTAGTGCTACCGAGCTCCCCGTCCAGATTATGTTCTTCAACAGGTATAGTACTACTCTGAGAAATGGGTATAGAGGCCATCAGCGAAGCATTAAAAGAATTCAACGGCCTTTTTTGACGCCATGGTGGTTGTTTGGTGCTTTTTTCGTCCTGCGCTGCAATTTTGAGTCTATCGATGTTGGGCTCGTTAATAGACACATTGTGATGATTATGTTCACTTGATATTTCCTCTTTATCTACCTCCGCTGGCAAGAAATTTGAGACAGGCAAATGCATCGCTGCTCTTGTTCTTTCATTGTTCGCATGTTGCTCTTCAATCAGCCGTCTCAAGTCATAGCTGGATGCAAAATTTTCCGAATCATCTTTTGAGTCATCCTTGATATTGATCTGAGGCTTTACAGTGTTCAGGCGCAACTTCAACGCACCATCGCCATCATCCTCATCTTCAGTCCTCTTCACCCCAATTCTTACCGGCCTTTTTTGGACAATGGACACCGTGTCAGCATCATCGGAGTCTGAATCATTATTGCTGATTACCTGTACGGCACGGGACTTTTTAAAGCTTCTCATAAGCTCTTCATAAGAACCAATAATGTCAATGTCGAGTTTCTGCACCGTTTACTAACACAGCAGCCTTATAACCGAATTGGGCGACTCCTTTGACTCATTGTAACGAGCAGGCCAACGCTGACTGGTGGTAAGAAGTATGGCATTAAATGTCAAATGACATCCTCAAGTCCGGACTTTGATCTATTAATCGCCAAATACCCCCCTCTACAAAGTTATGCTAAAAATGGAAAGCTTGACCTTTCACTGCTGGAAGCAGTTTATGTTTTTACTGAAGCATGTTTAAAAGAGTACCATAGCTTGGATGTCAATCTGAATCGAAATTTTCTATGTCCTAGGCTTCCTAATCGTCTGGAGTATCTGACGTGGATCAATAATATTTTACGAGAAACAAGAAGCTCGCAGTCAAAGCACCGGCCAAAAATCTTTGACATTGGAACCGGCGCTTCTTGTATCTATCCGTTACTAGGTGCATCTTTTTACGACTTCTCATTTGAAGCCTCAGAGTGCAACCCTGAGTCCATTCGTCTGGCACAGCTTGTCTTATCGCAAAATCCAGCTATTGCCAAGAAAGTCCGTTTGATCCGTGTGGAGAAGAGCGAATCGTTTTTTAATAAATGTAATGGTCCATTTGATTTCACCATGTGCAACCCTCCATTTTACAGCTCACAAGAACAAATGAGAGCATCGAAGGAGTTCAAATCACACCAGCCCAACACAACATCTCTAGCTGCCGCAGAAAGTGAGTTGATAACTCCTGGAGGTGAAGAGCGATTTACTTCCGATCTTGTTCGCGAATCAATGAAGGTTCCAGATCTCAGTCAATGGTTTTCAACGATGGTAGGTCATAGATCAACGTTAATTCAGCTGATTGCCTTGTTGCATGAGAATAATATTGGCAATTATGCTGTGCACGTCCTTTCCCGGGGTCAAACTACACGATGGTTTTTGGCATGGTCATTTATGGCTCATCGACCACGAATGTCATTGTCAAACATTCCTTTTGACAAGGAGATCAAAAATCCAAGTAGAACAGAACGGGTTTGTAAATTTCAAAGCCTCCCTACTTTCAGGTCAAAACTACTTCGTCTGCTGAAATCTTTGCAAGAAATCGAACTGAGTATCTCTGAGAAAAATATAGAAGTGAAAACAAAGCTTGACTGTTGGTCGAGAGCGTATCGCCGTCAAAAGATGAAAGCTCCAAATTCAATACAATTTGGGGATGTGGAAGAAATTTACAGTATTGACTTTCAAAGTGACACTTGTGCCATAATATACTGGCGGTATGGAACTGTGTCTAGAACGTTTGAGAGCTTTGTTTCAAAAATATACAGAGAATGCATTTAACAAATAATGAAGCGTATTGATGTAGACTCGCTCTAATGCTTCGGAATTATGTATAAAATAAAATAATTAGTCACTTTCCTCCTCACCTACATCGAACAGTGTAGATTCATCATGAGTGGGTGTGTTTGTTTCTGAGCGCTCTACTGCTCTGCTATCTGAACGGTATTGTCCAATCAGTGACCGTTTTTGCCGCTGTTCTTCAGTCTCTTTGGCGTCATCATCCTCTTTTGCGCTTTCTGCATTATCTTCCCCATCACTTTCATCATCGCTGCGCATTGTAGCCAGCGAAATTTCATCCTCACTATAGCCCTCATCCGGTAGCAAATTAAATTCATAAGAGTTGTTTTGATACTGCAAATTCCTCTTACGTCTCATGACAAAGAGATAGATGGTCAGTCCACCAATGAAGCAAAGAATTATTACAACCGCCCCACCGATCCACATCGCCGTCCTATGAGAAAACCCAAAAGTTGGAATTGATGACCAAATAGCAGACCATCCACTGTTTCCATTTTCATCCTCACCTTCCTTTTCTCCTTCATCATCCGCTGGCGTCGAACTGCTAGTGGGCTCTGCAGCTGCAGATGTGGCTGAGGTTGGTTCGTCCTGTCCGACAGTCGAAGTGACATCCGCACTCGTCGACGTAGGGGATGATGCAAGAGTCGAGGTTGGTTTAGTACCAGGAACTTCATCTTCATCTGTATCTTTATCTTCATCGCCGGGATTTGGAAGATGCTTCGCCTTAGACGCGTTTTCAGCTTCACCCCATAGTATGAGCTTCCAACTCTTCACCTTCATTGTTACTTCCTCATTCAAATCCTGACGAACAACTAGCTTCCAATCACCAACGCCGGACTCCCCCCAGTGGGCAACAGACATGTAAGTCCAATCATGAAGACCTCCATCTGAAGTATCCATTGGACGTGGAATTCCCAAACGAGACTCCACACCCGCTGGCCCAATAAGAGTAACATCGACGGCGCCACGATTTGACGATTCGATGTTAACAATGACATTGACATGCTCTAGACGTTCAACGTTTGCCTTTTTCAGCATGTCCTCGGTGACAGTATAGACAGACTCTACTGGTGATTGATATCCAACATCCAGATCACAAGAAACCCACTGTCCGCGATACCACGCTTGCGGTTTAACAAGATTCCAGCTCTTGGCAGTCTCTACAAGCTTGTAACTGTCTACTTGGCCATATCCATACTGATGAGAATACATCTTTCCGGTCGGCGTTTTTTGCCAATCCTCTTCCGGATGAACCTGCACAGCACTTTCTCTGACAACATACTGTAGGTCTCTCCAAGTTAGCTCGGGGCGTGCTTGTAAAGCCAAGGAAAATATACCGGCAGCCAACGGTGCAGCAGCAGACGTTCCACCATGGTAATCAGCACATCTGCCATGAATATCAGTGGTATGAATGTATTCACCTGAACCTGCAGAACACGTTACAACCATGTTTGCAGAGCACTTTTCCGAATAAGGAGGTGACAGGCCTTTATGATCAATGGCAGCTACAGTGATTGAGAAGATTGAGTTTGTGTAGCCATCATAGTTGCAATTGTCTCCAAATCCTGCACCATTTCCGGACGCAAATACAAAGATCGAACCCTTTTTGTCACGACCCTCACTTACTCCATGAATGAGAGATTTTTGAATTAGTGCACCTGGTGCAGCAACTGTCTTTCCATCGTCTGGTGGCCCCCATGAACAAGAATAAATATGATTCTTATCCATTTTATAGTTGAGAGCTAAGGCCTCATCACTTTCGGTAATGAAGCCAGAAAGAATACGTATACCAGCAACTGAAGCATTATATGCCACTCCTACTCCACAAACATCGTTCTTGACAGCCGCAATTTCGCCTGCACATCTAGTTCCATGATGATCGTCATCTAACTTTGGCCTGGGCTCGGGGCCATTGTC
This sequence comes from Limtongella incommunis, assembly GCA_003706695.3. NCBI lineage: Eukaryota > Fungi > Ascomycota > Dipodascomycetes > Dipodascales > Trichomonascaceae > Limtongella > Limtongella incommunis. The sequence continues at coordinate 259,348 of PPME03000004.1, forward strand.
ATTGAAATCCCACGAACCTTCAGCAAAGTAATTGTCTTTCAGATCCGCAGAATACATGTCTAAACCATCATCTACCACAGCAACAGCAATTCCTTCACCAGCAAACCCTGCTGCCCAAACACCTGTGACGTTAACGTCATTACCAGGATAATAAGGATTAAATAGATGCCACTGTTTCGCGAATAGAGGGTCTTTAATTCCAAACTCTTCTTGTACAAGAGCAATTTTCTCTTCACCATCATTTGCATAGCGCGTTGTCGACCCAAACTCCACTGGAACTACCCGTTTTTCGATTCTTTTTGGATGCATTACTTGCAGTGATTCAACACCGCGCCTCACCAGTGATGATGAAACAGCCATAGCCTCTCTTCTGCTTAAACGAGCAAGATGATTTTGTCTTTCCGGCTCATCGGGATTTTGATAGCCAGGGATATTGAAATCTTGAACAATGTGGCTGTACTGCTTATCTACTGAGTATAGATAGCTATTGTCAAAGGGAAGAGGTTGCTCATATTTAGCAAACGGAAGAACATCAAGCACGTTCGCTTCAGTGCCGGAGATTACAAAATACAGGCGATTTTGGTAGTCTCTGTTGGTCATCGGGCTATTTGTGCGCTTGACAAACTCCTCGTATGATTCATCATGTGGATGAGCTGAGGCCAGACTTGCCAGCAGCAACGATCCTAGGACATTCCTCAGCCACAGCCACTTTGTCATCTTGTAGTTTGCCTCAGCAGATGTTCAAATTTTCAATGAGAAACGTGTCTGAAACACCGGGATTACTGAGGCGGATATGTAGTTGATTAGCTGGAGGGTTACGTGATAAAGTTATGTTTGGATTTGAGGGTAAAAATTCAGACGCTTTGAGGCTAGAGGAACAAAAAAGATGTTGGAATTTTAGTGTTTAGCTAACAGATCCATTTTTGGCACATTTCTCTTGATTAATTTGTAGACTAAATGTTACATACAATTACACGCGTTGGAGGTTCGGTGCTGCCATGGCGGCAGTTCCTTTTAGCACAAAATCAACAGTGAGAACCCCTCGATATTGTACCCATACCAATCAAATCTCATTCTTTTAAGTTGGCCTTCAAAATTATTGTCAAACTCACAAGTACAGTCGGAACGCAACGCGCATTATCCTTCCTGTTTTGGAAGCCACTGGATCTAGTTACATGGCCTGTGCGAGTCTCATCGGTATTTAAACAATTATACACGTGAGAAGATGATGCTTGAACAAAGGCTGTTTTTTTCCACTTGCTTCACTTACTAGCTTTTCGCTTTTATCCTTTAATTCGTCGTCAAAACCACTTCAAAGAACACACCAGATTGGACTGATGGTTCATCAAACTATAATACGTCCTTACTGCAAAAACCCACATAAACCAGGTCCAACAAATATATACCATTAACAACGCGAACCTAACAGATTGTGGTTTTTATCGTTAATCATGACACATTAGTAAAGTTTGTGATACAAGTGAACGCTCACCCACCATTTTGGTATTTCCACGCGAGAATGCGGGGCAGAGTATTAGAGGGCTGCAAAGATGACGCCAGCGGCATATTTCTGCAATAATTCGATAATCTTCTCGATGTAATTGCATTGTTAACATCTTTGAGCGGCACCACACTGTGGCTGCATCCTTCTTTCAGCAGCCTCGCGTTTGGCTGGCCCCGCTTCTATGCATAGAAAGCTAACATGACAGCTAGAAGCACATTTGAAACCTCATAGATGATTACAAGCGTGAGAAAATTCTAATGCCTGTCCAACAAAATTTCTGAACTACATGGAATTTGTTCGTATGTCAAGTAGTCGGCTATCTTTCAGCAGCTATCTTACTTAGGCGTGTACCCATTTTCCTTATGGCCGCCGCCTTTTTAAATCTTTTCTTTTATTCTCCGATATCTACCCCGAAAAGGAATTTTCATGGCTGTTGGACGCACGACAGAGAAGATGTTTGCGATAAGAAAGGGCATTGCTAATAACTTACAATTCTTCCTGTCCTTTGCGTCTTGTGCCTTTTGTCTTTAACGAATTATGTTCCATTTTCACAGGGGGCAAGAAGCAAGTGGCAGTAAGAATGCCAATGCTCAGCCAGTAAACTCAAATTTGTCCAATAGGTCAAATAGATCGGGCAATATTGATATCAATAACATCAATACGGTGCTTTCCGAGACTCATGCTAGACCAATAGTGACTGACCATGAAATGGACCCTGACGAAGCCGTTTTGGCTGCTCTAGGCTACAAACAGGAGACAAAACGAGAGTTCACTCTATGGTCTAACTTTGCTTGTTCATTTGGAATGATGGGTCTTATACCTTCAATAGGTTCTACTCTTACTTACTCTGTTGGCTATGCAGGTAACGCGGGTCTAACATGGGGATTCTTAGTGGCTAATGTTGGCATACAATCTGTAGCATTTTCAATGGCTGAATTGGCGTCTGCCTTTCCAACAGCTGGCGGACTTTATTACTGCGTTGCTGTGCTGTGTCATCACGACAAGCGCTCTAAGCCATGGGGACCGATATTGTCTTGGTTGACCGGTTGGTCCAATTGGATCTCACAAATTACTTCGTCCCCTTCAATTGATTATGCAGCAGCAGTCATGATTCTCGGTCTCAAATCAATGTATGATCCTGATTATGAAGCTCAAAACTACCAAATATTCCTATTATCAGTTGCACTTATGATATTTCACGGTTTAATAACGTCTCTTCCTACACGACATCTTGCGACTTTTAATTCTGTAGGTACCATTATTAACACTGCGTTGATATTTGCCGTCATAATCATCATCCTAGCAGGAAGCGGAGGTAGAACATCGCAGAATGACCCTGACACTGGTGTTCCGTATCCTCGGTTCAATTCCAACCGGAAAGCCTGGGCGCTCACAAACGGAACAGAATTTCCTGATGGAATTGCAGTTCTAATGTCTTTCGTTGCTGTTATTTGGACAATGTCGGGTTATGACTCTGGATTTCATCTTGCCGAGGAATGCTCCAATGCTACCATCGCTGCTCCGCAAACTATCACCTTGACGGCCATTGTTGGCTTAGTTCTTGGATTTGCCATTCAAATTTGCATCGCTTACACAATAACAGATGTCAATGCAGTTGCAAGTGCAGGAGATTGTTGGGGCACTTACTTGGACCAAATTCTGGATCGTCGTCTCGTGGTTTTCGTTGTGGCTGTAACTGTGGTCTCTTCGACCACAATGTCAGTCTCATCTATGATTGCCGCTTCACGTGTGTCGTGGTCTTATGGACGTGACGGGTGTCTTCCCTTTCCCTCCTGGTTTGCTCAAGTGAGTCCCTGGACGCAAACACCGCTGAACGCAGTATGGATGAATGTGTTTGTTGGAATTTTGTTGCTTTTGTTGATTTTTGCTGGCGAAACAGCCATTAATGCGCTCTTTTCTGTAGGGGCAATTGCCTCTTACGTAGCCTTTACCATTCCTATCTTTGTAAAGGTATTTTTTGCAGCCAAAACTTTCAAGCCAGGACCGTGGAACCTGGGCTGGATGTCTCAGCCTTGTGGTTATTTCTCTTGCGCTTATGTGCTGGTTATGACTATCATTTTATGCTTCCCATACCTCAGAGGCTCGGACAACACTCCGGAACTAATGAACTGGACTTGCTTGGTATTTGGAGCTCCAATGTTGTTTTCTCTCATCTACTACTATGCTTATGCTCACAAATTTTACACTGGGCCAAAGGTGAATCTAGAGCACCTTGAAATTGATCCCGAGATTGTTGATACAGTTTATGGCGAAGATGACGGCGAGAAGGAGGGTGTATCAGCAGTGCGGTCGCAAAACCTCACAAGGCAACCAGATGGCACGTACGTGGAAGAAAAATAGATCGATTCCGAATGACAAGTGACGTATAATCATTAATGACTCTCAAAAATAGCATATCACACTAATTTTGCTATATCATGAGCAAGTTGAAGCACCAAGCTTGCAGTTCTGAGCCAGAAGTGAATGTCACAAATCTTTTTGATGTGCCGCCTAACCGCCGGCTTCTTCCGCTTGCAATATTTTCTTTTATGCTTCTTTACAGAAGTGCGGAATTTTTGCACCTGTGTTGGAAAGAGTCTAAACGTCCTTCTTGCTGCATTTTCATAGCTGCGTCCGCTCGCCATGTACTTGAACTCTAAAGGAGAGTTTTTATTTGATAGCTGTGGCCCGTTACCATTCATTCCTCCTTTATTCAGCTGCGATAGCCATTTCTCTCTTTGTCGACGCACTGACTCTCGTCTGGCTGATCTTGTGTTACGCTTTCGCCATCTGGATCCATGCATGGCCCTACGAGCGTTAATGTTTCGCGATCCTCTGGAACGTTCAAACTTTGTATTCCCTATTGCATGCTTACCAGAAAAAAGACTCACTATCAATTTATTTTCCACAAACCATTTCTTTCGCAGAGCTTTCCTTTGACGTAGAGAAAATGCGTCCGAATCCTTGACTGGTCTAATTCCACTCCCGATTTCAGACTGTAAAGGGCTCCAGGCGAGACTTGTAGCGCTCATTTCACCAAGTGTGTTTTAGAAACACAGTGTTTCAGTTGATAGAGGTTATTTGCATGGCCCAAAGGCACAAGTCTGACCTAATTAGGAAGGTTTAAGAACACACGTGACAAAGAAAGCAGCGAGCTGCATGCGAGAATCCCTTCTTTCAACGCTCTTTCTCTCCATGGCTAGTTTTAAAATATTTGTTAATTACACATTCCGGTCCTTCAGTGCTACACTGTGAGCTCATCTTACTTCAGGGTAAAAATTCCGCACCATTTCAGCGCTGTGAAGAAAACTTACACAGCTCCATCACCAACCATAATTGCACTTGTTGGCCATGGCTATTGTGTCAAAGCCGGAATTATCCCGTTACACCGATAAACGATTGGTCATCCAGCTGAATGGTTCCAGAAAAGTCATTGGAGTTTTGAAAGGTTATGATGCGTTTCTCAACTTAGTGGTAGATGAAGCAGTAGAAGAAAAGCCAAATGGTGATGTTGTCAAAATTGGAACTTCAGTGATTCGAGGCAACTCGGTCGTCATGCTGGAAGCGCTCGACCTTGTTGGTTAGAATCTAAATCACCAGATTTGAAAAATATCAGTTTACTAGCGGCACCGTAATGGACAATAGTGGCTCCTGTCTGGTACCTGATGACCTCGTTCATCGCGTTTGTCCTGTTCCGTCCCGTTTTGTCATTATCAGCATCACACTAATACCTTGGTGATAAGGCTCATATAATATCGCTGTTGGGCTCCACCAATGAAGTCACGCATTCGAAGCACGACCTGACGCGCATTCTGCGGGATGGTTAAGGCTCTTATCAGATGTATGGGGCTTTGGTCGCGTGTCACGCACACCTTGTGTAAATTATTTATAAATCTAGTCTCGCCTCTCCCAGCTTGTTTGTTGAATAACTTTTTGTGCCAAAGTTAACGTACTCTTCCCTTTCAGTCAGTCTTATTTCTCAAGACGGTTGTCCGCTCAAATCCGTTGTCCTAATCCATTGCGTAAACCACCCAGAAAAAAATAGTTGGCGACGCCTTCCTCATCGCTGCCCCCTACCATTTTCTGTTTCTCAGTAACCCTCCAAGTACAAGGGCAATTAGTACCCGTTTGTGCCGAAACATCAAGGCACACAGTACATTTGCTTTGATTGAAATTACACACTTCATCTTGGTCCGTTTACTTCTTGTCACCACTGTCAGCAATGGCGCAAAAGCAGCCTTCGCGCAAACTCAAATCAAAAAAGCACGCAACATATCAGTCGACACTAAATAACAACGAAGAATGGCAAATTGCAGACTATGAGAACCTCAAGGAACCCAAGAAATCTTCCTTCTTTAAGTACTTTCTTTATGCTATCGTTGCATTCGCTGCTTGTTTGGGAGTCTCATTCCTCATGCTTTCTTTGGAACCATCGGTAATAAAAGTTCCTAGGCTAATCAAGGTGTCTGAACTGGCACATCAGCATATTCCATCTCACAAGAAAGGCAACAGACTGATCATTGTTGGTGATGTACATGGGTCCAATGATCAATTGCAGGATCTTTTGAAGAAAGCAAAATATAACAAGAAACACGATCATATACTGCTACTGGGTGACTTCATCTCCAAAGGCAATCAAAATTTAGAAGTGTTGGAATTTGCAATCTCCACTGGCGCTTCGTGCATTCGCGGCAACCACGAGCAAGACCTGTTGATCAGATACAGTGACTTTCATAAACTTCCACGGCCCAAAACATTGCCATTGTGGCGAGCTACTGGAGTTCCCCCAAAAACTCCAGATGACGAATACACTCCTGACATTGATATAGTCAAGCAGTTAACACCCGATCATATCCGATACATCTCGTCATGTCCTTTAATCATGGATCTTCATAATATCACAGGGAAGGGAACAAACAAAGCTGTTGCGGTCCATGCAGGTCTCATGTGGAACGAACCTAGACTGGAGAAACAAGACGAAGAGGCTTGTTTGTCAATGAGAACTCTCCTCCCACCTTCTTACACCGAGTTCTCTGAAGAGTCTGAAGGCGTTTCTTGGTATGACATATGGAATGACAAGCAGCAAGAAGATCCTGCCAATTCCATAACTGTGTTTTATGGACACATTGCCAGGGATGGCTTAACAGTAAAACCATACACCATCGGTCTAGATTCAGGCTGTGTCAAGGGCAAAAAGCTTTCCGCTGCCATTGTCTCTACAACTGCTACTGGAGAATACACATACGAAATCGTTCAAGTTTCCTGTAAATCTCTCAAGAAGAAAAAGGAATAACTGCCAAATGACACTTTTTATTTATCAATAAATAATTTTAAACTCTTTTATCTAAAGGTCCTTGGACATGTAAGGGCCATCCAGATAGTACCCAAGTCTGGCATAATAATTTCTAACACCTACGCCACTGATAACAGATAACTTCTTGGACCCATGCTCTTCTCGAGCAATTCGCTCGGCCTCCTCCATCAGCAGCGTACCAAAGCCCTGATGCTGGAATTTTCGTGGGTCTCTTGAATGAAGGGGCACAACAGAGCCATAGACGTGCAGCTCACGGACTAAGGAAGAACGCTGAGAGGTCAGTTCTGGTCTATATGTGGTTTCTTCACTACAAAGACGCAGTCTCAATAAACCAATCAAAATGTCCTGCTTTGGATCTTCATACGACAAAAATGTCTCCCAGCCTCCGTTTGCTGTATAGTCACGTCGAATGAGCTCAACTTGGTCAGGGCGAACCTTGTGGTGCACTTCCTGCATGCCAACTTCTCTTGTGCGGACATCTCTGCACGTTGTACCAAAATCTTTCATTCTTGCCAATGCAAGTTCTCTCAGGTTACCATTCTCTACGCCTGCAGTGACTAAAGGCATGGGAATATCACGCTGCACACGATAAATACGGGTCCATGGAGGGACCAAAGCCATGATTCTTGCAACCAGGTCAATCAAGGCATTTGGATTATATGACTTGTATCTTCCAGTCTTCCATAACTCGTATAAACCAGTACCGCGGATAACAAGTGTAGGGTATAACTTGAGACCATCCGTTCTAAAGTCTGGATTTTCAAAATATTCTCTGAACTGTTCCAAGTCTCTTTCCATACCAACGTTGGGCAGATCCGGCATCATGTGTGAAACCACTTTGTAACCAGCATCCTTAGCATATGCAAACGTTTTGCAAACAGCTTTTACAGTGTGTCCACGATTGGTGTCACGAGCAACATCTTCATAAACAGATTGGACGCCAATTTCCAAACGAGTGCAGCCATATTTCAGCATATCACTCAAGTGTGTTTCTGTGCAATAATCCGGTCTAGTTTCAATAGTGATACCAACACATTTTGTTTGAGATTGTTGTGACATGAAAACAGCCTCATCCACATTATCTGTGAAATATCCACTCAAAGCATTGTGGAGTGCCGAAATAAACGACTCACGGTAGTCCTGAGGCAGAGACATGAAAGTTCCACCCATAATAATATACTCAACCTTGTCAATAGAATGGCCCAATTGACGAAGCTGTTCAATTCGACCTCGTGCTTGCTCGTAGGGATCGTATCGAGCTCTAATCGCTCTCATGGATGTAGGTTCATAGCCCGTGTACGACTGGGTCGAATATTCAAAGTCGGAGTCAGGACCACCAGGGCAGTAAACGCAAATGTTACCAGTGTAAGCTATGTGTGGGCATCGATGGGGCTTGCACATAACAGCAACCACGGCGATTCCTGAAGCAGTTCTCACTGGCTTAGCCTTCAGTTTTGGAAGAAGATACTTTCTATACTGCTCAGGAATTGAGGAGATAATGTCAGTGAGCCTCGGTTGAGCCTTGAGCTTATACTTCTTGGCTACCCTTCCTACAAGCCCATTCAAATTCACATCTTTGTTTTGCTGAAGAGAGGCAACCAGCTCTATTGAGATCTCACCACAGGCTTGCACAAACCTTTCACTTTCAGGTGCTAACTTCTCGATCGCTTTAGGACCTTTCGCCATTCTTTATTAGTGTTGATGAAATTCTTTTCTTTCAGATCGGGAGAAAAGTTGAAATTTCCTAATCCATTAAAAAAAATATTCCACAGCTAATGAAACCATTAGAACAGCAGTGAATTACGGATTGAATAGTTTCTTTAATTTAAATCGAATAAATTGTAAAGTTTTAATAAATATGAAGAGGCAAAAACTCCAAACTGATCAAAGCCTTCTATTTGGAGAGCAATGCCTTGCAAGTCCTTTATCTATCTTTCCTTGTTGAGTTGCCTATTTCGATTTTTTTAATTTCTTAGTTAAGGTCCTACTAAACTTTGAACTCTTGCTTGTTGTTCAAGTAGGATGTGGTGCTTAACGTGATTCTGTGGGAAAACTCGAAGAACGGCTCTCACTTTGCGGAAGAAACTTGGAAATTGGACGTAGCCTATTCGTTTGCAGCAGCAAGGATTGAAAAATAAAATAATACACACTAAATCTTACATTGCTTGGTGTCATAAGTATGTGAGAAGTCTAGTTGTCTTGCAAGTTCGCTCTGCACTAGAGCCGAGCGAGAAAACAACTGAAAATAGCATAAACAGAACACGAAAGTGTGTTTGTCTAGAATCCTATTACCAACTGGGAAATCCTGGTGTGCACCAATGAGTAAAATTCAACCTAATATTTTTTAAAAACGATTTTGCCATACATTTTTATTTCCAGCAAACAACCTTCGGCATCATCTTAATCGTAATCAACACGGACAGCCTTTTTTAATATCAAATCCAAATCAAACAGGAGCAACACAGGTAAATGGACCAGCTACAGATTGGCTGTAGGTCTCAATGGCACCCTCAATAGCAGTGTAGGAACACAGACCGCAAGTAGCAAGGCAAGCAAGAGAGAATAAAAACAAGGCAACTTTGAATGTAGTTCTCTTCCAACCACCTGCTGTCATGGCTCTCTTCCATCTTGACCATTCTCTGTATGTGTCACCCTTGGTAAGACTCATTGTTTGAAGATCAAAAGTATCAACCAATCCTGCATCCGTTCTCCACATGAAACACAGCAGAAACAAGAATGGGAAAGTGTACGACAAGTTATAGATACAGAACGCACCAATAATACTAACCAAAGTACTGATGGAAGGAATAGCTGTACCAATAACATATGCGACGGCCCAATAGACGACAACCAGTGGAATCCAAATCATGCCACCCTTCTTTGTGTTCAACAATGGAAACCTGAAATCAGTCACAAAAATACCATTGTAGGCAGCTTTGAGGCCAACATTACCATAGAGAACGGCAGCAAGAATATAAGAGAGAATAACAATAATGTTCATAGCCGTTTGAAGTTTCACGTTCGTAATAGATTGGTAAGCTGTTACGAACGAGTACTGACCCAAGTACGAGTAAATGAACAGTCCAAAGAACAAGTACACAACCAGAATAAATCCCTGAGCCATCACCATACCCTTCCAAAAATCCATTGGTCTTCGAAGTTCCGCCATGACCTCTGCAAAAACAGTAGCACCACCCCAGGCAAAAACCATATTGTTCATACCACTAATCCTATTGGCCAGGCTTCCAGACATAATAGCAGTCTTGAATACAGGCACAGTGTATGGCCAAACGTGGCCGTAATTTGCCCAGAAAATCTGGTAATTTGGAGGGGAAATGGCTGAACCAACCATGGTCATGATACAGACGGCAACAGTGGCCCACACGCAAAAGTTGGCCAAGTAAGAAAACTTTTGCAAGGTCTTGATCTGGCCAATGATCATACCAAGAATAGCCCAAACAAGAATGTTAACTGTATAACAAAAAGTGTTTTCACCTCGGTTTGTGACCAAAATCTGAGCCAAAGATGAGGCAGCACCAAGAATACATTGTGCGACAGTCATGATCATTTGAATAAACTGGAACAATGCAAAAAAGATGCGAAACTTGGAACCAACCGTGCGGGCCGAAAGATCGGCAAAAGATCTAATAGGGAAGTTGTTTGAATCGGTTTTGTTGAAGCAGTAGTTCAAAAAATATCCACAAATTGCAGCAAACGAACCAAAAAGAACGTAAAGAATGACTCCTGGAGCATATCCCATCTGCGCAATTGCGTAGGGAGCATTGTATGGACCTAGGATATCAGTGGTGATCAGGAAGAAAACGGCTGACGCCTTTGCAATTCTGAGCTTTCTCTGCACTTGCAGCTTCTCTTCTGAGAGATTGCATTTGGGTTCTGTGCGCATTTGCAGCCCTTGGACCTCATAAAGTCGGTCATAATCTCTATTCTTTTCGAATTCGCGCTGTACACCGGCATAGTGCATATAAGCTTGGAGCGGGAGATTGTGGACGTTTTTCTCGTCACTATAACTTACAATATCTCCATCATTGAAGCCAGCCTCAGCATGTCCTTTTTTCTCATCTAGATCCTCATAAGCCTGAGATACTCGTGGAGAAACGCCAAAACTAGCCAGTGGAGCAAGACCCGACATCAAGAAACGATGGATCAAAAAACCTTTTTCAAAAGATGAATCGGCAGCGGTGGAAAGCAAACATTTTATATGCTTGAAAAAGGAAAGATCCTGCAAGCATGCCGAATCGACTGACAAATAGCGGCAGAGAATTAGTGTATTCCTAGTTTGGAGTCTAGTCCAACCGTCTTAAGGCCGACAGTCTGCTCCTGTGTGAGAGCCTCCCCAAGACTTGCGTGGGCGCCTAATTGACTTCACAAAAACTTTGAGTCTTGCCTTGGTCAACAAGCTGTCATGTCGAATAAGATCGTTCTGCTTCTGAGCTCATCGGCAGATCTGTCTTGCGGCTCATCACCGTTGAACAAAAAGCTTGGCCAAGCTCATGTTTGTTATCATTCTTGCTTCAATAAGAAATCCACGGCTCCTTCCGGACCAAGCGATGAAATTTCGAACGGCACCATTTTTTTATTTTTTTCGCCCCATTTTTTTTTAGCATGACCGAAGGGGAAAACGTTAAGGAAAACGGAGAAAATTTGACAGTTTTAGCTTCTAGCGCGATCTGCACGCAAGGTAAAAATGTTGAGTATTATCGGTAGTGTGACAGTCAACGGAGTGTCGGTACACTGAGCATGCCTTGTCTTGGCAGAGAAGCGCATAGGAGCACAGTTGAGATGAGCGGAACTCTTGGCAGAGCGGGATGAAATGGGGCCCGATGACCATCAAGTCTTTTCTAACATCGGATATAACGGCGCTGGTATGAGCGTTTTCCGATCTGAAAAAAAAGTTGTGCGCTGGTATTGCGTTATTTGAAGCATTGCAGACGAGCAAACCAAGCCGTGTCACAAGTTTAAGCATGCTCTCACTTCCGAGTGCAAATCGTTAAGTCCATACCGCCGTCATTTTGCAGGCGTCTCTGCGTCATAATTTTGTCACCCACAGGCAGAATAGAAATATTTAACCGAGCGCAACAGTTACAGTGATAGACAATAAAGTAGCCTTTTGCTCTTATCTTTACTCTTCGACGGAAATGAGTATGTTTCTCCACCTCCACATTCATGGAGATATGCATTAAGTGCAGACTTGCACTGGCATTGCCCGGCTTGGCCTAGTAGAATCAAGATTTTCGTGCGGAAACAATTAATTTGTCTAACGTAATTTATACAGGGGCAACACAGGTAAATGGACCAGCTACGGATTGACTGTAGGTCTCAATGGCACCCTCAATAGCAGTGTATGAGCACAAGCCACAAGTGGCAAGACAAGCTAAGAACAAGATGAACAATGTGACCTTGAGCGTAGTTCTCTTCCAACCACCTGCTGTCATGGCTCTCTTCCATCTTGACCATTCTCTGTATGTGTCACCCTTGGTAAGACTCATTGTTTGAAGATCAAAAGTATCAACCAATCCTGCATCCGTTCTCCACATGAAACACAGCAGAAACAAGAATGGGAAAGTGTACGACAAGTTATAGATACAGAACGCACCAATAATACTAACCAAAGTACTGATGGAAGGAATAGCTGTACCAATAACATATGCGACGGCCCAATAGACGACAACCAATGGAATCCAGATCAGATTTCCCTTCTTGGTGCCTAACAATGGAAACTTGAAGTCAGTCACAAAAATACCATTGTAGGCTGACTTGAGACCAACATTACCGTAAAGAACAGCAGCCAAAATGAAAGACATGATAGTGATAATGTTCATTGCATTCTGTAGATGAACCTGGGTAATGGATTGGTAAGCAGTAACAAACGAGTACTGTCCCAAGTATGAATAGACAAACAATCCAAAGAACAGGTAAACAATCAAAATGAAGCCTTGAGCCATCACCATGCCCTTCCAAAAATCCATTGGTCTTCGAAGTTCCGCCATGACCTCTGCAAAAACAGTAGCACCACCCCAGGCAAAGACCATATTGTTCATACCACTAATTTTGTTGGACAGACTACCAGACATAATAGCAGTCTTGAATACAGGCACGGTATATGGCCAAACCTGGCCGTAATTTGCCCAGAAAATCTGGTAATTTGGAGGGGAAATGGCTGAACCAACCATGGTCATGATACAGACGGCAACAGTGGCCCACACGCAAAAGTTGGCCAAGTAAGAGAATTTTTGCAAGGTCTTGATTTGACCAATTATCATACCAAGAATAGACCAAACCAGGATGTTGACAGTGTAGCAAAAGGTGTTATGTCCACGGTTAGTGACCAACATTTGTGCTAAAGAAGAGGCGGCACCAAGAGTACATTGAGCAACGGTCATAATCATTTGAATGAATTGGAATAAGGCAAAGAATATTCTTGATTTTGAACCAACAGTACGAGCAGACAAGTCAGAGAATGATCTGATAGGGAAGTTATTTGAATCTGTTTTCAAGTAACAGTAATTCAAAAAATAACCGCCGATAGCAGCGAATGCACCAAAAAGAACGTAAAGAATGACTCCTGGTGCGTAGCCCATTTGTGCAATAGCATATGGGGCGTTGTACGGACCAAGAATATCGGTGGTGATGAGAAAAAAGACGGCTGATGCCTTTGCAATTCTGAGCTTTCTCTGCACGTCGAGTTTCTCTTCAGACAGATTACACAGGGGCTCGGTGCGCATCTGCTCACACTGGATCTCATAAAGTCGGTCATAATCTCTGTTGGTTTCGCATTCACGTTGAACGCCAGCGTAATGCATATAGGCTTGGAGTGGAAGGTTGTGAACGTTTCTTTCATCACTGAAGCTGACCACTTGGCCGTCAGCGACGTCACTTTCACTGTGACCTTTTTTCTCATTAATCTTGTCGTAAGCTTGCGAAACTCTTGGTGAGACACTGAAACTAGCAAGACTAGCCAAAGGAGCGAGGCCCGACATTATTACTAGGATGTTTTGAAGAAATCAAGGACAGAAACACTCGCCTTTATATGTCTCAGCGGTACGGAGTAGTACCGGCTGGCTGGTCCATGTTGAGCGATCTACCTGCATGTTTGCCCCCATGTTTCGATAAAGAACCTATGTACGATAATCAGGAAAGGAAATGTCTGGTTACAACGGGAAGCCGGCTATTGAAACTTGAAAACAAATAAGCTGACGGCAATGATGCAGAGGATTGCAAGAAGATTTTGAATTCAAGAATCCCAATAACAGTTTTGTAGCTGAGTCAATCCTTTGTTGGAGGACAAATGAACTGCAACCGTTTCAAAGGGTCGAGCGACAAGAATATCGTACATCGCGGATGCCAATTATCTCCACCGGGTTATCAGCGACAAAGCAGACAAAAAAGCAAGAATGTAAAATCTTTCCACTTTGCATAACGTCTCGGACTTTACTGAGAATGGCAATGAAGATAAAGATGCTTGCATCTAAGTTTCGTACGGCTCGATGATTGACCAAACGGGTAGCAACCTTTGCAGCGAATAGATAAGAAAATTTTGGTTGACAGGGGGAGTCTAGTGGTTGTGAGTTTACTATCAAGATATCATAAAAACATTTCAAAACAAACTGAGTGATTCTAGTGAGGAGCCACTGTCAATTCGGATGCTTGTATGCCCAGATTGGACCAGAACCTGCCAAGAGATGAGCAGAAATCTTGGCGTCCTCTGTCTGGGGGCGCTGGGAGATGGCCGCCAAGAGGTGACAGAGATGTAATGCACACAAACGTCCAGCCTCTCACGTCCAGGAGCGTTGCCCATTGGGGCGAGCGTAACGCAACTTGCACCATATTGAGCATTTGACAACTGGAGACAGACGCATGGAACAGGCAAAAGCTTCGTTTATGCCATATCAGCGGCAGCTTCCAAGAGATGTCATGGTTCTAGCTCAAAAAAATCCTGACTGATCGTCTAGGTACAATGAAAGACTCACGTCTCCTCCGATAACTCGCGGCGGACATAAAGGACTATAATCATTACGTTTGCGCATAAATGCTAACTAAAGTACATCACACCAAACGAGAAAGCGCTTAATGGTTGGAGCATCTATCCCGAGTAAATTGCACCAGCTGAACTCTACTCGGCACCGGATTTCCAAAACTGATTTTTTGCTCATTCGCACGCACATATGAGCAGATGTGTGTTACGCCCCCAAGTCATGATATCTGCAAAAGGGGAAACCGTTTTACTAGAGCCGGCTATCGTGGCAAGCCGGTGAGTAAGCGGATCGATGCAGTTGCTGCTCATACTGATCTGTGATTGGCTGACAAGTGCGGCAGGCGGGAATGCTTCCATTGGGGATGGACGAGTGCATTCTTGGGGGGCAACGCTCTCAACACCCGAAGCGAACGTCCGGACGTTAGTGTGTATCATTGGACGATTGCAACGGTATGCAATCGGGTAGTTTTCACTTTGCATTATCATTTCTATAGCTAATCGAGATAGTGATTGCATTTACACAAGTCAAAAACCGCTGCACGCTGACACGGGTACGGCGAGTCTAGGTGTCTAAAATCCTTCGTATGTCCTGCGTGGACCCGTGCGCCAGAATGGACAGCAGATGGCAACAGACAAGTAGGTCAGCCAGGCAGAAGCCGATATTTCATAGCGGGACAAAGAAATGTTCAGCCGCGGGAATCGGGCACAGTGCTCGTTGCTCGGGAGACTCTGCGAGCGTCTGGCAGCGGACCTTGGGGACTGCTGTGCATTGCTTGCAGGTCTCAAATCGGCAGCGGTGTGCCCCTGCCCCAGTTGACATCGCTGGTCCGGGACAGCGATGGGGACCTCTCCTGTAGATTTTGTAATAGTTTCTCTTAGCTGTAATATTTCGACGCCGAGCTGCGGGCTGGGGGAGTCATCGAACGAACAGCACCGCTATGAAAAGTGCAAGTATAATAACACCCGCTATGAAAAGTGCAAACGTCACCGCGTGGTCGTCTACACACACTGTAACGCCAAGGTCGTCTTGTCAGACTTGTTCGGCCAGCACACCGGTGGTTTGCGAATTATTTTGAATCGTAATTTTAATAGCTCACGCCTACATCATTAATACACCGCTTTTTATATAATAATCAAGCTCTAAGCCTGGAGGGCTCTTCTCTGGTCACGCTCTTCAGCAATAGAAAGCTTGATACCCTTGCCCTTTGGAAGAGAGATCCATGGCTTGGAGCCCTCACCAATGACAAAAACGTTAGAGAGACGAGTGACAAAGGTGTTGTCAAGAGCGTCCTTGACATGGACGAGATCAAAGCCACCGTCGTGCTTCTCGACGTGCACAATGACACCGACACGGCCCATATTGGCACCGCCGGTGGTCATGACAACGTTGCCGTTGCCAAACTTGACAAAGGCGTCAATCTTGCCGGAGGCAAGGTCAATCTTGACAGTGTCGTTGACCTTGATTTCTGGGTCTGGGTAGCGGATGGTTCTGCCGTCGTGGGTGACAATGTATGGAATACCACGCTTGCCGAGCTGGACGCGCTTGACCTTGCCGAGCTTGTAGGTGGCCTCCTCGTCGGTGATGCGGTGGAGCGCGAAACGGCCCTTGGTGTCGTAGACAAGTCTGAAGTTCTCGCCAGTCTTCTCAAGGGTAAGAACATCCATAAAGCCAGCTGGGAACTTGTAGTCGGTGCGGACCTTGCCGTCAACCTGCACGGAACGGCTCTGAGTGATAATGTTGACTTCTCTGAGGGTCATGGCGTACTTGAGCTTTTCTCTGAGAGCAATAGCAATTGGAATACACTCTCTGAGCTTGTGTGGACCAGCTGATGGGCGGACAGCGTACTTTCCGCCCAGCTTAGAAACCATAAAGTTTCTCTTGGGGGCTGCCAATCTCTTCAAATGCTTCTTTGGTCCTCTAGCCATTTTGATTTAATGGATGTTTGGTGTAGTTCTGAGTGCTTTGAAGTTTCATCAAACTATGAGATACCCACTTGTGTGTGATAGGGTTGGGAGTCTGCGTGACTGTGCTTTTCCGGACCTGCTGGCCCCCTCCTCCCGCAAAAATATGTGCGTCACGTGAATAACCAGTGCGTGCACGTTGCCCTGGCGTGCACGCTCAACGAGCCTTGGTGCAGCAGCGCAATCCTGAGTGTGCTTCGTTGGTGCTCCGCCGAACCTGCGCTGGCGGGCATCTGCTCCAACTGCTGCGAAACAGTAAATCAGAACAGTTCAGGGTCCGCTCTTTTCAAGAATTTTTAGAGCTGTGCTTTGAAACAGACTCCAGCTGGGTCATCGTTTACCTAGCCTCCATGTTGGCCCTGCTAGGCGCACGTTGACAAGCCTCGCAGTTACGTTCTCATATACGATGATAATCTAAACCTTCTAATCCATTAAATATATCCTATGTCCTATCCCATGTCCTATCCCATGTCCTATCCCATGTCCTATCCCATGTCCTATCCCATGTCCTATGTCCTAAAATCTCGCCAGCAAGATTTCACAAACCGCCAGCTATCTCTTTGGCATCTCCAATACGACTGGTCTCAATCTGGGTTAGACTGCTCACACTCAACAGCAAAATACATACCTCGAACTGAGTCGCTGTTTGTATGTCTGCAACCTTTCTGTACAGGGTGATCCAATGTCATCACTCGGGGAGTGAAAGGTCGTCTGCGACAGCACCTTCTTTGCATGCACCGATGCTCTTGCATGGCGAATGCGGCACTCAGAGGAAATGCTGTGTAAGGGCTCAATTTCGTTAATCATGTTTTCGCACTTGAAAGTATATAGTATAAGACGAAGAAAAAATCAGGCTAGTATATTCTGGTGATCGGTTCTGTTTCATGGTCTATTTGTTTAGACATTTCCAGTTTTGGAATATTAACAGGACAAGCTGGCCCGAGCAGACCAAACGTTATGAGCAGCACGTGCGTGCTAACCATGAGGCACATCGCTCTGGGACAATTGATAATATATTGAATACTGAGCGAGGCCCTAGTGTTGTCTGTTCGTGCGTGGTGCTGTAGTTTGGTGAACTATGGCATTGCTCGCACATTGCGACAGTGTAGGTGAAGGCTTACCATAATTGGCGAAGGGACTCGACAGTTCTAGACTATTTCAGTAACGTGAGAATCAGTGTGGAGCTAGCGTTAGTTAGATCTAGTCTAACCATAAATTGATTTTAAACCCGACACTAAAGACTGACGAGCGGTCGGTCGTCGGACAATGCAGGGGCGATGACTGACTGGCTCAGCGAGGGCCGACTAGGGCACGATACAATCGCCCTTGCTTTGCGTGCTGATATCTGTTGGCTCATTGCTATTAAAATCGCACACATTGTCGATAACCCTTCCGTACTAGCAACTACAATCGCCCTTGCTTTGCGTGCTGATATCTGTTGGCTCATTGCTATTAAAATCGCACACATTGTCGATAACCCTTCCGTACTAGCAACTGGCTCCAACCAACCTTCCCCGTCTGTTTCTTTTGTTTCCAATGTTTTCCGACAGCCTCACCTCATGGGGCCCGGTGCAAAATGAGCCTCACCTCACGGGGCCCCATCTGCAGGAAACTGTCGGGCACCCGACCTTTGAGCGTTCGCCACCCGCCCAATTAGTCGGCGCCTCCGATGGTGAGAGGTCGCATTGTCTCTCAATACGGACATGGATTTCGTATAGCGCATAGAATAAAAGTCCTCCAAGTAATGCTGTAGAAGCAAACTACTTTCGAAAAGCCATCAATCTATCCTTCATGTCGCTTGTGATTGCTAGTCGCATCACTATAATTACCTGTCAAGACTCCCAGCTGCAGCTCATCCCCCTCCCTGCCAACGCGCCAGAACGGTGCCTAAGTCCGGCGGGCGGGCGTTTGCCCGCTGTGGACCCTTCGTGAACTTTTTGCACAGCGGCACCCGATTGAGTTGCGACGGGGCTCCTGCTCGCTCATGAGCAGAGGTTATATAAACAGAGAATGTCTCACGTATCTCAGGCATCAAATCTTTGTTGAGCGGTTTATATACAATTAACAATGACTGCTGAGTCTGTGTCCCGTTCGTCCTCCTCTATCGACACGTTACAAGGCAAGGAGCCTGCCGCTCTGGCTGCTGAGCCTAAACCAGAAGGAGCTTTCAAAATCAACTCCAACGTTGATGTTGAAGATGCTGGTGACGGCACCACTGCTGATGAGCAAGTTTTGCACGGAATTCCTCTGATTCTGTGTGCCTTTTCACTTCTCCTCTGCATGTTTTTGACTGCGCTCGACATGACCATTGTCGCTACCATTTTCACAACCGTCGGCGAAAAGTTTGGCGACTTTGGCAAGATTTCCTGGCTGGTGGCAGGTTTTATGATGCCCATCGCCGTTCTTGCCATGTCGTGGGGTAAAATTGCCATCATTTTTGGCCGTAAATACACAATGATGGCCTCCATCATTCTTTTCGAAATCGGCTCGCTTATCTCTGCTCTCGGCAATTCCATGGACATGATTATCGGCGGAAGAGTCATTTCGGGAATTGGCGGTGGTGGTATCCAAATTATGGTGTTTTTCATCATTACAGAAATTACCACTATCCAAAACCGTGGAATTGTGCAAGGTCTAGTTGGTGCCACCTTTGGAATTGCTTCTGTTGCCGGCCCTCTTCTTGGTGGTGCCTTCACCTCCAATGTTTCGTGGAGATGGTGTTTTTATATCAACCTTCCTCTAGGAGGTGTCGCCCTTGTTGTGTTTTTCTTCCTCTTCAATCCTCCAAGCCCGAAAGGATCCCTAAAAGAAAAGCTAATGAGACTCGATTACGTTGGAACCGTGCTTTTGGCTCTCTCTTTGGTTTTGTTTTGTTTAGCTCTGACACTGGGTTCTTCAACCGACCCTTGGAATTCGGCCATTGTGATTGCCTTCTTTGTTGTGGCCGGAGTCGTGGCCATTGCCTTTGGCATTTGGAATTTTGGATACTCTAAAGAACCTCTTGTTCCATTAAGAGTGGTCAGAGTTCCCCAGGTCTTGGCCGCTTGCTTCTGTCTTTTGTTTCTATTTGCAACATTCATGCTCAACGTCCTTTATCTGTCCACCTTTTGGCAAATTGCTTACAATGCCGATGCTCTTCATTCAGGTATCGATTTGCTACCGTGTATTGTTGCCCTCGTCATCACTTCCATTGTTTCTGGAATTGTCATTTCCAAATCAAGGTATGTCAAGCCGTTTGCCGTCCTGGGCACTGTTGTCGCCACTATTGGAACGGGCTTGATTTCGACATACGATTTGCACACCGGCTGGGGAAAGCGTATCGGCTACCTCATCCTTCTTGGCTTTGGCATTGGTAATTGTTTCCAATCGCTGACTCTTTCTACCCAGATTGCAGCACCCAAAAATAATGGTGGTGTTCTTATTGCAACTGCCTTTTTTGGTTTTTGCCGTTCGATGGCTGGTGTTATTGGATCTGCCGTTGGTCAAGCTATCCAATCCTCGTACTTTGCCAAAGCACTCGCCAAGATTGATGATCTTCCAGCTGGCCTGTCAACATCCACTCTGATCAATGAGCCAGCCGCAATCAGAAAGTTGGCTCCTGCGATCCAGACACAGGTTTTGGAGGCCTTTGTCTATGGATATAAGCGAGCCATTTACGCAAGTATTGCATTTGGTGGTGTCTCGGTCATATTGTCTCTCTTAACCACCAACAAGAGAATTCCATTGGCGCCGAAAAAGCCCGCAGCAGATGATAAGGAGGCACAGGTTAATCCCGAAAAGGAGGCAGCGGAGGAACTGCAAGAAGCTGACAAGCAAGGAAACTTGTAATTGGCCAGAAGCACAAGCTTCTTATTCATGTAACTAATCGCTCGTCGCTGTTGTCGCCACTTTGCGACTTTCGGTGTCACAAGCAAACCTAATTTATTCTGCAGCTATTAAATAAACCACTCTACAACTTACATGCAAGAAATATTTTTAATTGCCCCCTAATCAGAAAACATATTGTCCTGTCACAGTCGTGTCAAATCACATCGTGTCAAACACAACATCTTTACCAAGCTAAGCGTTGAGGACAACGGAGATTGGGCATGTGTGCTAGTCATTTAACCTGACCAAGTGAGAACCGATTGACTGCCAAAAATCAAGCTATGCAAAGTACGGGTCCACGATTTACCATAGCATATATATTCTCAATCATCATTAATAAAATGCTCAAATATGCCTTCATCTTTTAAGCTCTTCGTTCCGCCGTGCCCCGTGGAACGTGGTTGTAAATTGAACCAAAAACGGATCTTCCTGACAACCATGTTCCCTCCGAAGGAAGTTGAAGAACTGCTATTGAAAATTGGCAATCGACTTCGGGAGCGCAAGGAGACAGTGGCGATCTCTGAATCTGCTTGTGGTGGTCTTATATCTGCTTACATAGTTTCCATTCCTGGAGCGTCGAAGTTTTTGACTGGTTCGACTTTGGCATATTCTGTCAGATCCCGCTTGAAACTGTCAGGATGGTCTGAACAAGACATTCTTCAGTACACAGGGCCATCGGAGGAAGTTGCTCTCAAACTGGCCCGAAATCTACGCCTAGAACTGGGATCTACCTACGTTTTGAGTGAGACTGGTTGGGCAGGGCCAGAGCAGGAAAATGAGCCTGTGGGAGACGGTTATTTTGCTGTAGTTTCTTCAAAAATTCAATTGACAAAAACCATACACACAGGCTGTGTGGATCGGTCGAGAAATATGGAATTGTTTGCAAAGGCTGCGCTTGAATTTTTATGGGAGCAGCTAGAGTAAAAGATCTGTGGTCCGGAAGCGTCTACTTGGAAGGAGTAGAAGCACAAGGTTTTGCAACATTTCATCAGCTTACGCCTACTAGACAGCTCCCTTTCATTCCCCGGAGCGGTTGCGAGTCCTGTGGATTTTGAATGCGCGTGACGATAATGGACAACCTGAACACATATAACATTGGAAATATTGATATTTGGCGCGGCCTAATGTGAAATATCTGTCGTTGTTTTCAATTGACGAGAATCTTTGCCGCTGCAAAGTACCTGTGAAAGGTCTTGGGATCAGTGAGCGGTGTATGAGCATTGGACAAGCTTGTCGTAATCCCTTTTTTACCTTCATT
Organism: Limtongella incommunis; assembly: GCA_003706695.3. Classification (NCBI taxonomy): domain Eukaryota; kingdom Fungi; phylum Ascomycota; class Dipodascomycetes; order Dipodascales; family Trichomonascaceae; genus Limtongella; species Limtongella incommunis. The sequence goes on from PPME03000004.1 coordinate 281,246, forward strand.
GGATAAGTAGCTTAGAAGTTTCATCATTATAATATAAATTATACTACTTCATTTTCTGTATATTTTTTTTCCATCGTTGCACGATGCGAGCCCCGCCCACCAGCCTCAACGATCATCGAAATTTCACACGCCGCTTGAGCAACACTCAGCACTACATCAAGCGTATCCAAGCTTACGATGGCCAAAAAGGACCCCCGCAGAGAAGATCTTATTCTTCCTTACCAACATGTAATTGCAAAGCCTGCAGCACCGCCGTCTGTGCTTTCCTCTTCGCTACCATTAGCAGCAATGTTTTTGCGAAACAAACTACTTGCCTGGGCTGCTTTCTTCACAGCCATTCAGACATTTCTCAATGAACCCACTCTCAAGCCCAAGGACTACGCTGAGCAGCCCGGATGGATGACTCTGGGTCTCTCCTTTGTTGGTGTGATTACCTGCTACTTTGACATTGTTATGCCAAAAGCGTTTCCAAAACCACCTGCCACCCCTGCCGAAGCAGCGGCTGATCCAGTTCCAGTTCCAGAGTAAATTGAAGCGCATTTAATAACTTTAAATAACTTAAATATGTCATATAAATAATGTACGAGAATCTGAGCTAGCCCTGTATCTGTGATCGAGAGTACAACTGTAGACCCTAAAACTCCTCCTCATAGGGACAGTCCAAGCTGTTGTGTCCCTCTCTTTCGCAAAGTCCGCACCATAGCGCGCGGCCGGCTGCCGGATCGTGAAAAGATTCGTCGGCATGATCATCCAAGTCACGGCTCATTTTCTTGGAGTTGCTTTGCGGTGAGGGAGTTGTGGCAGGCGTAGTATTTCGTGACGGTTCCAGTTGTCGCGCAAGAGCGTTGACCTTGGCATCTAAATCTGCAATCTCGAGCTCTTTCTTCTCCAGGATTCTTTCCAAGTTTTCGTTCTCCTTCTGCAGTGATGAGACGCGAGCGGATTCTCCATCGTCTTTGGCACCCAATGTGAGTGTACCCAAGTCATTTTCAAGACCGTTGTGACTAGCCTTTGCATTGGTTTCCTTCAAAAGCTCAACCTCGGAGGTCAGCTTGGCGTGCTCGGATTTGAATTGTGAGTTTTCCTCCAGCAGCTTGCTATTGGCGGCCTTTATGTTTTCATTTTCAGCCCGTATTTCATCGTTGATCTCCTTCAGTTTCTCGGCAGTTTCCATGAGATCAGAGAGATTTTCCTTGAGTGATTCAATCTCAGCCTCGGCCGCAGGAGGCTGGCCGGAAACGCCACCTGCTCGCAGCTCCGCCAGCTCAAACTTCAAGTCGCTAATCATGTCGTCCTTTTGCAGGGAGCGATTCTGCATGTCTGCCAGCATTGTCAGCTGCGTCGACGCTTCCGCCTCCCGTCCGTGGGCAGTCTGAAGCTCCTGTTTCAGGGACTCGATTTCCTTGTGGAGAGCAGCGACGTCAGCATCGGCCGTCGGCGCTTGCCCGTGAGGACTATTGCCAGTGGCGGCCTTTTCCGCTAGCAGCGCTTCCAGCTCCTTGATTCTCATTTCATACGAATCGCAGTGCTCCTGCAGATCAACGGCATACGACTCAATGGCAGATCGAAACTCTTGGCGCTTGGCTTCGAACTCCGACTTCATCTGAGCAATCTTTGCATCCTTGTCCTTCAACGCCAGCATCAGGTCGTGATACTCCGGGTTCGGAGATGCAATGGTGGACGAGTTCGACGTCAACACCTCATACTCAGCAATGCAGCCCTGCAGTTGCTGCAGCATGTCCTTTTGCTGTGAAGTTTCGCTCAGCAGTCTGTCCCGCTCATGGATTTGCTCATTGAGACCCTGGATGTCCAGGTCCCTCGAGTGGAGCTCCTGGGTCAAAGTTTTTATTTGGCTTTGAAGGCTCTGCACCGTGGCCGAGTCGGCATACTCTGCAGACCCCGCCGAGCCAAAAGACGCCGTTGATCCCATCGACGGGCTGGCTGGCGGGAGGTGTTTGCTCAGGATTGCCGACGCCGACGCCACCTTGAGCGGCTGGGGGTGGTGGAGGTCGCCATGGAGACCACTGGCAGCCTTGACCGGCGACAGCGGCCGCAGTCGGCTCGCCGTCGTGCTGCCACCGGCTCCGCCAGTGCTGCTCGGCAGCTGCCGCGATCCCATGCTGAATCGCGCAGACACTCGCCTGTTGGCGCTTTGCGGTGTAGCAGGCGGAGCGCCGAGCGGCCGTTGTGGACTGTTGTACATTGATCTTCGGCGCGGCGTGGACGCTGCTGTTGCATCCGGCGACGCACCCGCCGACGACAACTTGGACGCCACTATGAAAAGACCTGCGGTCGGAGCCGAGGTATGGAAGTACTGCACGCCGTTGAAGGTGCCGTTATGGCGTCCCTGAAGCGAGTATTTGCCGGTCAGCTCCACACCGGCAAACTCTCCGCGCTTCCCCTCTACTTTCCCGACGTATCGCAAGATGCCGGTTTGCCCTGTTGGTAAAACTACTGGATCGCCTAGCTGTAGCATGTCAAAAGTGTGTTGATTGTAGGAGAGATCCATGTGGATTTTGTGCGTTTGTTTTCTGGAGTGTATCACGTGACACGTCACAAACGGGAGGTTTGGACTCAGTTTCCCAAAAGGACAAGAAGAAAACAATGAGCCCTCGACTAGGCAGCAGGTTGCTGTTTCAGGTGCTTTATCGCCACGGAGAGGTGTAAGGACGCAGTTTCATCAGCGGCAGCAGTGCATCGGGAGGCTTTGCCAGCCAGTGTGTAATCGCCGCTCGTCCCAAGGCTGGTACCATTGCGAGTCTGAAATCATCCCCTGCTTACCCCTTGCGGACGTTCAATATTAAGCGTTTGCTTGAGACATTTTGAGCCACAAAACATTTCACATTGTGAGCGGTCAACGTTTTTGAGCAGTCAACTTCATTGAGCGCTTCGGTCGAGACAAAAGCAAAACAACCGTTACTGACCTGTCAAAAAGCCGTGAAGCAAGCCGATGTACAGCTTGGTTGAACATGAAACTGTAAAGCTCGACACTGACCTCCTGTCCGTAATTGGCGATTGTCATAAATTCCAAATCCGTAAATTGAGAAACCACATGCACTAAGGCGAAACGAGACGCTAGCAATTGGTCCAGATGTACAAACTTATTAGTGGTAGGCTGAATCACTGAACGGTTTATTGAGTGATGGGTGTGTCACGGCGACAAAAACGCGGGACAAACTGCTAGTCGATGCTTAGTTTGAGCTACATGAAGCTTAATTGTGGGCTCCAGCACTTGGCCCAGTCCAATTGCGAACTGGTAGGAGGAAGTGTGAGAGCGAGCATTTTCAATCAAACTGGTGTGGATCAAGTTGCAAGCTGATTTCTTCTTCGCACATTGCAAGGCGGGGAATGAGGATGCCGTGCAAGATGGCCCCAACGCACCCCACGGTTTTCACCCTCGGATTTCAACTGCCCTTGTGACGATGAGGGCGGGCATTTCGTCAGTACGGCCGATATCGGTGCGTCTCTCCTCTTGCTGGTCGTCAGCAGGACACCCTTTCTGAGCAAGCAGCATGTTCTGGTACCTGCCCCCCGCGGCTATCACATTGATTGCTTAGATAAGCTGTGCGGGATAGCAATGATAGGTAGGCTCCGTGAAGCATGAAATGAATAGTTCAAGGTCACTTCCGAGCTGTGGAAGGTTCAATATCGATCGCAACGTCAGTCCGCGAGGGCTGTGCGGTTGGACCACCTCGATTGAACTTTCAGCAAGAGGTATCGGAGCTCCTCAGCGGGCAGCATGTGGGAGCTCCCTGCCGTACATCGTTGATAAGATTGTCACCGACCGCCTAGTGCGTGCTATGGAACGGTGAGAATAGTTGAAGGGAGATTCGCGGTCACGTAGACTGACAGAAGCAGAGGACAGATCTATCGTATAATGCTTGTCCAGTGGAAATTCGCCATTTGCTTTCGGAATTACTGAATAAGCACGACTAATCGGAATTTATCCGTGTGAGCACCGCTCGCATGATAAGGTTATATAGCTAGTTTGGGAAACCCAGAAAAATCTGCATTCAGTCAGAGCGACATAAATATGGCGAGATGCTCGTGAACAGCTTGCGAGTGTCATGGCACCATACATGTAATTTGAAAACTACCAGTTACTAAAAAATGACGGGTACTGCATCAAACATTGTTGCGGTTGAAGTGGAGAATGCACTCGAGGGTCCAGTGGAGTTTGTAGAAGCTCTGGATGCCGCGCAGAGACCTGGGGAGAACGGCTCGGCCAGCTCTGCCAAGCCAGGAAACACAGAAGCAGCTCCAGTCAATTGTGAAATGCAAAAGACAACTGTGGCTGCCTCCAAAGCCTCTGATAATGAAGACTACCCAGAACCTGAGACACTCACCAGTGAAGCACCCATCTTTTGCGATCATGTTGGCCCATCAGGTGCTGACGGCGATGTGGTGAGTCGCAAGGAAACTAACACGTCTGCAGCTGGCTTATCATCCATCTATCGCATGGATTCTAACATGGAGAGGTATCAGCGGTTCTCCAATCTCCGTCGCCAATCAATGATTTTGATTATCGGCTTTTCCACGTTTCAAGTGCCGTTTGCAACCACCTCGTTTCTGCCACTTGTGCCTGAAATGGCAGAGTCGTTTGGCGTCAGTCAGGAGTTGGTAACCGCTACAAATGGTATTGCGTCCATTTTCATGGCTCTTTCTCCACTGATTTTCGGTCCACTGACAGAAGTGTATGGTAGGAAACCACTGATGATTGCTTGCTCAACTCTCTTTTCTTTAGCCTCGCTGGCTGTAGCCTTGTCCCCAAACATTGCTGCCTTTTGCGTCTTCCGATGTTTGACCTTTCTGGGCGGTGTTTCATTTTTCAACATTGGCTCCTCCATTCTCGGTGATATTTACCCCCCTGCCGAACGTGGAAAGGCAATGGCATGGATGTTGTTTGGGTCGCAATTTGGACCCGGCTTGGGCCCCATTATTGGCGGTATCATTGTGACTTACAGATCTTGGAGAGTACTGTATTGGTTACAGCTCGCCATGGCTGTCTCCATGGTTCCCATCTATGTATTCTTCTTACCGGAAACTGCCCACAGCACCACTGCATCTAAGATAAGAGAAGAAAGCGGCAAGCGATTTGTGTGGGTGTGGTTCAATCCACTCAGGGTTGTCAGGCTCTTTGCTCATCCCTCCCTTGCAATGCTGGCTGTCATGAGTACCTCGTTAATGTGGGGAATGTATCTCCAACTTGTGCCAATCAGACAAATTATGGACCCTAGATTCAACCTCACCACTCCTATTCAAGGCTCTCTTTTTTACCTTGCGCCCAGTGCCGGCTACTTCACTGGAACCTTTTTAGGCGGTCGCATCACCAATAGCGTGGTTCAGAAATGGATCAAAAAGAAAGGTTGTAGAGTGCCGGAAGATAGAGTCCGTTCTGTCCAAATACCATTGGGCGTTATTTTACCCATTGCAATGCTAATATACGGATGGTGCATGGAGTATGGCAAGGGAGGTTATCCAATTCCAATTATTTGTTTATTTTTGTTTGGCACTTGCCAAACTTTGTCCTTCAGTTGTATTAATCCCTGCTGTATTGATTCGCTGCCTAACGAGGCAGCAAATGCTATTGCCGGTAATTATTCCATCAGGTATGTCTCTGCTGCCGTTTCAACCACAGCTTGTCTACCGATGATCAATGCAATGGGAATTGGATGGTGTTCGGTTATTGCGGCACTGTATTACTGGGCTGCTATGGCGTGTGCCTTCATTTTGATTCATAAAGGTGAAAATATCCGAGCTTGGTACAATGCTAAGCAAAAGAAAAAGCTTCAAAAGACCAAAGAAAAGGTCAAGAGCGAAACACACCAAGACGTTTAACCTGGTATGTCATTTCTGCAGTGTCGACAGGTAGCTCGTGCAGTCAATGCCGAAAATTTGTTACCATCGCCAAAAATACAACTCGCTTAACAGTTCTCGATAATTCTACTAGTAATGCACAATATATTTATCTTTGTTGATTTTCTCTCTGTAGTATGCAAAGCATATTTTTATCAGCATAACGTGTTTAGCAACGTTATCTGCTTATCCGCTTAACGTCCACTACTGCGCGCCACTCTCTACGTAGACAACATATAGGATAACGTACCGCTCTTTGCCACCATCAAATAAAACTTCCAACTCCTTGTCAATCTCTTACCAATAGATCAAAAGTCTTGCGTTCTGCTAGCCAGCAGAACCTCAAACTTAGACAATAGATTATCTAGACTGAATCGATCCGATTATGGACTACACTACTATCCGAGGAAACTTGACCGGACCTAACTCCTCAGTTTCTGTCAATCATCGTGCGCTTATTACAAGAACACTGACAAAGTATCCCGTTGACTATGCTTTATTCAGGGAGTTGATTCAGAATTCGGCCGATGCAAATGCGAAGGAAGTACAAATTTGTTTTGGATCCAGTGACACCGTAACAACAAATAACTTGAGAACAATAGAGCTTAATCGGCTGACGGTGAAAAACAATGGTTTTGTATTTCGTGAGGAAGATTGGTCGAGATTGGCCGAGATAGCAAAGGGCAATCCTGACGAGTCCAAAATCGGAGCATTTGGCGTGGGATTTTACTCGGTTTTTGAGGTAACTGATGAGCCCCTAGTTCATTCTGGTGATACTCTGGTTGCATTTTATTATGAAGGAGATCAGCTCATGTTCAAGAAGCAGAAAGTTGCTCATACCGATTGGACGGTTGTTGACCTGCCGTACTCGAAAACAGGTCTACTTCTCCCTGATCTGAAGCTTTTTTCACAATTCTTGACTCAGTCTTTCATGTTGCTACCATTGGAATCTTTAATACTCAAAATCAATGATTTGGAACTCCTGCGTTTGACCAAAACTAAAGCAGAAGATGTTTCCCTTTCTGCACCTAGAAATCTCAACTATCGTTCTCCAAATGGCTATTTAACGCTCGCATCTATTATGACATCGCGTAACGATGTCAAAGTACAATTTCTCAATGCCACGCAGATGGAATCAGGTTTGAAAGCTGGTCTCTTGAGTTTCGGGAAGAAATTAATGTCTCTTTCTCTATCCTCGGAAGATCCGTCTGATACGACAGAAATAACCTGCCATTTCAGTAAAGTCACTGCCACCGTCGCTGTATCAGTGCCAGCTTCATTTGCACGAAAAATGAAAGAAACTGTGATGAAACCTCCTCCTAAGGTTACCAGCATAGTTATGCTTACCCGTTCCGTGGATGAGAAAAACGCTTCTGATTCAGATCAAAAAATGCTTCAATACATTTTCCCTGAAGATACAAATGATGCTAAGATTTTCATCGGTTTCCCTACTAAACAATCTACCGGTATGCTTACTCATATGGCCTTAAACCAAGTGATTCCTACAATGGAAAGGACTGCAATTGATATGTCCAACGCTCACGTAAAGGATTGGAATGAGCAACTCCTTTACATGGCCGGTGTTATCAGTAGAGTGCTTTATGAAACCGAGCTATCTGAAATTTATGAAAAAGAAAGTTCTTCTCGTGGCGACAAACTTTTGCAAGATGCATGCAAGTATCTTTTGAAAAAATTCTGTTTTCACAATTCTACACCAGATGTCAACGTAGGAAGGTGGATTGCAAGTGGGTTTTGGAGTTGCTCTCCTAGTATTCTGTTACCTTCAACTAGCGGCGCCCTTAGATCTGATAGAGTGCGCGTTGCTGGTAAAGCCAACTTCGTTAAAGATGTGCCCACGATTCCTGAATACTTACAGGACTATGAGCTTATAAAGACAGGACTGAAGTTGAATGTCATCAAGGAGATAGGAGAAAATGATGTTCTTTTGGAAGTTAGAAGTAGAACATTGACAGCTGTGGAGTTCAAAGCTCTGTTGTATTGGCTTGCGGATAGGACAGTTTCCAGAGAAACTCAACAAATTTTGCGCGAAACAAAGCTGAAAGATACAGGTGAAAGTGACATCATTTCAGTCTCCACTATTACGCATTACGAACCCAAAGGCGGACTAGGTAAACCTGAGCTTAAACTTCCCGCGTTCTGTTTACCTTTGAAATATAGTTCTGAAGCGCCTATATCATTCCTGAACGTGATGAATATTAAAGAATTGGATTGGATTACTTATCTTCATTGGGCGATTACATCCAAGCTCCCATCTGCTGAGTGGGATCTTATTTTGCAATCTTTGGATGCTATTTTTTACTTTTCTCTAATAGATGAGGAAAGGAAGGAGATTGCTGATATGTTAAAGAATACCGACTGTATCTCAACTCAACAAGGATATGTAACCCCTGGTGAGGCATACGTTGTTAAAATCTCCTTTTTCCCAGATCTACCGGTTGCCAAAGACATTGTATCGCGAAGGCTGTTGCTTGCTTTAGGTGTACGTGAATCAATCGACATGGCATTAGTGATGAATCTGATGTCTAAAGATGAATTGAAATGGTCTACTAATGATGTAGTCGGCTATTTAACTGAAAACCAGTCAAAATTGAAGTCATCTGATTGGGATTTGCTTAGAACAGGAAAGTTTTTTGAAGACGCAAAGGGAACTCGTAGAGCTTTGCATGAAATGTATGCTCCTGATGTTATGTTGGAAGGTTTGAATTTCCCAGTACTTCAATGGAATCTTTGGCACAGATCTTCTAGTGAAGCTTCTTTGCTTCATGGGCTTGGTTTGAAGAAATTTCCAACTGAATCAGAAATATTCTCAAAAGGGGGGAGCAACGCTCTTCGATACTATCTGGACCATTACAAAGATAATGGTTATAGTTATTCTGCAATTAGGAACACCTTGTTGAAGATTGTTCCTTGCACTGATAAAACCTCACGAACTCCACTAGGATGTTATTCTGATCCACAAGCTGAGTTATTTGGTTTTGCAATTGTTGAACCATGGCTCAGAGAAGAATCTTGGAAACTGGGGGTTCCAAAGGAGCCCAATCTTCGTAAAGTTTGTCAGCATGTCGTCAGTAATCCTCCTTCTGTCAAGGAAGCTGATAAGGTATTTGAGTACCTTGCGGCCAGAGTATCAAAGCTGTCAAAAGAAGATGTGGCTTTTTTCTCTAACAAAGCATTTATCCCCAAAACGATTTCGGATGGCTCTTCCACTTTCACAAAATATTTTACCCCTGAGAAGGTTTTTCTAGCGAAATCATCTCTCTCGCTTAATTTTTATGAAAACTTTTTCGATTTCGTAAACTTTTCAAGTGTATCGAACGGATTTCTGGTAGCTGTAGGGGTACGCTTTAGACCAGATATTGAACAGGTCGCAGAGGCAGCTGTCGACAATCCTCAGGAACTCTTGGCAATAGCAGGCAATTACACTCGGTATGAGGCGTTATTACAAACGCTGTTTGATAACATAGAAAGAATCGCCACTAAAAAGCCTTCGGTAATCATCAAAATGAAGCGTTCGTCGTTTCTGGTTGGCAACAAGATAAGTGTCGGTGAGGATGAAAAGGAGTCGGTAAAGTATGCTCTTGTCAAAGCAGCAGATATGTGCATTGTGGACAATGTCATTGATTATGATACATTCAAGACTCAAATATGGACTTGTCCTCAAAATGAGACTTTAGAAGCACTTTGTCGATACTTAGGGACAGTGAACATATCTTCATTGGTGAAGGTGTCGATCAAAGTCAGCGCATCCCTAGGTCCAAATGAAAAACTATCAGCTCATATACGTGAGAGATGTAAGCTGTTTGCAGATAGCACGCCCATGAAAAGAAAAATGAACTCAAGTGACATTGCGAAGATCGCCTGCGAAACAGTGCAGTATATTCAGTATCAAAAGCAAATTGTACTCCCGGGAGGTGGTTCTACTTCTTGGATTAATGTGCACACTACGGCTACTTTTGATGCGAAGAGACGAGTTCTTTATACCGTCGCTAATGTAGATTGGTTTGATGTAGCGGTTGCTCTTGTTCCTGCTATACTTTCCCGCCCAAACGCAGACTCGGCTATTGTTCTAGAAACTCATTTATCTGAGAATTTGAAGTCACTTCAACGGAAAGGATATAATGTCAAGAGACTGCTGAGGGAGGAAGAAATGAGGATTGAGGAGAAGCGCCGAAAAGATGAACTGATCAAAACACAGCAGGCAGAAGAAGCTGCTGAGAAGGAGAGACAATTAGCTGAACAGTTCAAGGTCGACCGCGAACGTCGCAGAAGATTGGAGGAGACCCGTGCAGCTCAAGCTGAGCAAAATAACGTACTGGAAAAGAAGGATCAAAAAGCCATTGAGGACCATGCACCTGTGTCACAAATGTCAAATTCAGGCGATTCTGCTTCTCTTGTGCCAGCAACGAGTTCAAAGAGCGGTAAGAAACTTTTCAATTGGCTTACTGGGAACAGTGGCTCATCTATGCGCAGTGAAAGGGGTGGCGGAGGAAGCGCGCCTGGAAGCACCTCTGGAAGTACCGTTGGAAACGCACTTGGACAAGCATTTGGAAACGCACTTGGTGGTGCTGGAATGACTGGAGGTGGAGCAGGAAATGGTCCATTGATAAAACCTGGTATTGGCGCTGATCAAACATCGATCCTTCGACAGGGAATCAACAAATCTCAATCCTTTTCAGGAAACAACATGAACGCGGCTATTAATGGGTCAACTGAAGCACCAGAAGTACAACAAGACTGCGGTGGGCAGCAAGCTCAGGATTTGGCAAGAATGAGTAGCACTCCACAAGGTGTGCCAATTTTTGTGAGTGCTAATGTTGGAATAACACAACAGCACCTAGTATCGGCACAGCAGTTTGCAAAGATCCTCTTGAAACTAGGAGATATTTTTGGGCTTGCTCATGAAAGTATTCATATTTTTGTCAACCCAACCAGCACGGCCGAGGCATTCAACTCCAATGGAGCCTTGTTTTTCAACTTATCTTATTTTGATCGATTTAGGCAGGGTTCCGGACAGACAGTGGCAATGTCGGCAGAACAAGAGAGAGATGCGTACAACATGTGGTATCCCATTATGGCTCATGAGTTAGCTCACAATTTGTTTGGACCTCATGGCCAAAGTCATTCATTCTACACGGAAACGTACATCCAATACTATATGAATGCGTTCAGACGGACCTAGGTGTAGTTGTCTGAGAGAACTGTCAGTAGTGAGTGGATAGAAGGCTTGAACTATTTAATAATTGACTCTATTTACAGGTTACCAAAGACTATTTATAATTAGTGATATGGCAGTAGTCTCCTCAACTTCTTCAAGTGGTTACCATTTTTGTTACCATGTGCTAATGTGGTTCCATCCAATGCCTTCAATACACCTCTGGACCAACCAACATTTCCGTGCTTTCTACCTGGATGTCCCTGTGTTAGAGTTTTTCACTTCTGCTTGAAGGTCATCTAAGCTTACCCTTTTGAATTGGCCATTACCAATAGCCTTCCAACGTTTGGCAGCTCCTTTGTGTGTTTTCATGAGCGTGCGAATAAACACAGAAGGTCCAATAGCAACCGCTCTAGTAGCGGTCACCTGCCGTTGAATCCATCCGATCATGTTGCTGTTAAATCAGAAGGCAGTGAATTTGGAGCGGGTTTTTCTTTGAAATTTTGCGGATATGCAGATACGCACAACTTGCTTTAGAAGAGGAACTCAATCGAAAGGAAGATAAGAATTTGAGAGATATTAGTTATCAAATTTTACTATATACAACTGTACTACAATACAAGTGTTTGGTGGCAATCATTGCTTCTTACCACCATTTTCAAACGGAGCATCCTGTCTAGCTTCGCTGAGCATTGTTTTGATTCCTCGTTTCTCCAAAGCATTCTGGGTTAGTTAAACTGTACGGGGGCACTTTTGCGGTACTTACATAAACACACTCTTCATAGGCGGCCCAGGTTTCGGTGCACTCGTTTTCCATTGATTTTGCTTTCAAAAATTCTTGGTTAGCGAAACATTATCTTTGCCACAATCCAAAAACGTACTTTCAGAATACCATTCATTGAAACACTTGTCATAAGCTCTTTTAGCCTCGGTGCATTCACTCGCAAAAGACTCGGACATGATTTACTGAACAGCAATCACGTATTGCTTGACAATGGCTACAGCTGAGGAGCTTCGGTATCTCGTTCCCGAACTAGACTAATCACGTGCATTGGCTAAGAGGCAACTTTCATCCAGAACCGGTCATCCCTGTACAGGTTTGCTTTACTTCCCAACTGAGACACAATTTGCTATACCCCACGTTTCCTCGTCCCAGTGCACCTGGGGCAACAGGAGCTCCCAATACATGCACACTTGAACACAGTCACGACCTCCCGACAAACCCTACTCAACACAACATGTAGATGCTAACATCCAAGTCGTCCACATACCACCAAAAACCACACATTATCAAATACAAAGATGGGTCGTCTTAATGAGTACCAGGTTATTGGACGTCACTTGCCAAGTGAGTCCGACGCTGAGCCAAAGCTCTACCGTATGAGAATCTTTGCTCCAAACACTGTCGTTGCTAAGTCTCGTTTCTGGTACTTCCTTACTTCTCTTAGAAGAATCAAGAAGGCCAACGGTGAAATCATCTCTGTCAACCAGATTCATGAGAAGAAGCCAACCAAGGTCAAGAACTTTGGTATCTGGATTAGATATGACTCTCGTTCCGGCACTCACAACATGTACAAGGAGTACCGTGACCTGAGCCGTGTTGCTGCCGTTGAGACTCTTTACCAGGATATGGCTGCTCGTCACAGATCCAGATTTAGATCTGTTCAGATTCTCAAGGTTGTTGAGCTTGAGAAGGATGAGGATGTCAAGAGACAGTACATTAGACAACTTTTGGCTCCAGACCTCAAGTTCCCACTTCCTCACCGTGTTACCAAGCCAGAGTCCCTTTACACCGAGAAGAGACCAACTACCTTTGAGTAAATTTTTGGTGGAATTTATTGCAAGAGGAACACAATTCCTCGTAGGTGTTAAAAATATCAGCTGGGTGCGTTTAAGCTGAGCGGCTCGTTATGAGTGCGCTATATGTAGCGGTTGATTGTAGCTATTAATATTCATGAACTATTACGAGTTTCAAAAAAAAATAAGTAAACCAGTATTTATTTGGTTATTGTAAAGAAGCCATTGTTTTCACTCTATCCATTTTGATCTTGCTCATCTTGCTTAATTGGGAATAATGGCTGAGGTAAAATTTCACCCGAGATTGCCTTCCACTCTCTCCATTACTCAGCAGCACAAATGTTTGTCAATAGAATTGTTAGAGCATCATCCCGTAGAGCCTTTTCTAGTGTCGCTAGTGTCAACAGCCGCTCATCATCCAGGTGGTTCATGGCTGCTGCTTTGCCAGTGGCAACTGTAGCTGCAACTATGGTTTATTCTAGAGCCGACACCGAGGAATCCAAGCCAGAAGGAAACAAACTCTCCCTGTTGGATGCTCCTAGTGTCTATGGAAGAAAAGATGTTACTTCCTCCGAGAAACCAAAGTTTGAGGGCGCGTTCAACCCAGAGACGGGTGAAATCAACTGGGATTGCCCGTGCCTGGGTGGAATGGCTCATGGCCCATGTGGCCCAGAGTTCAAGGAAGCTTTTGCTTGTTTTGTTTATTCGTCTGCTGAACCTAAGGGTGCTGACTGCATCGGCAAATTTGGTGCCATGCAAGATTGCTTTAGAAAGCACCCTGATGTTTACGCCGAAGAGCTGAGAGATGAAGACCCACTTGATTCAGCCAAGGAAGACAAGGTTCCAGCAGAAGAAAGTGTCTCCAAGGCTGTTGATGAATCTAATGCTACTCAGGCTGCCAAAGCCGAAGAGCACATTGAGGAATCTAAGGAAGTCGCCCCCACTAAGGAAGCCGAGTCGACTGATTCAAACTAACTTGATACAAATCGAGGATCCAACTCAAATGTTTGACAGACTCCCACCAACTGTATATCATTGTAAATAGTTAAATAATACCGTATATAGCTTGTCAAAAAGAGACAGCGTGCGGAACATTACATGGTTAGATTAATCACCAATAAAACAACAGTCATTATGACCCAGAAAGTAATGGTGATTGTTCCAATTGTCCTTGTCATTCTCCAGTTATTGAGTGACACTGAAACTCCAATAAATAAGACCGTGCACAACAGGGTTACTGTTGAAACAATGAGGGTCAATGATATGTCGATACCCAAACTTTTGCCCGATGGCAAAAGGATCAGGCCAGAAACTGAAATGCCCACAAGAATGTTGAGCATCGGTCCACCAAAGCATGCAGCAATAGCCATCATGGGAAGACCCATTCGTGCAAGAGCTACATTTGAAACGAGGTCAGCCAACGAATTACCAACCGCAAAAACGGTTAAACCAAGAACAGCATCACTAATGTTGAAAATAACGCCAAGCGCTTTTACCATTGCCACCACCTCGGTTGCAATGTCCCCAATAAGAACAAACGATGCAAGAAATCCAACAAAAGCAAGAGCTGCTTTGCTTTTGTGGACTCGCTTCGCATTAACGGATAGAAATGCAAGTAAAATTAGTGAAACAGTGGCTGAAACGAAAAGCCTCAAAAAGATGTTTGCCTCGGGCACCAAGACAAAAGACAGCAAGAAAGGGCTGCAAACTGCTTGTATCTCAAGCAAAATCAGATCTCCACCAGGAATGGGCTCATCATCCTCTCCTGGTAGCGGCAGAAAGGCATTCCGCATATCATCATCTACAGCCTCCTCACCTGAAATATCCTTGATGGGAATGATAACTGTTAGCAAAAGCACTGGAACAACCATGAGCAGAGACACCACCTTGGATAAAATAGATTTCGATTTCCAACGAGAAAGCGTAGGAAAAAGTATTGAAGTCAACTGCTCTGGGCTTGAGTCAATTGTTGCAAGATGCTTGTGGAGAGTATTTAGTAGGAGATTTCTACTTTCAGGAAAAGATCGTAGTGTTGTAGGAGTATCTGGATTGTTGTACAAAGGCTCCTGCTGACCAATCTCTTCTTCATTATCAGTACTGTTATCTGACTCCTCAATCGGGCCACCTATGTTTGCACTCAAGTCTGTAATTTTGAGAGAAGGCACCGGGTATCCTTGAGGTGGAATGCTCACCTGTAAAGACGGTCTTTCCAATCGATTAAAAGTACTACTTTCTTCATTAGCCCCTGAAACAGGCGACGGGCTTCTATGTTGTCGATGATTCTGATGATGAGCAGTTTGGTGTTCGTGTGGTACCGGAGAGCGCCGTAGTGGCAATCCCAGAGTTTGAGATGAATGCGCTTCTTCCTCTAGTGTAGACAGGATAGATTGGAATTCAATTGCTGAAAAGAGAGATGGGCGGATGGGTGTCATTGGCGTTCGAGGAGCTTCGTGAGGTGCAGCGGAGGACAAACGAACGGACGAATTGCTATGGCCGCGGTTAAGTCGAAACAGTCTCTGTACTTCATTGTACGCCTCCTGGTTGTCTGAACTGTTGGAGTGAAGGGAATTGTGCGAATTGTGCGAATTATGCGATGCAGCAGAGGAGATGGAAGATTGTCTTGTCCGCGAGCTATTCACTGACAATAAATTAGGTTCCTCATTTTCACTGGATGACAATGTTAATCCCGCAGATTCCTCTAAATCTCTTTGGTCTGGTGATTCATTTGGTTCCACATCGATGATACCTTGTTCCTTGAACCATGAATCTGATGTGTACCAATGCCACGCAATAACGACCACCACGTAGCATACATAGAATGTCAACATGAGTATACACTCCCACGAGCTCAGCACTCCATCTGAGAGAACGTAAAGAGATGTCAAAATTGCAAGAGTGAAAAAGATGATATCTCGTAAAAAGGGGCCTTTTGTCACTCGAAATGGCGACACTAAAGCCATCGCGCCAAGAACTACAGAGGTAATGAACGATGCAGCGCCAACTAGCTCACCAAGAGCCATGGCTCCGGATCCACTTTTCATTGCAGCATATGTTGAAAAAATATCTGGAGCACCGTTCGCTAGCGATAAGAAGGTCACACCAACCAAGGAGTCGGAAAGTTTTAGCGACTTGGCAATTGTCGAGACGTTTGGACAAAGAAAGTCAGATGCTGCTATTCCAAGGCTCATAAACAGAACAACGAGCCATACTATAAAGGCAACGAGCACTAGGAAAGCTGTAAATTGAGATGAGGTGCAATAAAATAGGGCCAGGTAGTCTATCCGTCCAATGTGTTCGTCTTGGCAATGCTCCGCTACAAACGCACACTGATCAACAGCTGAGCGAACCGCATGACAAGAGAGATCGGATAGGTTCATTAGGCCAAGAGCAAAGCTCTGATTAAAAAAAGCACCAAATGTCAGCAATCTTGTTTCGACAGAGACTCCGTAAAAGTGATGTCAGGTGACCGTCGTCGACGGTTGCTGCTGGGGCTCAAAATTGGGGCTCACTTCACTTCATTGTGTAGCTATTTGCTTTCGCAGCCCGGTCTCACTATTGGGGTAACAGGTACCTGGAATGTATAGCATTGGGTTGTGACATCAACAACTGTGGTCTAACTCAGCTAGCCAATCGTTCAAATGTTGTGGATAGATGAGGAAATCATTCATTACGAACGATTTTGCAATGAACTGCGAATTAATCAAGAGAGAGATATGGCTCTTTCAAACAGAACAGCGATATGAGAAAAAATTCAACAGTACCAGTCATAGTAAATAAAGTTTCAATAATTGCGCTCGAAACGCGCTCGTACCGCTATTAATTACATGTTCGGTTTTCGTACTAACTCATGACATCATTCGCAGTATGTAAACAGCCTAAAGGAATTGCAGCTTTAATTCCAGACTAGGGCACAGAGAGAAGTGCTGCAGAATCACCCAAAAGCTTGTTTAATGCGGCATCTTGGCATCAGTAATACGGTGGGACTTGAAAAAAAAAAACCTTTGGGCCAAGTATCCGCTGCAAATAAAAGTGCAGTAGGCCCATAACTACCGACTTGGCACTGTATGTAGAGAAGCTCCTGACTGCCGCAATTAGCGCACTCACGAAATTTTTCGGGGGCCAGTGTCCTGTGCTAGTGAGACACTATAGAGACTCCAAGATGGTAAATAATGAACCTTACCTAGTCACCATTTTGGGCCAAGCACAGCCCGGTGCATGTCCGCCGCGCTGGCAGCTGATGGATTCGTGATCTGGCAAAAATTTGGCCGGTTGCAAGGATATTTGAGCAGTGTCGGTGATCACTTGTGCACGCGGGTTTCACCTAAACTTTTTTAGAAACCAAAACATCACAACGGCACCCACATGTAACCGACGCAATAGTAACTAAAACACCCAATAGTCGCGACACAGGGTTGCCCTATCGGTTCCCCTGTCGCAAAATCAACCGTTAGCCACAACAAAATTCTCAAAGCGTCAACTACCTAATTGTTAAAATGCAAGTTCTGCATTGTCGAGCTCTCACCAGCCAAGAGATGTAAAGTACCCCAAGCAGCAAGTACCACCCCAGGATGTGTGAAGTTCGGGTCCTTTGAATCCACTTTCCAGCCGAATTTGGCCAAGAATGCATCGCGCTCAGCTTGTCGCATGTGGGAAGGGTCCGACACACCGAGCGGAGACGTGCCGAGAGAAGCAAAGGCGCAAGGCACCACTTGGAAGGACCCACAAAGGGATTGACAAACAGTGGGTTGTTACAGACAACGCCATCCCTTTACAAATCGCGGCACTTCCGACGCGGGCTGCAGTTAAACAGGAACTCGTGCAAATCCTGGCAAAGTTTGTTGAGCACCGTCCTTAGCATAATTCTCAGCACAATTCTCAGCACGACAGCACAGCAAAGTCCGATTTTCCACTCTGCCTCTGTGCACAGACCAGCATTTGCCAGCTTTGAGTCTTTTTGTCACTGAGGCCCAATAGTGTGCTGCACATATTCAGCTGCAGCACTAAAATTCAGCAATCCCAAAATATAACGCTATGATGGCTCTTTTGGCTAAACGTGCAGAAGATGTGCATACTTTGTTTTTCTCTTAGTGGAATGCCACCACTAGTGGAAGAGCCTCCCCTACTTAATGAAGCCAGCCTGTCAGATTAACAATTTAGACACCTACCACTTGCCAGCCTTTTGCCAGCGGTTGCCTGCCTCTCTTTTCTTATTGTTGACTTTCTTAATATTAATTTTCGCTTAGATTCACACCTTGGACAATGGACAGAATGCTCGGACGCCGGCCCTTCACTACTGTAGTGGCCCTGCTGAGTGTAGCTGGTGTAGTCTTTTTCCTCATGACCTTCCAGTCATCGATGGGAGTCACTCTTGGTGGCCGTCCTGGTGGCGCTTATAACTTCTATCAAGGGCCACCTCCTCCTCCACCTCCACCTCCACCTCACGCACCAGGGCAAGAACATTCACCTTCTCAAGAACACAAAAACAATGGAGGCCATTCGGAGGAGTCAGCGGCTGGTTCCGCTACTCCGCAACATGACCCATATTCCTACAGTCCTTCTAGTGGCCCTCATTACAAAGAGTATGCAAATCTCTTTACTCAATCAGTCTATCCTCTCAGCAAGCCTGACATTACACGGCGCCGCGCCAAGTTCCATGCTCCCGGTGCACTAGGTTCCAAGTACGAGTCAAATGACGCTTGGAGACTGGAAGATTCATACCATCCAACATACCCTGGAAACAGATGGAGGCCACATGTTCCAAAACCAAGCGCGTTTGCCAATTCTGGTGAGTACTTGGAAACACCGATTGCTGCCGATTATCCAGCAGGTGCGGACAGAGTTTTTCTTATGGTCAAAACAGGAGGCACAGAGATTTGGAGTCGTTTACCTGTACACCTGTTTACAACGCTCACTAAATTTCCTCACTTTGGTATATATTCTGACTCTCCCTCATCTGTTGGAGGTTATCAAGTGATTGACATCTTAGCCAATTCATCCGATGCCATCATGGAGTCGGATCATTTTGATCTATACCGCAAACAGCGCCACATCCATGATAATAATTTTGGCCTCGATTACGCGGAAGCAGGTCTTTCCGGTGGCTGGGCGCTGGACAAATTTAAGAACCTCCCCATGCTAGAACATGCCTGGAGCGTCTCTCCAGACAAGGACTGGTATATCTTTATGGACTGTGATACTTACTTCCTGGCAGAAAACCTTCTGGGTTACTTGGAAACGCTGAATCCCAAGCACGAGCTTTATCTGGGTTCGTCCGCGGCGTTAGGTGATTTGGTTTTCGCCCACGGAGGTACTGGGGTTGTTCTCTCTCATGGCGCAATGAAGAAGCTTTTCGACGGCAAGATAAATGTTGCTCACAGGTACGAGCAATACACCACACTGAGTTGTTGTGGAGATGCCATGGTTGCTTATGCTTTAAGAGATGTGGGAGTTCACATTTCTAGTGGAAATGAGTATCCTTATGTTGGCTTTAAGTTTCAAGGAAATCCAGTGTGGGATACAGTGATAAACGAGGAACGATACTGTCAGCCTATTGTGTCATTCCATCATATCAACGTGCGTGATATCGAGATTCTTTATGAATATGAAAAGCTTCGCAAACTACACACAAGCTTGCCGATATTGTACAAGGATATCTATCATGACTTTGGCCTTCCATTCATTGACTGGGAAGTACCTGAGTGGGACAATGCCTCTAGAGACAGAGAGTACAAAGGAAATTTGCATGAAGCTGCTCAAACAAAGGAAGGCTGCCGCAAGATGTGCGAAGAATGGGATAACTGTATGCAGTGGAGGTTCATTCCAAATGAAGCCACTTGCTATCTGAGTCAAGATCTTCGAATTGGAAGAGGCAGTCCCAAATGGCTCCATGATGATAGAGCGCCAGTATCTGGTTGGTTACTCGACAGAATCAGAATCATGCGCCAAAGAATGAAGTGCGATCCTCTCAAGGACCGCGATCAACAACCTGAAGAAGAAAGAGAAGGATGGTTTTGGCGTGATATGAAAGCCAATAACCTATCTGGTGTTCCAGGAGCTAAACTTCACGCAACTGAGGATTCTAGTAGTTCTGGTAGCAGCTAGCATCCTTAGAGATTTTGGAAGTTTATTGCTGGGAAGCGCGGTCAATGGCACCAAGTAGAAACCATAATTATTTGTCATTAGGTGACAGCAGGTTTGACCCAAAAACAAAACCACATGATATCTAGAACCAAAATTGTGTTGGCTAATATCTGATCGTGCTACTACAACATCGCAGTCTCATGTATTTAGCATATAGCGTGTCATAGTATTTTATTTGAACATAAATTCACGATTGCTCAGAAGTTCGAAAGGAATTGTAAATAGCACTGTGCAGCACGTTGACGACAAAAGTTTTTGTGGTGGCTTGCGTCAGTGGCTCGATGAAGTCGTGGACATATCGCTCTAGACTGCTGTGATCCAGGGGTGGGTATTTGAACACAACTATCACAAGTGATGAATCATGGACTTTCTTTGGCTTATTGTCTAAGAGTTATTACTATTTCTTATGTTTCCTATTATTCTCTGGTTATTGGGCGTCTTTACTATCGATTGAACTTTAGACCCTCATTCGTGGACGCGTGTAATGTATCACTTTCGGAACCGGGAAATTAAAAACATTTGTACAAAATCAGAGCAAAATGGCGTGTGAGACACAAATCTGAGGTATGATATCATTTCCGCATTTCTAGCTGCGACATTTGCCTTTAGCTCAGCTATACTACTCAGGACAATTTTGTCCAATTTCCGCCATCGCTACCGCCGTTGTCGTCGTTATTTTGTCACCATCTATCTATGAAACCTGGACCCACAATTCGCCGGTAACGGACGTTGAAACACGTTCGTTAATGCAGTAGGGGAAGAAATTGCGGTGCACGGCGCAGAGTGAACGCAAATTTAACCCCAGCTGTACATTATTGTCGGCCCCAGGCATTGACAAGTCAGTTTCAGTTTCAGTGCCAAAATGATTTGCGATTAACCTTGAGACAAGGCTGGGGCGGAAGCGAATAATGCAAGCACGATACTGGCCACAAATTTAGGGAGTTACAAGCTTCAGCTCTCTGCAATAATCATTATTATACAAAAATTTTATCGCAGTTTAAACGCTTTGTCTTGCATTTTGCTCCGTAACAACATAGTTTTTGTACCACTTATAAACATGTCCATAATTATATCACATTTGTTTCGATCATTGATACGTATTTAACTCGAAATAAAATCTCAACAGCTCAGCAGCGCTACAATGAAGGTAACTTTCTTACATCCACTTGCGATGCTAAACCTCCTAGCAACAAAACCAGCCCTGGAACCACAGTCAGATAGGGAATGTGAAGCGCTGCTTGGTTAAAGTCAGAGTCCAACGCCAACAGGATTGTGAACCCGACAGAAGCAATTACAAGATATCCAAAAGCTCGGTGGTACTTGTAAAATGACTTTGCTTTGCCTTCAGATCCAAACACTAGTATGGGGAACCAAAATTGAGCAACACCAAAGAGAGCTGCGCTGAATAGTCCAATGTAGGTAGCTAGACCAAAGATAGCATGCCACGTTGTGTAGTGCGCGGCATTGTGAGAATGCTTGTTATACCAGATAGTAAAACCGCCGATTAAGAAAGAAGTAGCCCCGAGACCGTTGAGAATACCATGGTAACGTCCTAAAGCTAATTTCTCGGTTGGATTTCTTGCAGGACGTTGAGTGAAGATTGTACCAAGAGACAGAAGTACTAGACCCAGAGAATTGAAAGAAGGGTGACCAGTGAAAAGAATAATTGGATTAGTTAGCAACCCATAAGCAATTGATGAGACAACAAGCAGTAATCCCACCTCCGAAGCTATAGCTCCTTTCTTGGCAAATGGTCCAAAGTAGTCTACAGACATATCCTTTGGAGTTTCAGACGATGGATAAGAACTTGTGCCGTTTGGTCCCAGGAGTGGATCAGTTGACATTTACAATGGTTGATACAGTGGTTAGCTTAAGGAGTAGTGTCGTTTTGCTATCCCCCAATATAAAACAAGGTATCAAAAAGCTGAAATGTATTTAGTAGGTTTCTAACTGGTCACTAGGTGTGGGAGTCTATATACTTATCAGATAGGACTCCGAAGATCAGATTATTTTCTATTGGGGAAAACAATCACTTAATGCCTGCATTTTCAATTGTTAGTGCTAATGATGTAATCGGTCACCGCCTTTGAGTACGTTGTGACTGGTTATCTCGAGACGTGTTAAAAAAAAAACACATTTACAAGCAGCATTTGCAGGAACGACTCGGGCCGATTGACTTGCTGTTAACAAATTTTCAATATTTGAAATGGTTGATGCCAATGCTCCATTTCTGACCGCTGTAAAGCTGGTTGGCATATCTGCCCTGTACCTGCTGCGGCGGGCCCGAACAATATGGAAATGAATTTGACGTATTTCCAGCTATTTTTTTAGTAAGCGCGTTTTAAAGTAACTTTAGTTATTATTAGGTAATTTTGAAGCGGAATCACGCTCTACCGAGTGTCCTCCTGTGGCAATGTCAGTCCCTCCTCAAATTACCACCTTGGTTTCGTCACTGGTGCGTGAATTGTCCATATACAAATCATCTCATGATAGCCTACTCCAGAAAGGGTTATATTATCAATCTCGGTTTGTATCGAATCACATTGATCCGAATGAACTTTTAGAAGACTATGATGCATTAATCGAAAAGTACGTGGTTACTGGCCGGCACAACAAAGCGGAGAAATTGATGGATGCTAGGGGCCTCGTTGAAACCTTCGCCCAAGATAAAGACGAATCGCTGAGAGCATTGCTCAAGATATTGTTTGAATTGCCAAGAGAACGTGACACTTCTCCTGATTGTCAGTTTTCATGTGATTTTGTTAATGATGGTCAAAATATTGACGACCATCAAAATCACATGGTCTCTGATGAGGAACGTGATAGCGATTCTTTTCAGCAAATCGTTGATATGAATGACGATTTGTCTGACTGGACACCAACAAGCCCTCGCTCTCTATGTTCTTCTAATTCCCCTGACTCTTCCACGACACCTACATCTAATATGCATCTCGGAGACGAGCTACTGGCTATTAGCAAACGAACTTTGGTATCGGTTCCAAGATTAACTGATCTCATTCCATTTTTGGATTTTGACGGTACACAGCACGATATTGCGTTTGCTCCTATAGCCCTTGATTCGCCTTCTATTAGACAAAATGATATTTTGAGAGAATGGTATAGTTTTATGCTTGGTTCTGACTCCTATTTGTTTGAGATGACGGATTCTGGATCTGTACAGCATAGGAGACTTGTCGTACTCTCTGGCCTAACTTCTGCGGCCACCATCTCTCTGCTTGATGAAATGTGTAAAATAGCGGCAGATAAGCTCAAAATTGATATCCTAACTACAAAAAGTCGGGGAGCCTTAAATTCTTTTTTCTTGAAGTTGAAACATTCACTTGATGGTGCACTCATTCAAAAACATGATGAGTTACTGGAATGCTACAGTAACTCATTGATAGAGGCAATAGCTATTTGGAAAAAAACTTTTAGCGAGTATTTGGGTGTTGTAAAAATATGCTCGGACTTTTCGTCAGATTCTGTTCTTTTGATTGACAAACTTGAGCAGAATCTGCACACTGTCGGCAGCCAGAAGCTTTTACTGAATTTGCTTGAAGAGTTTATTGGTGAGCTTCTGACTGTATGTCATGTCGAGTTTCAGCTTCCTCTAATTCTTGTGCCATACAAAACTATCATTAATGATATTTGTCGGCTGCAAACATTTTTCAAAGGAGTACCGCAGACAGTGCCAGCGTTGAGCGAGGAAGAATGTGATTGTAGCGAAGACATCCAACATCACATCCATTCATACCTGACTACCTACCTAGGTGAGCTGGAAACGAGGTACACGCAGAGACTCGAAGCTCACAACATTCCGTTCTTCCTAGACAGGCTCCTTGGCTTGTACTTTTACTTAGATACAGGTGTCTTGTCAGAAATTACCGACTTAATGGCGGATGGGCAAACGAACGTGTTTATTCTGAACGATAAACTTGAGAGGTTGTGGAAAGAGCAATATCAGGAAACTTCGCCACTTCAAATCATTGAGACATCTCCATTGAAGATTGTTTACATACTTGGGAACGCACAAAGAGAAATTCTTGGTGAGTCACCGAACGCATTGATTCCAATCCTTGGATGGATAATTAGTACTTTGATAGAGCAGCGGAAGCTTGTGCTCTCAAAAACACACACCACTGAGAAATTTCAGGAGCTCATAGTAAGAGGTCAAGTTCTGCTCTCACTTCAAATTTACCTGCACGCGCAACGAAGGGCCGTCACTGGATTGCAGTCATTTCATAGAGTCTGCAAAGAAGCAGGGGAGAAAGTACAGCAGCTGAAGAAATGGCAGATTACGTCCAATGCTTATCACGAGATCCTGGAATGGTGCGCTAAGGAATTAGCTGCAACCTGAGATAGCAGTTGGACAATCGTATTTGTGGGACAAGATCAGATCCAAGTTGATGATAAGTTATCATCCGAAGAGTATACTCCACTGGTAGCATCAAATCTATTCAGTATTGTGATGACGATACATTTAGTGAAGCTCTCGTGGCTGTGTTCTGTATAGCATAGTGCAGAGATGTGACAGCTCTCAAAGAAGTATTTATTTATTTATTGAACTAATTGATTACAATTAGATTGGTCAGAAGTTTAACCAGAATTCTGGTTATCTCTAAAATGAGTGGCCTTCATGAATTTCAGCAGTCACTGTTGGGTTGATAATGTGAAACGGAATAACGCCAGTGGATCGCTGTTGAATCTTGCCCACAGTGAATACTCTCGACGACATTGTCCCTGTGCTAGGACCTTTTACCTTTGATGATGAGGCGTTAAAACGTCTTTTCTGGACAATTGCATTGGTGTCCGATCTTGTTTTGAATTGAAATGGAATAACAAGCTGATCCGCACGATAGAACGACCCTGGGCTCCATAGATTGACAACAATTTCTTCGTAATGAACTTTTTCATGCGATTTTCCTTCTTGAGGGGTGGCGTTCTCATCATTATTGCCGCTGCCTGGCACCGGCGTCACCACTGGAGGATTGGCAGGAGGTGTAGGGACAATGTGATTGTGGTTTCTCGACTCCTTCACCGCACTGCTCCTGAATTCAGACTCGTTTCCAAGAATAGAGGTCACAGAAACTCTTGGAAGCAAATATGGAATTGTTAAACTATCACGAACTGTGCGAAACGCTCTTCTAACAACGGTCTCGCCCAGTCTGAAGGACTTAGTCAATTCATTAGTGGCAGGCTTATTCACCAGTGGCTTGCCCTCGGGAAGATAATCTCCGACAACCTCAATGGCATAATTGTTGGCCGGTCGCAATAAGCTATCCAAGACACCTCGTACAATTGGGCGTCTGCCGTTCCCATAAACAAGCGCTCTCTGAGATCTAGCCGAATAGACTACATTTCTAGTACGATTTAAACGAGAATTCGGGATTTCTTTGGTAGAGTTTCTGCTCTTGCGTCGCTTGGAAGTTCTTGACTTGCGATGATGTTTCCTCGACACAGCATTGTTGATTTCTCTCTTTGGTAGCTGAGGTGCATCTGGTAAACTAATCTGTTCTCCATTTCTGAAATATCGGATTATCGGACTCTGAGCAACAGATATAGAGCTTACGTTGTTTCTAGTGAGTGTTTGGTTCAAAAGATTCACCAACTGGGCACCGGTGGGCCTGAGAACGTTCGCCAAGGTAGCTGCGCCAATGGAAGAGGCGACAGCTGTGGATCTGAACCGCCGCCTGGCTGACCTCACTGCATCACGGGCTCTCGGAGCAGCCGCATCCACTCCATCCAAAACTTGATCTCCAAGCTTATCTGCCTGTTCTACAATGCCCCCTGCGTTGTATTGCTCTGCAATTTCGGCGAAAACTGATTCAGCGTGCGCAGAGAGAATTTGCACGACAGGAAGCTGTCCTACTAACCCCTTGACCGAAGCTACAACAGGATAGCTGTTGAGATGGCTGGCCGTACGAGATGGTGTCTCGTTGTTGCCAGCAGGCTGCTCAGTAACCGGATCAGCGTCGGCATTTGATGTAGCCTCTTCTCCACCCTTCTTCCCGTCACCCGGCTCCTTTAATTCGACGTCAATGTGATCGATTTGCATGATCGCACCAGCACCTTCAGTACGCTCAATGTCAATAGTGACTTCAGATCCGTTCGGTAGGGTTTCAGTGAGCATCTGCGTTAGTATTTTGAATTCGAAAACATGTTGCAGAGTTTGGCTGTATACCAATTTGAAGTTAAAGAAGTGGTGGGTGGAGGTGCAAAACGATGGGAAGGGGCCCTCTATTTTTATAACAATTGGCATGGGGTTAGGGCATGAACGCTGTGCATACCTAAATAGGACGAGCTAAGGGAAAGGTGTGGGAGCGCATATTTCGACACTGCGTACATGATAGCCTAGGTAGCCCAAGTATATACTCGTGTCTATACTGCTGTAAAGGAGGGCTTCTTCTTCGCTTCAAACATACGTGTGTTGAGATTGCAAGTGACCAGTGCCCCTGTGATGATCGACCATCAATCAGTAATTTTCTCTCTTGCCGGTTCAGCAAAGCAGCAAATAATCGCGCAGAATTTCAAATTCACCCTTCATGCAAATGAAAATCATTCATATGCCAGTGAATCTTCACCTGCCCCAAACTGTCTATCTTGTCAGGTGGCCTATGGCGAATACCAGAACCAAAAGTCCTGGTAGATACTTGTAGTCAGTCAACATTTTGGCATTCGCGTTGAGCTCTAAAATACAACACCTTCACTTTATTTTAAACAATGCTGGCCAGGCTATTTGGTAGACTTGCATCAATTGTTCCCACCTTTGTCCATTATCAACCCGCGATCGCGTCCCCTAATTAACGCTAATTAAAAACGCGACGGAAAAGACTTCCCTACACACCACGACCAAGAGGTATGACACAACCAGTGGTGCTACCAATAGAATTAAATACTTCACAGTTGCGTCCAGTTGCATACCGCATTGTCTCCAAAAAGCATGGTCTAAATCTCAAATCTTCTGCGCTTGATGTTTTAGCGCGGTACCTTGGCCGGAATTTTGGCGTTGAGTGGAGAACTCGGGGCGAATCATTTTTAGACGAAGTTGCAAAAACATGGAAATCACAAGAACGCGGAATCTTTATTGATGGCGATACTTTGACGGAGGTATTGACCGAGACTGCGTCGTCGGCCGCTGCAGGAGAGGTTGCAACGCAGAATTCTGTGAGTGGTGTCAGCAGCCACACCGCTTTGGCTAAAAAGCAATTGCCGATAGATGAATCAGTGCATCTCATAAATACCAAAGACTTACCGCTGTTCAGATACTCTGCTTCCCGACATGAATTTGAACATGACACTGTGTCTGCCAAATTGACATACCATCAGCGGCTGCTGGGATCAGCTAGGCTACGAGTATCGATTTTTGAGTCCAGGTACGCCATTCTGTATGATCAGTTGATGCGACAGGAGTTATTTCAGAATCGCTCGTTTCGCACAGCCCCAAATCAAGAGTCTTTTGCATTGTCTTTGATAAAGTCTATGCTTGGTAGAAAGGATCAAGTATTTACTCTCTTTGGATTACTGTCCAAGAGAGACGAAGACACCTATTTACTTGCCGATCCGTCGGGTACAGTCATGCTGGATCTGTCTGTTGCCACGACACCCAAGTCGGAAAGTTTCTTTGCACCCGGTATGTTTATCATTTGTAGGGGCGTTAACGAGGGCAAACTATTCATTGTGAGCGATCTCATTTCACCGACCTGTGAAACTCGTGAGCTATCTCGCACCGCATTTGGCTACATTGATTTGCTGTCTCCAATGAATCCAGACAGTACAATCATTCCTCGCATTGATCTTGAGCAAGAGTCTCGACTAATTGCATACGAACATACACTTACAGGGTCAGACGCCAAGAAAATTGTTATTCTGGGAGCAAATCTATTCTTTGACGACTTGAATACTGTTGACGCAATCCGATCCGTGTTCAAACGGCTCGAAGTTTCCCCTCCACTGGCTATCCTTCTGCCAGGACCTTTCATGCGTGCCCCCTTTCAGCCCAATGGTTCGTCTCCCATCTATAAAGAATCAATGGATTACTTTGCACAGATGCTTGAAGAATTTCCAGGCATCTGCAATGAGTCCACATTGGTGTTTCTTCCGGGAGATAATGACCCCTGGTCTGCAATGTATACTTTGGGTGCGACGCCTAGCTGGCCGTTAGAACCCATACCATCGTTGTTCACCACCCGCATTAGACGACAAGTCAAGAAATGCCTCTGGGCCACCAATCCCTGTCGCCTAACAGTTCTCTCGCAAGACTTTGTATTTGTAGGAGATGATTATGGCGCCCGTTTTCGCAAGCATAACATCAGAAATATTGGCTCTCAGCTGGAGCGAGACGTTCAGCTACAGGGTGAGGAACAGGAGGAGCTGGACGCAATGGTGGATGATCCCGGCGTTAGCTCACAGCCACCTGTAGGAGAAGAGGAATCTTCTATCCATCGGGGCATTGATGATGACAATGACCGTGATCAAGAAAATAATGTACAACATCTCAGGCATATTTTGGAAACCAACTCGCAGCCCGTAAAGATACAGCGCACTCCGCAGTCGTCTCCAGAGATTGCAGAGGCTAGAAAATTGGTGAAGACCCTACTAGACCAGGCACATCTGTCGCCGTTTCCCATTGTCACAAGACCTGTTTCGTGGGAATTTGACCATGCGCTATTTCTAGCTCCTCTGCCGCAAACCATATTTCTTGTCGATCCGACTACTTGTTCGTTTCATTTAACGTACCAAGAATGTCGGGTCAATAATCCTGGAGTGTTTTTGCGATCATCGAAGGCTAACTGGATGGAATACGACATTGGCACGCAGGAGACGAAGGACTGTTGGACATATATTTGAAATCTACCTATAACTTGCATTTAATACAATAATTATTGATCACTGCGGTGAGTTGAAATCCGGAATTAAATGCATAACCCTCTCCGGTAAGCAGTATGTTGCATTAACAGGTAGAAGCTCGTCATAGCCTAACAAAGATAGTCCACAGAGTCCGAACACGGTGTGGAACACGTCAGGCTCGTCATCTTGCCTGTCAGCAATTCCGCCATTTTCATCGTCTTGCGCCGACAAAATGAACTCTCTTAAACGATCACCATCAATCCAATCAAGTCTACCAAGAATGGCCATAGAGGCAACTACCCACCACGAATAGCACACATCCGGGAGCTTTTCTGGTCTTCCGTTGAGTCCTCCTGCTTCGGTTTGTCTTTCGCACAGCCACCATGAAAGAAGCTCTTGATTAACCAAATCCATGCGCTTTAAAATATTCAACGCCGCTACGCATACGAATACCATTGCTGAATGTGATTCCCCTCCTGGTGCTTGGCCGAACCCTCCGTCGAAGTTTTGGCATTTTTGGAGATACAGAGCTGCCTTCTCAGTGTCAAAAGACTTCTTCCCCTCTCCTCTCTTTCCTAGCTTGCCCAAGATGGACAATGCTTGTACCGCAATATATAGAAATCTTGTGTCGATTTCTCCCCAATTATCGCCTTGCACAGATCCATCTTCCAGCTGCAGAGAAATAATATAATCAGCCACGGCATCTTTGTCCACTTTCTCTAAATGGCCTTTCATCAGCAGTATTTGGAGTGAATACAGTGTGTACATGATGTGTGGATCGTGATCCTTGTGGGCTCCGAATCCTGATGTTTTTGGATCTTGACAGGATAAGACAAACTTTACAACTTCGTCGGTTGGTAGTTCTTCTGGTTTACCGAGTAGTTCCAGCGAAACGAGTCCCCAGTAAAGTCCTGCAACTCGCAAATGCTCTGTGAACCAGTATTCTAGCTCATCTTGCTTCTTAGTTAGTTAGTTCCACTCAAGTTCATAAGACGTACATACCGTATCTAGTGCTTTAATGAATTGAACATGCTTGTCTTTTAGTAGCCTCATTGAGGATTGTGGAAGGCAAGGGCACAGTGACACCCGCCGAGGAAATACGCGGAACGGAAGTCTTGGAAAGGGATGAGGGTAAAAAACAAAAAGGGGGCTTTGGTGTTGACTTTGCTGGATGATTGCTATCAGCCTGTCTTGTTTGCACAATCTTGAAAGTTATCTACAATTTTGTTGGTTGAAATCTGCAGCCGTTATTTAACCTCTACATGAGTGGTATGGTCGCGAAGATGAGAAACGACTACTTTGTTGCAAGACCGGCACGACAAGAAGCTGCAAAAAACACAGAAGGACAGATATACAGTCAACGAGAAGTAAAGCTGGAAACGTCCATTTGCACTTTTCCCTTGCACCACGTCGCTCTACATCAGCTACATGTCACAAGGTGGGTGTCCATTAGTGGTGGGCACAGAACCTCAGTCTTTTCTCAATATTTCACCACAGATTCCAATCCACGCCAAATCACTGCAAAATGAGCGCTGTACAACTCGTAAACGCAAAAGCTGAGTCTATCAGACGCAACCAAGCGTTGACCGTAAACATATCTGCTGCACAGGGCCTGCAAAATGTACTGGCCTCAAATTTGGGACCCAAGGGCACAATCAAGATGCTTGTTGATGGTGCGGGCAACATGAAGCTGACGAAGGACGGCAAGGTTCTACTCAGCGAGATGCAAATCCAAAACCCCACTGCCATTATGATTGCAAAGGTCGCAACAGCACAAGATGAAATCACCGGTGATGGCACCACATCTGTTGTACTGATGGTTGGTGCGCTTTTGAAAGAAGCCGAGAGATTCATCTTTGAAGGTCTCCACCCACGTGTGATAGTTGATGGATTTGATCTAGCACGAAACGAAACGTTGGAGTTTTTGAACTCGTTCAAACGGCCTTGTCTGGAGGTAGGCGAAGAAACTGAAGCTGACAGCGACGAGACAAAGCTTGTGCTTGACCGTGAGCTTTTGCTGGCTGTCTGTCGTTCGTCTCTTTTCACCAAACTGAGACCCGAACTGGCCGAGGTGCTGACTCCAATCGTTTGTGACGCTGTCTTGGCTATCAGAATCCCCAAGCAACGCCTGGACCTTCACATGGTTGAAATTCAAAAAATGCAAAGTCTGTCCGGTACCGAAACCAAGCTTGTCAAGGGCCTGGTGTTGGATCATGGGGCCCGTCATCCGGACATGCCGAAGAGAGTAACAAATGCCTATATTCTCACCCTCAATGTTTCGCTTGAATACGAGAAGAGTGAGGTAAACTCTGGTTTCTTTTACTCCAGCGCCGAACAACGCGACAAACTTGTCGAGTCTGAGCGTAAATTTGTCGACGATAAGCTTCGCAAGATTGTGGATTTCAAGAATGAAGTCTGCGGCAATGACCCATCAAAGGGATTTGTTATTATCAACCAAAAGGGTATCGATCCCATGTCGTTGGATGTTCTCGCCAAGCATGGAATCATGGCTCTTCGTAGAGCTAAGAGAAGAAATATGGAAAGACTACAACTCGCTTGCGGTGGTGCTGCCCAAAACTCTGTAGACGACCTGTCTCCAGATGTTCTGGGTTGGGCTGGCCTTGTCTATGAACACACTCTTGGTGAGGAAAAGTACACCTTTGTGGAGGAGGTCAAGGATCCAAAATCGGTTACTATCTTGATCAAGGGACCCAATCAACACACAATCAACCAAATTCAAGATGCAGTCCGTGATGGTCTGCGCTCAGTGGCAAACACGCTGACCGACAAGGCGGTTGTTCCTGGCGCTGGAGCCTTCCAAATTGCGGCTGCTTCACATCTTTTGAGCGATAAATTCCTCAAGAGCAAGGTCAAGGGTAAGCAGAGATTCGGTGTTCAAGCATTTGCCAGCGCATTATTAGTTATTCCCAAGACGTTGGCGACCAACGCAGGATTTGATGCCCTTGATGCGCTTACAACCTTACAGGACGAGCATAATGATGGCCATATCGTTGGCATTGACTTGGCTACTGGCGAGCCTGTAGACCCCACTGTGGAAGGTATTTGGGATTCGTTCAGGGTTCTTAGAAACTCCGTATCTGCGGCAACTTCAATGGCGTGCAATCTTCTTCTTTGTGATGAATTGCTCAAGGCCGGCCGAAGCTCTTTGAAGCAGCCCACACCTCAGGAATAGACAGAGAAGAGAGTTGTTGAAAAGTAAATAGATGTATTAATGACTATTTTATTTCCATTTTTTGACTGCAAGCAATGGCAGACAATGGCTACCGTGCTGATAATTGAAGCGTAGGAAACGATCAGGATTGACGGAGCTTGGGACAGTTTCTATAAACAAGCGTTCTCTTATAGTAGGATCTCCGAAAAGTGTCTTTCAGGTCCTTAACTTCCACCACTGAAACACGAATACAATCGGTCACGGTCAGTCCTGATATGGCGCCTAATTTGCTAGAACGTTCAACGATTCACATTAAGGTATAAAAATAAATGACCTTTCACAAAATTGGGGAGGTTATGAAGAAAATGCCAAAATTGAGCTTTTTTACTTACGATTATCCATCAGTAAGTGGCATGCTTCCAACAGTTGATATTTAAACAAGCTGAGCACCCTTAAGTGACTTCCAGCTAAAAAAGAGTGAATTAAGCTTGCTAAAAACTGTTTTTTTGGGAGCCATCTTTAGGATATTGTTAGTTAGTATATATTGTGATGAATTATGTCATCAAATAATAAGGTGCTCTGGCCGAGCGGTCTAAGGCGTTAGGTTAAGGTCCTAATCTCTCCGGAGGCGTGGGTTCGAATCCCACGGGCATCATATTTTTTTGTTTCAAGCTCAACTTGTGGAGTTCTCTTTTTTGTGAGCGAACTGTATCTTGCCCTTTATAGTGAACTTCAAAATGACTGTATTTCGAGGCTGCATAGATATTCACAACGGAGTAGTTAAGCAAATTGTGGGGGGAACGCTCAAGGAGAGCGATAATCCTGATTTACGGACCAATTTTGTATCTAGTCATCCTCCAAGTTATTACGCTAACCTTTACAAAGAAAATAATGTGGTGGGGACTCATGTAATCAAACTAGGAGGTGGATGTGATGAGGCTGCAGAGGAGGCGCTGCGAGGTTGGCCTCGGGGATTACAAATTGGCGGAGGCATCAACGAGTCAAACGCGATAGAATGGATTAATAAAGGAGCTGACAAGGTGATTGTTACGTCCTACCTCTTTCCAGATGGAAAGTTTGATTTAGAAAGGTTAAAGAGAATCAGTAAGTTGGTCGGTAAAGAGCACTTGGTCGTTGACTTGAGTTGCAGAACTGTGACTTCGCAAGATCCTGATCAGCCGAAAAAGTGGGTGGTGGCTATGAACAAGTGGCAAGTTCTTACGGAGACTGTGCTAAATAAAACAACATTGGACCTGATCTCTGAGTATTGTGCCGAATTTCTGGTTCATGCCGCTGATGTTGAAGGTCTTTGCCGAGGAATCGATGAAGAACTGGTCACAGCATTGGGCAAATGGTGTGAGATTCCGGTTGTCTATGCCGGGGGAGCAAAGAGTGTAGAGGACCTGAAGAGGGTTCAGGAGCTTTCTGGTGGAAAAGTGGACTTGACGTATGGATCAGCGTTGGATATTTTTGGTGGAAGCTTGGTAAAATTTGAAGATGTGGTAGAGTGGAATAGAAAGCACTCATGGGGGAAGATCATGACAAAAGTATAGGCATTGCGATTTCTTGCAAAGTGTTAATTGCCACAGCAAGCGAATGCATTAGTGTCCATTCTGGTGACTTTTCTATTTACTGCTGTGCTTCATCATTTGCATGTTGTCTCGTCAGGGCATGAGCTGCCACAAAGCTGAGGACCTTAATTGACAGCTCCGACTACACCGACTGGATGAATTAGAGACCATATGGACAATATATGAAATGACAAGCATTCTCAGATGGCAAAACATCATACACTTCATTAATATACACTAACAGTAACCTTTTTTTTTGCAGATTGAATTTCCTTCAATAATCGTCTTCCATTCTATCGCGGGGAATTGAAGCATCCTCCAGTGCCAACACGATCCCTGCAACCTTTTTCTGCAAGACGTCCATTCCCCGTACAACAACGTCATTTGGTTTGAGGGAACCTGTAGTTTCAACGTTTACATAAAACCTCGAAGGCTTGGCTTTATAATCGTACTTTTCTCCTTCCTTGGGTGGTTCTTCCCAGTCGATATTTGCAGATTTTGGCCATTCAGCCTCTGCGCTTTCCTCGTACCAATAGTCAGTGTGTCGCAGTTTATTCCAAGGATCGTACTCAAATGCAACAGCTGCACAAGGGCCCCATTTGGCGTGCTCCTTCGATATGCCCTTCTTAGCAATACACTTGACTTTGAGCTCTTGGTTTTTGCGTAGCTTGCAAATTAAAATACCACGTTCCTGGGGGTCAGAGAATACTGGTCTGCCGAGGTTTGAATCTGCCCTTCCGTGGACAATCAAGTCACGCGTGAAGATTTCCATTGTTGCGTCGCCGGTACAGATAGCGTCCAAGGAAAGAGTAACCGAACACTTGTCACAGTATTGGTCACAAGTACAGTCTCTTGTGTAGTCAATAGTATCAACAAACGTAGATTCCAGCGGAATAAGACCGAGTCGATGTGCAATGAACTCATCTGCAAGGACAGAGGTGTTGATTTCAATCTCTACCAAGTCGATGGCGATAGTTGGAATTTCTGCAATCATTGTTCGTCTGATTGAATTGGCCAAAGAAAGGTCAATATCACTCAAAACGAAGTCAACTTCATCTCTGCCAATTTTGCGGATGGTAACATTAGGGCCTTCGTCCATTCTATAGGAAACAACAATAATAAATAAGAAAACAAGCGAGGTTTGTTGCAGTTATGCCCGAGAGCTTCAGTTAGTAATGTGGTGAAGTTTGGTCGACTGAAATTTACAGCAGGGTAATGTATGTAGCGACTGAAGAAAGGACCATGTGGGTTGGACGAGCAAAATGCAGTTTGGGGTTGAAAAGTTTTTGCAGTATTTGGATACTCTAAGTACTATCTTGTAATTCAGATCCGCGTTTGTTGCAAGTTTCCGCTGTGTTTTGATTCCTGATACAGTGCACGCTGGCTATGTACCAGGCGATGAAGCGCTGCGAACTGGATAGCTTTGGTTGCAAGACAGGTTCATGGCCGTGCTGTCCACTGTGCGTTGATTCGCACGTAACTGTTCGTGTGACGCTTGCTTATACGTCACATTTCTCATGACCGGCCGTGCCGTTGGCTCTTCACAACTCCCATAAATAAACACCAAAACACACGACGCTTCACCACCATCACTTGCATTTGCAAAAGAAGAGGGGCTTGAATATTTGAGCTAGTAAAATGCACAACCAAAAACGACTACTGGTGCATCAGCAGCCGGCGGCCCGGCAGTCCTCGTTCCCGCAGCTCTCTGACGACGTGCAAACCGGGCTGCTGAATGTCGGAATGCGCGCACGCAAAGCCGTCTCTGAGGGATACAAGCACCAAACCAGCATTCCGTCGTACATTCCGCCTCATCTGCTCGGAGTGCAACAGGTGCAGCCCTCGCAGACGTTCTATTCTGAGCGCGAACTGTCGCAGCCCGTGGCCTTGTCGAAAAAGCGCGGCCGGGACGCTGTGCAAACAGAGCACGATGACTACGGCGACACAGAGGACGACGAAGATGACAGCTCAAGTGCTGCAGTGACAGATGCGCAGCAAATGCGGTACTATGTTCCGCGGAAGTTCAAGAGCCAGGGCTCCCAGTCGGGGGAGATCCCGGAGGTGACATTTTTGAAATGATGGTGACTGTGACTTCAAACAGTTTTTATTTATAGGTTTAGTAATGGATATTTTGCAACAGTGCTTCGCTGCGGGCTCCGCTGCGTGCCCTCGAGGGGTGTTGCGGATACGCGGATACTCGGTGGCCAGCTTGCGCCCGCAACCCTCGCTCTCCTCTTGAAAATTTACAACAATGGCGAAACGTGCGCGCAGATCGAAACGACAGGACCTTCCGCCGCTGCCATTTCCCGACCTTCGCTTCGAGGGCTCCTACATGCGGGCCATTGCCCCTGCGCAAGGAAACGTGTGGAAGATTGCATACATTACGATAAAGGACCAGGTGCTGTTTCCGTTGCTTCAAGGCACGCTGTGGGCCCTGATCATAACTGGCTGGCGGTCGTGGAACATGACGGCGACGCAGCACGGCTCCATCTGGGGCCACCGATTCCACCAGTGGTGGAGCGATCTCAACAGCCGGCCCGGACAGTGGAAGTG
Organism: Limtongella incommunis; assembly: GCA_003706695.3. Lineage (NCBI taxonomy): Eukaryota > Fungi > Ascomycota > Dipodascomycetes > Dipodascales > Trichomonascaceae > Limtongella > Limtongella incommunis. Next base: position 317,355 of record PPME03000004.1, read on the forward strand.
AATGCGCACAGCATATTTATTGAGATGTAGTTACAAATGCGCACAGCATATTGAGATGTAGTTACAAATGCGCACAGCATATTGAGATGTAGTTACCAATGTGCGCACAGCTTGTTGAGATGTAGTTACAAATGTGTCTGTAATACTATATATTTACACCGCCGACTAGACACATGCGTGCCGATTAGACATGCGTCATGTCAATAACTTACACGGAGCTAGGCAGTCGCGTTGGCGCTGGCGGCACGTTCCTCTCCGCGGTTGTTGCGCGCGCCGCGACCGCGGAACCCGCCGCGTCCACGTCCCCTGCCTCTGCCGCGGAAGCCTCCGCGTCCGCCGCGCTGGGGGAACGCTTCGCCAAAGGTCTCCATGTTGAGACTCCGCTCCTCCTCGCGTCTGTAGGTGCTGTGCTCGTTGCTGGACAGGTTGTCGAAAAACGAGCTCTTTTTGTTGTAGCTGTTGTCTGCGGCAGCGGGAATCACAGATTCCTTCTTCTCGGCAAACTTTTCGGTGGACTTGGCAAAGTCAAAGTCCGTGCCCACGGCCGGCGCCGCGGCCGGCGCCGAGGCCGGTGCCCGGCGCTGGCGGCTGTGGTGCGCAGCAGGCAGCGACGCCGGCACGGCGACAGGAGCTGGCGCTGGCGCTGTGTCAGCGGGCGTGGGCGGCAGCTCCGACCTGGCCTTTGGTTTGGGCGGCAGCTGGCTGGGGGCCGGCGCGTTCACCTGCGGCACTGCAGGGGTGACGTTTCGTGGCGCGCCCGGCTCCTTCTTGGGGTCCGCGGCCTTTGGCGCAGCGGCGGCGGTGGCTGGGGTCGCCGGCAGCGTTTCGGGCTGCGCTGGGCCTGCAGCAGAGCCTGGCGCGCCCGGCGGCGCTTGCTGGAACTGCGGCGGCGGCATCTGGTAGCCCGGGTACACGGGGTACGGGGGATATGGGGGATAGGGCATGTTTTGCATCTGGGTTAGCGGCGTGTGCGGTGCGCTCGTCAAACAAATCAGTAGGAAGGCAACGGGATGTCTGCACGGTTTTGCGCCTAAGACAAGATATTCATCCGTGATTGTTCATCATTGTGTCTGACGGTTTGCAAAATACATACCATCTCTGGCGGGAACTGCCGCGGCGCGGGCACCTGCGGCTGCTCCGAGATCTTAATGTCCTTGACGTCGGAGCCTCTGAAGACAATGAAGTCAAACATCTGGTCGGACGGCCTGATCTCGTCGGCGCCGCCGCCCTTGCGGCCCTCGGTGCCAAACGAGTACACATGCTTCAGCGACACGGTCGACTTTTCAGAGTCAATGTCGTGCAGGATGCCAACATAGCGGACGTCGGACTTGGAGATGAGGGTGATTGTTTTGCCAATGTACTGCGACATGACGTTTGCCTCGCCGGGGGGTCCAGTGTTGTTTGTGGGTTTGCAAGTTTCAGTGTGCAGATTTTGCCAGCGAGGGTTGAGTACATCATGTGACAACGTCATGTGACTTAAATTTCGCCGTTGCACGCCAAACAAACTGAAATATTAGTACATACTACATCACTGATCCTCCGGCAGAAATGCGCCAATGCTGTCGATCCACGTGCTCATGAAGCCGTTGGCCTCCTTGTTGCGGCGCTCAATGTTGTGCACCTGCTCAAAGTGCCGGTAGAGCGAGTCTTTGCGGTTGATGCCGCTGGGGTTGCGCCCGTCTTTGAGGCACATGGGCACCGTGCACCGCACGCTGCAGTTGACGTGTCCCGCCACGTAGTGCCGGACGGCCTCCTCCTGCGACAGAAACCCAATCACGCTCATCTCGCAGGTGTCGCGCACGCACCCGTACGGGCGCCGGAAGCCGTGCCGGTCCATGTGGCGCGCCAGCAGCGCGACCGACTTGAACTGCTCGTTGGTGTACGGGCACCGCATGTGGCCGCGCTTTTTCCGCCAGACCTTGTCGAACAGGCCCCGCGTCCGCAGCAGCCCCTCCAGCGACGGGTGCCCGCCGAGCGTGGCCACGCTGGCGTTGCAGCAGTCCTTGTGCTCGTCGGTGTCGTCGCACGTGTGGCCCGGTGTTAGAGCACACGCAGGGTCCTCCACCTTCACCGCGGCCGGCGGCGCGGTCATGTACTCGCTGCGCACATGCAGGGGCGGCACAAACTTGCGCCCGCACAGCTTGCTCGCGGCCGGCGGCGCGGGGTAGTAGTTGAAGGTCGTGAACGTCTGGCTCTTTTTGAGCAGCGTCGAGTCCGTCATGTTCATGTGGTCGTTGGCGCCGGTGCGGATGTACTCGTCGTACGCCTGCGCGGTGCCGACGTGCGCCTCGAGCTCCTCGTTCACGTACAGCACGTTGCGGTGCGGCGCGATGAGGAAGATGGGTGTCATGGCGAAGCACTCCTTGCCGCGCTTGCGCTTCTTGGAGTAGCAGTCGCCCTGCAGCTTCAGATAGCCGTCAATGTTGCGGCGCATGTCCTCGTGCTTCAGGTACGCCTGCTCGTCCCAGTAGATCTCCTCCGACGTGGCGCTCAGCACGAACTCGGCCCGGCGCTTGAGCGCCGCGCTCTGCATCTGGCCGCTCTCCAGAAACTGCCGTAGCCGCGCGCGCGCGCCGGCCGTGTGCGCCGACAGCCGCGGCTGGAACTTGAGGATGGGTACGCGCGGCGCGTTGGGCACGGACGTGTCGTTGAAGTTGTCGTGCGTGCGCAGGCCCGAGCTCCGGGACCTGCAGACCTTCATGCGCTTGAGCGGCGGCGCGCTGCAGCTCGCGCTGGCGCTGCGCGCGCGGGCCCTTTCTGTCGGCCCTGCGCTGGTGGCGCCCGCGGCCGCCAGCTGCGGTGCGGAAAACAGCGCGAGCAGCGGGTCCTTCGCCGGCGGATACTCGCCGTCGTCCTCGATTGCAAAAGTGGACAAATCGCCGCAGTCGTGCATCATGTGGTAGTTGGTGTGGTAGCCGAGCTCGGGTAGGGCGCTGCCCATGCACGGCGAGAGCTGGCACTCCAGCGACATGTTCGCCGCGGGCGACGAGTCAAACGAGTACTCGCCGGCCGTCTGCTCGCGTCTGTTTTCGTACTGGATCGGTTCCAAAGCGGTGAACCAATGGCCGAAAAAGTGCGGCGAGGCAGCGTGTGCCGGCGGCGTGCCCGGCGAGTCTGTGCAGCCGGGCGAGGACAGGTGCGACTCTGCGGGAGTCATCGGCGTCAGCGTGGGAAGCGCCGGCGCCGTTTGCAAAGGGTACGGAGCTGAGGGTGGGTGCCGGCCGCGGCCGTGGGAGTCGTCGCAGATGGGGAGGGCTGAGGTCCGCAAGTCCATGAGGGTCTTCTGCTGTGAGCGATGTGTGGCTGTCTGTATTTGCGACAAACAGGTCGTGTGCGTCTTTATATAGAAGATGCTGGCACCGTGCCCGTGAACATCGCGGCGGCGCATGTCAAGCGGGCCCTGAGATGAAAAGAGACGTGCAGCGCGCGCCAGCGGTGCAGCGGTGTTCCGTCCAGCGACGGCCAGCTCGACGGCTGGTGCGAGCGCTGCGCGGAATGGCAGCGACTGTCGCTCAGCACTCTGCTCTGTGTCTGTGCTGCCGGCTGAGAGCGATTCCTCCTGGAACGACTCCCATCCTTCGCATTCTGCAACGCCCCAGCAAAGGGCATGCGCAGTTGTCAAGCCCATCGTGGCCGGCGTGGAGCTGGCCGCAGGGCGATGGCGACCGGTGCGCGGGCTGGTGCTCGCCTAACATAACATCGGCGGCAGCGCGGCCGCGTGCTGAGCGCTGAGCCCGGCCGTGAGCCTGGCCGCGAGCTGAGCGCGCACTCGCTTCCAGCTCTCGCAACCTGGCGAGCCTGTTTACTCCTCATTATCAGCAGTCCGGCTGGGGCCCCATTTCACCGCACTTTAGCTGCATCTCCATATTTGCTTTTTTCAGCCGTTGGGCAGGCCATCTGCAACCTTATCGCGAAGGTTATTTCGGCACGACGAAGAAGAGACTTTGGCTCTGTCGACTGGCTGGGCAAATGCGTGCGTGTATACTGCGTTTGAGCTGCCATCGGTTCGTTGTTGATGCCGCGCTGCTATGCTCGCAAGCGGCCTCAACAACCAACCGACCCAGAGAGCGGGAACAGTTGCGGTAACGGCCGACCCAGTGTGACCAGTCTGCATGAGTGTCTCAATGTGATGATATCAGCTGGCCCAGCTGACGATTCGGCGTGCCGAGGGCTTCTGCCGTGCTCTTGCAAAGGGCACAGATTGGTTGCACTGCACAAGGACAATTCTAGTAATGTTGTTACCAGCTGTGGCTCTTGACCGCGGCGCTGAAAGTCACAAAAAGATTAAAAAATTAAGTTATTTTATTAAAAAAATTAAGTCCTTTTGTTATACAATTAAAATTAGAGATAAATAGCTTGGTGTTTTGCGAGCGCCATGCTCAGTGAGAATTTAGTGGCCTCTGTGGGGAATACCCTCAGATGGGCCGAAAGCCTTCCAGATGGACTTAGGAGATGGAAGACCAAAAACAGCCTTGGAGACACTGGAGGCAGCGTGGGCGAAACCATGAGCAGTCTTCTCAGTGTAGGAGGCAACAGAGCGCTTGGAGGTGGTTGGAGCAATCATTGTTTAGTAGTGTTTAGAGTGGTGTTTAGTGTACTGTTTAGTGTTCAGTGTTTAGTGTTCAAATGCTTTGATGTCGAATTGGAGGAGATCTCCACCCCTATTTATACACGCTCGACGAAACGTGTTTGCCATCTTCATGTAGCGGAGTTCCGCAAAAACATTCGCATAGTGGCTAAGCAAAACGGCCTCAATGCCGTTAAAGGCTATAGGTTGCCGCTAGGGGCATCTCCGCCGATGACCGCCGCCTTGACGGGGAAAAAATTTTGGCTCGGGAGCAGGCTCGAAATTTCTAGAACTGCCCTGCCTGCTACAGCTACAGCCCATTTAATGAAAAAAAAATAATTGAGCGAGCACCAGAAAATGATCAGAAGCAATAGGAGAACCAATTGCACCACGGCTATATTTCATGCTCTCTGTTTGAATTTTTCTCCGTCGTCTTTCATCTCACGTTGTGGCAGCTGTCAAAAATGTATTAAGGTACCTGCCCAGCCAGTTTTTCCGCCACTAGTACATTGGGTAATGCAGAAAATGTAATGTCGGAGTCCGTTTCGCACTGTGGCACAGCCAAGCATGTAACAAATGTAGAACGGATGAGCAACGGCTCATCACGGTTGGTCACGGTTCGCCACGTCACGACTGTACCTTTCACACGTGTCTTCACCGTGTCAAAATTTTTCAGTTGCTTTCACCACGCGCAAACAACCCAGCCTCGACCGGCAATTAATTTCCCGTCCATACACAGAGCGATCTTTGCACATGCCGTCCATGACATAATTGATAGCAGAAGTTTTCATCTGCTGACGCGCTGCTGAGTGCTTCGTGTTGACGCCCAAGTCGCTCGCGAACGCAGTTACACCACTAGACACGGCAAACCAGTGGCGACGAGCATCGGAGACCGAAGGAGCAATGCCGCAGTAGTGGCATCCCTTTCTAGAAGTTTCATTGAACATTGAAAACTGCAAACAATAGTTACGCGTACATACAATCTACAAACTGTCCAGTGGCGACGATCATCGGAGACCGAAGGACTAATGCCGCAGTAGTGGCATCCCTTTCTTGAAAATTCACTGAAAATTGAAACTCAGCAAACAATAGTTCCGATATATACAATCTACAAACCGTCCGTCTTTATTCGATGGACACTTGGCATCTCTTGACAGCGCTCGGAAATGTACCTAGTGCAAGAGTGATGCGACCACATCGGTGTCCACACCCCGTCATCCCACCCGTCGCAAAAGCATGAAAACTAGCGACAGTTGCGAGCGCGGGATGGTATCTAGCTTTCTAATCAGTAATTCAGAGCCACTGTCTTGCAGCCCCACTCTGGAATGGCAGGAATGAGCACTGCTGTTTCCTCGCAAGCGTTGACGGTGCTGATAGGCAACCGAGCATGCTCAGGGTGATCACGTTACCAGTTTGGCATTACTGCACGCAAAATATCAACACTACTTGCGCTTTCTGTTTTTGAGCATGTCTTCAGTGACACCGTTCATAGCCACAGATCTTCTGTATACCAACTCTGTGAATCTTGATGTGCTAACCGAAAACTATCCGCTATCGTACTACGCCCAGTACATGTTGACCTGGCCGTCAATGATGTTCAAATCACAATCGCTGTCAGGAAGCATCACGGGGTACATGATTGGCAAATCTGAAGGAAATGGTCTGGACTGGCATTCCCATATTACTGCATTGTCTGTAGCATACAATTACCGCCGCCTTGGCTTAGCCAACATGCTGGTCCATCAGCTTGTCAAGAGCTCGGAGGAACCGTCTCAAGATTGTTACTTTATGGACCTTTATGTCCGATCGACAAATAATCTGGCCATAAACATGTATAAAAGGATGGGCTTCTCGGCGTTTCGAAAAGTGCTAGCCTACTACAACGGAGGTGGTCCTCCAACAACTGCCGAAGACGACGCATATGACATGAGAAAGCCGCTAAAGAGAGATAAGAAGAAGCAGAGTTTGGTCAAAGGATCTCATACAGTGGAGATTCCCTACTACAAGTATGTATATCAGTAGAAGCAATAACCTCATCAAACCAAACGCACCACCAATACTAGCGGTAGGCACATAGATTGATTAGTAGTCACATCAGTGTGTCAACTTGTATTTTTGTACAAAGCAACGGGACTTGCAACCAGTCAGCATAGTTTTCAGTTGCCGTGGAAAGCTGAACCCAGACAGGTCAGCATTCTGACAGAGCACTTTGGTCTGCATTACAAAAATCAAAACGTGGACAAAACTACATAAAGGACAATGTCGTTGACAAAGTCTAAACCAAAAGCAATAAAATTACAGTCGGTATGCAAGACTTTGAAAACTATTCAATCTTGTTTGCACCAAATGAGAACATGACATGGAAATAGTCGAGCCCTAGAGTGTCGGCAAACTTGTGTCTAACTTTGTTAGTAAACATTCAATGGATGCGTTGGCATCCACGAACTTGAGTAATCGAATTCATTAATGCTACAAGCAATCATCTCTTTTTATACGCCTTTTCCTCATCAGGTAAAGAATAATATAGTAGCCAGACTCTGGGAGTCCTGCCATGTTTTGTTCACACCATCTCTAACGTTTGCTTTACTCCTCTGGAATGTCAACCTCACCATTGTTAATGGCGTCGATGGTGACATGTGCTGGCTTACCGTCGACACGGGCACCAACAGATTGAGCAGTACCAAGAATCTCCTTGACGTTGGAAGCCAAAGTCTTAGCAAAAGATTTAGAGCGCATAGTTCTGGCAATGTTGATAATCTCAGAGAGTGGAATGTTACCATTGTGCTTAATATTCTTTTCCTTCTTCTTGTCTCTTGGTGGTTCCTTGAGGGCAGCAATAACCAAAGAAGAGGCAGCTGGAACAACAGAAACGGTGGCCTGTCTGTTTTGGATGGTCAACTGAACAGTGACACGGATACCCTTGTACTGCTTGGTGGCCTTGGCGATATCTTCACCAATCTTCTTTGGAGAAAGACCGAGAGGACCGATCTTTGGAGCAAGAGCAGAAGAAGCTCCGACCTCACCACCGGTGGCTCTCAAGTAAATGATTTTGATTTCAGTTGGGTCAAATTTTGGTGGCATTTTTGAACTACTTTTATTGTGCTGGCACTCGGTGGTTTCAGTTATTCAAACAATATATCTTGAATGGGTCCGGATGAAATATTTGTGACGTTAGCCCTACCTAGCCCTAAGGGCGTGCACGCCGTTCCGCGACCTGCAGAGGCCATGGCTCCCAACAGCCTGCATGATTATGGTTGACCGTCAGCGCGCGGTGGGCAAGGCTGTGCAGCTGCCGAAAGCAACGCTTCTGGTGAAGCACACGAGCACGAGCCGGCTTAGTTTGGTTGAGAAATCTGCTTTGAGCACGCTTTGGTGCTCTTGATGAGCATTCTCTCCGTTCTGTAGCCGGGGCCCTTCTTTAGCGACTTTCTTTGCCAATTCAGCCTCGGCAAACGTCGGTCGGCTGAACCATGCCCCGACCGAGGTTGGACACACAATACCGCTCCTGTTTGAACGCAAAATACTTCGTAGAGCAAAAAATAGAATGGCATAGTATTTACGCAGATCCGTCCGCTCATGTCAGATACAGCTCTGCTGGTGCTGCTGGAGTTAATCGATTGCGCACTTGCAGCGGCGATTTGCACTCCATGGCATTCATCCATCTCGGCTAATCATTCTCCCGCCGACGCCGTCCCCGCAGTTAGTATATAACCTCTTTGGATTGCTTGCTTGAAGAGTGCGTTATTGCGAATAAAGTGCAACGGCGTGAGAAACAGTGTTGGACGCTCCATTCAGCCATATTTAGACGCTCAATTGTTATATCGCTCACAAATACTGAAAAAAAAAAATGCCCGACACTCTTGGACCCTGGGGGAAGGCATCCGCTGGAGCAGCGGCAGCCATTTTGGCAAATGCTATCGTTTATCCTTTGGATATTGTTAAAACAAAGCTTCAAATTCAGTCTGGATCAAAGCCAAAGGCCCTGGCACAAGCAGATGCCAAAACGGGTCCTAACATTGACGAGCAAGATAAGGAGGAGGACCACCAGCATTACAAGGGCACAATTGACGCTCTAGTTCAAATATATGGCACAAAGGGTCTTCCCGGACTTTACCACGGCATGGTAGGCTCTCTGATTGGCACAGGTTCATCTAATTTTGCTTATTTCTATTGGTACGGAGTCGTCCGTGCGCTATATCTGAAAAGCAATCCAAATGGCGCCCCCTTTTCGACGGCTGTTGAGCTTGCACTTGGAGCGATTGCTGGCGCGCTCGGCCAACTGTTTACAATCCCTATTTCGGTGGTTACAACAAGACAACAGACCGACGACAAGACAAATGCTGGCATTTTTGGAACTGCCGCGTCAATTATTGAAGATGACGGAATCACAGGACTGTGGAGGGGGCTCAAGGCGTCGCTGGTTCTTGTTATTAACCCATCGATAACCTACGGGGCAGCGGAGCGGATTCGCACTGTCATTTTCAATGGTAATCAGCACCTTGCGCCTGCCGAATCGTTCATGGTGGGTGCAATGTCCAAGTCAATGGCAACGCTTGCGACGCAGCCAATGATTGTGGCCAAGGTTATGCAGCAGTCAAAAATCAATGGCAAGAGCTATAACAAGTCCATGCTTGAAACAATCCTCACGCTGGCCAGAACCGAGGGCTTGGGCGGCTTGTTCAAGGGACTCGGGCCGCAGATTACAAAGGGCATCATTGTGCAAGGGCTGCTGTTCATGTTCAAAGATCAAGTCGAGCTCCTGATTCTGGCTCTGGTGAAGTGGCTTTCCCGACGTAAAAGAATTGCATTGAAGTAACTTATTGGACTCTACACAATCCGCCTAAGCGATACAGCAACTTAATAGATTAGAATACCACTTTGAAAGTAGAGAATAAACTTATTGCTCGAAGCTCTCGGCAGCAATTCGCATCTATTGATGCCACTATGGGTTGAGAGAAAGGCTATTCGGAGTAAACTAGCGCGGGACACCTGCGCAATGAGCGAATTGCTCAGCATTGATATATTTAGCCAAGAATACCACAGGTTAAGTCTGCTCTACTGTTGTTGCTGGCCGTCGTTTGGTCACATGACTTGGTCACTCACTTTTCCATCTTTCTCATTGGCTACTGTTTGGAAGTCCCTCCCACCAATAAAACCTTCCGCCAGCAAATTCCCCTTTTTCCACTTCACTGCACAATGGTTGTCAAAACATACGTAGCAAAGCCCTTTTTCAGGGTACTTCCACATGCTGGAAAGTACAACTTCAAGACCTTCTCAGCCTACATTCCAGATTTGGCTATTTGGGGTGTCTCTGCTGGCGCCGCTGTGCTCTCCGTCGCCGACGCCATGCCCAGAATCCAAAAAGACATTCTTCAACAGATTCCAGTTGTTGGATCATACTTTGACAAGTCAATTCCAAAGGAAGATAACCCATTCTAAGGTATGTGTCTGTTCGTCGAACAATGATGATTTTGTAAAGTTGGGAATCTCTCTGACAATACTGGAGAAAAACAATTAACTTTAACACTGAGATTCAGTTGAAAGCATTCATACTAACCCAGAGGCAAGTATAGCAATTCTTGATGCGATGATTAATGTTGTTCATGCACCACTCCTAATTTTCCATGTGGATACATACCAAAACTTCAGTCTTCAAAATGAGCATTCGTTTTAGACGTTCCAACTAACACAGATGTCATTGGTTTGATATTGTTCATGTCATACTAGTCGCGGCCGCATGCCACGCCTTTATAGATTTCACATAAATTATTTACTAACAGGATTATTATCTTGCAGCGATGTAGCTAGAAAACTGTTCCGTCAGAGATGATCTCAATTGGCGGGCTTCCGTCGGGTCTCTTTTCTTTGGCAATCTCACGTCCTGCCTTCCACGTTCCTGCCTCCAGGAGCTGTGGCAGGGTCAGCGGCTCAGAGAGCTTCGTGTTGACAAGCTTCAAAATCTCGTCCAGAAACGAGATTGTCAGGGCCCTCCATTCCACAATGAGATCGTCGTCGACAGTGTAAGCCTTTTTCACCTTGTCGGGCTTCACTGTGAGCACACCCAGGTCAACCAGCAAGCCGCCGTTTCTGTACTCTGGCAGCCCAGTCTGCAGACTCTCTCCCTTGAACTTGAGCCCCGCGTATTTCTTCATTGGTGTCAAAATCGAGTAGCAGAGCCACTGTGTCAACTTGTGGAACGGCATGATCTTGTCGGGCGACGAGATTGTTGACAGCGGCCATGCGTCGCCGAGGGCAACACCGTCGAGCTTTGTGCGCGTGGCGGGCCAGATGGGAAGCAGGCCCGCCATCAGAGCGTTCCACAGAATGGGAAGCTCGACGACCTTGTCCTGGCTGTGCTTGAGCAGGTAGTCCACCAAATGGCCCGGCCGGGCATCGGCTCCAAAGTACTCTGGGTGAGCCTTGAGGGCTCCGCCAAGGCGCACCAGCAGCTGCAGGCGACCCTCAAGTCCAGCAACGGGATTTATGTCTGTCGACTGCATGCCTTTGGCCAGCTGCTCGAGAGTGAGCTTTTCCAACGACGAGCCATCGACGCGCTCTGGGCCAAACAGGCCATCCTTGAACATGTAGAGGGAGGCAATTGCAAGTCCCTCTGAGCGGCCGACCACAGCCTGGGTCGATGTCTCGGTGTATTGCCACACATTGCCTGCGCCAGCATCGAGCAGCACAGAAACGACAAAGAGATCCACCAGGCGGCGGGAAGTTTCCAAATCGTCACAGCTCCAGCCGGCTACCAGCTCTGCGACGCGGTCCTTGCCAGCGGCATTGAAGTGCTGCCATCTTCCGTGCGGTGGGATGTGGCTCGCCGAGCTGTAGTCCCTGTTGATAATGTTCACCACGTACTGCACGAGCTTGTCGAGCTGATCGAGATGCACATTGAAATTTGAGAGGCGGTTTTCGAGCGCCTTGGCGTAGACCTGACTGGCACGCTCACGAACAGACTGAATGGACAGAAGGTACTCTGACATTGAGATAGAAGGGGGAGGAGCGGATGCCAGGCAGCGGCCGTATTATACCTGACCGGCGCTTATCTTGATGTTTATTTCCTCATTTGGAAGCATCACCTGTTGCAGCGTTGCAATTGCAATCGTGACAGAAACGAGGGGCAATTCCGCTCGCCTCGAGACGCTGCTGCACCGAGCAAAGTCACACGCTGGGCCGGCAGCGGCCTCCTCAGCGCATGCCGCTCGGGTGCACAGCAGGCACCTGCTCCGTGTGGCTGTTGTGCGCCACCCAGACCCTGGACACCAGCGCAGCGGGCACTCGGACTGGCACCAAGCAAACGCTGAACAGGCCACGAGCTTTTTGCGCTTGCATGAGCAAAATCGCAGCTGCGCAACCAGTTGAGGCAGCCGTCTCCACCAATTAGACGCCCACCTGGCTCCTCGGGGGTTGTGCGTTTATCCTTATCGGGAGACGCCTAATCGCAGCTGATAACTACACAACCCTTCCTCGCCGGCCAGCGGTATAAATAGCCAGCGGGTCCCCTCATCCAGCTTCTTCTTTTTCTTCTTCGTTCTGCGCTTTTGCCAGGCCACTATTTATCGTCCCTCCCACTCACCTTTGTCCACCATGCCCTACACCGTTGTAAACCACCCGTCTGTGGAGTACAAACTGTCGCTGCTGCGTCCAGACAGCTCGCCCGCTGTGACCCGCCAGCTCATTGCCGAGATCTCCAGCATTGTCGCTGTCGAGATGGTTGCAGCGTACTTCACAACGGCGGAGGATTCCTCCAAGAAGGCAACCTCCGCCCTCGGCGAGCCGTTCACCCCGATCAAGTATCTTCCTGCACGGTACTCGCTTGTCCCCGTGCTGCGCTCTGGCCTCGGAATGGTCCCGTCGTTCCAGTCCGTGCTGCCCGGCGGCGACGATGCGCCCGTCTTCCATCTGGGCATCTTCCGCGACAAGTGGTCGCTGCAGCCCGTGGAGTACTACAACAACCTGCCGCAGATCAAGACCGACAGCGACGCCTTCGACGCCGCCATTGTGCTTGATCCCATTGTTGCAACCGGCGGCACCGCGGCCGCCGTGGTGACCATGCTCAAGGAGTGGAAGGCCAAGAAGATCATTTTCTGCGCCGTCATTGCATCCCAGGAGGGCATTGACAAGATCATGGCCGAGCACCCAGACGTCGAGATTGTGGTCGCCAAGATCGATCCAAAGCTGTCCGACAAGGGCTACATTGTTCCTGGTGTCGGCGATGTTGGCGACAGACTCCACAACACGCATTAGTAGAATGTATAGTAAATGCAGCCGGTTGTTCGGTTCTAACATTTGTCACTCAATGTCAGTATTAATCAGACAGTATTAACTAGACACATGTCTTCATAATTAGCAGTCTTATAGAATACTAAACAGATATTTGAGAAGATTCATTTTTGAATCAATATAATGTGCATTGCATCCACCTATGTGGCGCTTAAATACTGGTCGACGGCTCAACATTTTTCAAAACACAGGAGGCCTGGATGTCTCGAGTCTCCAACGTTGCCTCGCACTCCAACGCTGAAACGTCATGTATCACCTCCCGAGAGTGTCCTCCAAAGCATTACCCAATTGGCAAATTGTATGACGTCGCCTCTTGCAATACAATGCTCCATGTCGCAGGCGTGCAGCTCACAACTGTTTGGACGGGAACAGGCCAGGACAAGCGATTGTGCAAGCGAGCGCTCGAAAGCGTGCTGCCCATTCAGGTCGCTATAGCCCTGTTCCCATCTGCTGAAATCCTCGTTTTGCGGTTGAAACAACGGCAAGCGGGTCTTCGTTACCAGTCTTGTGCATTGTTTATTAAACTCAGGCTTTAATGTTATGCGCAGTTCAATTAGGACGTACAGCAAAACAACACCAGGTCTGTGGGCGAGAAAACAGAGTCGCGTAATTTACGTGAAAAATCGTGTTAAAATCGGGGAAAGCTCGCGCAAACACTCAAACAAAATACAGGCTCAAGCGTCTTCATGTTCATCAAGCGAATGCTTCCCTCGCGTGCCCGATTCTGCGTTCATTAGCGCTCCATCTGCCGCTCGCTCGCATTCCTCCTGGTTTCCATATTGGGAATTCTTTAACCAAATAGGAAATCCAATAAACAAAAACAACCACCACTTTGTCGCCCAACATTTAGACATAAATACCAGACAATCCTAAAAGCCAACAAAAAACGCACAAATACCACATCTAATTTAGCATTTTTGGGGAAGCATTTTAGGCTATTGGCGGTTCCAAGTGCTTGTTGACGAAAAGAAAGGAATCTGCATATTCCCCAGCAAAACACCTCCTATTACTGTTACCTGTCACTCATTTTTCATCCTCTCAGCATCTTCTCGACGCACTCTTCAGACATCCCAAGCATCTTGCAAACGTGTTAACGTATCGTATCGCATTTCCCATCCCCCCCTCTCTCCTTTGCTCGCGAAAACTCCCTGTCGCGAACCCTCATTTGCCAGACTGTACTTGGTAGTTTCGCTCGCTTACACTGCATGTACACAACCTACTCGTTCTCTCGACAAAACTTACCAATGGAACGTATCGAAGAACTCGCAAAAGATGATGTCTACGCATTCATATCCCACTCTCCCTCTACATACCCCTCGAAAACGCCAGAGATTGACAATGCACAATTGGCAAGGAGAAAGCGCAGAAGAACGTCTCCGGCCGAGCTGGCGATCCTCGAATACGAGTTTTTGCGCTGCTACAAGCCGTCGCGCAACCAGCGTGAGGAGATTGCCCGCAAGGTTGGCATGACGTCCAAGGCAGTGCAAATATGGTTCCAAAACAAACGCCAGAGCGTGCGCAAGGCTAGCGATTCCACATCCACCACAGCCGCGGCCGCACAAAGAATGAACACAATCCCAGACTTTGACTCTTCCTCTGGCTCGCTGTCGAGTTCACGGCACTCGTCGTTTGACTCCAGCTCTTCAATGTCGTCAAACAGGCCTTCGTTTGCAATCTACGAGGATAAAGCCAGGCCAGCCGTCCCGAATGTTTTGGTGCCACCTGTTGCCGGCCTCTCCAACGTTGCAAATGGCTCGAGACCTCCCGCCGGCGCTTTGCTTGGCGGCGAACGTGCTCACAGCGCCAGCTACGTGCCCACATCCCACTCCCACAGCTCTGCCTCTAATACCTTCAAATCAGATGCTCGCGGAGTCATGTCTTTGGCTAACGTTCTCCAGCCGGTTACCGACACTCGCGATAATCGCGGGGTTCCGCGTCTGAGCATGTCTCACGACGGCAAAGCGGTTGTTGAATTTGGCGACCGCGGCAAAGAAAACAGACCGGTCGAGTCAGCGGAAACAAAGAAAATGCATCATCAACATGGACATTCTAAAAATCTAGAGGAGAAGGAGGTAGAATGTATTTCCAACTTGTTGGCTTTACGCTCTGGCTCCTGGAAGCAATGTTGACAACCAAATAATTATGTAATAAATAGCTTCATAGATAAGAGTGTCATCTCTGCGCTCGGTTAGTCACTGTACACACTCAAACGCTCAGCTAGTTCATTTAAGCCGGCCGTGCGGGCGACTGGATGCAGAACCGATAAATTACTATGTACATATACAGAGGAGCGAAAATGTCTTGGAGACCGCACTCGTTTCATCTTGGAGCCAGCTTATCGTCCGCTCAGCAAGCTCGCAACAATTGCCTGTTTGCTACTTGTAAACGTCTTTGCGCGCATTGCGCTCTGGAACACTTGACATCCTGTGCGTGCCTGCCTTCTCGCCGGTCCGCACACAAAGTCACCAGATGCGTGGTCAGTCCGAACACAAAGTTACCAGATGCGTGGCCAGTCCGAACACAAAGTCACCAGATGCGTTGATATAGTGCGTGCGTGTGAGCGAGATTTGTGCTCATGTGAGATCCCGCCAGCTAGATATCGGAAGGAGTAATATTCCTGATTTCCACCTCTGGGGCAAACTCCTGCGCCAGATACTCCAGCGCCTTGGCTTCCACAATCAGCACGTTTGGTCTCAGCAAGTCTCCGACCTGCACGCCCTCCTTTGCAATGATTTCCACCTTGTCGGCGTGCTTTTCTGTGGCCGTGTGCAGGTTCTCTCTGAACTCGTCAACCACGACAGCAATCGACTTTGTCTGCAAGTTGTGCTCGTTCAGAAATAACTCGCCCGCCTTTTCGTGGCCGCTCACAAAATCAGCTGCGCCGTCGCAAATGTACAAGGAGCCCTTGGCGTAGTGGTGGGAGAGGGCGATGCGCATGGCCTTCGAGTAGATCTTCTTGGGCAGGTCGGTTGACCAATCAAACGGAGCAATTCTAGCAAAAGCCCGGCCACCGTCGTGGCGAGTGGGCGAGCCTCTGTCGCCGACTCTGGCTCTGCCCGAGCCCTTCTGGGGCCGCAGCTTTTTCCTCGAGTAGCCCATGTCGGAGCGGCCCAGAATGGTCTTGGAGCCCACTCTGGCGGCGTCTCTTTCAAAGGTCACTGCCTGCCACAGAATGTCTCTTCTGAGCGGCTCGAGCAGGACCTGCGACGCAACCGGCTGGAGACGCAAGGGCTCCAGCGAGGGAAACGCTCTGTATGATGTCAAGACCACGCTTGGCGGCTTTGCGATGTGCGACGCAATGTTTTTCAGCAAGTTTGTCGGCTTCATTGTGTTGAGGTTCGTGAGAGCAGAAATTTCAGCCCTGAAATTTCAGCCCTCACTAATTCGCCCAAGTGCGGATATGCGGATAGTGCGTGGATGTTACAAAAAATTACGCCTGCGATGTTACAAAAAATTACGTCTGCCCCGTTGCAAAAAAACCACAGACACACCAGGACGCTAAACACTGCAAGCAAACGATGCACTAGTAAATGAGGCAGATCCGGTTGGCCCGTTGCGGTGCGCAACGGACTGCGGTCGCTTGCAAGAGCGGCCGGCCGCCAGCGATTTTGCACCCCAGTGCCGGCCCGAAAAAAGCTGCCACCAGGTGGAATGGCAACGACGGCGCTGCAAGTCTTGCCGGACTCGCAAACGCTTAGTCGTTTGCACGCACTGGTGCGCTTCTCCTGCCTTTGCTCTCAGTCTCGTCCCAATCGGCTGGACCAATCACATCAAGTCCCAGTAGTTTCTGCCAACAACCACACCACTAGAGCCTTCCACCTCCTCACTCCTAGCGACGCACAGATGGCAGATTGTAACGGGGTTTGGGCACGCTTGCGCGGGGCTAGCTAGGTTTCTGTGGATAACCACGGCGTAAATCTTTCTTTATTGACTAACTATCTGCTTGTTGCAACTCTTGCTCCTTTGTGGGAAAACCCGGACTGCAAAATTTTTGCCTCCCGGAGCGTAGTGGCACTTTACTGGCTCACTGGGAGGTGGACCAAAACGAGCACATGCCAGCACGACCGGCAAACCAACCGCACAGCAAAGGCTCACGAATTTCTGTTTGGCATGGAAATGTGACCATCTTGCCGCAGCGTGCCTGTGGCGAGCGGAGACACTGGCCGCTGCTATCGTGCGACGCGTCTTGCGAGCGACGGCTGGCTCCGCCTCGACGAGCGAGATGGTTGCCCACCAAATTTCTAGTTTGGGCACGAGTCTTGCAAACTCCCAGTTATTTAAATATCCAAGCCCACGTCGATTTTTATTTCACGAAAAAAATCCATTTTTGGGTGTGTTTGGTTCTTAATCAATAAAGTCACGTGACCAACTCAGGCCCTGCCAAGCCAGACCACGACCGTCCGAACCTTTGCTTATTTATTTGTATTTATAATCAGCCCGCGCGAAGGCCGTGATGAGCAACGAACAAGTATTGGACGAGCAGCCCATATCCCCCCCACATGGCGAAACAGACGGTAACACTGAGCACCTCGACGCGCCGCTGAAGCGCGCCGTCGACGACGCCGCGGAAGAGGCAGGCATTGCAAAGAAGCCCAAGGTCGACGTCATCACGCCGGAGGAAGACACCGAGATCAAGTCGGAGCCGGCCGAGGTTGCAGACGAGCATGCACAACCCGCCGACGACGCCGACGAGAGCATCACAGAGCACGCCGACGGCACCGAGCACACCGACGCACCGCAGAGCACGCCAGACCCGTCGCTTCCTAATCTCGCGGCGATGGACCCGCCCGACGGCGAGCCGCTGCCAAAAAACTCAGAAAAGGCAATGATGAATGTGCTGCGCATGGTGAAGCGCCTAAAGGACTCGCACATGTTCCACCAACCGGTCGACCCGGTGAAGCTCAACATCCCCACGTATTTTGACGTTGTCAAGCAGCCGATGGACCTCGGCACGATGGAGCAGAAGGTGCACAACGGCGAGTACGCGAGCGTGTCGGCGTTTGTGGCGGACATGAACCTGATTGTGTCCAACTCGCAGCTGTTCAACGGCGAGGACTCGTTTGTGACAAACATGGCCAAGAACGTCCAGAGCTCCTTCTTCAAGCACATGCGCACGTTCCCCACGTACGAGGAGGCCGTGGCCGCCAGCGCGGGCGCCAACAAGAAGTACAAAAAGTCGTCCATCGTGCCGGCGGCCGCGCCGAGCACCCCCAAGCCGGTGCGCGCAGCGGCGCTGCACGCGCAGCAGGCGTACGCAGGGTCCGTCGACGAGCCCGCGTCCGTGCCGTCGGGCGGCTCGTCGCGCCGGTCGGCGGACCTCGAGTCGGACGGCGGCCGGCGCCCCAAGCGCGAGATTCACCCGCCAAAGCCCAAGGACTTTTACAGCGAGGACATGTTGCGGCCGCGGAAAAACAAAAAGTACGCGGCGCAGCTCAGATTTTGCCAAACTGTGCTCAAGGACCTCATGTCGAAAAAGCACGAGAGCATCTCGTTTGCCTTTCTGACGCCGGTCGACCCTGTCGCGCTCAACCTGCCGTCGTACTTCAAGATTGTAAAGCACCCCATGGACCTGTCGACGATCCAAGACAAGCTCAACAAGAATGAGTACGAGACCCCCGACGACTTTGTCGCCGACATTCGCCTCATGTTCAACAACTGCTACAAATTTAATCCCGAGGGGTCGCCGGTGAACGTCATGGGCCACCAGCTGGAGGCCCTTTTTGACAGAAAGTGGCTCGAGCTGCCGCCGCCCGCCAGCAGCCCGCCGCCGCAGGACGACTTTTTTGACTCGGACTACTCGGACGAAGGCGACATGCCCACCGACGCGGACCTCATCGCCCTGAACCCCACCATCAAGTATTTGCAGGGCCAGCTGGCCACCCTCCAGGAGCAGCTGGCGCAGGCGCGCCGCGAGGCCATGCAGCAATTCAGAGCACAGAACGGCGGCGCCGACCGCGGCGGCAGGCGGCGCGGAGGCTCCGGCAGAGGTGGCCGCGGCGGCAGGCGCAAGAGCTCGTTCTCGGAAAGATCGCACCCTGCGTACCGCTCGTCGAAACCCCGATACCCCGACGTTCCGCTCGAGATTACATACGAAATGAAGCAAGAACTGAGTGAAAAGATTCCAGAGCTGCCGGAAAAGAAGCTGCGCCACGTGGTGTCAATCATCCAAGAGTCCATGCCCAACGTGGGCAACGAGGACGAGATTGAGCTGGACATGGATCTGGTGGACAATGAGACACTGAGAAAGCTCTATCACATTGCAGTTGTCAAAAACGGCGGCGGTCGCAAACCCAAAATGTCGGGTGCCGGCCTGGGAACGGGCGGCAAAAAGTCCAAGAAATCAAAGCCATTGACTGAGGCAGAACAAAGTCGCCAGATTGAAGAAATTCAGCGAAAAATTGCCCAATTTAATAACGGTGGTGACGCAGGAGAAGATGTCGACGTTGCAGCAAACGACGACGACTCCGACAGCGACGACGATTCGGACGAATCCTCGAGCGAAGAAGAGTAATGGGTAATATAAATAGCAAATGAATTTTTTCAATGAAACTAATTAAATAATGCAAATTCAAGCGTTGTCTGTCTGTTGGTAATTTTGGCCCGCCAAAAAGAAGTCCAGCTTTGAGTTGATAGAGTCCACGCAGCTTTGCAAGCGACGTATCTCATTCAAAATCACATCCATTTTTGCGTCACTCGAGGACCCTTTTGCAGCTTTGCGAACGCCAGCGGGCTGTGGACTGGGGAACGCAGCGGTAAACTTCTTTGATCGCTCGGCCAGCGGGGACTGAATATCAGCAATGGCCGGGCCGTACTGCGTTGCAATGTCCAAGTTGAGATCCTCAAAACCTGGCGTGGATGGAAACTCAATGGCTGATGTTTCTGGTGTTTCGCACTGCGTTTTGGGCCGCTTTTTCTGTGGAGGAGAGGACGGGATGTATGATACAGCCAGAGGCGGCAGTTCTGGTGGCGAGCTCATGGTGCTTCAAAGGCTCAAACAATGGTTTGAAGAATCAGCCCAATGTTACGTGACGAAAGAGGTGATTTCTCGCGTACTGAGCGTGTTCGATTAGATATCCAGATTGGGAAAACCCTCGGCCGGAGTTGCACTGACGTGGTTGCGAGCAACCCGCTCAATGAGAACCTGAGGGCTATTCGTGCAAAGTGAGAACGACTAGTGAATTAATAGTAGCGCATGAACGTTTTTTTTCCAAAATACTGCGGACAGCCGCTGAGATGGCCTGCCCTTTTACTTTACATCTATTATGTCAGATTTTATTCTGATATGCATACAATGTACACACTAGTGCGGCACCATGTACACATAGCAACAGTCAAACCCTAATGGGAACTTTTCACGCACAACGTGCACTCACACCTAGTCAATATCGTGAACGTACTCACCACAGACCATATCACGCATCCACCATGAGCTACAACAAGGACGAGAAGGCTGTTGAAGAAGCCGCCACTGTTCAAAAGATCAGAATTACCTTGACCGGTACCAACGTGTCCGACCTTGAAAACGTCTGCTCTCAACTCATCACCAGAGCCGCCAACTCTGACGCTCAAAAGGTCAAGGGTCCAGTTAGAATTCCAACAAAGACCCTCAAAATCACAACCAGAAAGACTCCAAATGGTGAGGGTTCCAAGACTTGGGATACTTATGAGATGAGAATTCATAAGAGAGTTATTGACATCTGGTCTCCACCAGCCTTGGTCAAGCAAGTTACCTCCATTACTTTGACCTCTGGTATTGACATTGAGATTACCGTTGCCGTCTAAGCTTAATGCACACCCACAAAAATTCACTTTCAGTCGTTTGTGCTGGCCCTAAAATATTAACTTAAGAGTGATGAATCTATTTACATCATCTCGGAAGATGTAGTAAATACATAATGATGAATAATCTGGTAACCTTAGTTGAGTTCTATAGTGTAATTGTTGACTACTGAATGTGCTTACCTTCAGAATGTACGAGCGCTGCTTCCTATAGCAAGCTTGTCCAGTGCTTTGCGTGAGCCTGATCACTCTGGTTGGCCACTGGCACGCTAATGAGAACAGCTAATCTATATCTATCTATCAGTATTTTGAACGCCAAACGCAAACGCTTCCCTAGATTTCCCGCTTACACGGTCGACAACCACCATTGATGTAGCCTGTTGTCTTTTGTCAGCTCGGGATGAAACGAGGTCGCAAAGATGTTTCCTTGCTTGACAGCAACGATTTGATCTACGGTTTCATTGGCAGCCGTTGAAACAGTTCTGGGAACAGTACCGAGAACTTCGACACCCTCGCCAACAGCAGTGACCACCGGCGCTCTGATAAAGATACACTTGAAGGGCTTTCCAGAGTGGCCAAAGATTGTCAAATCCAGATCAGCTACAAACGATTCGTTTTGACGGCCAAAATGGTTTCTCTCAACTGTGACATCGAGGGCCCCCAGCAGCTCCTGTCCTCCTTGACGCTGATTTGAAGCGTGCTTGGCAAGGAAAATCATGCCTGCACAAGTGCCCCAAACAGCTTTAGAGGGGTCTTTGACAAATTTGCGTAACGGATCTAGCATTCCAGAGCGTTCCGCCACCAGCGACATTGTAGTAGATTCTCCACCTGGAATAATAAGACCATCACAAGAAAACAGCTCGGCCTCTGTGCGAACTTCTATAGCGTTTGCTCCGATTTCCTGGAGGATTTTTATATGCTCAATAAAAGCTCCCTGTAAAGCTAAGACGCCAACAGTTTTCGTCATATTCTGGTAGTTGAGACGGAATCTTGTGGCAGGTTTGGCAGTGTTTTTCAACCTTATCAATAATTTCTCTATGAGTCAATTCCGTCCAGCTAAGGCGTACCCGACTGTGCAACGGTGGTGATGATCAGTGCCCGTTTACGCTGAATGCAGGGCTTAGTTATAAAAATGCTTTTTGTCTAATTGTCAAATTGTCAAATTATTCCCATTACTTTTGTAGAATGGTTTGCAGCGGGTTGTGACAAAGTCTAAGACCGTCAGTAGCACTTAGCGCTAACTGGAGCATCTAAGACCGTCAGTAGCACTTAGCGCTAACTGGAGCATCCTGGGTGCACGCTCAGCAACAAGATAAACAAATAAAACCTTAAATACACTTAATTCAAAAAGCCTCCATATTACTATTCCCTACATTTCAAATTCTTGTCCATTGAAATCACGCTCGTCGTCAATCATCATGCGCCCTGAATCATCGTCATCCTCCTCATCATGAAGTGGCTGGCGCTCTTCAACTGCCAGCTGATGTTGTGGGCGGGTATTACCTGCACTATTACCCAGATGCGATGGCACCTTTGATCCATAGTACGATGCACTCAATTTAATATCATCGTCGTCATATAAATCGATATCATCCTTCTCAGCAAAGACTCTGGATTTCGGTCTATATGATCCATACCTACCCTTGAAGGTATCTTCTTCACCAACATAAGTGAATCCATTGAAATTTTCTTGCATTCCTGGCGACAATGGCGTTGATCCAGGAATGTTCATCTTGTTATGCATCAATGAGGTCGAAGCACCAGTAAATTCGGGGTCAAAATTACTAAAGTCTGCATCAGAGGAAACTTGGGGTTTGAAAGGAGGAGGCAAACGCTTTGCCATCAGTAAATCCCAGTTGATGTCAGAAAAAAACGGATGAGCACGCAGTTCGCGCGCGTCATTTTGGGATCCTAGTCTATGCTTTGGGTTTCGATTGAGAAGGCCCTTGACAAAGTTCCTTCCGTCAGTGGACAGAGCATCGCGAGGGAAGCGCACTTTACCAAAAGCAATATTTTTGTACATTTGCTGTGTGTCTTCAGCGTAGAACGGGGACCAGCCGCAACACATTTCAAAAACAAGCACGCCCAGCGACCAAAAGTCCACCATCTTTGTATACCCCTTGTCATCCAAAAGCACTTCTGGAGCAAGGTATTCGGTTGTACCACAAAACGTTGTTGTTTTGCCATCGTCCTTCAGGTTGGCTTTTGACAGACCAAAATCGCAAAGCGCTACGTGCCCGTTTGCATCCAACAAGATGTTTTCCGGCTTGAGGTCGCGGTAGACAATGTCGTTATCGTGAAGATGCTGCAGCGCAATGATGAGTTCTGCAATGTAGAATTTGGCGCGCTGCTCGCTGAACCGCCCTTCTTTCTGGAGGTGCCAGAACAGCTCACCGCCAGACATGTAGTCAGTTACCAAATACAGGTCCGTTGGGGTTTGGAACGAAAACTTGAGGCCCACAATGAACGAGTTTTGCGAGGAGGCGGTGTTGACCAAGATATTGCGCTCGCCGATGGTGTGTGCAACCTCCTTCTTTTGCACAATGATTTTCTTTGACAGCACCTTCATGGCGTAAATTCTATGGGTATCCTTCTTGCGCACCTGGTAAACCTGGCCAAACGTGCCCTTTCCCACCAGTCTCAGCACCTCAAAGTCGTTTGGATTGATTTTGTGGTTATTCGAGGCTGTCGAGAAGGACACCTTGATGTGGATTTCGCCAGAGACGCGGTCTCCGTCCACCCGCGGCTCGAGACGCACCCACCGCTCCTCGGCGTTTTTTTGCATTTGCAAACGCACATGGCCGAGGAAGGCGTCGTCGCCTTTGGCGTCGTACACCGAGATTTCCAGCTCGTTGGACGAATGGGGTGTGACGTCAAACAAAATGGGCTCCAGGCCCCAGCGGGGATTTGCACCACCCGCCGACGGGTGAGAGGACATTATGCGATGGCGGGCAGACTTCCCGGAGAGCCCTCCTCCGGTGCCGCTGCTGGGGATGTTGATTCCGTCCTGCATCGCCATTGCTGTTTGCCCTCCCGACTGGGAGATGAACTCTGACGAATCATACGAGCAAACAACGTACGGGGCTGCAGACGGCGATCTGACGTGGAGGTTGCGTGCCTCAAATATTTGCACCTTGAGCCGGCCCTTTGAGATTGGGGCCTCCTTTGGGGCCGGGGGCATCAGATGCGATGAAACAGTGTCGGCAGCCTCGCCCATAGCAACGTCGTCAGAGGCGACCGTGGCGCCGGCCTGGCCGTTTGCGCCGCCGTCCAATTGGCCGGCAGACGTCTCGACCTTTGCTTCTGCAGAAGAAACAGCTGTGGACGATTTGGCGGGCGCCGGACGGAAGCCGCCAAAGTTGAAGAAACCACGAGCAAACTCTGGCATGGCTGAGGAGAGGGGCGCAGCAGAAGTCAGAGAGCGGTTGGAGTTGAGAGCGTGTGCAGACTCCAAGAGGCTAGAATTACAAACGCAAGACGCAATCGATTTGTAAACAAGAGGGCAGATCAGACCGCAGGTAGGTGTCACCGAGAGGAGCTGAGCAGGTCGACCGAATGGAAATTAGTAAAAGTCTATGTTGAGGCTGTTCCGTTGAAGCGTGGCACGAACAGTGAAAAAGAGAGCGTCTTGATTGACGATGGATGACAACAGGGAAAGGCAAGGCGGGTGGGTGGTGAGGGACACAAAGGGAAGTGTTCCAGGTGAGGCGAGAGCTATGGGCAGAAGAAGAGGGTGCAGAGCAAAAAAAAGCAACAAAAAATTGCGTAGCAAGAAGGAATCAAAATTTCAGCGTTTACGAAGGCGAGCGTTTGACGATACCATCAGAGTGCAATCCCGGCGGCGTGTTTCGTGTCGCTCTGCTCCCTTTTTTTTTGCATCTAATTTTCTGAGACCTGAGATAAGGCGGCGGCAGCACTGACTGCGCTTCTTCTGGCCTCTGGTTCCTTGGGCCACCAGAGCCACCTCTAAAAAATCTGCAAAGCAAATTCCGACATGACAAATCCTGACTGGTGGGGTCTTGCCAAAACGAGGTGATAGTGACCGCGATAAGAGCTGCTAGACGGAACAACGTGCTTCAGACCCAGCACGGCTGGCAGCAAGCGTCGTCTGAGGTTTGCAAGGGCCGCACGCTTGCTTCTTTGCGCACCAGTCGTGTGCCTGCTGTTTGACACCTGGCCGGAAATACAGGACGGCCGGGCAGCTGGACTGTTGTTGTAACTTCCTATTTTGGCAAAAAGTCATGGTGGTATCGTCTACGCGAAACAGCTCGCACCAGGCGCCGGCTGAGGTGGTTCGGTGTCGCAAAGAGCGCCGGCAGCTACTCTACCGGCAAACCGTGCTATGTGAAATGTCGTAACCAAGCACGTCCAGGACCGCCAGAGTGTGGGCTGGCCGCCGCCGGGTACGTTCGGAACAAAACTCGACAGAAAACGGCTGGAACAGCAGCGCCAGAGCAGGCCAGCTCCGCCAGCAACGCTCGCCGGCGCGAACTGCCTCAGCTGGCCGACAGTCGCCACAGCACCCTAGACCCAATTCGAGCACGAGGCCACTAGTCCGCGCTGACGACACTGTCATGTGTAGCGCCGGCCATCACAGCCGTGCAGGCGCTGCTCCGGCACCTTCAAACTTTTCTCCACCAGGGCACGCGCGGGACGGGTCAGAAGCAAAGTTTACTCACCTACATGGCCAATTGTCGTCGTCACAAGGGCCAAAATACCAGCGTTGCAAGCCATTAAATAAACCAACCGACCTGACACGCCCGAGGGACGTGAATACAACCCGCACAGACAGCACAGCCCTCCCAGAACCTCCCCGCTTTACCGTTGCACTCTCAAACAACCGGCAGCACTGCAAAACACACAGCATTTCGCAAGCTTTACAAACACGCACAATGTCCTCGTACACAGCCAACGATTTGCAGCGCAGAGGCTCCGTCGTTCCTCCCCTCGACTCGGCTCCCTCCCTGCCGGCGTCGTGCGATGTTCTCATCTACGGCACAGGCCTGATGGAGTCCATGCTGGCCGCGGCCCTGTCGTGGCAGGGCACCGCCGTCTTCCACGCCGACGCCGCACCTTACTACGGCGACAACTCGGCTGTGCTCAGCCTGAAGGAACTGCAGAGCTGGGTCTCTGACGTCAACTCGCCCGATAACACGTCGGTGTTTTCGGACGCCAAGCTCTACATGTCCAAGTCCATGATCACAATGGCAAAAGCGGGCCCCTCGCAGTCCACCAAGGCCACCCGCTACCTCGTCGACACGAATCCCCACATTATGTTTGCCAAAAGCGACCTGCTGGCGCTGATTGTGAAGGCCCGTGTCTCGCAGTATCTCGAGTTCAAGGCCATCGGCTCCTTCCACACATTTGAGAACGACTCGTTCGACAAGGTGCCCACGTCCAAGGAGGACATTTTCACCGCCCAGGAGATTGACATCCCCACGAAGCGGGCCCTGATGAAGTTCACCAAGTTCGTTTTGGCATACGAAACCCACCCAGAGGTCTGGGCGGCGTACAAAAACAAGCCCATAGACGAATTTTTGACTGTGGTGTTCAAGCTGCCCCAGCGCCAGGTGGTGGAGCTGGTGCAAACAATTGGCCTCGCCAACTCGATGGACGTTTCCACTCCGCGCGGTCTCATGCTCATCAGGCGCTACCTAGGCTCGCTGGACGTCTACGGAACCTTTCCGGCAATGTATTCAATGTACGGAAGCAACTCGGAGATTGCCCAGGGCTTTTGCCGTCTGGCGGCCGTAGGCGGTGCCATGTACAAACTCAACTCGAAAATCACCAAGCTCGACGTCCAAAACAAGAAGGTCGAATTCGCAGATGGCTCCAAGATTAATGTCAACGAACGCGTCGTTGTGTCTCCGCAGTACTATGCACAAGAAGACGCCAAAGCCCATCCGCAGCGGTACTCGACCATCACGCGCCTCACAGTGGTCGTCAACAAGGACTGCACTGAGTGGTTTGCAGAGGGCGAGTCTGCAGCCGTTGTCATTTTCCCTGTGGGCTCGCTGCCGAGTAAAAACAAGAAATCAGTTCGTGCGCTCGTTTATGGCGCAGGTACGGGCCAGGTGCCTGCAGGCAGTTCCATCTGGTATCTTGGTACCAAGGAGCACGACGCCCAACAGGCTTCCAGTGATTTGGAGTCTGCCCTGAACCAGCTCGAAGCCTCTATTTTGCGCGAGACAACTGAGGATTTTGAAATAGACAATGTCACCGAGAATGATGTCATTTTTAAAGATGGGTTGCCCTTGGTGTCGTCAGTGAAACTGGGCCAGTCCATGCAAAACTTCGTGCCGAAGGAGCAGCTCAATTACGACTTGAAGCTCCAGTACCGTCAGTTGGTTGCCGCTAAGCCGCTGCAGGCTACTGCTCACGACGATGAATTTGTTTTGAGAGCGCCGTTGAGGAACTTTGAGGTGTCCTACGACGGAGTGGTCGATCTCACAAAAAAGCTGTACGAAGCGGTTACGGGCAGTGACGATGACTTTTTTGAGATTGATTTTGAAGATGACGATGAAATTGAGGACCGAGCAGAGATGGATCCCGACGAGGAGAAGCACGAAGAGATGGCAGACGCAATGGAGATGTGAGCCACAAGCAAACAATAGAAAAACAGCGTGTGAAGAATAAACATTTTAGACAAGCCTATTAATAAATAATATATACGCGTTTACTGGCAGCGCCGGTTGAGGGTGTTCGTAAGTGGTGGTTGAGGTGTCGACGCCTCAATGGCCATGCAGATCCGCGCTCCACCTGCACATAGTGAAAAACCACGTATTGGATCCGCTCGGGATAACTTTTGTCCTTTGTACTTGCCCAATGTACGACGAATGGGGAACATACCATACCCAATTGCCTCCGCTAAGGACCCGCAATAGAGCCAAGTCGCTGGTCCAGGCTGTCGCGACGGACTCAAAGGTAGCGACCACCGAACACTACAGCAATCCGCTGCTGGAGACGTTTGACAACCTCACCTTAACTAGGCGAAGAACCTGCTCTGTAGGGAGCAGCTCCAAACAAAAGCCAGTTGGCAGCAATGCGAATCGTTATAAACTCTTCCCCTTCAGCGGCAGCGAGCTGGAGGAGCTGCTCGATGCATTTCAACCGATAGAAACACTCAACTACACAGACGACGAATTTACAAACGCAGCAAACACGGGAATTTTCCTATTTGTAAACTCCACAAAATTTGAGGCGCGGAGTTGCAGCCTGCTGCTGGAAAAGTCTTCCTCACTGGTGAGCATGTTGACCGACCTGGAGGAGTCACTTCAGGTAATAAAGCAGGATACAGAGGCTTTGTCGAAGGAGTGCTTGGATTTGCAGAACCAGCACACCGAGGATGCTCGTGTATTGGATGGCATTGACAAGGTCTGCGTGCATTTTGATAACCTGGAGACGATTGCCAGGCAGTTGAACAACCCGGGATCAAGATTTGTGACTAAGGAAGCTGAGTTCAGTCGCATGCTGAGACAGCTCGATGAGGGGCTGGCTTTTTTGGCAACAAACCAGTACATTCGCGATGTCGACGTGTACCAACTGAGATTTCGTCAGTGCATGACGAGGGCGCTGACCCTTGTTCAATCGTTTTTCTCACGGCTGCTGAAGCAAATTCTTGCCGATATTCAGAAACAGTCGGCGTCTCTCAACGAGTCTACAAAGCGTGCCTTGTATTATGTCAAGTTTGAGAGCGAGAGCAAACTACTAAGTACACTAGCGTCTTATGTTGCAGAAAGATGCAGCGGAAATGAGGAGTATCTCAACATGATGTTTGAAATGTTAAAAAGCTATTTCGGAGTTCGCCAGACGCTTATTGATCCTCAAATTCAATCGTTTATGATTTCAAACATTGTCCCTGCAGACAGTGTTGTATCTGCCACCAGGTCCGCGGTGACATACTTCAGAGAACTGCAGGCAGCTGAAGCGAATGTTTTTGAGTCGATATTCGGACACGACTTTGATAGCTGGCTGACTGAGTGGTTGTTTGGACGTTGTGAGTCGATCAACAATGAACTTCGAAGAAGAATAATTCGCGAAACGGACACCACTGCCCTTTGCGAGGTCATCACATTGCTTCAAGAAGAAGAGTCTCTGTATTTTAAAACAAACCTAGAAGATGCCCAGTCACGACTTGTCTTCAGAGCCCAGTCGATAATCGCCACAGACGTGGCAGGATATACCCCCTCGAGCAGTGACTTTGTTTTGAGTAATAGAAGGCGGAAGCAGCAGGACAAATCAGACCAAGGGGAAGCAGCTGTCCCCACGGAGGAGCTGTCGAGGCGAAAAAATGACTTGCTGTCTGCGGATTCAGAGATGTTTGCAAAGTGGTACCCCCCTCTACGGAAGGCCATTCTTATTCTTTCACAGATCTATCAACTTGTAAACAGTTCTGTGTTTGATGATCTGGCTCATGGTATTGTTCACGAGTGCATTCAAGCACTAACTCGGGGTCACGATGTTGCGGTGACGGTCATTGGCGAACAGGAGGCTGACCTGTTTTTGCTCAAGAATCTTTTGGTTCTTCAAAACCACCTTAACGAGTTTGATATCGAATATGTCCCTCAGGAAATTCAAGTTGATTTCAGCGGATTTTATGACGTACTGCATCAGGTTCGCACACAAGGCATTGAGCTCAACCGAGGATCGATTGTCAGTCTTGCCAAAGCCTCCGTTCCTCGAGTGGTGGACAACATGATGGATGCTAAAGAAGAATTGTATTCTAGATTGAGAGTTGCTGTCAATTCGTTTACCAAGGAGGTTATCAAAACTATATTGCAGCCTTTGGCACATCCACGCGACGAAACAGCTCAACAGGACACCAGAGAACTGAGAGATCAGGCAGCCACAGAGCTGCCGCGAATCAAGGATCTTATCAAAAGCTACGTTGAAGATGAGCGAACCACCAATATTTTGATTGATTCAATACAGGATTTGATTCTTCAGTCATATCAGATCTACTTTGATAGCATCACCAATAAAGGCGATGTCATGGACATTGATGGGCTGGAACAGTGGCTAGGAGAGTTGGTTGCTGGATTGACAACAAAGCCTGAAGATGAGAGCCCGGAGGCTCAAGGATAAATCAGCAAGGAAAGATATTTCAGACAACTACGTGGATATGAGAACTGAAACTATTTGCATGCCTTCTTATCAAAGAGTTTCTTGCTGCTGCCGATTTCGTTTCGGCTGTCTTCCTTGGAAGGGTACGGCAGTATGTGAAGACTAATTTGCGAGTAAGGAAAGAAGACTCTTTACAAAGGACGATGGACATGTACCGCTCACTATTTCTGTCCTTCGGCGGGTTCTGGTCTGTATGTGTTTTCTGACAATAGTTGATTCAGTTCCTTCCTCACATAAGCAACCATTGAAGACTCTATTAGTAGATGGTTGTCGTCCAACTCTTCAATGATGATTCCATGCCTATTTTTCTTGTCGATTGTAATAACCAATGCTCGAATAGCTGGGTCGCTTTGTTAGATAATAAGGCAACGACGAATACTTGCAACCTACCACTCAATAATTGCTCCTTTGCTCGCGCTCGGCATTGAAGAATACAATAGTTTGTCAAGACGGTCTGGAGTAGGTAACTGTTTTCAGGTGAGGTGCAAAGTCACATGCTGATTAGATAATCACCAGCAAATCTCGACCTTGGCAAGATGCCTTTGCAATTTGACAGACACATGTGAAGTGGTCCGGATCTTGTTAGGAACGTTACAGCAGCGTCGGAATAGCAGTCTATAGACTCTAGAAGTCATTGCCATAGCCTTAATCATGGACCTTTTGCTTGCGATTGTTGCCGTGTCCCAACTAGGAAGTCAAAAAATGTCAAAGCCAAAAAAATATTTTGTGCATTTTATCAAGTACAATGAGTGCGGACGCGGACGATTTGGATGACGGACTGGAGTACTCCTTCGATACTGCCGATGTAGACGAAGGCGTTGCTATTGCGGACCAGTCTGTTTTTGAGCCCGAGGACTCTGAGGAGGAGCCAGGTGCCCGGGGTGCTAGTGAAAAAGAGGACAAGAGCGATAAAAAGCCAAGCAAAACCGTGAGCAATAAAAAGCCAAACAAAACGGAGAAGAGAGCGAAGCTGCAGAAGGGGAACGAGCTGCTCAACGACATAAGCAAGAGAGACCCGTCGATGATTGCCGACATTGTGGCTCAGAAGATCAAGAAGCTCAATGCCAAGCTCTCCAAGGTTGAGCTGGAGGACCTGTATTTGCACCAGAGCGCATTTGCGGACACCGCAGCGTTTGACAAGGAGCGGACGACGGCGCACCTGGCGGACTTTCTGAGCCAGTACTTGGCGCGTGAGATTTCGTCGAACCACCCCAAGGAGGGCAGGAAGTTTGTGGTTGTTGTGTCGCCGTCGGCGATCCGGGTATGCGATGTGCAGCGGGCGCTGGCCTCGAAGAAGCTGACGTCGCGGAGTATCAAAGTCATCAAGAAGAACAAGATTGGCAACGATGTGAAGCTGCTCGCGACGACGCAGGCCAAGATCCTTGTCACGAACCCAGGCCGCATACTGCGACTGGTGAAAGACAAGGCGCTGGCGGCCGGGCAGGTGAGTGCGATTGTCGTGGACTCGTCGTACAACAACCTGAAGAACCAGAGCATATGGGACGAGCGGGACTTTGTGCCGGCTTTGCAGAAGCTCAAGAGTGACGGCAATAAAATTTATTTATATTAATGTTCAATAATTTATATTGATAAATGTTGATAAATGATAGACCTGTTGATAAATTTATTGATAAATGTTGGCAATTTATATTGAAATGGCAATAAATTTATTGATAAACCTGTTAGCAATTGAAACAATCAATACAAAATCGAGCGCCTCTGTACTCGCACGCACTATGCGCGCGAGCTTCTGTACTCCTCCTCGGCCTCAGACTGCAGCTTTTCCACGTCGGGCGCGAGCTGGCCCAGGAGCTCGGCGGCGGCCTTGTGGTAGGCGAGCTGGGCGGTGACGAGCTCGTTGAGGGAGCGGAGCGGCTCGGGGTTGTCGAGCACGTTCTTCATGACGGAGACGGCCTCCTCGGTGGCCGCGACGAACTCGTCCTCGGCCTGCTCGAGCTCGGTACGCAGCGGCTCCTTGCGCTCGGGCTTGGCGGCCTTGAAGGCCGACTTGGCGGCGTCGAGGTTGAGACGCGCGCGGTTTACGTTCTTGCGCGCCTTGGCGGCGAAGCCCAGGCCCGAGTTGAGCGTTGTGTTGACCGAGTGGTTGAAGCGCGTGACAATCAGCGAGTCCTGCTGCAGGCGCGCGTCGCCAATCTTGGCCTCGGTGACGGAGTACTTGTCGAGGGCCTGCGCGAGCGGGTCCTCGGGGGTCGCCGACTCGGACAGCACCTGCGAGCCGGCGAGCGCCGCGCGCGCGAGCGCGTGCGACAGCGTCTTGTGCTCGTGGCGGCGCGTTGACGACGAGGTGAGCACGTGGCCGGCCTCGGACGCCGACGAGACCTGCGACAGGCCCTGGACCTTTTCCTGAATCGTCTTGGACAGATCCAAAAACGACTCCTTCAGGTTGGGCGGGTAGTCGTAGGCCTCGTTCGCGTAGTTGGACGTGACCGACAGCAGCTTCTGGTGCACAATCTTGAGCGCGTCAATCTTCTTTTCAAGCGCAAGGTACTCGGCCGGCAGCTCCGTCTTTTCTTCGGCCTGGCCGAGCGTCTCGTTGATCATCTGCTGCGTGCGCTTCGCAAAGGGCGTGAACGACGCGCCCAGCTCGCTGACGCCGCTGGAAAGGGATTGGAACGATTTGTTAAAGTCAAAAGAGCTCATTGTGCTTGCACCGGTGGATAGTTGTGTGTGCGTTTCGTTGCACAGTGAAGAGTTGTGTGTGCGTTGCACTCCCAGACGGGCTGGGAGGCAGACGTGGTGCACCTGGGAGGTTGGTGGCCGCGTGTGCACTGGCACAGCAGTGGGCCTAGAGCCAAAATATTTCCAGCGCTTGCATGGAAGATTTACAGCGCTTGCAAGATATTTTACAGCGCTTGCATGTGTTTTGCACCCTCTCACGAGGCTTGCGTAGAGCGCTCTGCGTGCTGAGTGTCGCCAGCGGACTGCAACCAGTGTTCGAAGTGCCAATGCGGTGGCAATGCGGTGGTGATCACCAGAGGCAGCTTGCCCTATTTTCCTTCCTGTTGACCACTGTGCGACCGCTCCAGGCCTTGTACCTGTAGTCTGCTTCCATTACAAATTCCCGCTTTCGGACGACTTTTGCTTCGCGGATATAACGGCCGGCCGGCCGATGACATTGTCATGCCAGGTGTTGTAGGCCCGCTGCGAAAGCGACAGGAAAAGGTCGACACACCGGAAAGTATGCAACGTTGCAATAAACAGAGACGCACAATCTCCAAATCTTTTACTTACCAAATCTTTTACTTTACCTTGGTTACGTCAATAACCGAGGCAGCGCACACAGCCGTTCACTCCACTGACTCTTTTTCGCCTCCCCACAATGGCAAAACTCAGTCACCGACAACTATAAATCCTCCAACTGCTGTCTAGCTTTCCCACAAATCACCATGTCAGAAGCACTCGCACTATATAGAAGCTTGTTACGGTCAAGCCGACAATTCACATCTTACAACTTCAGAGAATACGCACTAAGGCGAACGCGAGACGGGTTCCGTGCAAACGCCAACGCTTCACCGGACGAGGCTGCCGTTCTCTTGGCAGATGGAAAGAAAGAGCTGGCAGTGCTACGAAGACAGGCGCAAATCAGCGCAATGTATGGGTCAGAGAAGCTGGTGGTTGAGTACGCCTAGATGGATGCACTGAACGTGCCGTAAGCCCGTCACACTGCAACATGAGCGGCTTGGCGGCGCAATGAAAATTTATGAAACGAGATGCCTTTGTGACTATGTACATACCTAGAAATTATAGTAAGAGTTGGTTACATCAACAATCTTTTTACCCCGCGACGCGGCAATGTCTTCGAGGATAGACTGCTTCGTGGACAGCGCTTCGACCACGCCCTTTGTAACGTTCATTGGATTTCGCGATCGATAAATATTTCCTCCAAGATCTTTGATGCCCGCAGCCTTGCAAATTTCGTAAATGACGTGGTTGACTCTGAGGCCAGATCCAGGAGGCGCCGGCCGCAGGTTGATCAGCACCGAGTGGTACTTGTGCTGAATCTCACCATAAATAGTTCGGTTTTCAAAGCGAGGAATAAAGGTCAGGTTTTTCACCGCATTCCAGTGCGCTCGCGACAGCGCCAGCGCGGGCTGCAGCGGATCCTTGCCCTCGCCGACACCAACGTGGCCGTTGCGGTCGCCGACAATCGCCAGCGAGTAGAACGAGGGCATCTTGCCCTTCTTGGTCATATTCACAACTCTCTTTCGGGTAATTTGGCGAACAGTCAGCGAGTTGATAAAGTCGGCCGACAGCCCCGTCAGCTGCTCAAGCTTGGTGATGTTCACCGCAGACGCAGACTTGGACGACATGACCTCCGGCTCCAAAGCCACACCGGACGGAATCTGCTTGGGAATCGGCTGCCAGGGCTGACTTTTGTCCAACCAGTCGTGCTTGGCAAAATCAAACAGCGGATGGTAGGTGGAAAAGTCGTCGGCGTAGATGGGGCCAAACTCCACGTTGTTCGGCTTCCTGTTGGCCCATGCTTCAGGACTCACAGACGTCTCCGCCGCCAAAATCGGAGCGATAAGTTCGTCGGGGTAGTACTTGCGAAGCCTCTCAATGTGTTCTTTACGATGAGCCTTGGCAGCTTCGCTGCCCGCGGGTTCACCAGCACCCCCCGCCTTTGTAGAGTACTGCGCCAGCACGCGCAGTCTGGGAAAAGTCCTCGATAATCCAGACTTGATCATGACAGTTGATGTGGTGAGAGGTGGTGAATTTTTCAGTCTCGGATTTCAAGTGGCTCTCATCGTGGTGCGCAGAGGCGAGCGTTTGGCGAGCGTTTGACAAAATCTAAACTCAGCAAATCAAAGAAAATAATTTTCACTATTTAAAATGGTAATTCTACCTGGAGATCACAAGCTTGTAAAATCAGCTGTATGCACAAGACCTCCCCAGTGAAGGCCGCTCAACATGTAAACATATATAAACGCGCAATAAATATTCAACATCAATGGAAGCTTCTCGGCGGCAACGGCGGCGGGGAATACGGCGGTGTGTAGCTGTACAGGCTGTCATGCTGCGAAGGTTGTCTTGCAGAGCCCGGGGGAGGTCCAGCAGGTGGACTAAAGTGAGATCCGGCATGTCGGTCATAGTTTGAAAATGCCGGTGGAGGAGGCACAGGATAGGTCCCTCCTCCATAATATGGCTCACCTCTATTAGATCCATAACGCGAATACATTTGCGGTGCCACAGGACCGGTCAACACTTGCGCTTTCGGTGCCTTTCTGCTCCAAAAGCACCGTCGCAACAGGGCAAATAGTGCTAGCAACACTATTATGCCGCCAAAAATGACCCCAAAAATCCAATACCTACCATCGAGCCACGACCCCGAATCGCCAAATAGACCGCCGCCGCCGTTGAAGCTGCCACCAGATGAGCCCCTACACACTCCGCTCCTACAAGTGCCTCCACTACCGCAGGGTGTGCCGTCCATAAAAGACTGACTGGTAACAAAACAGGCATTGCGCCCTTGTCTGGGATCAATACAAGAGAGCTGACAAGACGACTGAGTATTCGAACATGCGCCGCTGAAATTCAACGCTTGTCCATCAGATGTAACGCTGACACTGCTATTTGAATATAGTGTCACGCATTGATAGTCTCTTGACGAACAGTGTCCTGAAATACAAGTTAGCCCAGTCCATGAAGAGTTAGCTATCGTACAGGACTGGCCATCAGGTGTGTGGACATCCGCGGGGCATGTGGAAGAATTTCCAGTGCAGTGTTCTGCGGGATCACAAGGGCCCGTAGATGCTCGACAAATAGTTGAAGTAGAAGCAAATTTACAGCCGGAACAGCATGCATCGTTTTGATCGTCACATTGAGCTCCATCTTTGAATCGACATGTCGTGGGATCACAGCAGCTGTCCGAACCACATCCTTCCTCACCTCCACAATCACATTCCTCCCCGTCCTCTACTATTCCATTTCCACATTGATTCTCAGTAACAAGATGGACGTTGGAGTTATCAACCAAGCAAGAAGCATTAACCCAACCTGCACCCATCTGGTTGCATATGTTGCCAATGGTGCAAGGGGAAAAAGAGTCCTGGTTGTCAGAAGAAGCAGGATTCATCAAAAAGTTTCCGTCGGCGTCACATGTGTTCTTCGACAATGGGCAACATTGGCCATTATTCTCCAAATTTTGCGAGCAAGTGTCGGATACACAGTCATGAACGGCCCCAAAGGAGTGTCCTATTTCATGTGCCATGACTTTCCAGTCGAGCGTCGTATGCGTGACCACATTAACACCAGAAACAAACTGATTAGCCGACTGCTCTGAAGCAGTACCCATACAAACCCTTCCGAGCCAAGACAGTCCGACAACGCTTCCAAAGTCGCAATTTGTGAATAGTGTCCAAGTCGCGTAGCCGTCCTCGGCCCTTTCCCCTCGCCATTGTGAAAATTGTGAGAGACGGTCAGTAATTCCACTGGAACTTCCTTCATTGGAGCATAGTGTATTCCATTCAGCAGACGAAGCAGCACACGTGGTGTCATTGGACAATACAATAGACGCAAGGCCCAATGTAATGTTGAAGGAGTTTTTGTATACAATTGAAGCAGAGTTTACAACTTGCACAATATGGGCATGTGCATCTGAAGTGGAGTTGAAGCTGTTCACAAAGTTGCAGTCTCCAGCGACGCCAATTAATGCGATTTTTCTATGCTGCGGACATCCAGAAGTGTCGTTAATATACTGGGCGAGGTCCGAGCCTGCGGTATAGTTGGTGCCACCATTTGTATCGTCACTTCTCCGAAAGAGAACATTTTCAAACAGTGGATCGGTGTTTAGAGGGTCATTATGAACGTCGTAAAAGTCACTGTCACGATAAACAACATGACTGTGATGTGTTTTTTGCAATAGCAACTGTTGCTCGCTGTCAAAACGAAACGTCCTTCTCAGACTTTTGATCGGCTCTAGATTGTAGACTGACGGCACATGGCCAATGTGAGCCTGATCGTTCACTTTCCAACTGGCATGTGCAAGCTGCCTGTTAGAGTCGCTCACTGCCGATGCCCATCCGACCTCATGAAACTTTCCGCCCTCACTTCTATATGCCTTACCAGAATAAGAATGAGAGGAGAGCTCAGGATAATGCTTGAGGCTTCCGTCGTCGGCAAGTATCAGCGTTTCTGTATCTGGTAAGGATTTGTCAAGATTCAGAACGAGCCTATATCTCTCGCCAGCCTGCTGATCCAACACTTGCTCATTTGAATCGTCAGATGCTTTCGCCAACCAGTCAAACACGGGCTCAGAAGAAAACAAGATGCCCCCCAACAGAGACTCGCTCGAAACCGAAGAGTTCAATGGGGCGGCTTTACTGCGTTGAAAAAGACGGGGCGGGGAATGGTCATGTTCCAGTGAAATATCAACAGTGAGAGCATCACCAGTGAATCTGTAACTCAAATCTTGTACATCAATGAGATTTTGTAGGGGAAGTTTTTGTTGCAGACTGAAAGCACTGATTTGAGCACTCAACAGGGCGCATATTAAAACTAGAGTGATTCTAGCCATTAGAAAACTTGTGTAACAATAAAACCCAAATGCTGCTAGCAAGAAGAGGGTGGGTTCTGGCTATATACAAAAATCCTGCCAATTGGTCAGGCTCGTCAAGGTACCACCAAACGGTTAGCCAGGCGGAATCAGCAGGGCACAGCAGGAGCAATGTGAGCTAGGGATTCTGCAAAGAGAAGAGGCCCTATCTTAAGTCCGAAATATTCAAAAAAGTAGAAAGCGAGAATACGAGATGAGGGGCGTAGCACTTTTCTATAGCTCCCTTACAGCAGTCGAAGCTGGGTTTTGTCCAACAGTGCCTAGATAATGTGCAAGTCAAATATTAAAAACTGTGGCCAATTATGGGTACTCAAAGCTCACTTTCCACTTCTCTTCTATGCAATATCTCAATTTTCGTCCCCGCTATGGTGATCTCAGCGTTGGCTCATGGCACGGTTCCGCACCCGCTACGAATTTTAGTGCCTGTGGTGGAGTCTTGGCGGCAGTGTCTTGGCGACCACCGGTACACTTTGCGGAAAGCACAGCCTCTAAGCACGTAGCAACGAGGGCACAAGATGACATGACGAAAATAGGTGGATTTGATGGCTGCAGAATTATTTTAAAGTGTCCGGCGCAATCTCAATAATGCAGCATAGCGGGGTCTGTCATGCGGGCTCACTTTGATACAACTGCAGCGGAGCTATCACGGGGGCTTATGACTGTACAGCGCTATCGGCACACAGCGGGATTCCATAAGGCTTTGGAACACTTCTAAGAGACATGCCAGCGGCGCCCGTAACCAAAGATCGGGTTGCCACGTTCAAAAAGACCATGGACGGGTGGGCAGCAAAACAGGCAGAACTTGACAGCTCAAAATCCCCACAACCAATTAAGTTATTTAGGGGCTAAACTTTACTGAAAAAAAACACAACGCGGAGCGGACTGCGCAGCAATAAAGTTCCATGCTCATCGCTTCTTGGTCCGTGGGGAGCGCAAGGTTATCCGAGCTCACAAACTGTTGCGCAACGGCCGCAATTTATCCAGGCTTGTGTTCGCCGCAAAGGCAAACTGCAAATTTGTTTTCTCTCTGACACATCCACAGCATGTTCAATCCTCTCCATAAATCTACTGTTTTCACCAAATGCCTGCCCCCAGAGTCCCTGACTCCCACAATTGAAGCTGCCAAAGAGCTTTGTGCATCGCCTGATAACGTTCTTCGCAGAGCAAGAGCCGTCAAGGGTGGCATCTTCACCTGGATTTCCCCAGAGCACTTTGAGAAGACCAAGCTGCTTGCGGTCTCGCAGGCAGCCATGACCGATCTCGGTTTCAAGGCCGATGAAGAACTCCACGAGGATTTCCAGCATATTGTTGCCGGCCAAAAGATACTGGATGGCACATATCCGTGGGCGCAAGCCTACGCTGGATGGCAGTTTGGTCAGTGGGCTGGACAGCTGGGCGATGGCCGCGCCATGTCCTTGTTTGAGATCACAAACACCACGACAAAGAAGCGATATGAGCTGCAGCTGAAGGGCGCGGGCAGAACCCCTTACTCGCGATTCGCAGATGGAAAAGCGGTGCTGCGTTCATCGATCCGCGAGTTCCTCGGATCGGAGGCCGTGAATGCCCTGGGAATTCCCACCACTCGTGCACTGTCACTGACATCGCTTCCAGAAACGTATGCGCGACGCGAGAGGATGGAAACCTGCGCTATAGTGTGCAGAATGGCAGAGAGCTGGCTGCGAATAGGCACCTTTGACCTTCTGCGTGCTCGCGGCGACACAGATCTTCTCAAGCAACTCGCCGATTATGCTATCAATAACGTGTTTGATAACCACTTGGTCCCCAGCTTTGCCAACTTCGAGCCCACAAGGTACCGTCAATTATACAGAGAGATTGTCCTCCGTAATGCACGAACTGTGGCCCACTGGCAAGCATACGGCTATATGAATGGCGTTCTCAACACTGACAATACCTCAATATTTGGTCTCACTATTGACTACGGTCCATTTGCCTTCATGGACACCTACGACCCCGCTTATTCCCCCAACCACGATGACGACCTGCTTCGCTATTCCTATCGGAATCAAGTGAAGGTTATCTGGTGGAACCTTGTACGCCTAGGCGAAGACTTAATACCCCTCATTGGCCCGTCCAAGGAGGCCGACGTCGATACCAGCAATTCCTCTGATGTGCAGTCCCTGGTTGAAGCTGCCACAAAGATAATTGAGAGCGCCAGAGATGATTATAATGACGAGGCTGGTTCGGTATACAAAGAGCTGATGCGTGACCGACTAGGACTGAAAACTATCAAACCGAGCGACAGCAAACTCATCGAGTCATTTTTCGACGCAATGGAAGATGGTGGCCTTGATTTCAATCAATCTTTCAGAACTCTAGCCAACACCAAACTCTTCAGCACCGAGAAACCCAACCTTGAAGCATTTCTGCCAAAAACTCCTAGCCTGGCGACAATGAGCAGTCCCTCAGATACGCTGAAACAACTAGAAAAGTTCTTATCCTCTTATAAAGCCCGTTTAGAAGAGGATGGCATCATAGATGATTTGGAACGGCAGGTGTCCATGCACCGAAAAAACCCAAAATTTGTACTCAAGAATTGGATTTGCGACGAGGTTATTATCGCGGCGATGAATGATGATACCTCAAAGCTGGAGGCTGTGTTGAAGATGGCCCTTGAGCCGTTTAATGAATCCTGGGGACTGGATAAAGAACTTGAGGAGCGGTATTGTGGTGAGGTTCCGAAATCCCACAGAGATCTCCAGTGCAGCTGCTCTTCGTAAGTAGCTATATAGTTATCTATTTTGGCTTTCCAGGTTCTTAGCTGGCTGGAACCGACACTCAACTAAACGGCTACAAAGCCATCCATGTCCAGCCATCAACTAAGCGCAAATTATTTTTTTTCAATAAGCTGAGCTATATAAAGTACAACTAGCCTACACACCTTTGTTTAATGGGTCTTCCTTCACTCCAAGCATCCACCGCAAAGCATGCTTGTCAGGATGGATCCAGACTCGCCTTTGAAAGTACCCAGTCAAAATAACCTTGTTACGCAACAGGTTCATAAAATCTGACCATTGCGTTGTGTACTCGTCCGAGACCAGCGCTTTGCCAGTTCTTGCCTCACCTCGGCTAATTTCCCTGCCCAATCTCGGCCTTTTCGGCAACCAGCCTCACTGCAACCATTGCATATCCCTATCTCCGCCCCGGCTTCTCCACATTTTTGTAGACCATTATAAATCTACTCATCTGCACCCACCTCGCCAGTAACGAGTACTACTTGAAAATATCACAAGATAGTCAGTGTATCCGTCAACAATGTCTGAAACCATGAATTTGCAGATTGTCACCTTGCCTGCTGGTGTAATTCTGTTTCCTGGTGGCGTGATCTCAATTAAAGCTTCGAGAAAGGTCCGCGACGCAATCAATGAGAATTCCCTCGTCGGCTGTGTTATTCCACAGCATTCAAAGTCGGAGCTCGCCTCCGAGGTTGTCGACGTGAAAGGCAGCTACAATATTGGTACGGTTTCCAAAGTTCTCAAAGTGTCAGACGATGGTCTTGTGCTCAAGGGAATTATACGATTTCAATTTGACAGTACCAAGCCGATGTCAATGGGTGCTTCCATTGTGAAGTCGTGGAAAATCACCCTTTGCGCCAGCAACAACTCCCTAGGCACTTCGGATATCATCAAGATCCAGCTTTTGCAATCGTTCTTTACAAAAGCGGTGGAAAGGGGTTTAATCACTATCGGTGAAGAAGCTCCCAAGTCTCCTGTTTCAATGTCATGGCTTCTGGATTACTTGCTCCACTATATTCCACTCAAATTTGATGACAAGATTTTACTTTTTTGTGAATTAGTGCTTGCCAGAAGAATTCAAATGAGTCTGTTGTTTGTCATGGCGAGCTTTGAGAATTCGGTAGTGAACGCTTCCAATTCTTCAAACACTTCAA
This sequence comes from Limtongella incommunis, assembly GCA_003706695.3. NCBI lineage: Eukaryota > Fungi > Ascomycota > Dipodascomycetes > Dipodascales > Trichomonascaceae > Limtongella > Limtongella incommunis. The sequence goes on from PPME03000004.1 coordinate 358,593, forward strand.
AAGGACCATTTTCTACTGCCCTCGTTCCGAAGAAGACTACCTCCCTATCACGACCTACCCCTCCTGCCTCTCCCAGCGAAAAGGATTCTACAGACGAAGAGTTGAGAGCTCTGGAAGAGAAGCTGGGTGCATTAGTGCTACCAGAAGATTCAAAAAGAGTTGTCGACCGGGAACTTAAACGACTCACAAGGATGCATCCGTCTAGTGCGGAGTATCAAGTCTGCCGTACATTTTTGGAGACAGTCAGTGAAGTGCCATGGAATACTCTTACTAAGCAGGATTTTACTGTTAACTCGCTTTACAATGCAAGAGAAATACTGGACCATGATCACTTTGGACAGGAAAAGGTAAAGAAGAGACTACTTGAATATTTAGCTGTTTTGCAATTGAAGGAGAAACAACAGCAAAAGCTGGCTTCTTCTACCAGTAACTCTGTTTCATCCACCGCTTCTTCAGTGAAGGCTCCTATTCTATTACTTGTTGGTCCTCCCGGTGTTGGAAAAACATCTCTTGCTAAATCTGTTGCCAATGCTCTTGGCAGAAAATTTCACAGGGTGTCACTAGGTGGGGTTCGTGACGAAGCGGAGATCAGAGGTCACAGAAGAACGTATGTTGGTGCAATGCCAGGCCTTTTTGTTCAAGCACTGCGCAAAGTGGGTACCATGAATCCTTTGATTCTGCTTGACGAAGTTGACAAAGTAACAAGAGGCTCTTTTCAGGGAGATCCAGCTGCTGCCCTATTAGAAGTGTTGGATCCAGAACAGAACAACACATTCACTGATCATTATATCAGCTTTCCTGTAGACCTTTCTCAGGTTCTTTTTATTGCCACAGCGAATTCTCTGGACACTATTCCTGCACCTTTACTTGATAGAATGGAGGTTATTGAGTTGTCTGGTTACACTTATCTTGAAAAGGAACAAATCGCTCGCCAATATTTGCTACCCAAGCAACGAGAACAAAATGGTTTGCAGTCCGATGAATTAATTTTGACGCCAGAAGCACTTCAGAAGATTGCTACGTCATACACAAGAGAAGCCGGTGTTAGATCGCTTGAAAGAAATATTGGATCGATTTGTCGTGCGCGAGCTGTGGAGTTACTTGAAAATGAGGCCAATACTGCAAATACTAGTGTTCATGCCGATAAGATCGTTGATGCCGACGAAGTTAAAAAGTATCTGGGACTAGAAAAATTTCACAGTGAGCTTATTGACGAGAAAAATGATATCTATGGTGTGGTGAACGGCTTAGCTTATACAGGATCAGGTAATGGTAGTATTATGATCTTGGAGGCCACCACCATGCCGGGTGAGGGCAAACTGAAATGCACTGGGCGCCTCGGAGACGTTATTTCAGAGTCAGCTCATATTGCTCTTTCGTGGGTAAAGGCTAATGCCTCCAAGTTGTCACTCGGAGGAAAGGATTTTTTTAAGGGAATCGATATCCATTTGCATGCCCCAGCCGGAGCTATTCCGAAGGACGGTCCATCTGCAGGAGTTGCTATGACTATCACTTTTGCTTCGTTACTGAGCAAGCGTCCGGTGCCAAGGGATCTCGCTTTGACCGGAGAAATGACTCTTCGTGGTAAGGTATTGGCAGTTGGGGGTATTCGTGAAAAGCTTCTTGGTGCTCACCAGGCGGGAATTACACGAGTTATCCTTCCGGACGAGTGTATGGCTGTTGTAAAAGAAGAGTGTCAATTTGTCAATGATATTGGTCTAGAGATCTATTATGTCAAAACTATTTGGGAGGTGATTAGCATTCTATGGTCAGACATGCAACTAAATTCTCATTTGTAGTTATATAGTAAATCTATTTTTCTATGAAACGTAAACCGTTAGAATCGAACATTCTATTTTCTGTTGTGCCATGCTAATGCTGATATACATTATTGCTTAACAGCAGCTTCATGAGACTTGACGAAACGACCAGATGGATCTTCAGCACATCCCCATTCAGCCTTTGGAATCCATCTCATAACGGTATCAGCGACACACTTTTGAGGGAAAAGCTTGTCAAATTTACCTCTGAACCAGTATGCTTCCTTTGTAGTTGGAATATCATCACCCCAATGTGGTTTAGGGTTCTTCATCATCTCGTCAGTGATTTCCTTCTCAGCAGTTTCCTTGAGAGAATCAATCCAAGAATACCCAACACCGTCAGAGAACTGCTCTTTTTGTCTCCACAAAATTTCTTCTGGGAGATATGGATCTTCCGGAGTATCGAATGCTTTTCTTAAGATGTACTTTTCAATGTGATCCTTGTCAATCATCTTATCTTCTGGACGAATGTTCATGCAAAGTTGAAGGAATTCCTTATCAAGGAAAGGAACACGAGCTTCAAGGCCCCACGCCATAGTTGACTTGTTGGCACGGAGACAGTCGGCATAGTGCAAGTTCTTGACGCGCTTAACACACTCCTGGTGGAAGTCTTTTGGAGATGGCGCAGCTCCAAAGTACAAGTAGCCACCAAAAATTTCATCAGATCCCTCACCAGACAAGACCATCTTGACGCCAGTGGCTTTGATCTTTCTTGAGAGCAAAAACATGGGTGTAGAAGCTCTGATGGTGGTAACGTCGAAGGTTTCGAGATGATAGATGACATCATCAAGCGCATCAAGACCCTCTTGAACGGTGAAAGTGAATTCGTGATGGAGAGTTCCAATAAACTTGGCAACCTTGGCGGCAGCAACAAGATCAGGGGCGCCTGGCAGACCAATGGCAAACGAATGGAGACGGGAGCCAGAAGCGTTATAAATCTTTCCGTCAGAGCCAACACCAGCCAAAGTATGATCCACAGGGGCTTCAGGAAGAGCCTTGTTAGTTTCTCTAGCGCCAATAGAAGCAATCAACGACGAATCTAGACCACCAGAGAGAAGAACACCGTATGGAACTTCAGACATGAGTCTCTTTCTGACAGCCATGGTCAGGGTGTCACGCACAAGCTTATAGTCAACGGGAGTAGATGGGATTCTGTCTTCATCAAACCAATCAGGCTTGAAATATCTTGTCAGTTGATCGGTCTTGGAATCATAAACATGACCAGGAGGGAAGGCGGTGATGATGTCACAATCGTCGACTAAACATTTAAGCTCAGAAGCAAAAAATACTCTGCCTGGATGAGCGGACGCACGTCCCATATACAAGGTGGTGATACCGATGGGGTCTCTTGCAGCAATGATTCTGTCCTCGTTGGCGTCGTAGAGGGCAAAGGCAAACATACCATCAAGGTACTTTGGAGCGTCGATTCCATGTTTTTGATACAAAGGAATGATAGGCTCGCAATCAGAGTGTGTACTGTAATCAAAACCTGATAGCTCTGCTCTTAGGAGTCTGTGGTTGTAGATTTCTCCATTTACGCAGAGGGAAATGTTGCCATCCTTGGTGACAATAGGTTGAGCACCGGAATCAATACCAACAATGGCAAGTCTTTCGTGAACCATGATGGTATTGTTTTTGATGGTGGATCCAGTCCAATCTGGACCACGGTGTCTGATACGCTTAGCACATTCGAGGTAGTGCGCTCTGTTATCGACCACGTCTGGTGTGTTGAAAACAGCAAAGATTCCGCACATTATTTCTCTTTTTCAAATAGAGTCGGTATTAAAAAGTGACAAGTAAGCAAACAACTATGCTGTTTGGCCAAGTGTCTCGTTTTATCTTGTCCTGTGTGTTGAACGATGGTGAATTTCAGTCATCCACTTGCAGCTGAAATTTGTGAAATTTTCTGCAAGCTCGAGGGTTAGGGTTGCACACAACGGCCGGTAACGGGCGAAAGGGAAATAGAGAAAGCGATAAATAACGACCACAAGAGCGACAAATCAAGAACTATCAATATCCAGCAAATTCTCTATAGCATTGTCGTTAAAGCGAGTAGATCTGAGCACATCACTTTTTGCCGGCAGCCAGCGGATTGATATCATTTTCCCAAGACGGAAATGTGACTGATTGGGCCGTTATCTATCGCAGTAAGTGACTGATTGTTGGCTGATCCGCACGGAATAACACAAGGCATACCGGTATCAGAGTAGGCGGAAGATGGCAAGCAGATAGAAATATTTCAGAGATAATAGTGACAAAGATTATGTCTCTCTGCCTTAGGCCAAAAATATGATCACTGGTTTTCATATTTTTTTCACTGTACATTGAGAACGCAGACTCGTTTCACGCTCCTAGCGTTTCAGAATTGTTTTCAAATACGCGCTGCGGTAGCTAGCGAAGCGTCTCATGTTCAGGTTATGACAACCCAACGCAGTTACGGGTACTTGTCGCCAGTGGAGTGGCCATTATTTTTGCACTCACGACGTATCATCGTACAATAAAGCTATAAGCGCGGCGCCGATGTTTTGAGAGCGGTGAAATTGACAAGTTTCGAATTGCTTGTAAATAATGCAAAGTCATAAGCTACCATACTGATTGAGTCACTAATTAATATAGTTACGAACAATATGTCCATCAATGGGAAGAATTGTTGTGCTTTAATTCCAATTCGGTTCATGAGCATAGATTGAATGCTAATGTAAAAATTCAGAATTTCTAATTAGTGAAACATGAAACCATTTCATCTTGTTTCCATCTTTTCCGTAAAAACCATCGAGGGTTTACAGCGGGGCTGGATTGATGTCAATCCACTCCGAAGTGACGCACAACGGTTATGAGGCTAATGATGGTTGTGATGCTGGTCCTGCGTTGGCCGCCTGTGGGAGCTGGTCATGTCATGCCAGCAAGGAACACATTGAAGCCTGTTTTGGGCAGAGACCTTGAGACGGCTGTGAACACTGGGGCTATTCAAGGGTAAGGGGAAATTGACAGCTCCATTGTGGCGCTTGCATCGCGAGAAAGTGTCACGTCAACTAGGGCAGTCCAGCGTAATTGCTATCTTCAAGACCAGCTAGTGTTGGTTAGCTTGCGGGGAAGATGCAAGTCTAACGATTGAACACCAGGCAGATTAGAGCAATACAAGTTACAGAATGCGGAGCGAGTGACAACTGCTTGGCAGTGATAAACGGTAAGCAATGGCTGTTTAGCTCAACCCAGGCGCGCGTGACTGGAATCTCAGCATGGCCAGGGAACTCATCAGCAACACATGCATGTCGGCTTGCTTCCGATTTCCGAAACCGGTAAGTGGAGTGCTCGCATCCACTCTTGGTGAAGTGGATATCAGAGAGCGGTAATTTAGGCAGATTCAGGCTTCCTATGAAGAGAGCCCCGCGTAGCTATCTGGGGTACTAGCGTCGGTAAAGATAGTTGTTTAACAAGGTTTTCACAGAGTGCAGTCACAACTCTTTTCCTTTTTCATAATTTATTTTTTTTATATCCCTGAATTTTGCATCTGTAAACTATTTCTCTTTCAAGAACTTTTTAGATCAAGCCAAGACTTTGGCCTTCAATGGAGGACATATGTCGGAGGCCGACACCATAAAATAATAACGTGTAATGCATAATTGTTGAATTGCTAGCAGTATCTGAGATACAACCATAAACTCAACGACAATTGATGAGCGCGCCGTCTTTTTCTATCTTTTTTTCCTGCAAAATTTTCAGCGACGGTAGAAGATGCGTTGTGCCACCTGATGACGTGAAAAAGAAACAACCATGGGCGGCACAGCTCTGACAGTTTTGGTGAATGTCATTTGCAAGCAAAAACATCATCTCAAATTGCTGATGTTGTAGCGAGAAAGAGCCCTAAAGCTAACAGCGACCGATATTAGAGTTAATAGGTGCGAGGAATGGAAGTGAGGCTGCTTAGCAATCGTCATAGTATATGCGCTTTGATCACAACGTCTTGCGATGCAGTCCCCTTACCCACTCACGACTGTTCTTGTGATGAATTTTTAGTGATGCTCTGTCCAATAATTTCGAGGCGTGTTCTAAGGTTTTATGGGCGTTCTTTTCCAAATAATCGTCTACTGATCAAGACCTATGCATAACTTTGAAGTATAGTTTAAATTTCAAACAGCCAACATAGACTTGAACTTTTATCGTGAATAGGCAAGTGAGGCTATCGAGAGTGCGTCAACAATTGCAATTCGGTGCCTTTCAAAATTCGAGCCTTTCACAAATCATCGCTGCCATATCTTTGCAGGTGCTCATTTGAAGAAAAGCCCTCACCAAAACATCTTGCCTAAGCTAGCCTGTGTCAGCGCGCTTCAACATCGCTGACGCGGAGGCGAGGCAGACGCACAGACATTGCCTAATTTGCAATCTGAGCCCGGTCATACTACGCCAAACATGAGAATGAGCTCAGTATCGTGGATCAAGGGTGGTATAGGGGGCGGCATCTTTCAACAGCTTTTATTGGGGTATAAATAGTCCTCCTGCTGCCTTACTTTGAACAAATTGCAAGCAATTTGTTTATACCCTTCAACCGAAAATAACATTTGACAATGGTACAGTGGACAATCCCATTCATCCTCAGAGCAGCGCTGCTCTTTTTTGCGTTACTGGTTCTTGCGCTTGGTGCTGCTGGTGTTGCTGGAACTCGTAAAGTCGGCTTCTACTATGGTGTTGATGCCTATGCGCTCTTCCTTGGTATCTTCACATTGTTATATGTCCCGTCCTCGTATTTTTATGCGGCCACGATTCCTCTGGTATCCTTGGTGGCAGCAGACGTTATTCTAAGCATAATGTGGTTTTCTGCCTTCATTGCCCTTGCTGCTATCCACGGACCAGAACCCTCAAGCTGCGCTTATTATTTTTCTGACTGGTATTACGGCTATTTTAACAACTACAGCGCCAAGTCAGGCATCAACTACTGCGCCATTGGCAAAGCGAATGCCGCCATGGCAGCAATTGGATGGGTCATTACCGTTGCAATTGCTTATTTTGTCATCACCGAGTTCTTGAGAGAGCGCAAAGGGGTTGCCACTCCTGTTGGAGTTTCTTCTGCGAATGAGCCTTACGTTGAGCCCAAGACCGTTGACGAAGAGGCACAGGTTGGAGTTACAGAACCAGAAGCTGCTCACACTGCTCACTCCGAGGTTCCAGCCACTACTGCGACCACGGAACCAGTGGTTGCGGACTCAACTGCTCCTGCCAGAGTTTAAAAGTGACCAAAATAATTCAGAGTCATGACTTTTTTTTAAAGCTAATTTTGTAAGACATGTAATAAGATTTTGATTTGAATGTTTGAAATTGTTTGATTCAGATTACTTTCCCAACCAATCGCAATGGCCAGGTCCATTCCGTGAGCAGACATTTAGTTTCGCTGAGCCTCCATGGTACCGAGGCAGAAGTGCTCACAGTTTATGTGTCGGCTATATTTAGGCGATGACACCATTTCAATGAACAGCTTCTTTTACTCATCCTTTTTGGCTGTCCTTTGCGAAAGGACCCTGCTCGAGTGGTGATCGGACTATTCGCTGTAACTTTCTATCTTTGAAGTAAGCCTCACAGCATGCCTATCAGATGATTCCACAAGGGAGACCGGGACGCCATTGCAGCTGGATAGCACCCAAACAGAGCGGGATTCCAGCACGTCCAATTGAACGGAAATACAGCGAGGTTTCGGGATACCGGCCAACCCAAGCTCCATCTTAGCCAAAGATCAGGCCAATTGAGTTTTCCCTTGCAGATTCCAAATCGGGTTGGTGGCGACACGAACATTCAGTTATGCAGGGCGTGCTGCTTCTCCAGAACGGCAGCGGTGACTAACATGTCAGCCCACGCACGGCGCAGAATTTGGCAGCCAAAAGCTGCACCAGACAAAACGGGCCTCAACGGCAGCAGGCTGTGCTAAGCCTACCAGGAAAACAACAATCCAGGTTGACTTTGCAATCTCACTAACCACCTTGTTCACAAACAGCGCGAAATGTCGGCCGTGATGGATCTGTCGCGATCGCTCCATTCGTCAGAAATAGACACTCTCTATACGGCCAGCCTGTCAGACGACGGACGGCTGGCAACAACCTCCGACGAGGAAGGTGGATCGAGATGTTCGTCAGAATGCCCTTCCTTGGCAGGTGATTCCGTGTACACCGCCGAAACTGTCACTTCAGAGCAAATGAGACAGGGCTGGCGCGATGAAGAGTCTTCCTACATGATGGAAATCCGTGCGCAGTACTATGCTCCGTGGTATGAGAGCGCAGCCATGAACGCTGTTGGTGCAGGATCCTATGGCTACGGTCCGTACGCTCCGTACAACGGCAGCGGGGTTGGGCTCATGCACAAGCAGCGCGAAAAGCGACGGCTGCGAAAACGATTATTGCATTCATTCACCATGTGGTCGATTTTGGTTATGACCGTTATTCTCTTTTGTTTCTTTGTGCGAAGAACACTGTCGGGCAACAACGATGATCACCCTGTTGCCCAGAGGCGGCCCACAGAGGGACTGGTTCCCATTGAAAGGCTGGACGAGCTGCCGATCGGTCCAATTGTTGTTGATGTTGACAATGTTGACAATGACAGTGAGCTGTCGGCGGTTATGGCCGACAGCAAGTCCCTGGGCGAAGAGCCAGCGGAGGCAACAGAAGAGCCGCATATCATAAAACAGGACTCTATCCAAGGCTTGCTTTCTGGAGCTCTGGAAAAGGTATATGAGATTTATTCTGACTTTCTAAATTGAGCAGTGTATTTCTTTCCACCACGCCGGCTAGCCATGGCTGACCAATTAATAGGGTTCTTGAAGGAACTCTAATTTTAAATATTTATATTAGGGTAATAGGTTATTGATAATTCAATGAAATTTCTTCCATGTTTGGTGCTCGCGAAGCACCTCCGAGTCTTTCGCGCAGCATCAGCTTGTAAAACAGTTGTAGAACTTGTAAAGCTTGAAAACCAGCTTGTAAAACAGCTTGTAAAGCGTGAAGCCCAAGCAACAGCAGATTAACAGGCAAATACGTAGTCCCAATTCCCGTAGTCGCTCTACAGTCAATCAATCACCACTAAGCTAGTTCTCCCTCCTTCCCGATACGTCTCAAATTTTCACCACTATAATCCCAAAAGAGAACTGCTCATTGAAAACTCTCTTGTTTATAACCAATTGCACCCAGGTATTAAAATGGGTGTTCCAGCCTTATTCAGATGGCTGTCCAAAAAGTATCCAAAGATTGTTACCCCGGTCATCGAAGAAGACGTAGGATCCACGGAGTACCCCTTCGAGTACAGCGCCCTCAACCCAAATGGCGAGCTTGACAACTTGTACCTAGATATGAACGCGGTGGTTCACCCGTGTTCTCATCCGGAAGATCGCCCCGCTCCCGAAACCGAGTCTGAAATGATGCTCGATGTTTTCAAGTACACAGCGAGAGTCATCAACATGTCCAAGCCGCGAAAGGTAATCATGCTCGCAGTCGATGGTGTTGCTCCGCGTGCAAAGATGAACCAGCAGCGTGCCCGCCGTTTTCGAGCCGCGCAAGATGCAAAGCTGCTGGAGCAGGAGAAGCAGGAGGCCATTCAGCAGGCTGAGGCACAGGGCAAGATTATTGACGAGGCCATCAAGGGCAAAAGAGCGTGGGACTCCAACTCCATCACCCCCGGCACGCCGTTTATGGACACGTTAGCAAAGGCGCTCCGTTATTGGGTTGCTTATAAGCTGGCAACCGACGAAGGGTGGAAGAATCTGAATGTCATTATCTCTGATGCCACTGTTCCCGGCGAAGGAGAGCACAAAATCATGGAGTTTGTACGCTCGCAAAGATCAGATCCGTCGTACGACCCAAACACCAGTCACTGCATCTATGGATTAGATGCTGATCTCATTTTTCTGGGACTCGCCACCCATGAGCCCCATTTTCGCGTTTTGAGAGAAGATGTCTTTGCTGACGACAAGCGAAAGAAAAACACGCACGCAAATTTTCTCGAAAAGGCTAAGGACGATGACATTGTGAAAACACCACAGAAAAAGCCCTTCATTTGGCTCCATATTGAGCTGCTGAGACAGTATCTCGAGGTGGAACTGCATGTTGAGCGGGTTCCCTTTCCATTTGATTTTGAGAGGGCAATTGACGACTGGGTGTTTATGTGTTTCTTTTGCGGTAATGACTTTTTACCTCATCTTCCTTCGCTTGATGTGCGCGATTCCTCCATTGACACCCTTACACGGGTATGGAAAAATGTTCTCCCTGGCATGGGCGGCTTTATGACTTGTGACGGAGTAGTGGATCTTGACCGAGTTGAACGGCTGATGCAAGCAATTGGACGTCAGGAAGACAATATCTTTAGAAAGCGTCGTGAAGCAGAGCTCCGCCAGCTAAGAGAACAAGATCGCCGCAAAAGAGAAAAGATTGAGCGTAGCGCTGTCAACAAGATGACAAACCTTTCAAAGTCTACCGAAAGAGCGCCTGTAAATCCGTTGGATAACATTCCCTTGTACGATGTTCATGGAAACTCGGTAGGTGCTTCGCATATGACCAACTCAGAACTCGTGGCCAATAGAAATCAAATTACTCTGGACAACAAAGCGTCGGCAGATGCTTTGAAGCAAAAGCTTTTGGACAAGAAGAACAAAGGCAAGTCTGCCACTGAGCTGTTACTCTCAGCTGTGACTACGCCTGCAGCTATTGACAGTAAAGGAAGTGATAACAATATTGATGCCGAAGATGGGCAAGAAAGCGTACCGATTGATGTCTCGGAACTTGACAAAATCAACGAACCCGCGGTTGGTGAAAAGAGAAAGGCATCAGACCAGTCTGTGGCCGATAGCACATCATTGGAACTATCAGAAGACCCGGTGAGAATGTGGGAACCGGGTTATAGCGACCGTTATTACAAGAGCAAATTTCACGCTTCTGATGATGAAGTTCCCACTGTGAGGCGAAATGTTGTCAAGAGCTACATTGAAGGAGTGTGTTGGGTACTCCTTTATTACTACCAAGGCTGTCCTTCGTGGGGATGGTTCTATCCATATCATTATGCCCCCTTTGCTAAAGAAATGGTTGATCTGAAAAGTTTGAATATAGAATTCAAACAGAGTGATCCTTTCAGGCCATACGAGCAACTCATGTCGGTTTTACCTGCTGCTTCCCATCACACTTTGCCAGCCCCTTTCAAAGATCTTATGATGAACGATGATTCCCCTATTATCGACTTCTATCCTGAAAATTTTGCAATCGATATGAATGGCAAAAAACAAGCTTGGCTTGGAATCCCGCTACTGCCTTTCATTGACGAAAAGCGCCTTCTTGAAACTGTGGCATCAATTTATCCAAAGCTCACACCAGAGGAGGTAAAGAGAAATACCAATCTTACTGAAGTGGTATTAACAAATCGTGGAAGCAATCTTGGTAAGTTGATCGACAGCAATGAGAGTGACAGCTCAATTGAAGTGTCAGGTAAGTTGCATACAGGAATTTCCGGGAAGGTGTCTTTAAAGTCAAATGCAGCTATTCCATTTCCATTAGAATCTGGTGATTTGCCTGATATCGAAGAAAACGTGGTGCTTGTTTTAAATTACTCGATTCCACATTCGAAGTATAAAAATAAGAGTATGCTGTTGAATGGTGTTAAACTTGCGGCTTCAGTGCTGAGCGGTGAAGACAAGGAGCTGATAAGAAACGGTCCCAGAGGAAATCGATACGGAAACAATTTCAAATACGATGGCAATACATTTGACATCAAGTATATTGACAATGATCACTATGGTGGATACGTTTATTACTCTCGTCACAAACCTGACGCTAAGCAATCTGGTGTTTCCGATCGCAGCTATTATCAAGGAAATCAGAGAGCGTATAATACTAATTATACGAATAACTCTCGCTCTTATGGAGGAGGGAACAACTATAGTAATCGCTCTTACAACGGTAGCAATGGTTACAATAGCTATGGAGGTAACCAACGCTACAACGATCAAACCCATCCTCAAACTAACGGCGGCACTGGATATGGTGGAGGTGGATATGACGGTAATAGCCATGATGGTAATCGTTATGGACGTAATGATGGTCAGGGCTATAAACACAATGGTTATAACAATAATTACCAGGGAGGCAGACGTGGAGGCTATGGTGGCGGCGAAGGTGCCCGCGGAAATTATGGAGGTGGTTATCGAAGGGGTAGCTCAAATAATTATCGTCGGTAATTTTGTATATTAGATTTATTTATTTAATCCACGGGTTGAGTATTTTTGTAAACTTATCCTCTATTTACTGCGACCTCCAACAACAGATAATTTTTCCAACATCTTTGGATCGAATTCCACGTCTGGCAGTTTGTTATCAGCTGGAGGGTCAATGAATCCAGTTGCGACCAAGTATGCAAGAGTCTTACCTAAGACTGCCTTATTCACACCCGCTCCTTCTGAGAGATCTTGATGAGTCCAAGCAGCATCCTGCTTCAGTGAAGTACGAGCATTAGTGTCGTCCAACTCAGGAGTTTTAGTATCTTGCGGCAGATTGTCAAGAACAAAGTGCAATAGCGGGAAAAGGGCATGTTCTGTTTCAGAGCTAGTGACGTATTTTTCAAGTGCAACACGCCAAGGAACATAATCAGCAGCATGCAGTTCATATCCAAAATCAGACATTGTACTCAACCACTCATTGAAATGAAGTTTTGGATGAGCGGTAACTTGGGCGACATTGACACCATCCGGGTTAGATGGATGGAAAGCTGAAGCAGTAACAACTCTAGCCACATGATCAACAGGAACCATATTAACGGTATTGATGATATCTGGATAAAGCTTCAACTGAAGACATCCTTTCATCATTCTGATCAAGAAATCATCGGACGTACATACACCGGTCTGGCTATCTGAGAAAATATACCCAGGCCTCACAACAGTGCCACGTAAACCAAAGTTGGCAGCTGCTCTAATAATGTACTCTCCTGCCCATTTAGACTGTCCGTAGCCAGTAGCGATACTAGATTCTGAGCCATGTAGGTCATCGCTCTCAGGAATACCAGATTTTCCTTGTGCTAACAAAGCATCAGACATCTCAATAAAATATTCCGATTCAAGCACAGCAGTTGATGAAACAAAAGTGAAGTACTTTGGCTTTCCAAGCCTACATAAGTCCATGACGTTCAACGTACCAATAACGTTAGGGCTACGCAAAACGGAGTATGGATATACCCAGTGGACTAATGCACCGTTGTGGATCACGGTGTCAACAGTTGCACAAAGCTCAGTCCACTCATCTTCTGAAAGTCCAAACTGCTTCTGCTCCAAGGCACCAACAATTGCCTTAACCCTTCCTTTATACGAATCCTTCCATGTACCGTAGGCAATACCAGAATTGATGATTCTCTCTAAACCGGCTTCTGGCGTCTTTGCGCGAACATGAGCAATCACAGCAATAGAAGAATCACGTTCCATCAAGTCTCGCAAAATAAAAGAGCCAACGTAGCCAGTAACTCCGGTCACAAACACTGTTTTAGATTTCTGAGAATCAAATGGCTCCCCAGAAGTGTAGTGAATGTTTTCAGTCTCAAACTGCTCAACAATCTTTTTGGCATCATCGGCATACTCAGAAACTGTGGCCTTCGAATCTTGTGCAACGTCAGTTAATTCATTATCGTGATGAATCATTCCCGAATTTTGAAGTTTCTCAACGGTTGACGCAAAGTCCTTCAAAGTCGGTGTTCTGAAAACAGTATTCAGCGGAATTTCAACTTTGAATTTCTTTCTAGCCTCAAAAATCAAACGTGTAGCTAAAATGGAATGTCCACCGAGATCAAAGAAAGAATCATTTGCCTCAATAACAGCTGGTCTTTGAGGAAGTACCTCGAGCCAAAGCTCTGCGACTTGCTTTTCAAGCGGAGTGAGACTAGATGCACCCGCAGCAGCAGCTGCAGATCTTGCAGTGTGACGAGCGACAGCTGAAAGACGAGCAGTGTCTGGAAACGGAAGAGCCGGCTTATCGACCTTTCCGTTTGGATTTAGAGGCAGCTGCGAAAGTGGCACTATGACCGTTGGAACAGCATATGATGGAAGTTTGGTTTTCATATAGTCTTTAATATTTTTGATGAGCTTCCTGTACTGCACAAGGCCACGGATGACAGAGTCTTCCTCATCCTCTTCATCAAGAGACTCATGAGCAGAAAACATTGTATCTTCAGACTTCGACGCTGAATGAGGAACAACGTACGAGATCAACACAGGCTCCTCATCCTTGTCTCTTCTAACTAGAGTAACATTTTCTCTTACAAGTGGATGCTGAGACAAATGTGTATCAATTTCACCAAGCTCTATTCTGAAACCTCTAATTTTAACCTGAGAGTCAGCACGACCAGAACATTCAGTGTTTCCATCTGGTAGGTACCTACCAAGATCACCCGTTCTATAAAGTCTGTCTCTAATTCCAAGCCAGCTTCCTGGGTTAGCAGTCCTCCATGGCTCATGGGCACTTGCGTCATCAACAAAACCTTCAGGCTTGTACCAATTTTTCACAAACTTCTCTGCCGTTAGCTCAGGTAACTTGAGGTATCCCTCAGCTAAACCAGCTGCTCGAACATAGATTTCTCCCACTTCGCCAACACCGCAAGTTTGAGTGCGATCGTTTCTGTTAACAATGAGAAGTTGAACATCGATCATTCCTTTTCCAGCAGGCATGATATCCTTCTGAGATTGCAAAAAGGTTGGGTCCTCAGCTGCCGACACGACATTGAAATACGATACGGCTCTTTGGGTCTCTGTAGTTCCATACATGTTAATAATGTTGACATTTTTAGCCAGAGATTGAAGTCTCGAACAGTCACGCTTAGTAAGAATGTCACCGACAAAGAAAGCATGATGAAGATGAGGGATTTCCGCAGTTGCTTGAGCAGACAACAACTGACCCATTGCAGGAGTGAGATGTGTGACGGTGGCCTTTTGTTCACCCATCCACTCAGCAAGACGACCAGGTGTTCCAATATCGTCCGCAGTTGGTACAAGGAGTTTTGCGCCCAAAAATAAGGGAGTAAAGATATCTCTCTGGATAGGGTCATGAGCAATACCACTCAACATAGTGAATCGATCATTCTCTGAAAGGTTGAAGGTCTTTGCCATCCATGGGAAGTAATAGGTAAGAGAAAAGTGTCTACCTCTCACACCCTTTGGAATTCCTTCTGATCCAGATGTGAAAGAAAGGGTAGGATTATTGTCAGGACCTACAATGACACCGGTACCCACTGGGGCCTTCTTTTGCTGCGGAGCAAGAACATCTTCACCTCCTTCCGTAAGGCTACCACCAACCAAAATGCCATTGTCTTGAATTGCAAGCCCAGGAACAGTAGTCTTGAGAGACAAATTGTCCTTAATATAGTCCTTTACAAGGGGTGCGAGAACACCAGCCTTTTCTATGATAATAAGCGCATTAGGTTGAGCAACCGACAAGTAGATATTTTGTCTCGCTGGTGGATAGGCTGGATCAATAACAGAAAATGTGGCACCAGCCTTTAAAACGCCCATAACGGAAACAACTAAGTCTACGCTTCTGTGCGCATAGACCATCACAACATCCCCAATAACGATGCCGGAATCAACGAGATGATGAGCCAATACGTTAGAAGCCTCGTGGATCTGCAGGTATGAAAATGTGCGGTCAACCGAATCCTTTTCATATTTATTGGCGGTTTCAATAACGCAAGGTCTGTCAGGGTGAGTTGCTGCATTTGCAGCAAAAATATCGTGAATAGCACCACCAAATTTGTTCCAGTGAAGGTCACTGGTAGGGTCTGGCAACACAGCGGTTTGTCTATCGGTAATCAAAGACACCTTACCGCATTCAATGTCGCCCTTGCTAGCAAGTACACGAGAGGCTACCGCATTGAACTGTTCACCCAGAATAACCAGCCTCTCCTTCTTGAAAAGTAAAGAGTTATAATTCACAGTTAGCTTGTCAGAAGAAAAGAAGAAAGTCAAGTCATTGGTTTTGCCAACAGGGTTGATAATAGCCGCTTGGGTGGAGGCGTTGTTGGCAGTATTGCTCGAAAGCTTGAAAAAGGCAGTTCTATACAAAGTGGGCAAATCTTGCAGTTTATATTTGGATTTCACAGCAGTAGCCACTTCTCGCAAAGGAGGACAGGGATGGTTTTCAGCAAACATTTCATTGGCAACCACATGCTTGACAAGATCAGCAAATTTGAGTGAACCGGTCAAAGAGTTGATTCTCAATGGGTAAATTGGCTGTTGAGAAAGAGAAAAATCCTCGCCAGAAGAAGCACCAAAAACAACATCTTCATCACCTGTAAGACGGAAAATAAGCAGAGCCCAAATCGCTTGCGCGACAGAGTAGGAAGAGACGTCAAGTTCCTCGGCCAATAGCAGCAAATCATCGCCGATATCGGTTGTTAGTGTAGCATCCACAGATCTTCCATCTGGAGGCTGAACAAAATCAAAAGGCAAAACTGAAAGAGTTGCCGATTGTAATTTAGAAACCCATTGGTCCATCATGAAAGGTATCTAAATAGTGCTGCAAGGATGATGATAGAAAAGAACACTGCTCGGCGATATCAATGCTGGGTGAGATCGGATTCAGTCATTGAGTGAAAAGTTTGGGGAAATGCCTGAAATGGACAACAGACGATGCCCACCTCGTGAACGCAACAATGTCTAGATCACTCAACTACAAATTATCATGGAGATTATCGATTGACATGAACGGCACTGCATTGCGCCAACCTAAACCACAATCTGCAAAGATGACTGGCGATGACACTTGTCACACGAGTGGTATCCTCTTCACGTGACTATAAGTATTTTGTCACGTGATATTTGAACTTTTTATATGGAGATTAAGATTGATCGCTTGATCTCTCATTTACTTGTGTTTGCTCGGTGTTTAGGATTATGAGCATATCCCATTCATCTCAGATATCTAAGTCTGCTAACCAACAATCTAAAAATCGGCGAGCTAGGGCCGCTGTACCTCGTCCACAACTACAAAATAGAAGAAAAGTTGAAGTTGAGCAACTATTGAAAGGATATCCAGGATGTGCGTCTGGTAGTGATGAGACTGAGTTCAAAATAGGTTTAAAACCTTCAGATCCCGATTTCCCATTTGATATTGAGACTTTGAACTTGCTGCTGACAGTTCCGCTGAACTATCCATCGGGAAGACCATTTATCAAAGTTTTGAATGAAGAGATTCAAGTGGGATTTGCAGCTAATATTGTGGTGGGATTCAATGATATTTCCATTAAAGGAGAATCCAAAACTTTAGTTAATCTGCTGCTGGATCTTGACAAAAGGCTGGAAGAGTTTTTGAAGAGGAAAAAGATGAGTACAGTGAAAATTGTCAAGTTTCCTCAAAAACCATCAGACCCGCATGCTAGTGCAAGTGATGTAGTTGCTGCAGCTATGAAACAAAAAGTGAGTTCCTCTGCCCCTCAACCGCAGCAAAAAGCACAACAACGACGAGGACTTTTGAATAAAAATCAACAAAAGAGCGAGCGTGATGGTCAAATCACAGCTTTGACGCACAGACTAGGGTTGAAGTACAGTTCAGTTGACCATAACACGTCCAACACCTTCAGGATTCGATTACAAGTGATGGACGAATCTGCACTCATTCCCTCCGAACTCAAAACTTCTGATGTCCACTTGCATGTGCCCGTCACATATCCTAATGTTGCTTGTTCCATTTCCTTTTCGAATTTTTCCCACGAAAATAATACTACGACACTTCTCAAGCGAAATATTGTGAATAATTTCAATGTATTTGCAAAAGGAGCTACGTCTAGCTGGACCTTGTTATCTCTTGTGAACTATCTCAACACGCAATTGTCGGAGCTTGTTCTGCCCGATTTCAAATTTCATGAAATACAGCAAATCCTTTCAGAACAAGCGGAAGAAAAGAAACAGTGTCAAGAAAAGAAAGCTGCATTAACAGCAATTAATGAAGGGGACACTGTTATTAATGCTGGTATTGACGAGGCTAAAGCTGAGAAGAATGGTGATCTCGTTTCTGAGGAAAAAGAAGTGGCCGAAGTTACAACTTCTAACGTTTCTCAGAGTGAAGAAAATATTGAAGAAAATGATACATCGATCCCGTCCATTGTTGCCACTGGAACTGCCATTAACCTTCAAGGTACACAACAAACCAATATTTCCTTTTTCGAAAGTACACAAATCAATCTCGTGGTACAATGCGAACGTTGTAAAACTCAAAATGATATGCTCAATTTAGAGTCTGGACCTTATGGAAAACAGTCGAAACCGGTTGCTATTGTTTGCCTTAAATGTAACAATACGTTGGCGGGATCTTTTAGGAAGAACATTGTCGTACCAAATTCCGGAGCAACATACTCCAATTGCCTTGGTTGGCTAGATTTGAA
The DNA here is from genome assembly GCA_003706695.3 of Limtongella incommunis. Lineage (NCBI taxonomy): Eukaryota > Fungi > Ascomycota > Dipodascomycetes > Dipodascales > Trichomonascaceae > Limtongella > Limtongella incommunis. The sequence goes on from PPME03000004.1 coordinate 376,790, forward strand.
CAATTGCGTACCATTCACGCTGATTTCTTGCACCTTGATCCCTACCTGTGAGATCTGTTCAGCTACCTTACCGGAGCCGATCAAAAATGGAAGAGCTGCTTGTCGTGAGTGCCATGCAAAAATGACTTTGAAGTGGGAAGATGTTAGCTACGACCTTGTTACTCCAAGTTCTGTTGACTTGACCAAGGCCAACCTCAGCTCTTTGAAAAAGAAGAAGAAAGAAAATCTTGGCATTGTAGGTGGCACTCCTCTTCCTAACGAGGGATGCTGTAAGCATTATAAAAAGTCACATCGCTGGTTCCGATTTGCATGTTGCAGCCGAGTTTATCCTTGTGATAGGTGTCACGATGAAATGCAGGAACATCCAAATGAATATGCGAATAGAATGATTTGCGGAATGTGTTCTAGAGAACAGAATATTTCCCAAGAGTGTCGCTATTGTGGTTATGCATTCACAATAAAGCACTCAGGATTCTGGGAAGGTGGTAAAGGGACTCGTGATAAGACTAAAATGAGCAAGAAAGATCCTAGAAAGTATAAAAGACGCGGTGGTGGAGCAACTGCCAAATCCACCAAAAAATAGCTCTTCTTGAACGAGAGCCTATATATTAGTTACAATTTAAATTAATGAATCAAGCTCATCTTTCAATCGTTGTAGATAAAACTGCCTCACATCAGTAGGCAGCCCATCAAAGGTAGAAACAATCTTCGCAATGCCAGTACGACCATTCTCGTAAGCTTTGATGTCTCTGTTGCCATAAATATCTCTACCAGCTGCATATACATCTTGTGGTAAGTCCTTCCAGAAACAGTTGACGCTGATGGATGGAGTTAAGGGCACGGTAGCATGAAGCCATAAGGGTGGTAAATACAAAATATCACCAGGTTCCATAATGAACTCGAGAGGGCTAGTACCTGCTATTTTCAAAGAAAATATGTCTACAATGGAGGATGAGGACGAACCGGGCTCGAAATTAAGTCTCGTAACATCTCGTGGAGGATACAGACGCACTTTTTTAGAGCCAACAATTTGACAGAGAACATTTGCTGTCACATCGTAATGAAGCCACATGGAGGTGTAAGGCGAAGCAATTCTTAGGGGAGATGAAAAGTTAGTTTGTTGAATGTGAGAAAGGAAATCGGGTAGTTTGAAGTCATGAGCTAATTGAGGAAAATCATCAGATAATTTTGAGGGAAGATCTTTAGGCTTGCTTAAAGACAGCGACCTCAAATAATATTTTTCAGCTTTGTCTTCTCCAAAAATTTTCTCAATCAGTTCTGCAAATGGAACAGTTTCATACTTGAAGTTCTTTGCAATAAAACTCAGATTCTCAGAATTAGTTACGTGCGCAACCACCGCAGTATTCTTTCCAACTTTACTTATCAAATATTCTGGATCTTTCCAAGCCACGGTGCAGGACCCCAGGTCATTCTTTTTGAACAAAGCTGGGTTCTGCTCTTCACAAATTTTTTCAAACTCCTGCTTGCTATTTGGACAACGAATGGGAATGTGATCTAGCACCGCTCTCTCAATGCTAACGAAGTCCGGGCTTCCCACATGGTAAGTAGATTGTTTCAGTAAAGCAGAAGAAAATGAATTAAAGGTTAACAATGGATTCCAGTATGAACCAAAAGAAAAGCAGACTGCACCTCCACCGAAGCAAATAATATCACCACTTTGGTTCATGCTAATATTGAAACCGGAGAGAAGAGGTGAGCTTGAAAAGTGATAGTTTACTTTTCCAGCACCATCAACGGATACCACATTGTTTTCGCTGTTGAGCAATGTGTTACCCACTCCGCCAGCCAAAAATAGTCGGTCATTTGCAAATATTGCTTTCGCTCCATACCTATTTAATACAGCATCACTGGCCACAGTATTGAAGGTTATTTCTGGCCAATCTGAACCAACGTGATGCACCTGTAGCTCAATGCGCGTTTCTGCAATGAATCCAGCTTTTTCAAAACCGCCCAAAATACTAGCAGACCGTGTCTGTGCGTTCCATGCCACAGCGGCGGATTGACGGCAAGGCAAGTTTTCCAAGACATATTTCTTCCATCCAAATCCTTTTCTCCAAACCATCACAGCAGACTCCATCGAGATGTGAGCTCCGTATACAAGAACCATATCATCTTCAATACCTATCGCAGTATGGGAGTAGCGACCTTCAGGAAGGGAATCCACTTGCTTCCATTGGTAACTCTTGCCCAATTTTTCTAATAGCCAACAGTCGCATAATGCTGTGGATGGCGATTGACGTCCACCGACGAGTAGATAATCGTTGCCAACTTTACACAAAGAGTGAGACATTCTTGCGGGTGGGTTGCACCCCTTGTTAATGGAAATGCTCTCAGGTACGTTCTCTGACAGCAAAACGCAAGAATCCTCTCTATTAGAGGCAAGTCCTCCATGAATTAGGAAAGATGATGGTGTATAATGGCAACTTGCAGCAAATTTTCTTTGAATTCCTTCAACAACTTGTTCCTCACATTGTAATGAATGCCGTGGTGACTCTATACCGAATCCTTTGCCATCCCCAACGCCGCTCGGCCTAGTAGTCTTTGGTCCAAAATTTTTGGCGAACAGGATAAAATAGTGCTGGCAAAATAAAATAAACTCTTCCCATTCATCAAATGCTTCCACACTCTCGACATAGTCCTTATCCTCTTGAGAAACACAAAATCGCCAAAATTGATATAGATCAAGAGCCAACACATCCGTTTTCCACCCGCGATCGTAAAATCTTGAAACTTGATCCTCAAGAGCTGGGTATTTTTCAACGGAATGCAAAGGCGTATTAATAGACTTGAAGTGCTTCAGCATCGTTTTAGCAAACGGGTGATGCTTTCCAGAGGGGATAATCTGTTCTAACAAAGCAAACTGAGCATGATTGACGTTTTGAGCAATCCATTCAATCAGTGCATCAGCTGTCTTCTGAACCATATAAGTCATGGAGACTTCGGCAATGAACACAATTTTATCATTTTTGAGACTGCAAAGGGTCCCCAGTAGTTTTGCGAATTCTTGCAATTGCTTGAGATCGCATGCCAAAGCCGTATAGCCCGACTTTGAATCGAATAAAATATTATTAGCCAATTCCTTTTCTACACCCACCTCATCACCAACAATTTTCATCAGCTCAGGTGCCGCTTTCATACATGCGAGTTTTCTTTTGATTAGATCCGGATAGTCTACATCCACTATTCGATCGATTTTCGGATGGTCACAGTATTCATAGGCTAGAGGATCAAACCCACATCCAAGATTGACGATTGTCAGTTTGTCACCTGGAGGCAAGCTATCAATGCATTGCTGAACCACCCATTTAATTGCTTTCATTCTAGTCCAATACCCCCGGTTAATAATTGGTGATCTTCGTACAGGTTTCGGTACAAAATAGCGGAACAATTGCGATGAACCTTTACCATTACTACCGCGACCAGTGTATATTCTTTCTACTGATCTTTTAGATACAATTGAAGAATCGTTTGTACCCTGGATCGATTGATCCTTGACCTTGTTGCCTTGAGCCTTTTTTCTACCCAGTTTTTTCAGCTGATTTTTGCTCATAGGCTTCAAAATATCACCTGCAACACCTGGAGTGTCTTTGGTACTCATTTTGGTCTGAATCTTTTCCATAACTGCTGTGTATTTTCGATCTCGACCACAAGACGAAAAATTTCATACTTTTAATGGGTGATAACAATTTAACATTCAATCAGAAAATTCACGTGACCAGATAATCAATACTGAAATGTGGTTTAATAGCCACAGTGAGAACAGCAAAGGAATCATAGAAAATCAGTCAAGTTATATAACATGAATGCTGATTGCATCAGTCTATCGTTCATCATAATTCGCTATCACCGTTGTGTAAAGCACTCTTTATTTTATTTCTAGCCTTTGTAAGGCTGAAAAAAAAATCTGTCGGATAAGGGGTTTGTGCACGTTAGAAGCAAATTAGTTAAATAAATTTGAGAATTTAGTTACCAACAGACTGATTCGATAGCTTTCTGTGTTAACCTATTCATCAATGAAGACACCCGGAAATGAAATGCAGCAGTTCAGTGAAAATGAAGACGATGTGAGCAGATACTCAGACTCATCCAATTCTGATCAGGAGGAAGAATCAATCGAAACAGTCAGCAATAATGTCAAGAAGAGAACTAAGCACAAGCCAGCCGAATCTTCATCAAAGACTCCGGTTTCATGGATTCGTCAAGTTCCAGGATTAGAATCCAAGAAACCTAACAGCCACCTTTATAAAGACATTCGCTTTGATGCTGCTTTTGGAAAGGCTGATCTCGAAAAGACTCGTAAGAATTACGCATTTCTTGATGAATACAGACAGAAGGAGTTGGCGGATATGCGACAGGAACTCAAGCAAACTACAAACGAGGAAGCTCAAGAAGAGCTCAAAGCAGAAATGAAACAACTTAGGGATAGACTCAAGACTCTCAAGGAACGAGACTTTGAACACAAGGTTTTGTCTGACTTCAAAAAACAGGCTAAAGGAAAATATTATTTGAAGGGCTCTGAGAAGAAGAAATTGCTCCTTACTGAAAAGTTCAAGCAGATGGGCAAGGGCAAGGTCAATAAATCCATCGAAAGGAAAAGGAAGAGGGAAATTGGTAAGGAGAAGAAGCTTTTGGATCTACAGAGAAGAGCGTAGTATTCAAGCCTATTTTTATTTATTAGTAATCTAAGAATGCATTTTTTTTAGAGCTGTGACGTCTTTCAATAAATAGTCGTGCGCAAATGACAAACAGCAGACATGTTGAGCTAGACATCACCGAAACGATGATCACCAGGATTATTATCCATACAACAATTCGTAGAAATGTTGTTAAGTGTTTGATGAGCGGAACGGTTAGTAGAACAATGCTCAGTGTTTTTAAGCAGAACCCGAGTATAAAGCTGCGACAACCAACAAAATACCTATCCCTCAATGCAGTAATCCAACTTGCCAAACTCTTGAGATCATTCACAAGAGCTGTAATGCTGTCCATCTGACTAGAAATGAATCCCATATTTTGAGTAACATTGATAGAAATAGCATCGATCAAGTCAACACGTTGTTCAATGTCGCTCAAACGCGGCGATATAATTTGAAGAGAGGACACTAAGTGATCAGTTTTGACGTTCAGATTGGCGTAAATTTCTTCGTGCTGAATAAGAATCTCCATAAACGTATTCAACTTTGAATAAATCATATCGCCGTATTTCTCGTGATGTGTATATGCTTCCATGGCATTTGTTTTGGCAGCTTCAAACTGGTCAACACCTTTTTCAATTACATTCTGCTCAAAATCTGAAGCTATATTTTCCAGGGTACTTTCAAATTCCTTAAACAGTTGAGAGTACAACATATGATCTTCTTCATATTGTTGCTTCAGGAGCATGCCGACATTTTGCAGATTGTTTGATGCTTCTGAGTGAACCTTGGAGATATTTGTGAAAAGTTCTACAAACCATGCCCCTTTGCTTAGATGTGCATTCTCGGCACAGATTGTGGATATTGTTTGATAATAACCTGAATAAGTGGTCCACCATTGCGCATGCGATTCCATCATGCGCGCACATTGAATGTAATCCATATTGACTGGACATAGCAATGGTACACCGATGGCTTCATATTCACAATTTGATAATTCCACTGCGTAGCGTACTCTGTCACTTGTTTCAATATTGGATTCACATTTGGGTAGTAGTTTCTCAAGGGCTCTATACACACATGTATTAGGACGCAGCTTTTGCAATTGCCGGTGATGCGTCGATAGTTCCATTGCCTTGATAGACGCAACAAAAATCAAGTACCTGAATCTCATGAACTTGCACTTACTAATTGAATGCTGTAAGCATGTTGGAACAAGCTTATTTTGATCGGCAACTTTGCGGTCTTTGAGCACGGACGCAATTTATACTCTCAAAACTATTAATGAGGTACTGCCGCATTACTTGATACACTGAGCTGGTCGTTGAATAACCACAATTACTATGGAGAGATTCAAATGACACACACTGAAACAGACAAAACCCTATATAGATACGTAAACATTGACCCTGCGACTTGTAGAAAACATACAAGATTGTTCACACTGAAGCTTATAAAACAATTGCATTTTTATCCTCGTAACAACCGCTAAAACTGCAACTTGAATTCTTGTCCGTAAGAGATCGAGGGCCGTTGCGACATGAATCTACGACAACCAGCCTGGTCCAGAATCGGACAGAAACCATCGATGTGGATACCAGCCAATCAAGTACAACTACGCAATTCTCAAGCTCTTTACGCACGTCAACACCTGTAATCGAAACCTGGCCCGATATTTGACGGTCATTCGTTCATCACTGGGGCTTACCAATCTGCGAAACAATTTTTGCCTCCAGCCTCAAAACTGCCGACTATTACCTAATATCCGCTAGTGGGAATATAGAGACACTGAGCTCGATCACCAACACTTTATTCTAGCATTATCTTTTGCATTTTTCAATTCAGGGGAAGATAACACTTTTGAAAGATGATTTCTAGATTAACAAAAAGTGGTGCTACTCCGATACGTGTTGCACTGCGACGTCCCTTGCTGTATCGTCCCCCGGATCTATCATGGCCGTTATCACAGATGATGAAAACGACCGTCCGTACCTACGTTAAAGACCGCGGTGGCGATGATCCGGATGAAAAAGACAAGAAGTCGATGCAGCGACGGGTCAGAGCCAATGGGGATGGTTCTTATTCTGCAAAAAAGCGAGAAGATAAAGAGAAAAAGGAGGAAAAGCAGAATGAGAAACAGGAGTCCGATAAGAGCGTGGACAAATCTTCCGGATCTGCTCCATCCGGCGTTGCTTCTGGATCGTCTGGCTCCTCCACTGCGATTTCTTCTGGCTCCAGCAACACTGATTTTCGCCACAAAAAGCTCCTTTCTTCCTCAGCTTATTTCAAAGAAGCATCTCCTGAAAACAAGCGACAGGTATTACCACTTGTTGTACCTGATAGACCTTTGATTCCTGGATATCACAGAGCGGTGAAAATCAAGGATAGAGAAGTCATCCAACTCATCCGCCGGATGTTTGATGATAAACTTGATGACCAGTGTATTGCCGTCTTCTTATCAAAAACTCCACGAGATTGTGGCGAAGTTTTGCATAATGTTGATGAAGCTTATTCAGCAGGCTGTTATGCCCGTATTGGAGGTGTGTATTTTTTCAGGACGTTTGAGGGAGTGGATGAATATACAATAACCCTGTATCCAATTGAACGAGTGCAAATCGGCACTATCATAGATCCCAACGATGTCACTACTGCTGCTGATGAAAATGTTGGACAGAGCATGGATTTTTACAAAGCACCCGTTCCCTGGATGAAGGACGTGAAGATTTTGCATGACGAACCGTACGACAAGAAATCTAAACGTGTGCAAGCGTTGTGCTCGGAAATTATCCAGGATCTCAGTGAAATGGCCAAGCTTAATGTCACCCTTAAGGAACAGATTTCTTCCTTTACAATGATGATTCCAAATATGGGTGCTACAAAAGATGGGTTCGAAGAACCTCGCTTTTTAGCCGACTTTTGTGCTGCTATCTGCTCCGGATCTACTCAGATCCAGGAAGTGTTGGAATGTACTTCAGTTGAGCAGCGACTTGAAAAGGTGTTGGTCTTGATTAAAACTGAATTGGAACAAACAAAGATACAGGAAAGGATCTCGAGGGAGGTGTCTTCCCGCATAGATAAGCGACAAAAGGAATATTACTTGAATGAACAAATGAAAGGTATCAAGAAGGAGTTGGGTATAGACGACGGAAAGGATAAGTTAATTCAAGAGTTTAAAGAGCGTGTCGAGAAGTTGACGCTACCCGAAAACGTGGAAAAGGCATTCAATGAAGAAATCAACAAACTCATGTTTTTGGAGCCAGCAGCTGCAGAGTTTAATGTTTCACGAGGATACCTGGATTGGCTAACACAACTTCCATGGGGAATTTACACTGAGGATACCTACAATATCAAGAGTGCTGTTGAAACGCTTGATACTGATCATTTTGGTCTGGAGGATGTAAAGGATAGGATTTTGGAGTTCATTGCTGTTGGAAAGCTTGTAGGATCGGTTAATGGCAAAATCATCTGTTTTGTTGGGCCACCAGGTGTGGGTAAAACATCTATCGGCAAATCCATTGCTAATGCGTTGAACAGAAAATTTGATCGCTTTTCAGTAGGTGGCATGTCTGATGTCTCGGAAATTAAAGGACACCGCAGAACGTACATAGGCGCCATGCCTGGTAAGTTTGTGCAATCGCTGAAGAGAACTCAGACTCAGAATCCCCTAATCCTTATTGATGAAATTGACAAGGCTACACATGGAGGTGGTAATCACGGTGATCCATTGTCTGCTTTATTAGAAGTTCTGGACCCGGAACAAAACTCAACTTTCATGGATACCTATTTGGATTTACCTGTTGACTTGTCAAAGGTACTATTCGTATGTACTGCCAACAGACTTGATACCATCCCGCTACCTTTGAGGGATCGTATGGAGATCATTGAAATTCCTGGGTATATTCTCCCAGAAAAGGTGGCTATTGCTGAACGTTTCTTGGCTCCAACTGCACAAAAGGAATCTGGATTGAGCAATGTAAATATTAGCTTTGAAGCCGGCACATTGGACGTTCTTATTTCTAGATATTCTAGGGAAAATGGTGTCCGTGGACTCAAAAAAATGATTGAAAAAATTTATCGCAAGGTTGCTCATAATCTTGTGAAGAAATATGATGAAATTCCTAAAGACGAGGCAATAACGATTACTGCCGATTCTCTTGCTGAATACTTAGGGCCACCTAGGTATTTGAGGGACAAGATCTATGATAAGCCCCCTGCAGGTGTTGTTATGGGGCTTGCTGCTAGTTCCCTCGGTGGTTCATCTCTTTACATTGAATCTGTTTTGGAGCGCCCACTACATCATGGAAAGTCACCTAGACTCAACAAAACTGGACAGCTTGGCAACGTAATGAACGAATCGGTGGATATTGCTTATTCGTTTGCTCAAATGTTTTTGTCATCGAAATTTCCGGAAAACAGATTTTTTGAGAAAGCGGCCATCCATGTACATTCACCTGAAGGTGCTGTTCCCAAAGATGGACCTTCTGCCGGTATCACATTAACAACGTCATTACTTTCATTAGCATTGAAAACTCCCGTAGACACAGCGTACGCGATGACTGGTGAACTGACCTTGACTGGAAAGGTTCTTAGGATTGGAGGCTTGAGAGAAAAGACCATGGCGGCGAAGGCATCAGGTGCAACTAAGATTATCTTTCCTGATGACAACAAGGCTGACTGGGATGAACTACCAGATAATGTAAAGGAAGGTATGACGGCAATTCCGGTTGGATGGTATTCCCAAGTTTTTGACGAACTCTTTGGAAAAGTCCCTGAGCAAGAGGCAGAAACTACTTGGTCTGAGGAATTAGCAAAATGTACATAGATAGATGTTTAATCAACGTATTGTATTCTATATGGTTGAGTCCATAAATTATGATAATAAATAATGCAAACGCTCATGGTCACTCTTTCGCGATGAAATGTGATTCAAGCTTTTGCTCCAGCAGTGCGCTCGCCCGCCTCCCTTGTCGACATGGACGATCCTTTACGTTTAAGAGGTTGCCTTTCTGGTTTCGGTGGCTCAAACCCATTTGACTTGAGATTTCCATCAAATACTTCAACTAATAGCTGGTGCAAAAGGTTTCGACGCAAAGGTTTTGCCAAAAATCTGTTCATTCCAGCAGCCTTACAGTCTTCAATGTTAGACTCGTCTGCAAAGGCAGACACAGCTACAATAGGTCCGGTATAACCCAGCTCCTTTCGAATCACTGCTGTTGCTTGTAAACCATCTAAATGAGGCATTTGTACGTCCATGAACACAACGTCAAACTGAGTATCGTTATTCATTGATTCTTTAACCTTCTCCACAGCGTCACGACCGTCAACAGCAATTACCACGTCTTCAATACCTTCCAGACGTAACATTCTGGTCATTACAACTTGATTCACCTTGTTATCTTCTGCCACAAGCACATGGCAGCCTTTCACTTGGTGAACGTCCAAAGGAGAAATTGAATCGGGATTTTCAGTCTCTGGTAAAGAAAAGTCTTTGTTAGAAGGAGAGTCAGAAGCAGCTTCCAACTCACTTCTTGCATGGGTCTGGATAGAACAGTGGACAGGAATTCTAACAGTAAATGATGAACCTTTGCCAACGACCGATTTCAATGAGATTGTTCCTCCCATCTTTTGAACCAAATCCTTACAAATATGAAGACCTAACCCGGCACCTACTTTCTTTTGGGAGAACCCAAGGTCACCTTGAACAAAAGCCTCAAAGACCTTGTCTTGTAAATGGGTGGCTATACCTTGTCCTGTGTCCTGCACCTCTACATTCAGAATAGACGTCGGTTCTTCATCATCCAATGTACCCTCGCTGTCTGTAGTACCGTATTTCTCTTTTTCAGAATTCAATGAATTCTCCCGTAAAGTAAGATGGGAGCCTGACGCATGAACTTCTGGGCTATTCTCGCACTTTGTAATATTGGCTGTTTGAGTTCCCTCTCCTGACAACGAATTTTTTCCTTTTGAAAACGAAGAAGGAGCTTCTTGAGCATGGCTTACGTCTTCAATGCGATCTAGTCTTTTGTGCTCTATGTCTTCGCTTGAGAATATAACGGTAACGCGTCCGTTTGCAGATGTAAATTTCAAAGCATTGGAAACCAAGTTGATAATAATTTGCAAAATCCTGTTTATATCCCCAGCAATGACCCTGTTTCTCAATTCTGGGTTGCTAAGTTCAATTGCAAAATTTATTTGATTTCTTTTTGCTTGCTCTGTGAAAATAGCGTTGAGCTGCGCAATAATCTCATCAATATTGAAATCCTTAATTTCGATCTCTCTACCAAAAATGTCGTTCTTGGAAAATGACAGGAGGTCTGTAAGTAGGTGCAACAGTAATTCTCCACTTTTGAAAATAACCTTGAGCCCATATCTGATCTTAGCAGGATCCTGCTCTTCCAAAGATACAGCTGTCATGCCCAAAATCCCGTTCAAAGGTGTGCGTAATTCGTGAGAAATATTAGCAATAAATAAAGATTTGGCTTCATTTGCAGATTCAGCAAGAAGCTTTGCGCGACCAATTTCCATTGTTCGCTCGATAACGCGCTCTTCAAGAGTTGCATATTGCACTCTGAGCGCGTCAGTCATTTCATTGAATGTTTGCGTAATCATAGTAAGTTCGTCAATGATAAACCGTCTGACCTTCACTTTTTGGGGAATTTTGAAAGAAGATTCTTCAATATCTTCATTTTTGGAATCATCAAAATCCGTCGATCCAGAGCTGCCGCGCATCCGCCTAAGAAGACCTCTGATTCTGTCTCGAGATGATTGATCTTGCTTAGAGTGATGGCCACGATAAATACCATCGTCAATGATCTCCGTAGCCCTTTGTAATTTAACAATCGGTTTCACAGCCCATCGACTCAAAACTAATGTGATCAAACACATCGCTGCTCCCACAGAGAACACGGTAATAACCAAAACGTTGCGCAAGTTGTACAAAGGCTCCCATACCGAATAATGCTCTTGAGTTACAAATAAGAGCCACACTTGATTCAACATGTCGAGCGAGATGTAACCTATTGACATGTCTTTCCAATTACTTCCGTAGGTGTACTGGGGTGAATGCAGATCAATTATGACACCAGACGAGCCGTCATTCAAAAACGCATTTTGCAGTTCTGCGGGTAAATAAATAGTCTTGTTGAAACAGTCTACACACAAACTGTTAGGAAACAGTAAGTTTGCGGTAATGACGGATGCGTTTGGCGACAAGTCGTTTGTAGAGTTCTGCATTGAAACAACCCCTATATTTCCGGAGGATGGTAAGCCCGAATCATCAGAAAGCACTTCCTGTAAAGACTGTGTACTTAAAATAGTGGTCATGTATCCTACTGTTGTACCCACTGTAGGAGCACTTACGTTGCCTAGTTCACGTTGACCCGAATAAAAGTTTGTCAACCGCCTTGTTAATGAAAGATATAGCGAACCTCTATAATCGACAGGCCCTACCAGAATGTTCGAAGTAAATAGCTGTCTTGAAAGATCTGTAATGTTAGGTGACGATTCTAAAGGATACAACTCTGCAGGGAAGGTAAAGTTTGTAAAGTTCACATATGGATCAAAAGTAAGATCGCTCAATAATGTGGCATATCCAGAAGAGTAGATAGAAGTAGCATAGACATCCTCAGTAGAAGAAACCGCCATCTTGAAGTCTGTTGCAGTCCCGTTTGAAATGGTACCAGTTTCGTAGTATTGGTTCAGCAAATCCATCAAGTTGTTGTTTGTGGCCAATAGAAAGACCTGAGTATAAATAGAATAAGCTGCTTGGGTGAGCTGGACTCCCTTAAGTTGCGCTGCCGTGTGTAGCTTGGTTCTGCTGAGATCCAAAAGAACTTTTTCATTAGATAAATAAGTAGCAATGGACATCATTCCCAGGGAAAAGAGAACCGCCAAAGAAACGACAATAGAGAGTTGGACATTGATGCCCAATCTCACGTATCTCATGTTGGAGAACAAAAGGTCTCAAGAAGCAAGCAGCAATTCTCAAACTCCTTGTTTCGTTCGAGCTTCTTCGGTGGGAACTGTTTGTGTTGCGTTGAGAGCCGTTGGAACCACTACTTTGGGTATTTTAGCGGTACCTTTGCGAATTTGAAATGAAAAACAGTCAGGCGGGTAAAAAAAATATAGCAAGGAAAGTCGCTAGGCGGATGCTTGTATTTAAACATCCCTGAGGAGATCATCTTCTTGGCCTGATTGTCACTCTCCATACATTCACATTTACTTCACATGATTCGGACAGAAAATACATAACCCCTGTGTAAACTGCACAAATAGTGATTCAATTACTAGTATATTTACCAACTAAAGTTATCTTCAAAATAATCAACTCGGTGCTTGGACTGTTCGAAGTTATCAACGATAGAATATCGTACAGCGTCGTTCATAGCGCCAGGGCCGCAGCATAATACAGCCACGGACCCGTGGGCTATTTGAAGTTCTCGTCGTACAATAGCATCAACTTCTGGCCGTTCAAACTCTACGATATCATCAAATAAAGACAGATCTCCAATAGCAGAATCTTCTATTGTTTTGTCTGCGGCGAAGGAAGTAGAAGTGTCGCTTACACCTGAGTTCGCTTCAGATATTGGTTTGCCCGTAACACACAGACGTACTTCAACGCCTTTTTCTTTCAAAAAATCTAGCTCACCGTCAAAAGTGTTCAGCATTGCGTGATCTTTAACAACCCATAAAAAACTGGTCGTCTTTTCGTGGTTCGGTGGTTCGTTGGCCGCTTCTGCAGCATATGGATACACAGCAGTGAAACCGATCCCTCCAGCAATGATCACCCTTTTGCTGTATATCGAAAGCTTATGCTTGGAACCGTAAGGTCCTTCTAATCCAATGTTCATTGTGACTTGGTTCATAGGCTGCTCTAGACATCTCATGGCAATGTCCTTGGTAATGCCGTTCATGACTCGTATGCCAGCCATCAAACTGCCTTTTTGTGATTGATACAGCGTGAATGGATGCGACTGCCAGAACTTTTTCTTATCGCTAAAATAAAGATAGGCAAAGCAGCCGGGATAAAATCTCCATCTGTTGGCATGTGTTATCTCCACAAGCAACACATTTGACTTTTCATGGAACGTTATTTGACCTGTTGCTCTACCACTATACAGGAGTCGTAGCAACCTTGCAGCTCTATCAAACCCCCAGACAGCCATAGAAGTATAATAGTACGGAAGGTACTCGCCAGTCAAACTCATCTGCTCGCAATGAAGATAACCAAAGGCGAGAAAGAGAACAACAAGAACAATGTGAATTATCAAAAAAGATTCGTAATGTCTTTGACGAAACCAATGCATAGCTTGGATACAAATGAAAACACCTACCATTAAAGCAATAAAACCCCACCACATGTATGAATACTGCCATACGTACGAGAAATAGCCTTCATTGACGTATAATTTGGTGTAAGCACAACCATGTATAAGTACAGAAAGGACTTCTATTCTGGCGATCCACTTGTGGTAAACGTTGAACGTACTCATCGTCCAACCGGTACACCACATGAGGAAGTTGTTGCGACCACCGAATAAAAACAGTAAGGGCAGTAGAAAAATACAAATATACCCCGAGCGCAATCCAATCATGGATAATAATATCTTACCAGTGGCTCCAAAATACTGCCATGATATTGCAAGAAGAAAAAGGCCGATCCATATAACAACTATGACAGCATCCTGCCTTTGGGGAAGAAGAAAAGTGAAATTGCAAATGCTCAGCGGCTTTGATTTCACACCGTGATGTGATATTGAAGGCAATAGTAAATACTTTCGCAATTTTCTGGAATAACGGCCGTCGAAAAAGGTAAGAATTTTGATGGAGCTGTGATGTATCAAATTGAAAATGATTTTGATAAGAATCATTGCAGCAAAATACATGTTTAGCATTGAGCCCATCCAAATGGATATCTCTTGAGACTTCTTCCTTAGGTTTCTCAATTTTTCCCTATCTTCAACGCTGTGGTCTCCAGATGATGTGTCATTACCTTGCCTGGTATTATTCATACTTCCGGTTTCGTTGGCATATGATGATCTTGAGGAGAGATCGTGAGAGGGAACAGTGGAACCTGACTGCCGGTCTTGAAGTTGCCATCCAGTCTTTGCACTCAATGAAAAGACAGAATGCTTTTCTGGACTGTTACAGTCCGCACCCTTGGACTTCGGAAAATAGATTTTCGTCTTTTTCACAAGCTGGTACGTAGTAGATGAATATGTATGAAACTGAGAGTCATCACCGAGCGCGCTATCGCACGCCGAAGCCTGACTGCTCTCCAAGGTTGATATGATCTTCCGAAGGTCAGAAAGATGTTGCATCGTAGAATGTGAAAAGAACATGATTGTTGCAGTTATCGAAAGCAAAAGATATTGGAATCTCATCTTGTACTTTTTGACTGATCTGAATCCTGCTGAGCCAATGCATTATATAGTGATGGTAGATCAAACAATGAGGCGAAGCTAAAATGAAAAGCAATAAAAACCTTTCCGAGCTGTAAAAAGTTTCATGTCCGTATAGTGCAACTACCGAAGCATCCACGAGGCGCATACTCTACCTTTTAGCAAAAACGCAAATGAGCAATTTATGCAAGCCAATTTTTTGATTCTTAATGTCAAGCAGGAACTGTGCGTCACCCAATGTTACAACCTCAATACCTCAGTTAAAGTATGACAGGTAATTGAGCCGTGACATGCTCACCGGTAGTATTTACAGATATCTTTTTCACGATATATAGCAAGCAAAATCAACCTCACTCGCTTTCCCTTTTGGGTAATTGATCTGATCGCTTTTATCTGATGAAATCAAGGCTACGCCAAGAGATTATCGGCCAGAACCGGATCAGAGCACTAGCGTACATAAGAAATTTAAGTCTTGAAATGAAATCACTGCAAGCCAATTGCAACAAAGAAAGGGTGTTTTTTATCTATCAAAATCAATTGAATAGGTTTGTTGCCTGGCTTAGCTTGGAGACAACGAGAGCCTCCAAATGATAGAGACTTAGCTCACCAGCACGACCAGGATTATATGAAAGTATAGATGTTCTCTCTATGTCTGATTGTCATTACAGAAATGGCCAAATGGGTTCTGACTCAATAATAAAACGATCGCCAGTGTAGGCACTGGAACTGACGGTAGGCGTTCGTGTCTCGGCCAGAGGTTCCTTGAGATCAAACAGACTGAAGATAACGCCCATCCCTGTCAGCGAAAAGAAAACAACTTAATATTTTGAAGGAAATAGTTACCAATCAGAAAAGGATAGCATATCCTGTGCTTGTGTTTGAAACGTCGCTCCAGCCTTTCTATTCACCTGATAATTTTTTGCTTCGCGTAATAAGTAGAATTATTCTATAACATATATTATTCGTTCAAGTAAACCTTCCAATATCACTCAAGTGATCTGAATTCTACGCAAGACCTACGATAGCTCCACAATCGTACAGAACAACTTGACTACGCCTTAATAAATATTTAGTCCAAAAGAAAAACCGCAAAGACCATCCCTTTAACGACCAACGGCCGTAATCGGAGTTCAAGCGTTCCACGCATTCTTGATATACAGTACGGGCGCAATATTGAGCCATAATCAGGAAAGTGCGTTTTTGCCCTAATGGATGCCCAAGAACCTCATCAAAATGGCGTGTCAAATCATTAGTCTTGAGAATCAAGAGCACCACTCTCGGAACTTGTCTGAGCATCTTCATGATATCACTAATGAGACTAGTTTCGGTGACGGCCGCCGACATGTTCTCGATCTCGGCCGGTGACCGCTCTGAGAAAATGTCACCAACAGAATGCGCAAAATCGCGGCCTGTAATCGCTGCGGCAAATATTGGAAACTGCTCATCACTTATTCCTGCAAACTCTTTCGCATAGAGTTTCATTTTGCTAAGATCGCCATCCAGAAGAGAGAGCCAAAAATGTGCGTAGGCACGACGCATGTCAGTGGGCACATCACGATATAGGCCATGATCGTACAAGACAATCTCAAAATTATGCGGATGTTTGCTGTCCTTTTTGCAAGGCCTAATGGCCAAGTTTCCACCGTGGGGATCACAATGGAGGCCGACACCGGGGGTAAAAATCATGTTATCAAAAATATTAGCAAAGCAACGAGAAACTTGTGCGCGAGAAATGTTGTGCTCCTCTAGAAACTGTAAATTATCGGGCCTGGCACCAGCAACGTTTTCCATAACTAGAATACGCTTCTTGGCCCAAATAACGTCTGGAATTTTGAGAGCAGTTTCAGCATAATAATCCCTGAAATAATTCTGGGTTTTGATTGCATTTTGAGCCTCGTTCGTAAAGTCCAACTCAACAGCCATGCTGTGCTTCATTTCATCAGACAACCAAGTCAGCGGATATTCAGGGAACATGAAATCAATGGCGTTGAATACCATGGAGGTGAGTTTAATATCCAGTGGAACAAACTCACTCAACGAAGGATGTTGGACTTTGACCGCCACATCCTGATGCGAATCTTTTAGCCTGGCCACATGAACTTGGGCTAGAGATGCTGTGCCAAGAGGAGTAGGGCTGAAATATTCAAATTGCTCTGCTAGTGGTTTGCCCGTATCTTGTAAAAATAGCTGCTGAACATCTTCAAAGGAGGAAATTGGAGCTTTATCCTGCAAGGGAATCATAGCCGAAGTCCATTCCTGTGGGAAAATGTAGGTCAATGCACTAATGTGTTGCCCCAGCTTGATGAAAACACCTCCATTAGTTTCGAGTGCTTTGCGGGTGATCAGGGCACACTTTGCATGACATTTTGCGAGTGCGTCACTTCTGGCTTCAGGACTCTGGTAATCAGCAGCCAGCACTTTTCGATAGGCTGAAAAACACCTCGCAGATGCCACCATGACTGTGCCTACACGGCGGGTTGAGAGGTATGCGTGACGAGGGTTTACATCATAATAATACAACAAGCCAGCAGTTGCGCCAAGACCTGATAAAACTTTTGTTCTAGTGGAAATCGTTTTGAACATCTTATCCACCCAAACACTATCGCCCACGATGCTAATGCAGTGTCTGAGTGAGTTCCGTTAATCAGGTAGTGAGAGTTGGAGTCACAGCTGAATGCACGTGAAAATGTTTCGCAACGGGGGAGCAAGCAAAATTTGGAAGCAGAGCAAAAACGGCAACTATACATTGTAGGCTTCCTGGCTACATTCAAGTCTCTCGATAATATGCTACCTCCGTGTAATCAAAAGGTGAGTCGGCATGGCTCACCGGCCGAGGTTCATTGCAAACAGTGGTAAACTTTTCAAGGAGCGTCACTTCCACACAACATACAAATGAGAAATCAAACTTTTATTACGTCCAATACTCCACCATTACTTAATCATAAATTACACAAACTTACTCTTCCTGGTTAGCAAAGTAGTTCAACAAGAAATCTCTCTCAGCAGAGTTGGCACCCCAGTTCTTGATGACGACGCAAGAGCAGCCAACAACCTTTCTGGCAGTACCTTCACGGTCAAGTTGGCAAAGACCAGCCCACTCACCAAGTTGCTTGGCGTCAGAGACCTTGAGCAATGGGATTCTCTCACCCTCCTCGTTGGTCTGGGCGCAGAGACCCTCAATAAGACGAACGTAGGACTCCTCAGTGACAGATTCAACAAGGATAGCAAGCTCAGCTTGACGGGAAGAAAGAGCCTTGGAAGCTTCACGCAATCCACGGGCAAGACCGTCGTGGATGAGAGCAGTCTTGAGAACACCACGGATGGCATCTTCAATGGTCAGTTGACCTGGGGCAGAGGTTTCAATAGCGACCTCCTCGACAATGGTTTCCTCGATATCAGACATTTTTGTTTTAGTTTAGTTTTATTAGAACTTCTTCACAGTTAGCTGCTCCGTTGGTGCTTATAGATTTGTCAAGGTGAAATTTATAGGTCGCAATGCACGCGTGACTGTTAGGGTTTGCATGCACACGCAACTGATTTTCCTGTATGTCCATGTGATTTGGGCACGTGGTCATTTGTGTCGAAGCAGTGCGTGCGTTCTCGAGGGCCTCGGCCAGCTCTCTGGCGATCGTGTAACGAACCGCTCAGTAATTCTCGTGTTCTTTGAATCACACTGAGCAAATGCGTGGTCAACTCACTTTTTGGTTGCTATTAAAAGCATTGCCTAAATCATACGTGGGCGTCAAGTCATCTACGTGGTCTGGGATATAGCAGACGAAAGAATGAAAAACAGGCCTGTCGTAAGGGATAAGGCATATCAATGGAATGTGAAATAGATACTTCTGCCATTTCTTTACATACCAATCGTATTTCTCATGCACTTTGGCCCACTCCGTGAACTATTTTATGAGTAGGGTAACATTTTGAGACATCGCATCGGTGTTGACACATTTTGACCTGTCCTCGACTTGAGTGCTACCGTCGGCTCTTTATTTCAGAAGAATCTTCGGTAAGTGTAAAGAGTTTTACAACTTGCACAAGTTCAGATACTGGTGGTACTCCATAAGGCTGTGGTAGAGGATCAGACGATGGTTTTAGGTATCACAAAGGGCAATATCGTATCATGGCTCAGTATATTGGTGGGTGGTTTCATGTTCCTCCTTTCAGTATATCTGGACTGGGGGCTGGTGACTCGTGGGTCTTCTGATGGAGCAAACAAATCTGCTGAGCCAATTAGTGACATTACTTATCAGCCAGTGACAGATCCTACCCGTGACTATTCAGCATTCAAAGATCGCGAGCAAATTGGACGCGAAAATGCAACACTGTTTATGCTAGCCCGAAACTCGGATCTTCAAGGTGTGCTCGATTCAATGAGGCAAGTTGAAGACCGTTTCAACAAAAAGTTCAAGTATCCTTGGACCTTTTTAAACGACGATGTTTTTACCGACGAATTCAAAAACTATACCCGCGGAATGGCCTCGGGCCACGTCTACTATGGCCAGATACCCGAAGAACACTGGTCCATACCTGCGCATATTAATCAAACTCTAATGCAAGAAAACATGGACAGCATGGCTGAAAGAAATGTAGTATACGGCAACGTGCTTTCCTACCGCCACATGTGTCGATGGAACTCTGGTTTCTTTGCAAGGGAACCATTGTTAGCCAAGTACGACTACTACTGGCGAGTGGAACCGGATGTAAAGTATTACTGTGACATGAATTACGATCCGTTCACCTTTATGAGAACTAACAACAAGATGTACGGATTTGTGATTGCTATTTTGGAATATGAAGATACAATTCCAACGTTGGGCCGCGAATCGCTAGCGTACTTCTCTGAACACCCTGAGGTCATTGCTCTCGACAGTGCCAAGGAGTTTATCACCGACACTCAGCAGCTGCGCGCTCAAGATACTATTCTGGATCCTAATTCCAGTTACAATCTTTGCCATTTTTGGTCAAACTTTGAAATTGCAAACCTCAACTTTTTCCGTTCCAAAAACTACATTGACTTTTTCGAATATCTCGATGAGCGCGGCGGGTTCTTTTACGAGAGATGGGGTGATGCTCCTGTTCACACTATTGGCCTTTCGATGATGCTTAATCGCTCTCAAATTCATCATTTTGAGGATGTTGGTTATCGCCATGACCCGTACTTTCGATGTCCCCATGATGATGAATCGTATTTGAGCGGTCGCTGCATCTGTCCTGAGTTCAGAGCTGAAGAGATTGATTTGCAACCATTTAGTTGTTTACCAAAATGGTGGTATCACGGCGGTAAAAGCTTCTTGAAGAAAACAGGAGCGTATGGAAATGGAGGCACGGGTGTCAGAACTCCTTTGCAATAGTTTTAATCGTTGAAGTATTGTGCCGAACAAAAGGCGGGACGGAACTGAGAGGCTTGATGGAACTATAGCGAATGCTTTATTATTTATAAATCTAAAATGAATTTCCCCGTTTACATTTGGTTAACTCTCGCATTCATCAAGAACCCATGACCGGTCCAACATTTTTTGCATGTTCAATGTGTGAGGCATCCTTTGCTCCCTTACCAGAGCTGCACAACTGGCATATGGCTGCGTGGCCTAAACGCACGTCGCGTCCATGCTTGTGAGTGAGAGGTGGAGGTTCTCACTCACAAGCAGCCTTTTGCAAAGGTCTTGCCATTTACATCATTTCTGATTGACCCGCAAACAGTAGAAGCAACTAACCAAACTTCCTCATATCATCGAGCAATCTTTGCAGCTCAACGTCGCCCATTTTATCAGCCAAAGAAGGAATCAAGGTTTTTGCCTCGTCTGCCTCATCGACTGCCAGCGAGCCGAGCTGGGCAACCTCGAAAGGGTGCAGGTTGGAAAGTTCTGGAGATTTCAAGAGCGATTCAACTGCCATAACGGTGCTCTCGTCTCTAAACCGAGCAAATGTGTTTAGATACTTTCGCGTCTTTCGCAAAACCTCGTTCGATTTGTAGAATTCGTCGTCGTCGTCTCCGATGTCATTCGAGATCTCCTCGGCACCGCCGGTCTTTTCTTGCTTTCTTGCCTTCAAAGCGGCATCAATCAAAAGCCTGGTTTCCGAAAGATTCAATGTGATGAGCGGTCTTTCAATGCCATCATGACCTATTTGAACAGCATCGAACTCTGGGCCAAGACGCAACACAGCAGTGTCCTCATCGTCGGCAATATTTTGGTTAGGTTTCCGCCTAGGCTGTTGGATGGTCGAGGTTGAAAGATTCATGGTCGAGTTGAAGTTCCACACCAGCTGGTTTGCATGTTTTTTTGGCCATTTCCATCACGTGACAAGAATCACTGCGAAGATGCCAGGTGCACTGAGGAAGCCATGCGAGGGAGAACTGTCCGGCGGCCCGCACAGTGCAGCAGGCTCGTGCCTACCTACTTGCGGTTATGTTGGTATTTCTGTGGTGCGCAACATACCACAAATCAGAGCTCGCGCTAAGGCTGTTTTGTAGTCTGGGGTGCATGGCTATCACCCAAGCATCTCACCATCTCTGCCCCGGGTGCACAGTGCGATTGTAAAGCCCGTCCGCAGAGTGTCCCTAGCAATGATTGCAATATTTTCTGTCTTGGGGCTGATGACCTCAGTAGTTGGGGCGCTGCCCGCTCGAGATTTTGAACAAGATCCGATTCTTGCATCGTCGGCGCTGCCGGAGTCTGCGACGCTCAGCAATGCAAGCGAGTACCGGCCAGTGGTCTTTTGGCACGGCCTGGGCGACTCGTTTGACTCCGCAGGGATGATCAGTGCCATGGAGTCGCTAAAAGTCATGTACCCCGATATTTATACACACTCTGTCTATGTTGACCTGGAGAACGATTCCCAAAAGTCTGTCTTTGGCGAGATCAATGGTCAAATAGAAGAGGTTTGTCGCCAGCTCAACAACATATCTGAGCTTGCGGCTGGTTTTGACGGTGTTGGCTTTTCGCAGGGTGGGCTGTTTCTAAGAGCGTACGCCGAGCGATGCAACAACCCCCCGCTAAGGTCTTTGATTTCCTTTGGAAGTCCTCACAATGGAATTTCGGATCTTCCAAAATGCAGTGACATGATTTGCCGACAGCGCAATGCGTTGCTCAAGTCGCGCATTTACTCTGAGTGGGCACAAACGCATGTCATCTCAGCCACCTACTATCGTGATCCTCACGACTACGAAACGTATCTCAACCACTCAGTCTTTCTTGCTGACGTGAACAATGAGCGCTCGTCCAAGAACACAACGTACGCCGCCAATTTGGCACATCTGGAAAGGCTGGTGATGATTATGTTTGCAGACGACGAAACGGTCGTGCCAAAAGAGTCGGCCTGGTTCCAGGAAGTTGACGACGAGACTGGGGAGGTGACGCCACTCGAGCGCAGGCCGCTCTATACTGAGGACTGGATTGGACTCAAACAGATTCCAAACATCTCGTACGTTGAACTACAGGGTGTGCACATGCAGATCAGCGAGCAGGATTTATTGAAAGTTTATGAAAATTATTTGGGCAACAAGGCGTAGCTTCGCCAGGCTCTAGTGTAGATTTATGCAGTGTATTTTATCAATGTCTCGCTGTACATCGTAACCGCTACAGCTGTCATGAACGTCCGCTACACCTGCCTGACAGCGGTGGCATGCAGCTGGCCAGATCTGAAAATCCGCAAAGGTAAACACCCCGCTGCAGGGTAAAAAAAAATTGGAACATGCCCAATGGCGGACGCCTTCTTGTTCGGCAAGTTGCAACACTATTCCTTATCTCTGGACCCTTCTGGTAGCTTTGCGTTTCGCACTTTTGTAATAATTGGTGGAGATAAAATACACCATGATCCGCCAGACAGCTTTCAGGGCTGTTCGATCTTCATACGCCTCTCCGCTGCGGAGAGTTGCGGTCAACAGCAATCTCATCAAATCTGCACCAACGGTCTCACAAGCAGCATCCTTTTCCTACAAGTCCTTGCTTGCAAAGCGCGCTCCGCTAGCGGCAGCCACAGTTTTCAAAGCGCCTAGAAGATTCTACTCGCCACCTCCTGAACTCTGTGAAAACTGCCCCGCCGTCGAGTACCGCTACGCAGACGTCAAGAAGCTTTCTCAACATCCGCAAAAGGACGTTGTTTTGGTTGATGTTCGTGAGCCAGACGAGTACAAGAGCGGCCACATTCCAACCGCCGTTAATATTCCTTACAAATCATCCCCAGGTGCTTTGGGAATGGAGGCCGAAGATTTCAAAGATACCTTTGGCTTTGACAAGCCAGACGAAGACAAGCGGCTTGTCTTTTATTGCTTAGCGGGCGTTCGCTCGACCGCTGCTGAACATTTGGCCGCCACCTTTGGCTACAAGAATAGAGGTAACTACACTGGATCGTGGGAAGATTGGACGAGCCATGAACAGCCTCAGGAGAAGGGCGCCAAGGAGGAGCAAGCAAAGTTGTAATTTAATATTTTCCACTCTTATCATTAATGAATTATTTCGCGACAACCTTTTTTCATTTCACCCTGGCTTTGCTCAGAGCCTGACTGATTTCCCCAACATGATTCTGTACAAATAAATCATATGTATCGATATCTATAATCTGTATATCTTTATACATACATAAAAATGGGAATGGCCGTCACGTCTTCTTTTTCTCGCGCTCCCCGCCATGTCGCATCAAGTCAAAGAGTGACCTTGATGACTGTGTGCGCGATGACTGTGAAAGGTTTGCGCTAGAATGAGTACGGCTACCCAAGAAAGAATGCGGATGAAGAGAATGTGACAATGCTGAGGAAGATTTGTTTCTTAATAAGGTGGCTGGCGGTGCCATAGATGATGACGATGGGGATGATAAGGAACTCGAATGCGCATGTGACGATTCCAAGGATTTTCCTAGTAGAGAGTTCCCGTCGCCATCGTAATTAGGGGACAAATCCAAATCAGCCGTGGATTCTGATGTTTTGAGCGCCGTTTTGTAAGAAGGAACTCGTGACAGTGACTCCATATTGTTGAGATCATTGTCTGCATCCTGAAACGGAGGGGTGACATTGGGCGACCCGGCTCTAGAGATGTGAAAATGATCAGGACTCATTCCGCCCGCCGGTAATCTATTGCTAGCTGCCAAAGAAAAGTAATCACCGCCCTGCATTACTCCTGGTCCTGCGCTACTGGTCAGTGGGGAAATGGCAGCCAAATGTGGAGATAAACTATTTGGCGAGTTCTCTCCACTCTCCTGTTGTTGACGTTGAAGGGCCAAAAGTCTGGCTGACAACTGTGAACGATGTGAGGAATCAACAGCTGACATACCAACAAACGATGCAGATCTGTCAAAAGAATTTCTTCTCGACAGCAATGGGGTGGACACATCACTTGCTGGAGCTGAGGAAACATCGTTCCATAGCCTGTCGTAAATGCGGGATTCGTAAGTAGGAGGTCCAAATCTATCAGCAATCTCAGCAGGAGTATGAGTCCCTGACGAATAAGCGGAGGAATTTGGTGTTGTTGATGCGTTTGCAAATAATGTTTCTTCAGCCTGCGAAGGAGGAAGTTTTCCATTTGTATCGAGGGATTCAGTTGTAGCAGAGATGGTGAGGTTCGGCGATATGTACAGATATACTGGCAGCGATGCCCGCAGCTCAGATGTATGGCCATCGGGGTTGTGCAGAGAAACAGCAAACTTGAGTTTGTGCGATACCTTGACGTAGTTTCCAATCACACAGTCCTGTGTCAGTTTTGCCAGCGAGGCCGGGACGGGAATGTTTCTAGAGATTTCCCATTTATCCAGCCCGACCATGCCAGCCTCAGGAGCAGGGATTGTCTGCTCGGAGTTTATTCGCTCATTTTGATACAGGTAGCCGGCGGGTGATGCTAACGCCAGCAGCTCAACAAGTTGAACCTTGATTTTTCCCAATCGCAAGCCCTTTAGCAGTGGGACCATCTGGAGTGTTACGGGCACAATGCCGCCAACTGCAACTGCTTTCGACGGTGTTTCAATCGTGTATTCCACTTTGTTGGGCCAAATGTTTTCGATTGAAACTGTGGAGGTCAAATCAAACGGATCATTTCCCAGAGTCCTTACAATTCGCACATGTTTTTGGGTGGAAATGTTATTTTGAAATCGACCACGCTCGACAGAGGCAACCAGTCGATAGATGAGAGTTGCGTTTGGCATTCCCTCGAGTGATTCATGTACATCGCCGGGCAGCACTAGGTCGAACGGAAAGTCGTAGTTGCCTACTCCCAGGACACGCGCTGGGGTAGACATTCCGCTTGACAAAGACACCGACGACGAGGCGCTTGTCAAGTGGTGGGGCGACTTTTGCGTATACACTGGGGACGAAGTTCCGCTGCTGCGGTTGCTGTTGCCATCCAAACGGTTGCCATCCAGGGAACCAAAGTCGTACTCGTAAACAGCTTTTTCGTACTTCACCTGCTTTGTTGACGGGCCCCTGGAAGTCAAAATATCTTCATTCCAGTTCATTTTCAGGACGCCAGTCATTTTCAGGTTGATGCGTTTGATGGAGATGGGCTCATTGACAGCCAAAACAACGTGGCCAGAGACGGCAACAGACGCGGCCTCTTCGGGAGAGCCGCGAAAGACAATGACATCTCTGTCAAAGCCTTTGAGACGAATGTCAAACAGGGAGAAAGGACTGGCCCCGGCTTTGTTCTTGGTGAGTCCCATATTGAAAGTCCCTTAAATGGCACTTGGAAGGCAAGCACAGGGAAAGCTGCGAAGTTTCAACAAGAGCGTGAGACCGTGGCTCACTAGGACGCACTCAATAAAGCTCAAAGTAGCAATGCAGGAGCTCGAACGACTGCGCTCGCGTTGTCAGCGGTATGGAATGCGAGCTTCTACTGGACGCAAAATGTCAAGAGACACTTTGTAAAAAAGTCTGTGAGGAACTCTTGGTGTCAAAGGCAAGAAAGAGCGCTAGTGACTCGCCACTGCTGCTGTCTGGTGGTCGATAACGAGAGTGATAGGAAACAAGAGCTAGGTGTTGAGCCAGCTGATGGCAGATTAGTCGGAAAAGGACGAGGAAGCCACGCAGACGTCCGGCTGGTTCAGGCTAGGATACAAGTAGAGTCTTTACGATGGAAACGATAGCGGCAGGAGCGACAGAAATCTGAAGCGTTTCCTGTTTGTCAAGGGCGTGAGGCTGACGCTAGTTTTCGGAAAAATTAATCCCGCTACACTCTTTCGGAACAACAGCAACGCACGGGAAGTACCCTGGAGGATGGGCGATACGGTTGTGGCCGGAAGCACGGCTTGTTGTGCCTGCAAGGAGTGGCGTCAAGGGATAAAAAGCCGTCGGCTATGGAAAGCGCCTATCGTCTGCCAGCTTTTGCTGGTAGTGTCTGCTCGAGCAACACTGTCGATATTTCACTTCCTGTTTGGGAATTGACCTTGCAGCCACCTCATCATCGCTTGCCGTTGCTACTCTGTGCATGGTGGCGCGGGCGGACAACCGCTGGCCGCAATGTTTCCACCCTGGGCCACCGACAGTTTCTGCCTCGAGATCGCAGCGGAAACAGCCGGCAAGGACGCGCAGGTCAAAGGGCCTGCAACACTGCCAAGCAGAATCTTGTGCTGCCAAAAACAGAAAGAATAGTCGCTGGCTAATTAGCGCCACACTCGCCGTGGCGCACGAGGAACCACCAGTAGGCGGTTTCTCCGAGACAAGGCACAGACAGCCGGCTGCCTACCGCGCGGACCAACCCGATGAAGAATGCCTTCACCAACAACGGACGCCTCCCATTGGCCCGCTGTCACTTTTCAAGCTGTCAGTTGACCGCGACACCCGGGTGCGTCCGGGATACGCTCATTAAAACCTCGCACCTGCGCTCTGGTACGAAAAGCGTTGAGTGCATCTCGCAAATGGCTCATTTCCCAACTTGGGGCACCTCGTGGCCACCTGCCTGATGGACTTCCCTGCCGGTGGCGCAACTAGTACATTCCAGCCTTCGCCGACGCCACAACCCTGTCTCTCGTCCCGTGTCTGAGCTAAATGCTATGGTTAATGGCAAGAAGCGCACGAATCCCGCTATTCCCTCCGTCTACGCAGAACTGCTGGCTGAATCTGGAATCGATCAAAATGATCCGAAACGGCCCCTCAAGCGCAAGCGCCGGCAGGGTGTCGATGAGAGCCGTAGTCCAGAGTCAACTCCTGAACCGATCACAGTTACAAACTCTGAGCCCGACAAGGTTGTACCGGCGGTAGCAAAAAGTGACATTGAAGATGACCCCGACGACGACTTTGATGAGGACGAAGTCTTCGAGGACGTCAATCTTGCATACGAGCCGTCAATGACTGGCTTCAATGTCACCCTAGAGCAATCGGATCGCGACGACTCTGACGCCAACGACGACCTTGTGGTTGAGCTCAATACGACCGCTGATGCTTCGACAAAGTCCCGGAAGGGCTCGTCCAAAAAGAACGTGCTATCCAAGGAGGAAGTTGTGCACCGCCAGGTGGTGCACAAAATTCACCTGCTATCTCTGATTTATCATGTTAGTCTTCGCAACAAGTGGGCGAACGATAGCGCTTTACATGGCTCTCTCCGTTCCTTGGTGAGCCAAACAATTAAAGATAAGCTGTTTCCTCCGGAGTCCAACTCCCTGCTGCCCGTTGTCAGAAGCCGGCGATTTCTGGACGGTCTCATCGCGCTCAAGGAACTATGGCAGAGAAAGTTCTCGGTAACTGCTCCTGGCCTATGTCTCAAGTCCTGGGATCAACTCTTTGACAGAGAAGAAGTATTTGAACCGGCTATCAACAAAGCCAGGTTTGTTTCACAGGTCGAGGCATTTCGTGGCTCCAGAGATCTTGGTGCCCAAGGGTTCTGTGCTCTGCTACGGTCGATTGGCTTGGACGTGCGTCTGGTGTGTTCGTTCCAGCCACTTGACTTCACGTCCACAGTCCCCGCCAGATCTAGAGATGATGATCAATCGAATCTCCCCATAAGGCTAAACTGGAGAGATGAGCTCCCCTCACTACCAATATATTGGGTAGAAGTGTATAACGCGCCCGACGCTAAGTGGGTAGCCGTTGACCCTATTGTTACGGGAGTAGTTGAAATGAACCGCAACAAATCGCAGCTAGAACCGTCCACGTCTGACCCTCGTAATTTGATGCGCTATGTTTTAGCATTCAATACTCGTGGCTTTGCCCGGGACGTCACTAGAAGATATACTCAGTTTTTCAACACAAAGACAATGCGCAAAAGAATAGATTCTGTTGACTACGAGTGGTGGAATCGTGTCATGAAACTATTTTCTTCACCCGTCGTGACATCTAGTGATGTTTCTGAAATTAAATCATTAGTGGACAAGGAAGCAAAAGAACCAATGCCCTTCAATGTTCAAGATTTCAAGAAACACCCCAAGTACATTCTGGAACGCCACTTGGCTGCCGATGAAATATTACTGAAAAAGGAGAGCTGTGGTACATTTGCCTCGCGCGGAAGCAAGTCCGAACCTATTTATTTGCGAAAGCATCTTGCAAAGATCAAATCTGCTAGGGTTTGGTATAAAGAAGGAAGGGTTATAAAGAGTGGCGCTGCGCCACGGAAGATGAAGAAGAAGCACTTCAAAGGAACGTCAAAATTCGAAGACGAAGATGACAATGAAACTGCTCCACTATATTCCATTGATCAGACTGATCTCTACATTCCTCCTCCGGTAGGTGATGATAACATTGTGCCAAAGAGTAAGTTTCGATCCATTGACATATTTGTACCATCGATGCTACCTTCAGGAGCTTGTCAACTCACCCAGCAACACATAGAAATCGCCGCAAAATTGGCACACGTTGACTTTGCTAGAGCTGTCACTGGATTCAAGTTTCAAAGAGGTGTTGGAGCACCCATCTATAATGGTATTGTCATTGCCGAAAGATGCAAAGATGCTGTGCTGGCAGTTTACGATCACGTCGTAGAAGAACAACGAGAGGAAGATCGCAGACTTGTCACAATGGAAGCACTGGCTAGGTGGAGAAAGTATATTCTGTCTCAACAAATCAAGATTCGTTTGGAGAAAGAGCACGGTGAAGTGGAGTCTGAAAGTGGCGACGATGACGATGTTGAAGAGTATGTGCCTGAAGACGATAGACAGTTGAATGAAGTCCAGTCTCCTGTGGAAAGTTCTAAAGAAAAAATAACTTTGCTGGTCAACAGTTTTGTTTCTGAAGATAGTGCCTACCGCAATGCATTGAGAAAGTCAAGAAAGGAGTATGAAGCAGCGGCGGCCGCGCGCGGGGAGAGGATCTCTTCACAGAAAGACAATGCACCGGAGCTTTTGCAGGAACCAGGAAATCTGTCTGGGGCTGAGGAGTTTAATGAAACAGTAAGTAGAGAAGCACCAAAAGTGTTGCCTCCACCCGATGATAGCGACGAAATGTTTCCTGATTCAGTAAGTGAATCTGAATTATGGGACGTCGAAGAATAATACGCTCTATTCTATATTTATTCAATCTATTATGCGGTATATGATCAAACACTATGTACAGTAGGACATTAATAAATAAGTCATTAGGTGAGTAGGTATTGGCTGCTATGCTTTTTTGCGCATGTCCTCCATAATTTGAGCACAATGCAAAACAGTATAATCATCATTGAAACGACCTATAATTTGCATCCCAATGGACTTTGCTTTTGTTGGAACTGAAATTGCCGGCAATCCAGCAACATTGGCTGGGGATGTCAACACATCATTGACATAGTCATCCAACGAACCCTTTGAATTCTCAATTTGAGTGTGGGTTGGTGCAGGTGTCCTAGCAGTAGGTTGAATTACAACATCCACCCTGTCAAAAATGGCCTCAAATTCTTTTTGAATCTTTCTTCGTACTCTTTGCGCCTTTGCGTAATGACTGTCATAAGCACCAGCGGTTAGACTGAAGGCACCCAGCAGAAGCCTTTTCTGTACTTCCTCGCCAAACCCTTGCGACTTGGTAGGTGCAAATAGTACTGAATCAGGACCCTCAGAAGAATCCTCGTCAGCCCTGAAGCCATATCGGATGCCATCATATCTAGCCAAATTTGACTGCGCTTCAGATGGAGTCAAGGTAAAATAGGTCGGTAAAGCATGTTTAATTGATGCAGCAGAGACTGTTTCAAGTTCGTGTCCCTGGGATAGCAATGCTTCAAGCGTATCGATCCATTCTTCACGCACAAGAGGATCAATATCAATGATAGACTCTACAATTACTCCAATTCTGAGTTTTCTAGGATATTCGGATGGCTCTGAAAGTTTTTCCTTTTGACAAGTAGGATCTTTGGGATCGGGTACATTGATTAGGGCAAAGGTTTCCTTGGAGAGAGCAACATTCTTCGAAACAATTCCAACAGTGTCAAACGACTGGGCATACGCTACAACGCCATAACGTGATATAGTTCCGTAAGAAGGCTTAAATCCCACTACCGAACACCAGGCTGCTGGTAGTCTGGTAGAACCTCCCGTATCAGTACCGAGGGCGACATCACACATTCCTGCAGCTACAGCAGCAGCTGATCCGCCTGAGGAGCCACCAGTGGAATGACTATCGTTCTCAAAAATGGGGTTGATGGTTTTGCCATAGATGGAAAACGTGTTGTTGGAACCCATGGCAAATTCATCCATGTTGGTTTTGCCCACAATTGTGGCACCGCCTTGCCGTAAAAGACCAACAACGGTTGATTCAAATGGTGACTGATAGCTTTCTAGGGCTTTCGATGCGCAGGCAGTGGGAGTGCCATCAGTAGTTGCAAAATTGTCCTTCACCGCGAATATTCTGCCCGCCAGAGGAAGCTGATTTTGCAAAGCAGAGTCATACTCCTTTTGTAGTACGTCAAAAGGACGTAAGGCTACTATTGCATTGGCTCGTTTATTGAGTCGTTGAATGTTATTCCAAGCCTGTTTGAGCATTAGACACGAGGATAGGTTAGATTCCGTCCTGGCTGATAGACGTGAAGGCACGGCTGTAACGGTCATTTTTTTCAGGGCGTTTCGACAAGTGCCGCATAGACGATGGAGCTGAGCTTTTTATAAAGTCAAAATGACGGGGAACCGATGGAACAAATCGAGAAAAAAAGGATCGGCGAACCGCTCAAAATTAGTCGGTGAACCGTCAACGGCGAACCGATTGGGCAAATTCAGGAGTTTCATTGGCCAATTCAGCACACGTTGCACTTCCTAAATAGTACTAGTTTATAGTCAATGACAAGCATTTTAGACACCGCAAGAGACTGGTTGTACTGATTATTTGAAGAAACGATAATCGCTGCAATTTGTGAATTTATCGAAGAAACCTATTTTGCGCTACTGAGCTTCTACTGTGACAGCAAACAACCAGAAAAAAATGAATCGTGAGACCTCACACGGGCCCACTGTACAATAAACAATTCTTTAAGGGCACACGCCCTCTACCTATATACACATGCTACCTGTTCAGAGCAGCTGCCAGTCATAACTTCTTTTCTCATGTAATAGTCTTACACTCTTCTCGGCTTTGGTGGCTTTGTACCTCCAAATCTAATTCTTGTGGCATCGGTGACTCTTTCTACTTTGGGGGCAATTGACGAACCTTCTTTGCCTAGCAAGGCATTTGTGAAAGCTTCGCGGCCAGCTCCAAATCCTCTAAACACAATCTCCAAATTCCTGCCCTGCAGATAGCCTCGTTCTTGGATCAATTCAAACATTCTTGAAGCCGTTTGGTATGCGGCATCATATCCACCCTGCTTGGTATTTTTGAAGCCCAGTTGACCAGTTGACAAGACAATTTTGGGTTCTTGGAGTGGTCTCACCTGCGCAATTAATGCATCATCCTCTGTGTTGTGTTTTTTGCCCCGTGGAATGTACTTTTGAGATAGTGTCAAAACTGTGTTTCTCCTCGTAAACTGCCCATGTATGGCATAACCCACAACCTCTTTACGGATTACCTCGTTGGCAGTGGAGCTAGATGCAGTTGACTCTGTTGACAGGCATCTAATCAACCTTCTTGAGATCATTTTATCTGTCGTGGTTGGGGAGGAGACTGAAATTTCAGTTGCAAATATGGTGATGGAAAAATCATCACATGATCCCTTCACGTGCCGGTAATTGGGCAATGAATTTCTTTAAATGGCTACCCTGATTATAATACTCAGTTGCGACCATACCGGGATGGAAACAAGGTTTCCCGTCCGATCAACCAATTATTTAAGCATCCCAGGGCCTAGATCAGTATTGTCGTGGGAGACCAGACGAGAACGATAGGTGTTGCAATTTTTTTTGGAACCACTATCTGTAAAATAATTCGTTAGCCATACACAACAGTAAAATTGTTTAAAATGAGATAGTTTTCTTTACTTTGATTCTTTCACCGTTGCTTGCTAGCTCTCACCGGTTCGCTATCCGAAAACGCCCGCTACTAACCTGATCTCTGTCGGAACATTTTCATAAAACTCCGAAATTCACCGGTGAGCGCCCCCGGAAAAACTAATATTCTCCATTTGGTTTCGTTACATGAAACGCTGCAAACAGCTGATTGTTGTTCTTCACGCCATTCGAACACCAACTGCCACCCCTGGGCGAAACGTGCACCAGCAACCTGATTGAGTAGTTATCCTGTGGATATGACAGCAGGCGGTCAAAAAATGTTGCCCGGTTTGGAAGTGGTTCCTTAGCTCTGGAGAAGCTCCGACTCTATATATACCTGAGCCAACCCTCGACGGGAACTTGAATCTCTCGTCATTTTCACGTTAATATATATTTTGGCTGCAATTTCCAATCATGACTCACTCCAAAACAGTTCTCCAAGTCCAGGGATGTCTGTTTGATATGGACGGCACGTTGCTCTTTACAACGAAGGCTGTCGAGGAAATGTACAAAGAGCTGTGCAAAGAGTATAAGCTCGATGAAGCAACTGTCCTTGATTACGTTCACGGCGTTCGTACTGTCGAGGTGATGAACCACTTCTTGCCAGATTTGCACTTTACGCTCCAAGATGCCTCCAATCTTGAGGCGACCATTCCAAAGAAATGGATCCACCTCGCGAGGGATGTGCCTGGCTCGCGGCAACTGCTCAAGTCTTTGCCGGCAGGCTCGTGGGGAATTGTTACCTCAGCCACACATCCTGTGGCTGATATCTGGCTTGTTGATTACCTCAAAATCACTCTGCCGCAGGTGTTTCTCACCGCACAGGATGTGAAGAAGGGTAAGCCGGATCCAGAGGGCTACCTAAAGGGCATCTCACAGCTGCTACCCGGTGTCAAAGATCCAAAGTTTCTAGTGTTTGAAGACGCCCCAGCCGGCATTCAGGCCGGTGTAAATGCAGAAGCCACGGTTATTGGCTTGGCCACTACATTCACAGCAGAGGTGTGCTATGCTGCTGGTGCCCACTACGTTGTGAAGGATTTAGATTCCGTTCATTTTCTGGGCATGGAAAACGGCGTGCTCAACATTGAGCTGAGCGATATCATTCCAAACACACTCCACTAACGTGGACACATATTGTTGCATCTAGATATATAGCATATTCATCATGACAAGGTCCAAATAGAATCCGGTGGTTTATAAAAAAGCATGCAGCTGCCCTCTTTCAAATACTCAGCGATCCATACACGCGGTTCTCCGGAGAAGCACACTAAGTATGTGGGCTAAATAGGGCTCAGACCATTCACATAATAGCCGTTACGCACGTGTGAAGTGAGCCGGTCTATTGAGTAATAAAGAAGAGCTGTTGCAATAAGAATGAACGGAATTCGACAGTGCACCACCTGCTTCTAACTTGAGACCTTTCCCTTACTGTTTTCGTAGTTACTCTTCTCCATCAACCTAACTTGCTGTGCGAAGCCCACAATATCCGAGAGTGGCATTTCAAGCTAAGAAACGTCGATACCTCCGAATTGTGCACAACGATTCTTCCGCATCCACAGTTTTACAAGCGGTTGAAAAACGGCAACTGCATGGAAGGTGAGCTACGAGGGCAGGATTCTATGGTTGGTAGCGGGGAATCTGCTGCTGCGGGCTCTACGGCTCCTACTGCTAACAAACCTGCCAAGCGGGTCATCAAACGGCCACCGCAAGAACGTATAGTACCGCCATTAAATTTTGCACCAGTAGAACGCGGTCTCTTTCGTTCGGGACAGCCGGCTCCCATTAATTTTCCATTCCTCAACACGCTCAATTTGAAGACAATCCTCTGGCTGGCTGTTGAAGATCCCTCCGATGACTTTTTGGCGTTTGCTGACGCTCATGAGATTACGGTTCACCATCTTGGATTAGTCACCGAAGGTGCGAACCCTTGGGATCAGCTTACAGAGGCCTCCATTCTTGCAACCCTTGAGATCATTCTTGAGAAGGACAATTACCCGCTACTAGTGTGCTGCGGCATGGGTCGTCATAGATCTGGTACGGTTGTTGGATGTTTGAGAAGGCTGCAGGGGTGGAACTTTGCTTCGATCTCTGAGGAATATCGTAGATATGCGACGTCAGGACGTGCGCTTATCGAGCTGCATATTGAGGCTTTTGAGACTAAAAGCGTTAAATATGATCCTAGAAGAGTTCCTTCGTGGTTCCGACCGCGATGACGTTTTGAAATACCCTAGAATGATTTATATCTTTGCATAGGCTTAATGCCGTTCGAACTGCTATTTAGAACACTGCATATTGCTTTGCCAATACCCTGTTATTATAACTCTCAACTAGCTGTTTCTTGATAATTTCAATAGAAACCTCACAAACTTCTAGCTTTGCTGCCTGACGCAGTCATGCTATGTGCGAGCCCATCTTGATTTGATAGGCAAACTCGACTGGACTTGAAGTGGACAAACCCAAAGCGATTTCACCTGCAAAAGGACTCACTGTACTTACTCGTGGAAGAGATCAAGGATCTTTATTTCTAGATAAAACATATACTTTTTGTGAGGCTCGTCTTTAGACCTTTGATTTAGCACAACAAGAGGAAGACTCATTGGCCACCAATACAGATTTGTTGAATGATTGCCTAGACTGTGGAACATCCAATGCAGGGTTTTGTGAAAAGAAGTGAGAAGGCTGCAAGTGAATTTTGTGGATCTCAACGGGCATCACTGGGAAATCCTCTGGACGTGGATTGTGGGTGAAACCCATTGTGAGCCACAACACTAAATCTTCATTTCTGACGGCTTCATCTCTTCGAGACCAATTGCCTAGGCCAGTATCAGTCTGCGACTGATTAGTGAATTCGCCGGCTGCAGATGTTTCCCCGGCAGCATACTTAGTAACCCAGAATGGATGAGTTGCAAAAGTGGCCCTCTTCGCGTTGAAGGTAGCAGAACCAGCGATCAACATTTGAGCAGTTGGCATCTTAACTTTGTACCCAACTGGTTGCAAAGAAGTAGGATTAATCACATTCTCATTGATAATCTTGATTTCTCTATTGGCCATTGGATTCTGATCAATGAAGCCTGGTTTTTCGACAGGAGTATTATGAGTAACGTAGCCAACAGAGTAGGGATTGGTAGCAGCGTCAGCTGGAAGTGGAACAGTCTCCTGAACAAACACAGAGTTCTTTTGACCATCAATCTGAGGATCAACGCGGAAAGACAACATGTGCTGGTGGTATGCAGCCATAACACCGTCACCGACTTTAGTGCCCCACGGAACAGTAACATTGTCATCTATAGGCATGGTGGAGAGAATGCCAGTTGCCAGCACTTCAATCTCGATGCCACCTGCCTGGTCAAAAACGTATTTGATAATGTACTCATAATTAGCGACGGTCGCAATTGTCTGAATAATGAGGTCTCTTTTCCTGGTGACAACCGAATGATCAGTCCTGTAGTTTTTGTGAACATACAGCAATGACCCAGCATCTGCCTCGTGCATGCAGACACAAGACTCTTTAAGAACACTTTCACCCTTCAAGGAATTAATATATCCATCAAAGTACTTGATGAGACCGAGACAATGACATCCCAGTTTGAGAGAATTTGAAGTGGTACCAAATCCACAGTCACCAAGGTCAAATGCCTGTTTACGGTGATAAGGGGGTCTTGGATCACCGTAAGGAACGGTCATTTCTGAAAGCGAGATTCTGTAAAACACAGGGCGACCGTCATAAACCACATTGTACAAAACAGCGCCTTCTCTGTAATTGAAACCAACTCTGAACTCCCATTTCTGCCATTTGACAAGTCGGCCCTGTACAGTGAATGATGCACCTTCTGGCTGGCTGACCAAGTATGGCTTGAGGTCCGGTCGCTCAGAAACTCCACTGAGCTCTGGGTGGTATTCGACGGCATTACGTGGCTTGTATGCTTGTGTTGGGGTTATTGCCATGTCAGGTCCTGCCGACAGATAGTCCATTCTGATGAATTCAAATGTATGTCTATCAATAACTGGAGAAAACCGAAGAGGTGTGGAATAGTAGTTTGTCTCAGGATGGTTCACTTGCATGATGTACATGTAAAACTGAAGCATACCGCGCGTATCTTTAGCGCTGTCAGTGCCATACATCCACGGGTCACAGGTCACTTTGTATCCTATAGGCAGTTCAAGCTTAGCAATTTCTGCTTGAACCTCCGGGAGTTGGTACATTTTAGCTTCTGCTTCCGCCAACTCCTCAGGATGTAGAGGAGCCTGAGTGCCGTGAGGAAGTTTGTTCATTTTGATGATCTTCTTGTGAGTACAATCAACTACGGCCTTGTGATAGACATTCTCACCCTCTTCGCAGAAGTATGCAAAGGTGATACGAGAAAATTGGGGAGTGGGAAGTCCAAGACGCTCAGCCTCCAAAATCGATAGCACAAGTGGCTTGTCTGGCTCTTCATGATCAATCGTCTTGAACTGAAGAGGTTTGCCGAACTCATTTTTGATGAGACGCGATGTGATGGTAAACTCCTCAGGAGCAATAGGGTCCAGGATGTGGAGAGGTGCCATGGTTGACTAAAAAGACTGAATCAAGATGTTGAGCATTGAATTTCACAAGACTAGAGTCCTTTATATAGCATTTCTTGCTTCCTTTCTAACTTGCCGTCATAGTTACCATATATGGTAGTCGTATGCGATTTCACTGATCGCGTCGGATAATTAGTGGGCTCGAGTTACTTTGTTTGGCA
The DNA here is from genome assembly GCA_003706695.3 of Limtongella incommunis. NCBI lineage: Eukaryota > Fungi > Ascomycota > Dipodascomycetes > Dipodascales > Trichomonascaceae > Limtongella > Limtongella incommunis. Next base: position 413,864 of record PPME03000004.1, read on the forward strand.
GGTGTATGCGATTGGTAAAATGAACAATCTTGTGAAGGTGAATGGATGAGAAGTGCAAAAACTCGTTTATTGTCGGCATCACACAGTATCGGAGGCTCCATTTCCCAAAGCCCGTATTTCAGACACCAAAGCAAATTTTATGGGGCATTAGGCAAAGTGGTCGAAAAGTCGGGCAATTACCAAAAGTGGCAATTTCAAAACGCTCACTCACAAGATATGCGGGATGAACGTGGGTTCTTGAGAACAAAACTTATTGGAATTTCCATCTATGGCTAATCAATTGCTATTTAGTAGCATTAAGCTCACTGAGGTGGCGTTGATAAGGGCAGTTCATGATGCCAATATCGATGGACAATAATTTGAAATCACAAATTAGTCGATACGCCAATATAACGTGCTCCAGGCAAGCTGACAACTGGTAAAAGAGGCCAATCTGAGACCAAGTGTCTTTTGCGATGCTTCAAAAGGCAATAGACACCCACATTGTTAATTAGACACTGTAGCCCTTTACCGTGGCGAATCTTTACATCAATTGATAGCGTACACCTTCAAGGTCCGCCATTTGGGGGTATGTAGCGCAGGTTCTTTCATCACAAAAAGTCTGTAGATGTCAACCTGATAACACGGGCTGACAGCTATTGTGTTGATACGGCATGTTCATTCGCTTAGCGATTGCAGGCTGTTTGCATACAATTGTGCCCTACACCTAAACTCTCGCTAACGGGATTAATGTGCAGATCACTGTAAGCATCAATCAAGTCACAATGTTGAAAGATACTTGTGGCAACTGCGTACACTCAAAGTCTACCCGGGCATTGACTCCTAATGCTGCTAAGGCTCCCCTTATTATGCCAACTGGAAACCAAAGATAAGGAGTTGCCAATTTGGCTGTTTCCTCAGTAGATAAAGATGTAGACATTCTCATGCAATATTTGAAGTTGTTGTCAATAAGAACAAAAGTTCCCCTATGATTTGTTTTGAGATTGTCCACTTGCTTCTTGAATATTAGAGGCCACAGCTCCTTACAGACATATTTCATCATGTCCAACAGGTCTGTGAATCTGGCTCTCTCTCGTGTTTGAATTTCAGTCATTCCACGTCCCACAATGTAGCCGTAGTGTTCGATTCTAAAGAACTTTTCGTCCAAGCTAGAGATATTCAGTTCCTGAACAAGACGTTGTACCATTGGCACCGTTTCAATCAGTAAGAAATCAAGACACGACGAGTTGACTAACCCTGTCTGTGTTAAGCCAGATGGTGGTACCGAAGTCATATGGAATTAATTAAAAAGCGTTGGAGCGTAAGTTCTTAGTTGCAAGTGGTGATTTGTAGGGGTAATAGTATACAACAAATGAAATCCCAAAACGGTAATTGAGAAATGGAGAGCAAGAAATGTTCACACTTTTGAAAAGGGCCCTCACTCGTACCTCCGTGGACCGGCTATCGAGCTTTTGCAAGTAAGAAGAGTAGCTAATTAGCTGGGTCAAAGCCGACCGGGAATGCCAATAACATGTGATTCAGTATATTGCTAGCGTCACTTGGAGACATTGGATCGTTTGCTGTTACTGGCTGTAGTCCTTACATACAATGAACCGTCGGAAAGCATTTGTGTAACTCTCCGTTCTCGATATGAATACCACCAACTGGATAGTGGTCACTCGATTGTAAGTGAGACAAAGCCTCCCATTACCTTGTTGTGTAACTTCTAAAGACAAGAAAAGTTAATCAGAAGGCTGTCCCAGTTGACTCTGAGGAAATTGGGTACAGGCCCATCATCAGAAAGAATATAGTCGTTTTAAACATTACATACTTTTTTGTTGTTTCAACTAGGTCGTCATCTATACCTAACCAAATGCTTAAATTAATTGAATAAAAGCTCACCAGCAACATTGCTAACCTGCAGGTTTGTTTACCGTCACTGGCACACTAGCATGGCGATCACTCGTTCATTTGCCAATGCGCTTAGAAGTAACCAACTCTTGAAGCAACATCAAGAGCATCGTGGTCTGGAGTCAATCTAACAAAAGCCTTCTTGGTACCATTTGGCTTGATCAAGGTGTTAACCTTGAGGGCCTCAACTTGGTACAGGTCCTTGACAGCCTTCTTGATGTGGTGCTTGTTGGCACGGACAGCAACTTCCAAAACCAAAGTGTTGCTCTGCTCAATGAGCTTGAGAGTACCCTCAGTCTTGGAGTGGTTGAGGACTACAGATGGGGAATCAAGTCTTGGTGTAGAAGCAACAGATTTGGTAGGAACCTTAGGGTTTTTGGCGTGAATAAGAGTCTTTGGTCTGTGGAACTTGGAGGTAGTTCTAATCTTCTTGGTCTTGGTAGAGTTAGCAGTACCCTTGGCAACAGCCTTCTTAGCGTTCAGAGCCTTCTTAGTTGTGGATTCAACGGCCATTATTTCTGTGTATAATTTAGATTGAGTCTATTGAGCTGGAGAGATTAATGGAATTTGGCACTTGTGAGTATGTTTGGTGGTGGGAGGGCACAACAGTCACACACAACAAACCCTAACAGCTAGGTAGTAAGACGTCAGGAGTGGAATCGGGATGTTGCGGCGGAGAAAAAAAAGACCAGAAATATTATGTGGATGGAAGCTCTAAAATGGTGCTTGAGATCAGTAAATTTAGACTTCAAAGGATTCCCTTGCAATGTTTGCTATGGTTCTCGCTAGTTAGTGGCAGTTTGTTGTGTGCCTTTCTTAGGAATACATGTATTGTGTCCCAACTTGCGTACGAACATGTAGGGGGTAGCGGCTCTCGACATGACGCATTTAAAGCGGAACCCTTTGAGTAGAAATAAAACCCTAAATATTAATGTGATAGAAATAAAGCCCTCCATCTCCCGTTATAACGACATCCGTATAATAGTCATGCTTTTGACCAATCGCTTATGATGCTGTTGTGGAAAACACCCACTGTTTTCCGCAGCCAGAACCACCTGTACCCCATCATCATAACAGAGGGACACGGCATAATATATTAGGAGCTGGAGAAAGAACAAACGAGGCGATTGCAGTGACCTGGCTGACGAACCGACAATTTCCGTGAATAATATAGCTCATCAATGCCATTATGACAGTCGGTCGTTTGACAAACCGACAACAGGAGGAACTTAACAAAAGTATTGTTGCATACATCTCACAAATTGAAAATGCTCCTAGTGAGCTCGTAGGGCAGCTAAGCCAGCTGCTTGGGTTGCCAGAGGATGCTCATTTGGCTGGCCACGAGGCTAGAAGCGAACTTGCCAGACTTCTTGAAATGAAGTGGACAAGTGTTGTTCGGCTACAGAAGAAAGTCATGGAATTGGAAACGAAAAATGAAGAACTGGAACGCGAGCTTGAAGAAACTTCTACTCTGAGCTCTCAAAAAAGGCGGAATGGCGACGGGGCTGGAAAACCCGAAGACTGTGTGCCCAGAAGCACCAAATATCTTCTGACTGGCGCAAGAGAAGCACTCAATGCGCTGGCCTTTCATCCAATTGTATCACAAATTGCAGTTGCATCTGAAGACTCATTTATAAGAATATATGACTGGGATTTGGGCGACCAAGAGTTTACTTTAAAGGGCCATACAAAAACAGTCTTGGACGTTGATTTCAGCCCCGGCACTACACCACTTCTTGCTTCTTGCTCCTCAGATCTTACAATTAAAATATGGGACCCAAGCAATCAGTATGAAATTGTTCGTACCATGACTGGTCATGATCATACAATTTCAGCAATAAAATTTACTCCAGACGGTGAACACCTTGTTAGTGCGTCCAGAGATCAAACCACAAGAATATGGCAAGTTTCCACCGGATACTGTATCTCAGTTATTAAAGGCATACATCACGATTGGATAAAGTCTGTCGATGTATCAGCTGGTTATATTTTGACGGCTGGCGCCGATCGTATGGCAGCAGTCTGCGAATTGCAAACGACTAACACATCTTTCGCTCCAAAAAGTAAGCTGGAGTTGCGTGGCCCTGATGGACATGGACACGTAATTGAACAATCGATATTTGCGCCACCCACTGCTTCAAAATACCTGTCAGCTATGGAGGGACTTGAAAGGCCGACACCTTCTCAGTTCTCGTCATCTTTTAATTATTTGGTTACAGCTTCGCGAGATAAGTCTATAAAATTATGGAATGCTCACGGAGAATGCATAAAGACCTTGATTGGTCATGACAATTGGGTGCGTGCCCTGGCATTTCATCCTCTAGGCAAAATCCTGATATCTGTATCAGATGATAAAACGATAAGGTTTTGGGATTTAGGTGATGGTGGTAGGTGCATAAAAGTGTTGAAAGACCACAAACATTTTGTCACTTGCGTGAAATGGGTACCAAACCAAAATGATAGACCAAGGTACATCATGGCTACCGGGTCGGTGGATAAGCAAGCCAGAGTGTGGGGATGAGTGACCGGTGTTGGTTGATCTATTGGCTACAACTGTATAAATGAGTATGGTCTATTTTAGTCAGAGTCGTGAGTTCCCTCTGGTTCTAGAGCATGCAGCGTTTACGATCTACAGGATATCAGTGATTGGCAAATAATCAAAATTGCGCTTTCCAAAAGGTCGATCATTTTTCACAGCTCGTTGCGAATGGACCAACTGTTTATTTAATGTAACATTTGACATAAAAGTCAGGTTCAAGCTAGTCGTTTAATGAATGCATTATAAGGATAAAGTATGTGCAGTTTTCTCATTTCCTGAATCTCCACCCGCGCCTACTACAGTAGGGGATGCCCCGAAACTTCGAGTAAACAGAGTCTTCACTAGCGAAACTTCATCCAGGTCGAAGGACTGATTTCGCAGAACTACAAGTACAGATAAAGAGTTATTCTCATAGTTTGTCAACACACGGAAATTTCCACATCAACGCTAACCCTACTACCACGGATCTCCATGGTAGTTCCTGTCCCAACTTGGCAGCCTTACAATGGTTCGATGTAATGCTGAGTCATCCTAATAATTGTTGTGAAATTTACAACCTTTATTCTGTTAAGTAAACACCTATGGTAGGTGAAATCAAAAATATTTCAAGAACCATTGAATATTGCATATAAACCATGAATCTCGATCTCTTGTCTCTTACTGATGTTGTATCATTTTCATACCTGAAAGGAATTCCAGATATAGATCAAATTTCAGACCCCAACGTTAAGAAGCTTTTCAAAAGTTTGCTGAAGAGAGATTCAACCACAAAAAGAAGGGCTCTATCAGAATTACTGGAGATATTGAATGAATCGGGAACCTCGATCGACTCAACCGTTCAGTGGTGCTGGTGCCAGTTGTACGCCAAACTTTCAATTGATAACGAGGGCTCTGTGAGGTCAGCATCACATAGAGCACAGGGTCAAATTTGTATGGTTGCGGGAAAGCAACAAGCTTCGAAAAATCTGAAGTATTATGTTGCCCCCTGGGTTTTTGGTCTTTCTGATCCTGATAAAAGTGTCGCTTTAGCTGCCGAGAGTTCTCTTTCAAAAGTGTTCACATCGGAAGAGAAGAGACAAACGTTGCTACAGATGTTCAGCTCAGTAATTCTTGAATCCATTGAAGAAATACTGACAACACAGAAACCTGAAACTCTATCTGATTTGCGATTCTCTACGAAAGATGAATCTGTTCTTAAATACAATCGGTTATGCCGGAGTGCTGTGCTGACACTGCTCAATCTTTTCAAACTTCATAATGACAAAGGCGAGTTAGAAGATAGAAGAGATCTCTTCACTCCATTCAGAAGCAAAGCATTTTGGTCTAATATCTCTAAAGGTGACACGTCTCTGGCTATGGCTACCTTGACAGTCGTATCGTATGTTTTAAAAAATCACCCTTTCCTCATTGAACCAGAAGTTGTGACACAAATGGCAAAAGCCATTTTCAAAGGTCTCGGGTCTAGTTCCTCTCAGTCCGCTTCCCTCAAGGTGGAATTGCTACAAGCTGCTGCATTATGTACGAAGTCATTCCCCAAGGAATCGTGGAGTGAAGGCACTAAAGATCCCCTTAAATTTCTCACAAAATTACTAAGTTCTAGTCCTCCTCCAAGGTCAGATCATTACTGGTCGTCAATAATGGCATTTTTACTTGCATTACCTGACGCTTGGTCTTTGTTCTCATTTGATTGTGATTCAAAGTTAGAATTACTTGAATCCCTTTTCATTGGAGTTTCAAAATCCAGATTCAATTTGGAAAGTGCATGGGGGACATATCTTAGTGTTATTGAAAGAATGGTAGAAAAATCACTAAACAACGAGCAGATCGAGAAGATCTCAGATCTTATCTCACATCAGGTGAGCGACTTGCTGAAATGCATTGGAGATGTCTCTGTTGACTCTAGAAATCTCAATCTGGTTAAAATTATTGGACGTAAATATGGTCGTCTCTGTGTTTTGAGTGAGAATTTTGTAGAAAAGATCAACTTGGAGTGCACACCTAACAGCTTGAAGATTGCAAAAATTGCTTCTGAGACCGCTGGTAGTGTTCTTGCAAAAATAGAGCAAAAATTCAAAGGTTTGATCGAAGTGAAGGATGTCGACCATTTGCTCACAATGGTCAAAATGTTTCCTGACTTGGCAGAGGACCATCCTGATGATTTAGGAAGTGTTTTACTCAGTAAATCAACAAATTCTAGTGCTTTGGAGCTATTACCGTATTACGTTCCCAGAAGCATCACATTACAAGAAGTGGCAGAGAAGGTTTTTCTGGGTGCAAAAAGTAAGCGACAATTTTTTGAAATGTCTAACAGTATGAAATTTCCGGCAATATTTTCAACATCTGCTACTTTTCTGAGTATCACAAAAGATTTAGACACGCTCTTTGCAGGGATCAAGTCAGAAGGTATTTTCATTGATCGTGATACTGCTATTAATTGTTGTGACCGAGTTGTTCAAGCCGAGTTTTTAGAAAACGAACCCAAAGATGCTATTGCTGGTTTGAAATCGCTCGTTGAAAGCAACAAAACAAGAAGTATTGTCACAGAGTATTTCAACTCTCATGGCGAAGCACTGTCCAAATTGTGGAAATTGAGCAACGACAACGAAGGCGCTAGGGACTTATTGGTATTGCTTGATTCAACCGCTGATATCTCACCGGAATCGCTAGTGAAAGGTATTTTGTCCGACTTGAAGTCGTTGCCGTCACTCGAAAACATGGACCTGTTGGTGCAAAGGGCAGAAAAGGTTGCCATCCAGCATAAGGAGACACGCATTGCTTTGACCGAATTTGAGTGGCCATACCAAATTCCCACGCATATCACTGGACCTACTGTAGCTGTGACAACACTTGGAAGTGCATTATGGCTCGTGGAAGATTCCGACTCAGAAGGAGATGCTTCAGAAGGAGATGCTTCAGAAGGAGATGCTTCAGAAGGAGATGCTTCAGAACTACTAAAATATGGAATTTTTTGTTTGTCTTTAACTGATTCTCCCTCAGAAGAGCTTGCTATTAGACTCTCGTTGCTTGCAGAAATTTGCAAAGATTTTGATTATGCTGCTAACGATGAATTGAAAGCTGCAGCAAGTTCCGCATTTTATGTTGAAGTGCAAGAAAAAATATCTCCTCAGTTGCCCCTTGAACAGCTTTGGGAGCTAGGAAGAAAAGATGCTTCCAGCGCTTCTTTTTACTATTCACGAGTCCTGTTGTCCGCGTTGATTTCCAGACAACCATCTGACAGGCTAACATTTTTCCTTTCGCAAAAAAAGCACTTCTCAAAATTTCCAATGGTGGCATCCGCTGTGCTTTATTCATTGAGAGAAGTACAAGGGTCTAGCGATATTCAGCAGTCGCAGAACGTGTATTCTTCAAGCCTAATCAAACTCTCTACATCCAAGGCAGACATGGCGTCAGGACTGAAGTCCTTGGTGTTGTTGAACAGTTCATTAGATCCTGATAGCAAATCTCTTGAAAAGGAAGAATTGTTTCCTCTCACTAGACTGCTTATGGTCATACAAACATTTGAGGCCTGGACGTCTGATTCCATTGCATATGAAGAGTCCTTCATGGCACACCGTGTTGAAATCACCAAATTTTTTGCCACCATACTATCCAGCTACATTCCAGCCAGCTACAAGATTACCCTCGCAGACAAAGCTGTTGCCCTGTTGGAGCAGAATCTTGCTTTGGCGGATAATAATCAAGTGATGCAGTATTTTACTCTCCAGCTGGTTGCCAAGTATAATGGCAATTCACTCACGGATGATTTTTACCAAGATCTATTTCCAGTAATCACTATGCCATCTTTACCTCAGACCTCGCGATACATCTCAGTGGTTTGCAATAACATTCCAGACGAAGTTTTGAAAAGTAACATTAACAAATTGTATCCCTTGCTGAGAAATCCTGATATGGAGCTCCAAAAATCGATTTACAATTTGCTTCACGGTGTTGTTGTGAGCCAGCAAACAGAGCGCTCGATTGAAATGCAGTTGGACAAAAATTTGACTTATTCTATTGCTTCTGAATTGGCATCATTGGTAATCAATTCACCAAAGGTTGACAGTGACGACTATCATACCTATGGCTACTATCTTGCGTGGAAATTAATATTTGACCACTTTGACGGTGCCGCTTTCGGTTTAAAGCTACAATATCTGGAGTCTATGAAGGATGCTGATTATTTCACTCAGCTTTTGGAGTTCCTTTCAGAGTTGCTAGCTGTTGATGGTCTTAAAAATAGCCCATTTATGGAGATTTATATCAAAACAGTCAGCAATTGTGGAGCTTTGGTAAGGAACTGGTTTAGCAATTTGCACAACCGACGCACAGCAATTGCTGTTTCCGCTTTCACTGAAAAAGAAGTATCGCCCATTGTTCTCTCTTCTGAATTTGATGAGCTGCAGAAGTGGGTTGCTAGTGATGACGAAATCTCTCAGACTTTGAAGATCAAGGTTATTCCTTCAGTTCGAGAGGTACATGCATACTATTTATTTGAGGAGGATTCAATGGAGATTTGTGCCAAACTGCCGGCGGGATATCCACTTCAGGCAATTCAAATTGTGGGAGTGCGCAGAATTGGCGTTAAGGAGAAACAATGGAGAGCTTGGTTGTTGGCCTCCCAAGCTACATGTCTTAAAAGTGGTTCGATCATTGACGCAGTGGAACTGTTTGAGCGGAACGCCAAACTTCACTTTGATGGCGTTGGGGAATGTGCCATTTGCTATTCAATTCTGCATGAAGACCATACTCTGCCGACAAAGGAATGTCACACCTGCAAGAACAAGTTTCACGCTGATTGTCTGTACAGGTGGTTCAAAAGTGGAAGTTCCTCAACTTGTCCACTGTGTCGATCAGATTTTTCCTTTATCAAGCGAAGACCTACAACTAACGATGAGTAGAAAAGTGCTGATTGAAAAGTCGATGTATCTCAACGTAGCAGATTTGACGCAGTCAAGGTAAACGCCTGTGCAAAGTTTGTGCCGTGGAAAACTCGTGACGTTATGCCTTCCCCATTGAGCTGCACACTGCAGGCATATGTGAACCCCTGCGTCTTGACGTTTCTCAGAGACCGTTAAGACTTGCATCAATAATATTGCAAGGAATACACAACATAAGTCAAAATACCATCCATTTGATTCTATAGGCCCTAATTTTTCATATATATTCATAAATCATACAGGTAGAATGAATACAGTTGTTTGTACAAAATATTCAACAGAAGAATCTGCCAGCAGATCCAATCAAGATTTCATCACGCTTGCAATGATAAGTAATGCTCGGTGCCAGCGTAATTAGCAATCTGTAATGTACGCCTTCTAGCCGACTTATCAGAATAGAGTGTTCTTCTGGTACCATCATTGGAGTGAATAATCAAGTTCTTGCTATAGCAAGCAACAAACGCATCCAACTCAAGCTGGGAAGCGTACTGGCCGGGCATTTCCATCCGGGCAAGATATTCAGAATATCCCTCCACAGGACTGTTGAAATATCTTCTAAACTGCAGTCTGTTTTCTGCAAGATAGCCCACCACCTCTCTACGCACTCTACGGTGGTTTCTGCCCATATCATGATACAATTGATCAGATAGAGCGCGGAAGAGAGCGTTACCATCCGAGCCCATGTCAGCGAGATAAGCAGCAGCTGCACCCAGAGAAGGAAAATCTCCATAGCCGGCGTAGCCTCCTTGCGTGCCGTAGGCTAACGGATTGCCGGAGTAAACTGAGCCAGCATAGCCCGCGTTGCCACCATATCCGTTACCATATCCGTTACCATAGCCAAAGTAGTTGGAATAAGGGTATGACCAATTGGACCAAAACGGGTACTGGTTAAAGTAAAAGTAAGCAACAATAGCGGCTATCGCAAGCAGAACAAGTGTCATAGAATGATACTCGTCGTCGTAAGGATCAAGGGGGCTGTAGTAATAAATTTTTGCTGAAGATTGACTTAGCAGTGGACGAGCAGCAGAAGAGGAAGCGCTTCATATTTATAGCCTCACAGAGTAAGCCCGTTGAGTTGCCCATAAGTGAGCTCAAGGCGGACGGATGACATCAGAAGATGGTTCAAGTAGCAAAAACGGCAAAAAAAGAGCGGCCGACGGAAAATGACAAATGGCAGGCGAGCGTTTGCAGCTGGCACCGTTTAGGTCAATAAGCGGGACTGCGGGAGCATGGAGAACAGAGCAGAACCCCAGCATCACGTGCAGGTTACATAAGGCCAAATGACCCCTTGCTTTATGCGTGTGTGACGCTGCCGGCAGCAAGTCATACCGAGCGCCAGCGAGTGGACACAAAATGCTCGATTCCTTAGATCTCACTAATGTTGCTAAATCTGTACTGGGTCAGCAGGCGTTGTCGGTTGAGTCTTGGGTCCATCTCAAACCTAATCTCAATTGCTCACGTGGCAGTAATTGGACACTACTAAATAATTGTTGCGCACAGTGTGCCAGGATCAGTTGATAGAAGCCGATTGGTCGTGTCAGCTATAATTGCCACTGGAATGGACAGTACCCAAACTAGTACACCTAATGCGAGTTGTGACCATTTCTGGCCTCTGACTGCCACTGAAACAAGTACGCTGCCGGTGGTCCCTTACAGGCTCACGTGCACACTCAACTGAGCACTGCAAAGTTTTCAAACTTAGTTGACCCTTGTGGGGCACAATGACGTGGTTGTAGTAGCTGTAGTTGTTATGGAAATACGGCCAGCGTTCCGCTTTGCGGTCCTCCGGCGCCCGTTTTTGTTGGTTCCTGTGGTGCTGTTTGGCCACTCCGCCTTCCGCTAGCAGCTCGCGCATTTTAGTCCGGGCATGTGCGAGGCAGTTACCGAAATTTACTGTAGCATGGCACGCTGCTCTCCTGAGTTGACATGCCTGGTTATTTTGGTTATTTTGGTTACGCGGCCTACTCCTCCGCCAGGTTGACTGCCGTCTGTTGTTGGAAGACATTATTCCACAGAGGTGGCAGGCGTCTATCGGTCTATAGCAATGAATAGGAATACTCTATTTTCTACATATAGGGGAACCGTTATACACTGAACCTTTCGGCGCGGGAGGCCCTTGCCCGTCTGCGCGAAATCGCTTTGGTAAAAGCACCAATCTGCGACACCTCTCGAGTGGAGTAGTGAAGGGCATACGAAGAGCAAAGATAGCTGAGGAACAGAAATATGCAAACAACCTGTGTTTCACGGCATCTGGACATTGATCCCTGACAGAACTCATTGGTATTTCTGTATGTCTCATTAGTACAATTGTGGACACCGAGCTTTTTGCCCAGTTTGCCAGCGGCATACAGCAGCATTGACGATTCTGCCATGTCCATTGATGCCGTCAACAGTGGATAGGACTCAAAGTCTGCAAAGTCTTCAACAATGCCGTAGATTACGTTGAACGCTACCCCAAAGCATGCAACAAACAAGCTCAGGTTGATTTCGGGTAGACTGACTTTTGTGGTATGGATCAAGTACGCACTAATGCCCAATACCACGGAGAGGAAGGCTCCTTCGGCTCCTCTTACCAACGCATCTTTAGGAAACTTTTGAAATCTCCGGGGCTCGCTCGTTTCCGAGCCAGAGGGATCATCTTGTTGGCCTGGCTGGCGGCCAGCGCGTGACGAGCCTGTCTGCAGGTCTGACGATTCGTAGTCCGGAGGGTTTGGCAGCGAACGGCGAAGATCTGACTTGATGGTAGACATGGTAGCTGGCAGTCTCTAATGCCACGTGGTCTGTGCATTTATAGTGCAGTTCTTGGAAGATCTTGGCAACTTGTGCGCGAGCTCGGCTCGTCTAAGTATTGTCTCGTCGGTATGTCAGACGTATTAATGCATGTATAATCGTCTGTGAAAGCTGCACTCGGCCGTGTATTTGGAAAAGGGCATGCGATGACAATGAATGTGGCCCACAGAGAGAAGTGCAGGGCTCGCCCAGGTTTGAGAACATCTATAAGTGCTCGCCACACTCCTAGTTTTGTAAGGGCTGGCTACACGCTCCTCGCGACACATGGGCGGACGTGGGCAAGTGCAGTAAATAACATCAATTATATGTCGATTTACAGATCTATGTATGTCAGTGGCGTGCCCTGCGTCTGCTTAGCAGTGGACATCTTGGGTGGCACGAGAGTTGAGCAACAGAGCAACAATGAGACCGTAGAGACCCAAAACTTCGGCGAAAATGAGAATAAGAATCATACCGACGAACAGACGTGGCTGTTGGGCAGTACCACGGACACCAGCGTCACCGACGATACCAATGGCAAAGCCGGCAGCAAGACCGGCAAGACCCACAGAGAGACCAGCGCCGAGCTGGATAAAACCAGTGAAAAGCGCTTGATTTTGCTTGAGCGAGTCAGAAACGAGCACAGACACAACCAGTCCGTAAATGGCAATGATACCGGCCATAATGACGGGAACAACGTTTCTCACAAGGAGGTCTGGTCTGAGCACGGTGGTTGCGCAAATGCCAACACCAGACTTGGCAGTTCCGTAGGAAGCACCAAAACAGGTGAAGACAATGGCAGCAGTACAACCGAGGGCACCGAAAAATGGCTGGGTTAGTAAAGGATGCACAAGTGCAAACGAGACCGCTGCGCGGCCCGCCGCGCGCAACTGTTTCAACTCGACGAAATTTCCAAATGGAGTTGGCCGGGGTGGCTGCAAAGCAACACAACAGCACTGCTTCTCGGTGAAATTCAGCAATTCTACAAAAAAAAAGGGCGGCCTCGAGGAATGTGTGGCTGTCGAGCGCTTGCACAGCATTTAGAGCCCGCGATATTCAGCAGCCTCTCTGCCAAGCGACAAGGGAATACTTACAGCATAAACTGGACTAGGGTTAGTGAGTTGTTGAGGCAGGCAAGCCGCTTCCAGAGGAATTGCTACTGTTACAAAGAGCAACTGGAGCACAGCAAGGGAGCAATACATACCAAAGGTCAGACATTTTTGGCGAGTTTTTTAAAAGATTGAATACCCTGAGGTTGGTGTTGTAAGAAAAGGATGGCGTTGCGCAGCATTAATGGCCGTGGCTTGAATGATTGGTGGGAGACCAGCACAGCTTTCGGAGACGGACAACAAACAGGAGGAGAACAGAAGGGGCATCCTGGAGCAGAGCGATACGTGTCTAGAAAAATGAGCAATTGCTCGTTATACAGCTGTTCATTGTCATGCGGGTCTGTAATGTGTTTGCTAGCCGTTTCAGTCAACAACAAGAGATTTGCCATCTGTCATCAGGACTGGCTTGGTGGTATGCTGCCTAAAATGGACGCATATCTTGCTGGCCATCAACTCGAGTGATACCAGCGATGAGACAACTTTCAAGCGTCGCATTTACAAAAGTTCGAATAGCAGCTCAATTGCCACAGCCTTCTCACAAACACTAGTGTCCAATGCCTAGCGAATCACTGAAACTCGCTGAACCTACGCCGAATTTCTCAGACTCCCCTCAGACTCCCCTCACCATCTCATAGTTTGCTTTCGTAACGATCCTCAGCCAGTTAGAACTCCTCGGTATACACCAGCAAAGGCAGTAGCCAATCTTTGGTTATCGGTAAATTATGCTCTTGCTGCACTTCCTCCACCCTCGCCCCTTCACTTCATCGCCGGCTGTCACAGCCGCATCATGTGTGAAATTTATTTCTCCAGCCCAGAAAAAAATTATTTTTCACCTTGACCAACCTTAAGCAATGACCGACCCGCGAGCTTTCCCTTTGGCTGATTCAGCCGTCACTCAACAAATCCTCGATGTTGTTCAACAGGCTACCCACTTGAGACAGCTCAAGAAGGGTGCCAACGAGGCCACCAAAACTCTCAACAGAGGTATCTCTGAATTTATTGTCATGGCTGCCGATGCCACCCCTATCGAAATTGTTCTTCATCTTCCTCTCTTGTGCGAGGATAAGAACGTTCCTTACATTTTTGTTGCCTCTAAAACCGCTCTTGGCAGAGCCTGTGGTGTTTCTAGACCTGTTGTTGCTGCTTCTGTTACTTCCAATGATGCTTCTCAACTCAAGGATCAAATTTATCAAATCAGAAACCAGATTGAACAGTTACTTATTTAATTATCATAGCTATTTAATGTACTTGTGACGTCCTAGTTTGTAGCCTGACGCAACATAAGTTGAACTGCGTCAGCGCATCGAAATCTAAATTGTGCTGGCCACCATGCTTCCAACTTGTCGGAGATGGGGTTTTGTCATTTCAGTTTGTCTGCCAAAAATCCCACATCTGGATGGTCCTCTCGTGTCATGCTCATCTGCAACCGAAGGAATTATAAAATAGTATCTTTCTTTTTGATGTTGCACAAGGCAACTTTTTTTATTGTTTTTATATATTTATACTAGCATATTCCATAAGATGATTTCTTTCCAATTCTTGATCACAATCGTAATCCCCTACTCATTCTCTTCTTCTACTACGTCCGACAGATCTTCACCTTTGTCTTTCACAGTGTCTACTTCATCTTCAGTAGCTGTCTCACTATAAGTACAGTCTGGACATTCTCTATCGCTAAGAACAGAGTACTCGTCGTCCACGAGTGATCCATCAGAGTTTCCTTCAGGTTCTGAAAACTCGACTCCATCATCAGGATCTCGAAAATACAATCCTCTTGAGGAATGAATGTCTGCTGGGAAATCCTCTCTCAAACCAAAGTCTGTATATCTGCCACAATATCCTCTACAATGTCGAGGACGATATCTGCCGACGCGGCGTCTACACTCGAAGCGTCTACCAAGCATTGGGCCAAATCCGTAACCACCAAAGCTGGGTCCCCCGAAGCCAAAGTGTGGAGGACGTGAGGGGGGCACAGCAGGACCTGGGGCAAATGGGTGACGTCTACCGTAGCTACGCCCTCTGTGACCGACATCACCGTAACCAAATACTCTGTTACGATCATGTTGCGAACAGAGTGCGCAATTGCAAAACAAGTCAGAGGCGAAACCTCTTCTGGAGCCTCTCATTCCCTCACAACCTGCAAATCCTCTGGAACCCGACGCTGGATGCGTTGAAAATTCTCTTAGTGGATAGAATTCAGCAGCGAACCTGGCACGCCTACGAGGAGGAGGTCGTGGTACACTTCTCCTATTGTTCTCTTCAGAAGACTCGGCAAACTCAGCATCTTCGTTGTTTGTCTCTTTTTCAAACGTCTTAGCCCCTCTTTTACCGTGCTTTCTCGCTTTCTTGGAACGATTCTTACGACGGCTTTCAGAGGCCCTCGACTCCAAATTATCTTCCTCCACATTTGGAGTCGACTCTGGACCATCTGAATCACTAGATGAGATGGAGGGTAGAATTTCCACCGTTGCAGTAAGCGTGTCTGCAGACGCATCATCTTCAGAGTTGTAGTCTGATTTACGAGTACGCCTCTTAGGATGGTTTGAAGAGCGTGAATAGAAGGGATGGAAATCCTGGAACTCAAAAGGGCTGTCATGGTGAGTATGTCCATGATACTCACGATGATGGCGATGACCCCGAGCCCCCCTGAAGGCAGGGGCCTCCAATTCCTCGGCGTTGTCAGAATGTCTGTGCCACTTTCCACCACGATGACGGCGAGGGCCATGGGAACCATGCTCCTCTACAAACTCATAAGGTTCTGCAACCGAGCGCTCAGCATGATCCCCGGCAAAATGCTCCTCACGATGACGGCGATGGTGACGGCGAGGGTGATGGTGATGGTGATGACCATGACCGTCATGTCCGAATAATGGTGGTTCTGCACCAGCTTCGAACGGTGGTCGTTGCCAATCAAATCCACGGCCAGATCCATGATCGAATCCTTCAGGAACATAGTTAAAACGGCCACCACCAAAACGACGCCCGCCAGGACGACCAAGATTGGGAGCTCCTGGTGCAAAATGATAGCCAGCATGGCCAGGAAGGCCATAGAATGGGCTAAACATCTCAGCAGCCGGATTGGAAGCTGGAGGAGGAGGGGGAGGAGGAGGAGGTGGTGGTGGAGGATGATGGTGATGTCGATGACCATCGCTACGGCCACCGCCAAAAGGTGCTGAATACCCAAAGAAATTAGTGTGCATTTCAAAAGTTAGTTGATCTTTAGGTTGTAAAACCACTTGGCTTTTATACCTTAGACCTAATATTCATACATTGCCACTTTTTATGCATAGTTCTTAATTTGGAAATTCTAAGGCACAGCGATTTTGCCACTGGGGTTTTATCAACTGACGACACACGTAAGTGCCCGGAAACGGTCGATCCGCCAGAACGACGCCATTCTATTTGTGGCAACTAATGCATGATATTCAATTGTTGAAACTTGGGTGCAATACTGTGGGGTCCACATTGTGACCAACGCTACTCAAGCTGGCCCTACTTGCAATTTTTGACAATCTCTAGACAGTCCAAAAACTACAATTAAAAGCAGTGGGGCTACTTTTCTATAGTTCAGCTTAGCTATCAAGTTCAATATCCACCCAAATTGCATAGATTCCTTGGTTCAAGTGGTATTCGGCTTCCGCTAGTCTGCATCAAGTATTTAGTTACACATATCCGCCTGCATCGCGTTTCTTAGTACTGCGGTGAGATTGGATGCACACAAGAGTTGTGAGCGATTGTGGCAACCAAGCCCCTAGTCTTCGCTTGATTTGTAAAAGGAACAAGACAGTGAATAGACAATGAGACATAGCGCTCTATTTCACGTTCGAAGTGGTTGCTGCCAACCAGAGTGATGATGATGATACATTGATAGACGTATCAAAATCTCACGATAGTAGATAGTGAAATGGTAATTTAAATATGTCGATTAAGTAATAATATTAAGCCGAAGCACTGCTCTATACTCCAGTGAGAGTGACCAATGCAACTAAACACTTGCACAGGTATGCCAACTCAGGGTCCGCGGTGACCTTGTAATTAACAACGGAGTCTGCCAAAAATGCATCAAATACAATTGAGTTTTTGTCACTCATAAACTGCTTCGCAGCGCTCGCCGCCAACTCATTTCTCATACTGGTGACTATTGCAGTTGTTAGTTGAACCACCGGCAGTAAAATGTCGTTTCTAGGATTAGGTACGAGCAGTTCATCCACGGGCTTGCCCGTTTGAGGTGTAGTGGCTGCAAAAAACTTTATTTTGAGGGCATCCGCATCTCGGAGGACTTCAAATAATTTGTTTTCAATCAGCTGCGAGGCTCCGAGTCGACTCTGTGCAATCTGGAGTAGAAACAAGGCAGTGGAACGAAACAGTTTGTAATTGACCAAACTTCCATCATCGACTATAGCAATCGAAGTTCGTCCAAGTGAGCTTGCTATTGGAAGTAGCAAGTTGAACCTAACCAGAGTCTCAACAAGATGAGTGCTACGTACTCGATTGTTCAATGATCCCAGCGCCTCAAGGAGTACAATTGATACCAGCTGAGTACTTTTATCTGACGACAGCGCATCCCTACAAATAATTTCAATGACCTTTTGACCCGCGTTTTGAAAGAGCTCAGCAAGTTGGGTAATGAATTCCTGCGAACAAGTTTTGAGTGCAGATCTCAGATACTGGTATACCACCGAATAAGCATTGACCCTTAGGTTTTCTGTAGACAACATGGATTGAATGCAGAAGATGCTCGCCTTTACTAGATCAAGTGTGCGCTCTGAAGCAGCGTCTCCAATCTTGTCTGTACCAAACGCTCTAACATCACTGACATAAATACTGTACAATGATTTTAGCAAAAATGATATCTGCTCAGACATAGCTACATTCGTATTAAAGAAACCCACCATTTTAGGAATAACGGCTTGAAATGTTTCCAATACGAATGAGATTCTATCATTACGGCTCATTTCAGTGTCAGACACCAAAACTAACATGAGCTTCGTCCATGCTTCCGTGAACCTTATTTGTGAGTGTTGAAGTCTTTCGCAATTCAAGTACCTTTGAAAGCGTCTCAACACTTCCGCAGATTTCGCTTTGGCATGTTGTTCAATTTCTTCGATGGATGAAGACACGTCAACGTCCTGCTGAAAATCTTTTGGTACTTTTGTAGATTCCGTCAGAGTCAAAAGTAATGGTTTCTTGATAGCTCTGGCTACCGCCACTTCCTCAGAATCACAAACAATAAACCATTTTTTCAGTTCTGACATCATTCTAGCATTTTCTTCAGTTTCATCAAATCCGGCCAGCAATGGATCTACATCGTTATTGTAAAATAGTTGCAAAAATTTATCAGCCCGACTAGTCCCCAACTTGTCACCCAGAGAGAACACATCACTATCATCAACAGACACAACAAACTCTAGTGTGTCTAAAAGTGAAAGCATCTTACCAGACCTAGCACTCCGAGCATTTGAAACAAGTGCATTAAGATAACGGTTGAGAAGCGTCAACGCACCTTTGTCAGCAACCTGTCTCACTTCAATTGATAAGTATTCCAATAGCGCTGCTCTTTGCTCGAAGAAAGCCACCATAGTCGGTGCACCAGCAGAGTTGTAAAAGCCCCCGAGTTCAGGGTCATTTTTCGAAATACTGCTGAAAGGTACGTTACCCCAAAGAGTCCAAGGTCCAGAGATGCCATCATCATTAGAAATACAAGTAAAGGCATGGTTTTCATCTCTCATATAGTCTAGGGTTATTTGGGAAGAAATGTCCTCTTTCACTAGCTGCAACACAATACGAGAGCAGAGACTCGCAATTTGGGTTTCTTTTTCAGGCAAAGTGGTTGCAGACTGCCTCTGCGAGGCAAAGTTTTGCAACCCAACAATCGACCGTAGCAAAGATATGTTGGAGCCAATAAACGTTCTTTCCTCACCAAGAGACAGCGTGTTGTCTCCGTTTATGTCAAAACCGAGCAAGAAGTGAGCTATAGTCGGAGTAGAGGTGTCTTCTGACTGAATCAAACTGGCAAGAAGAAATGAGAGTATCTGGATTTTGATCGCGCAGTCATCGTCTCCAAAATCTGTGGAACGCTCCAATTGGGTAATGAAGCCATCTTTTATCAAAGTGGACGCATCAGAACTCATAAAAACTGCAAGAAGACGATTGGAATTGACCAACCCTTCGTTATCTCTACTGTTACGAATGACAGGGGACTTCGCCAAGCGCTGAAGCAATTTCAATGAAGAAGTTGCAATATCAGCAAATGGACTTCCGACATGACTGGCCAAGTAAACCAATGACGGAAGGTGGAAGAGAAACGCTTGCTCAAACGATTGCAGGCCGTGGGTTGACGCATTACTGAAAAAAGAGTCATTTGATTTGAAGCGCAAGTCTTTTACAATAACATCAATGAAAGTTTCTTGAAGGTCCATGACCTTGTTCAAAACAACTAAGGTGTTGGCAATTGCCCGAATAGCTGGAGTCTCTTCATCTTCATCCACAGCGGATGTCGTGACTCCAGATCTTTCAATCACTGAGGAATTTTTCAGCAAGTCAAATAAAATAGAATAAACGCGTTCATCAAACATATTCGACATGACAGTCATAGAAGGGTGCGCTTTCAGGTAATCGAGGTATGGCACCGTGGTCAACACGTCTGGTGATACTCCTGTCACATAGCAAACTCTGGCAAGTTCTGGGTCAAAGCTTTCCAGGCACCAACGCAAAAACCTAGTGGTTTTTTCTAGCAGGCTACTTTGCAGTTCTGGAGTAGCTTGGGACACCGCAGGTAACACTTCATCAACCACAAATGATACATACGGTGATATTCCTGAATAGAAAGGGCGAGTTTTCCCACCAGCACCTAATAGAAATCGACTTCCAAGCTCATATGGATATTGAAGGGAAACTGTAGGGGAAGGGTTATACTCGCGTTCCGCTTGAAACTCACTTACGGACTTAGTGACCTCCGACGTTGATTTTGGTGGAAGCTTAGTAGTACGGGGTTCGTACGAGGGATTCTCTCCCGTGATGAGAGAATCCATTAGTGCGAGGAAAGCGTTCACGCTTTCAAAGGTTGAAATCAGCGCTGCTGAACGTTCCTGGGGAGAGCTAGTTGTTGTGAGAATTTGACCATTAGAACAAACAATTGTGGTTTCAAACAGCCACTCGTCTAATTTTTTCCAGACCCTCAGCTTCAGCTCTCGGAGGTCCTTAACCAGCATTGCCAAGCACTGAAGAATAGGTGCAAAGAGGGCAGACTGAACGGACATGAGTGAAAACAATAAATCGACAAGATCTTTTTCACCAGAAACCATTTCACGTTTTGCATCTGAATTGTACTTGGCAATACGCGATATTAGTTGAAAGTAGGATATAACGAGTAGAGCTGCATCGTCGTCAATTACAGGAATTTCATTAGCAGGTAAAGTAGTCTTCGCACCACCCTGCATGAGTTGCGATTGCTTTGGAAGAGAATCAGGTCTTAAATGTTGATCGTAATATTCTAAAGCATCAATCATATGACTCCAGGTGAGGGTCAAGTTGCTTTGTGCTGAGCTTGC
This sequence comes from Limtongella incommunis, assembly GCA_003706695.3. NCBI lineage: Eukaryota > Fungi > Ascomycota > Dipodascomycetes > Dipodascales > Trichomonascaceae > Limtongella > Limtongella incommunis. The sequence goes on from PPME03000004.1 coordinate 434,658, forward strand.
CGATAGCATATTCCTAAAGTTGGAAATAGACCTCGAACGTTCAGGTTGCACACTCCGTTGTAGAAAATGAAACGTAGCACCTGCTGATATATTTCCACATGCTAACGCAGATAACATATGACAGTAAGCTGCAGAGAAGAATGGAACTTCTGAGTGAGCACTATACAGAAGCAGTCCATGAAGATCTGAGCTGGTATCACTCCAAAATAAGTCATAGGCTGCGTTTTCTCTTCCCTCATAAATGTTAGCAACTAAAATGAAAAGGCGTTCTAGGTCTGGACTTGGATCATTATCTTCAAGAGGTTTATCTGCAGGGTCCTGCCCGTTATACATTGCAGAATAAATGTCCTCCTCTGCCAGTTTGAGTTCTTTCAGTACCTGAGGGACATTGCAAGCAATAGCACGTACTAAAAGTTCAAGTGCTGATCTCATTGAGTCTCTGAATTCTGGTGTGAACAGTGTTAACAAGTGATCTGTGCTGACACTTGTCGAAGAACCAATTGTGGAAGTAGTCAAAGGAGGAACCCACTGTCGCAATAACTGTGTGTAATCTCCTAGCTGACTAGACTCTTCTTTTTTTGCTGAAATGTCATATGAAACGACCATCAACAGCTCTAAACCTCCAGTTGCAAGTGCTTGCTTGATACTTGCAGATATTTCAGATGCAAAATTAATATCCTTGAGACTCGAATCTTCTGGATGATTTCGACAATAGCCTGTAAAAAAGACAAGAAATGCGAATGAGATGGCACCCCTACAATACCCTAGTTTCCACTCATCTAGTTTCTTCAAGTCAGCTTTGACACTGAGATAATCAGATGTAGTCTTTGAAGGTAGACCAGATAATGGAGTGTCCATTGATGAACACCAGCGTAATATAGCTGGTAAATAAGTTATTAATCGGATGTTGTAACGATCCACTTCGGCCACCTGCTTCACTATAGACATGAATTCCTTACCATTGACTTTGCTACATTCAACCAAACCTGTCAAAATCTGTCCCAGTAAGGACTCCTCAAGGCTCAGAAATTCATTTTGCATGTTAACGCAAGGCGTAAATGAAGGATCAAGGGTCAGATTGAGGAATTCACCTCTTCTCATGTATTCTGACAAACGTTCAAACGAATCTGCGGTAGTTTTGAGAGCCTTGAGTACGGATCCAGTCGATATTGCAGCTGTAAACTTTGCCAAGAGATCAGTGAGAGATCGGTCATTGCCATCTGTAACGTTCAAAGTAGGAAGTTTGTAAAGGGCGTACAATACCACATTCAATAAGTACTGTCTACGCATATAAAACAAACCGATTGCTGCTTGCAATGGAGAAAGATTCAAAATAATCGCATCCTCGGAAGATCTCCAAACGAACTCGGCAGCGACGATTTCATCTATATTTAACGAGTCCGACATTTCAACGGCTACAATTTTGAGCTCCTCGGAAACTTCATACAATGTGTCGTCAAACTTTAAAGGCTCATTTTTCACTAGCAAATCCCTGCTCCTGGAGTTCTTTTCTGGAGTTGCCAAAAACTTGTCAAAGTCACCTTTCACGCTATTGTACAGTGCAGATAGATGTGAAACATCTGACGATTCCAAATTTTCATCATCACTATTGAGTGCATTATATATCTCAATAAATTTCTGAGAATTCCAATGCATTGCTTCAGCAATTGACGATGTTGATGTTTGTCGGTAATTGTTTCTAATGAAATTCTGAGTTTACGAAAAACAAAATTTCCAAATAGGGTAACTGTGGATGTAGGAAGAATGGAGAGGGAGCATAATCGAACGATATTTCTAATGTCAGTTGCTAGATCGTTTGAATTGGAAGGGAAATTGTCCAAAGAAATCAACTCCGAGGAAGATGTCACCCGATTCAAGTCTTCTTTGGCCTGCATGAAGCTTAAATACTACATCGATGCAATATCTTCAAAGATATCACCGAGTCAAATACCAGATCTTAGTTCCAAACCAGATAGCCCTCTTACACAGTCTATTGTTGAGCTTATCGGTTCAGGTTACGCCAGAATGGAGATGTTTCCACCGAAAAAAGGTCCAAGAAGATACGGAAATGTGGCGTCAAGAGATTGGCACGCTGCCCTGCAGAAAGAGCTGTTTGAAGGCAACATTTTTGAATCTCTCAAAGCTAATCTGTCCTCGTGTGTAACAGCAAAATTGCGTCCTGATTTGTTTAACGAGTTGATAGGAGAATTAGCGGAATACTTTTCAGCTTCGTTTGGATCTCCTCTGCGTATGGATTATGGAACTGGCCATGAGCTCAATTTCCTGGCCTTTTTTGGAGGGGTTGTGAACCTTGGTCAACCATATATTGCTGACGATTTCAGTGAACATGACCAAGAAAATATTGCACCAGAAGACGCTTTGACAACGGGGTTGTTTTTCTCAACAGGTGACATATTGCGCATTTTTGCAAGCTATTTTGATTTCGTCACCAGGTTTATTCGTACGTATAACCTCGAACCGGCTGGATCGCATGGAGTTTGGGGGCTGGATGATCACTTTCATCTGATGTACATCTTTGGTAGTGCTCAAATTGTTGATATAAAGAAGCCTGACTACGTACGTTCTGATGTGCCTACAGACTCGATTCTAGACAGAACATTTGTGTCTGGAATTTCTTCAAAAAACCTTTATTTCAGAGCTATTGATTTTATCTACTTAGTGAAACGTGGCAATTTTTACGAGCATTCCCCAATGCTTTATGATACAACTGGTGTTAAAACGTGGCATAAAATTCATCGCGGAATGATAAAGATGTACAATGTCGAAGTCTTGTCAAAGTTTCCAGTTATCCAACATTTCAAATTTGGGAAGCTGTACTCGCTTTCACCACCGGCAACCTCTTAAAGAATTCAAAATTTTTGTTTACTGTCATTAATAGTCATGAAATTGTAGACTTATTGGCTCACCACCAAAGTCAAAGTCGCCAATCTTGCCAACATTTATTTCTTGGCACTCATTGCATATTTTCATCATACTAAGCATGGTACATATCATCAAGCATTTAGAGGAGATCGGGCGGCTGTTACGGATGTGAGTATTCTATTTGCAAATACAAGCATTGGCGATCTCAGTATCTGACAAATCATCTCCATATTTAACAACTCATGTGATGTTTCCTCCCTTGAACAAATTTGCAGTGTAAATTGCAGGACAGAGAAATAGGTAATGTCGGTATTATCTGTTTATCTGATACTGTCATATGTTATTCATACTATCAAGGCCGACTATGTCATTCAGTTGCGTTCTGAAGCATCCCTTACCAAATTTATTGACCAACATCCATATATTCTAGAGCATATCTGTGGCAATAGTTCATTCGGAACGTTCCATGCATTATATGGCGAGTTCGAACCTTCCTTTATTGACAAAGCTAGGTCCATGCCAGATGTTGTAGACATTGCTCAGGATTCACACACAGAAGTGATGGATGTTCAAGTTGACGCACCGAGGCATCTGGCACGATTATCACAAGAATGGCCGCTGGAAGAACACCAGCCATTTGATTATGTGTACGACGGAAGCGCTGGAAAAGGTGTTGACATTTATATTTTTGACACTGGAATAACACCTAATCATGAAGAATTTGGCGGCCGCCTCTCTCGAGGAATAGATTGCACAGGAAATGGTTTTGGCGACAGAAATGGTCACGGCACGCATACTGCTGGAGTCATTGGCTCTAAGAGTTTCGGCGTTGCTAAAGGAGCCAATTTAATTGACGTAAAAGTGGTGTCAGATGCAGGGAGAGGTAAATTATCATGGATTTTGCAAGGTATGAATATGGTTGTAAAAGCGAGAGAAAAATCAAAGAGACCGTCTATTGTCAACATGTCAATTGGCACTAAGAGAAATTTGCTACTGAACAGGGCGGTTAAACAACTATTTGACATGGATGTTCCTGTGGTGACTAGTGCTGGCAATAAAGGAGTATCTGCATGCTCTCAATCACCAGCAAGTGAAAAATCTACATTTGTCATAGGAGCATATAATGACAGGAATAACCGATTGGCACCATTTTCAAACTGGGGTCGCTGTGTGGATAGCTTTGCAAGCGGTGTCAACGTACAAACACTCTCCCACCTTTCAAGCCATGGCAGTGTGCTTGTTACAGGTACATCTATTGCATCTGGGATTGGTGCAGGTCTCGTTGCATATTACATGGGAATGGGTGATGGCGGTGCTCAGGCTGTTAATAGATGCAAAGAAATGCAAAGGTTCGGTGTTCTTGAAGAGAATGACTTTATTGACAAGCCCTCAACCATCAACGGGGTTCTGTTCAATGATGCCGGAGATCCTCTATGGTGAACATTAATTAGGTTTGTTCAGTGATGGTAGAACATAGTGAGACCATAGGACCTGTTTTATATTATATGCCAAACAAGTGATAGTGGTAGTTGTAGTTCTTCCATATATTTTGTGTATTGTGCTCCTCTCCGACGTATTTACAACGGGATATCACCACTAATAGTATGATTCTAGAAAAAAGATGAGCACTGCTCAAATAGACCAAGTTCATAGAATCTTGTCGGTTCATCTGATCTTTGCTCCAACCCTCTCTCATCCCGCCCTGGCCCACTTGAGAATGAAGACAGAATAATCAGTTAGCAGTTCAACATGCATACTGCATGTATATTCGGATTAATTATGAAATTATACCATCTTTTGCAAATCTAGTTTGCCCAGTTCGTTCACTCTGTCACATAAGTTGGAACTTTGCATTATCCGAAGTTGACAACAGTTGTGAACGAGCGTCATCAGTGATAAGCTATTGAAAATGTCCGACGATGATTTTATGATGGACTCTGCTGAGGAGGGAGATTATGATTTTGAATATGATGGCGATGAATGTGACAATGATGATATGGACATGAACGAAGGAATAGAGGATGATTCGATTGAGGCAAGATACTATCGAGCGAAGGGTTTCAAGGAAGATGATCTGGAGGAAGCAATTACTCAATTCAAAGCTATCGCCGACGACGATGTAGATGGAGAGTATGGTTTTAAGGCCACAAAACAAACCATCAAGTGCTTATGGGCCCTTCAGGGCAGAAGACCTGAGATAGTCGCTACCTTTGGTGAACTCGTGAAGCGCAATAGGTTTGTAACTAAGCGCGACTTTGAAAAAGGATACTCTAATCTGCTAGCATTGATTTCTAGAGATCAAAGTGATCAGAACCAGGTACTATTGGAAAATTTGTACAGAGCTTTGATTGAAAGCTTTCAGAACGCAATACTTGCTGCTACAAGTCAGGCTGATATTAGGGCCATGACCAAATGGCTTCTACGGGTTGAATTAGCACTAGGAAAGCTGATGCATCAACTCAATAGACCCCAGGATATGAAAGAAGTTATATTCCCTCTCACTGATAGAGTAGAGAATGAGCTCAATGAAAACCGAGGCGATTTATCACTCAGCTCTTTGCTACTTGAAGTATACGCTTTGATTATGCAATTATATGCACAGGAGTCTAACTATGAGAGACTTGATGAAGTTTACACAAAAGCCAAGAAAATGGAGTTTGATTCTGTACATCCGAGAATTGCAGCGATCATTGACGAATACGGAGGAGTCACTCTGATGTTGAAAAGACAGTGGGAGGCAGCTAGTTACGCATTCTTTGCTTCTTTCAAATCTTACGATGAATCCGGATCACCTCGCAAAATCAAGCTACTTTCGTACTATTCTCTGGCGACAATGCTCAACCAAGAAAGTTCTATTAACCCATTTAATTCACAGGAGTCAATGTCATACAAAAACGAAAGAGAACTTGAGCCCCTGGTCGGCATTGTGGATGCATTTTATGCTGATGATATTGAAGCTTTCAACAAAGCTCTGGGTGACAGTGCAAAATCATTACTGAAAGACGACTTGTTTGCCCAGTTTATTGACGAGCTTGTGTTTGCCATGCAATCACAATACTTGGTTGCCCACTTGAAACCATTTACCAGAGTCACTTTCGACTATCTTGCTAGCGAGTTGTCAGTGTCCGTGGAAAAATTGGAAGCTATCGTGACTAAAATTGGGCACACAAACATAAAAAAGTTGAACGGATTCAAAATCAACGATGTGGATAAGTTGCTCGTTTTGTCAACTTCGGAACAAGATGATAAGTGGGCAAACGGATATTCACCTCTTGCAGAAGAGGCCGATGCCGCGAACTATCAACTGCCCAAAGTCTTTTACGAACAGACAAAGAAGGAAACAACATCAATGAATTCGGCAGAATTGCGCCGTGACTTATCTCCCCAGCAATGGTCAGAGAAGAGAATGGCAATCATTGCATCTGCTAAATAATATATTTATTTTTGCTCATACTATCATAATAATCATTCAACAAACGGGATACCAGATCCTACTTTAGCCTTATACTTTACATAATCGTCTTGAAAAAAGATGACGAGCTTCTTCTCCTCCGAATCAATTCGATCAGCAAAAAACCTACTCAAAACTACGCTGAAAACAACGAGCGAAATTGGATTATTGAGCATGACTTGAGTACCGAGAGACCAGATGAAAAAACCAGCATAGGAGGGATGGCGCATATAAGCATAAACGCCAGTGGTTACTAGTTCGTGGGAAGCGATCTTATGATCAGCAAGCTTGTGAGAAAAATTAGAAGATGCATGAATCATAGCCATCGAGCGTAGAAACTGACCAAGTATAACTAGTGACAAACCAAGGCAAAATAAATAGCACTGCGCTGCCACTAGAATATGAGGAACGAGCTTCGTATAACGCTTCACAACGAACCACAAGAGAAACTCCACGACTGCTGCAGACTGTGCATAGTAATATTGTGCTCCATTATGGAACAGAAATGATTGGTTTGTAACCTTGAGAGTATTATACTTAGCTGTAACATAGTACTCCATAAAATGGAACACAGCTAGTGATGTAATATAGATGCTCAGAAAAGCAAAGCTCGGAAACCAAATTGCAAGGAATACTGTTCCAGAAACAGTCAACCCTAAAAGAAAAGAAGTTAGTGCAATTTCATGAAGTGGATTGAGCGTCGGGTTCGCATGCACTTTGATAGTCTTATCCTCTTCTAGTTCATTGTAGGGAGTGCCCGCAATTGCGGCTGCATTGCGTTTAACTGATTGCCATTCTGGAGATTTAGCAAAATTTGAGGACATTGGTATGAGGTTGACTTTCGCACTGGCAGAATTCTTCTCCTTTTATCATTAAAACCAACTGCCTTTTTTATGCCACTCGTTTGTTTCGAATTAGGCTCAGGTTACTGTTTTGGATTTTCCAATGAGCCTCAATGAGGTACAACACCCTGATTACTAGTGAAGCAGGCACGCATGCTCTAGTTGTTCATTAATTAGTCAATTGGACGTCAATATCATATGACAATTCAGAACGTGATTTTGTTCTACTATTCGTAACGTTTACCTGTATTTCCCTGAGTGGCCAGTTGTGCTCTCTCCGGCATTATGTGAGAGCCTGGCGAGAAGTAGTCAATCCGTGTTTGCGAAGCGTGCCCAAATCCAATTTTGCAGTAAAAGGTAGAATTAATAAATAGGACGTCAAAGTCACTCTATAGCTATACTTGCTGCAGGTATCTACACTTGTTACGGTCATGGCCAGGGTGAGTACAATCACATTTCATACCTCTACTGCCACGTGAGTTTAAATGGCGTAGATGCCTTTTATTTTTGGATGCGTTGGTTGATCGATTGATCTCACGCGCAATTCTTCTTCGTAGCGATTTCTCTGTTCGAGAAGCTGCTTCATTGCCCATCTGAACATTAGAGTTATAGGAATCCTCATATTCACTTTCCTCTTTAGTTTCCGTTTCAAGATCATGTAAAATAAGGTCCACTAGCTTTTCTCTCAGCTTTTCTCTCAGCTTATCTTTTCCTCGATGTAATGCTTCACGACAGTAATCAGCTTTTTCCTCCAAGTCTGAATATCCATGTTTCACTAGCATAGAATGAAAAACAGCGTTGACGGTTAACGCTCTGCAGTTGAAAACGTTCATTATAAGATATTGATATGAGGTGCCTTGCAATTTGTGAGATATTTTCCTGGTTGTAATCAGATGCAGATATTTAAAGAATTTAGTGCGCTGTCCCAGCTTGGCAACTGCAAGTGATAGTTTTTGCCCAAACTTGGCAATGTTTGCACATCTCATTTACCTGTTAGTTGCTGTGAACATCATCTTAAAACAGATGAACCAACGCCGTTTGTGATAGCATTCCAAGTGGGCCACAGTAACAAAACAGAGGTTGTCATCGGGAAGAATAGAGCTTTCACATGCGTCACATTTCTCATGTGCGGGCAATGCCCATAATTTTATTGGATTGCCATCCAAGCATATCTCCAAGAAATGCCAAGAGGGCATAGTGAAGCTGGTGAGTTCATTATGAGACAGATCAAGAAACTCTAAATTACCGCGTCGAAGTGGCATCAAAAGTGAGGCCATGCTGTTCTTGCTAAAATCAACTGCTTTCACTGAGCTTGGTAAATACCGTAGATCAGCAAACTTCAACAGATTTCCAGCCAGAGACAGCTTTTTCAACTGTTTTGGAAGAGCCTCCACCTTGCAATGAGTGAGCATCATTCTTTCCAGATAGATCTCCTCTATTTGACTAGGAAAGACAGGAATTTGTTGTTTATACTGTGGAATGAATGTTGCAGAAATTCGTAATCTTCGTAACTTTGTCATATACGAGAAGTCTGTCAAACCTTTCCCCTTTGCGATATTCTCAACACCGCAATGCTGGATTTCGAGTGACTCTATGTGTGGTAGTGTATGGTCAAATGTTGAACAATCTAAGAGAACCCGCGAAACAGATAGATCTTCGATGCTAGAGGGGATCGACACCAACGAAGTACCTAATCTTTCTAAGTGCAGATGAAACTTTTTGAGGTTACTAAGCCCATCTAGGGAGATTTCGTGGTTGTGAAGGAATGCAGCTGCAACTATGAGATTCTCTAGGGAGCTGTTGTGGAAAACTTTGAAATCGAGGTCGCTTGTCACCTTTGTGCGGAACTCGAAATGCTTGATGTGGGGTAGAAACCGCTTTACTTTTGTCTTGAACTGACAGTTTGTGACCTGTAATTTAGTTAGTGAGTTGGGAAGTCCCTCCATAAGGTCAATAAAGCTTTCGCCTTCTTGAGAAGAGCATCTGTCAATTATTAGCTCTTGCAAAGATGTAAGGCAGCTCAAATTTGGCCTGTCGTATACAGCAAAGTGCAGTTCAAGTCGAAGTAAAGAATGAGATACAGGGGCTATTCCCTTCAAAGGTTTCCTGCCAAGTAAGATCAACGTTTTCAAAGTCGTTGGAATTAGGTTAGGCTTCGAAAAAATGGAATATGGCTCCATAAGTAAGTACTGATCTTGATCAGAATTTAGCGCGGCTTCTTCATCCTCATCTGCCATTCCAGCAAATTCCCGTAGAATTTGATAGCTGTCCCAATAGTCGTGAAGATGATATGAAACAGTCGTATCTGGTAAATTTCTGGTGCGCTCAGCTCCTTCCACTACGAGAGATAAAGTTTCGAGCTGATTGAAACACCGGATGTTATGGCCAACAGCACTTTCATAGTAGCGCTCTGAAATGCTGAGATAATGTAGCGATTTCGCTATTTGGTTAAGCCCCGTAGCGTCAACATGTATGCCCAGTTCCAACTGCCTTAAATTTTGAAAGCGGGAAAGGTCCACTCTCATCTGATCCCCAATGAGCATTTTATTAAGCTCAAGAAACTCCAGTTCAGATGGCAAGTGATCTAGCAGTCCTCTTTCCTGAGAGTCCAAGGAGCAATGAACATACCTCAAGCTACTAGGAAACTGTCCAGTGTCTGAAAAAAAGAAGTTCACCAGATTTAATGGTCCGGACAAGCTCAACCGCTTCACATTGTCAGCACCAGCGACCCGTAGTGATTTTCGGCGAAATGGTTGATGGCATACAATAGTTTCTATCGAAGAAGGCAATATTAGGCGCTCGCTATTTTCACGGGCATTGAAGGTTTCTATAGACTTTATCCGTGCCAACGCGTGGAGAAAGGGAACATCATCACACCAGCTCAAATTTACCACAGCGTGTTGAGAATTGATACAGGCATCTTCAAAAAGACGCATGGCAAAAAAATGCATTTTTTTCTGAGAGTCGTTTACATGCAAGTTGTTGAAAGGTTCTTCGCGATCTGCATACTGATCCATCCACGGTTTGCATGACTCAAGCAGTTGGACAGGTTTAAATGCAAAGGGCTTGCGAAGCAAACAATCAACAGCATACGAGCCCCAAGTTTCACAGGAGATGGAACGCATGGTTTGGCAAAAAAGACAGAAAATCTCCATTGGAGTTGAGAGATCGGCCATTGGCATGAGCAACGGAGTTTGCCAGAGGGTCACAGTCATGAGCCAGATTGGACGACAGGTATACTGAAGTGACACTACGTCATAGCCCTTGAGATTGCGCAGAATGTGCTCCCAGATATCTGGGGGCAAATTCTTGATGTTCATCTCCATCGATTCATCCGTACGGGCCGTGTACGGGCCGTGTGATGGAATATATTGTACCTTTTGTCAGCAGCAGTCAGGCATTGTGTCCACCCCCACGTTGATCGGTAATTTCAATAAGAGTTATCTGATGTACTTTCCCTTATCGGAAATTAGGCGCTAGATTACGGATTATCTGGCAAGTTTGATGTGTTTAAATCTTGACGTTCTATTTACAATACATCGGTTGTGACTAGGCCGTATCTTGGTCGGCTTTCTTCTCAGCGTCCTTATATTTCTCCATATTTACCCAATCTCGCTTTGTTTTCAGAGCATCAACAAGCTGCGCTTCTGGGGAATTTGGGGTAGGTTCATGCATGTAATGCCATTGAACATGTTTTGGGAGAGAGACAAGAATCGATTCAACACGCGCATTTGGAGCCATAAGTCCAAATGAAGTTCCTCTGTCGTGCAGCAAGTTGAACTCGACATAGCGCCCGCGGCGAATGTGCTGCCATTCTTGTTGTTGAAGGGTGTACGGCAAATCCTTACGTCGGTTCACAATAGGAATATAGGATTTGAGGAAGGCATTGAGAGCATCTCCAATGAAAGCATAAATCTCCTGTGGGTCTCTGTCAGCAAGATCGTCAAAGAAGATACCACCGATTCCGCGCGATTCCTTCCTGTGCTTGTTGTAAAAATACTCGTCGCACCATTTTTTGAATCTTTCGTAATAGTCAGGGCTGTGCTTATCACACGCTTCTTGAAGAGCCTCGTGGAATTGAACTGCATCTTCCTCAAACAAGTAGTAAGGGGTAAGGTCGGCACCACCACCAAACCACCAACTTTGTGGAGTTCCATCCTCGTTGGTGGTCTCAAAGTACCGGTAGTTCAAGTGAACTGTTGGAACATTGGGATTTTTAGGATGCATAATGAGAGAAAGTCCACAGGCAAAGAACGGCAAGAAACCATTTTCGGGTACTTGAATATTTGAATGGTCAGCCTTCATACGCAGAACAGCAGCAGGGGGCAGACGACCGTGAACAACAGACAACATTACACCTCCTTTTTCAAAGACATTACCATCAGAGATTACAGAGGAAATCCCATAGCCGCCATTGTCAGGACGGTCATATTCATCGAAATAGAACTTAGCCTTTCCGTCCACCTTCTCGAGCGCTTCACAAATCTGTCGTTGCTTGGAAAGAATCAGGTTTTCCATTTTCTTAGCCATATCTGGATCTCCAGGGATTTGAGAAGAGGACTTTGACTCAGCATCACACAGAATGTTGGTGGATTTAGAAAATGTCAACGTTCCATATGTAACAACTGACACACCGAGCGCTCCGACAGCAATATACACATTAGAGGGTTTTGTAGACTGCGTACGGAACGATGAATATGCCCTATTCCTAGCCAACGTGGCTACTCTTGGAATATACCTTTTCCACATATTATCTGTTATAACCGCAATATGAACAAATTGTGTCAAGTCCTTCCTTTATATGCGGCAACGGGCAAGGGTTGTCGAGGGTGGGTGTGTCATGGGTGGTCCCACTAGGAAATCATACGAGCAGCGGTCGTATTCGTACAGACTCGTAACCAGCGATGTAGGAGTTGAGAATCAGCTAATAATGTGACCTGGAGATGTTGAATCTTGGTTTATTTGCAGAAGAGTAATCTGGGTGACAATTTGGCTTTGAATTGTCGTTCTGCATGATAGTCAGCTCGGCTCGGGATGAGCACGAATTAGTTATGATTGCTCGCAGCATCAGTCGGAGAACTGCCAATACATGCAACACCTATGTAGCTTTATGAAAACGAATTTTTTACCTTCTCCTTATCAGTTTGTCGACTACCAATTGGCAAAGTTAGACCCAGGTTCGGTCATTGAGGTAGTCGATTCGCAGCAGAATCCTTGCATAAAAGGGTATTAACAAACTAGCTTACGAATGGTATAGAATAGTAAGTGGATGAACAATCATTGCAAGCAATTTGTAAACAAATTTTTAATGCTTCCAGCTCATACACTCAACTCTAACCAACAAATGGTGGTCTACAGGTAGGTTCAGCTAAGCGCCTCGACAACAGATAATCTTTTACGTCTGGAACACCAAGCACAAGGCTACAGGTTAGCCGACGGAATGCACTGTAGGCACTACAATCTCAGACATAATACAATTCTGAAAACTTTGCCATTTGTGTCGTCCTTTAGTCTTTAGAAATATGTTTACATTTGGACGCGCCTTCCTAATTTAGGATACTGGTCGCTGACCCCTAACTGCAGAACTTCAGTTTGACAGGATCGGCTAATTGTATTGAAGAGTGCGGTGAATTGAAAGATTTGGCGGCAATTCATACGGCCATGGCGAGGTCAAATTTTCAACGCTTGGAGAAAGTAGCCGAAGCCAAAAAGACCGCCGCCATTTTGACAGCTCTAAAATGTAAACATTTGAATCCAAGTAATTTTGCAATCTTTCTCGAGGCTTTGGCACACTTTGTTGATCTCAATGTTGCAGAACTGAAACAGAATTTAAAGAATGCGTTCAGCTCTCCTCAATTATTCAACCAATATTACGACATCATAACGTTGGCAGATTTCAATGCGGATGACTTTAATCAAGAATTTCGCAGAATTGAAAGAGAGAAATATAAGTCGGTTGATCCTAATGATGACCAACAAATTTTGGCAAAGTTTTCTTCGAAAATTAAGCCTGGCCCTCGGAACCTCACCGCAGAAGAAGAAATAAATCTTGCCTGCTATTTCCGTTTCCTTTCAATCGATAAAGAGGTTCTTCCGGCAACTGAATACTTGTTGTTGGCAATGATTACGGAATCTGATCGTAATCTTGGAAGGTGGAGGCAATGGTGTTTAGATTATTCTGTCAATTTTAGGGATAAATCCGTAAAGCTTCCACTCTCTGGCAATGTCAAACGAGCATCAGTTCGCAACATGAGTCTCACGAATTTGGAAATTTTTGGACAGGCTCCTTCATTATCTAATAGACGGGGTTGTTTGGGCAGAAAATATCAAGAGGTGGATGAAACGGAATCAACTGTTAGAGCTTTGAGAGAGCGTGTAGTGGAGAGAATAGTAGCAACGCCCTCCGCAGACATGGAGCAACAGAACAAATCAGAGCATCAAAGTAAACAAACATTGTTCTCTCAAAGTGAGTTTTCCGTCACACCGCAGCATGATGCTTCTCAGCAACGCGAAGTTTGCAAAATGACACTGGGAGCTTTGAATGGCTCTCAAGAAGCAGGAAATATGTTTCATCGTTCAAGAAACTTTATTTCAGCAATCCAAACTCCTGAACATTCTTCACAAGTGCATTCTGCTACGAGGAAAACAAGGTCGAATCTGCCAACCAATGATGAACAGCTTCAAAATAAAGGGCGCGAATTGATGGAGGCGAAAACTCATGGAGATATTGATAATAGAGAGCGTATCCACTACACACCTGCAAACTACACGTCTAGTAATTCTACATACAGGCCATTTCTGAAATTACCTGCCATCTCTCCGTTATTGAACAACTCCTCGCATTCAGCTACTTTGCCGTCTCTACAATCAGTTTTACAATATCGATCGCCATCGAGACAGTTTACAGGCGATGGAGTGGAGACCTTCCAAACTTCACTTAACGCACATGCGCCAGCCAATTCTTCCAATTCTGATTGTACGCAAAGTGCCCCTCGGAATTCCAAACATGATGGCCAAAGTCCAAGTTTATTTTTGCCACCTTTCAAGGAATTATCTAATTCTCTACACGATGATGTTCAAAGCAGACAAGCGTACCAATCTACGGACCCATCTCATGGGCTTTCATCGATGGCGCCGAAAGGTTTGGGGACTCTGCGAGCAAACGGCCGAATTACCTCAGACGCTTCATTGCAACCTGTAGATGAGAGGCGATGCAAAGTTAGCAATAGAGCAAAATCTGTGAATAGTTCGCATTGTGCATCAGATGATGCTCTGCTTTTTGATAAAGTCGATGAAGGGATTTCAGGTTTTGACAAACCTGGTGTTAAGCCTACTCTTGTTTCTGAATCAAAAGCTGCTGATACAGTTGAAGAAAACGATTGCGTATTATCCACAAATATTCTTCGTGCTGGCACAAAGAGACAGCGGGCCCTATCGAATGCTCGGATGGAGACGGGTCCAGATCTTACAAGAAATGAGAGGGAAGTTGTTATTGCTTCGCTTGAAAATAAACAGGAATGTGCTACAGAGTGCGAGGGGAGTATTACAGAGCAAAACCATGTTGATCAGAAATTGCAAAAGGTTTCTCACAGTTATGAGAATGAAAATGCTCGGGAAACCAAGTCAAGTTTCACTGTGTTCCAAAAGCAAAAAAGCGAGGTAGTAAAAGAGGTTGATGACAGTAATTTGCGAGTGCTCAATTCTATTAAAAGAGTGGATGCAACGCCATCAACAGTGCCATTTGTGCCGAAACTCCTGCCCGAGTCTTCTATTATGCAAGCTCGATACAACGATACGTGGGTATTTGAGTTGGACGTAAATGGCATCTTGGTAATGCGTCGGTCTTCAGATTCATGGATAAATATTTCTCAAGTACTAAGTGCATTCGTTGGAGATTTGAAATCAGAAGCCTTCATTATTTTGAGAGATGCAATTTGGCACAACGAGAATGAAATGCAAGAGAAAATAGAGAGCGGACCCGCGGCTACAAGAGGGGTATGGATACCACTTGATAGAGCCACAAAATTAATGAGAGATGTTAAGTTGTATGATCTTGTTGCACCACTACTTGATCCTACACTGACCTTGAAGCAGGAGCATATTGAGAAAGATCATTTGGAAGTTGATGTGATGGCGTGGGACGAATCATACCTAGTTATTCGAGATGGTGAAACAAAGAAATCTAAACATGCATCAATATCGGGGACTGAACAAGAGTCTTTTGCGTCTAACTCAGACACAGGAGTTGAAGTAAAGTCAGAGTTTGACTCAGATTCCGAGCTCAGAGCTGTGACAAATACAAAGAATTTGAACGCTGGTTCTGTTGAAGTTGCTTCGGAACGGAGAATAAGGCGACCGTTGATCAGACTTCCTGCCACCAATTATGGTGAGAACTCTAAGGAAGCTGTAGTTCGGAAGCTAGACGGCATGTGCGATGAGAATTCTCTCGATGATAGAAAGGAAGATACCAGGGAAATGGGTTCAACTTGTCAGGCGTTTTTACACGATGAACAGCAAGCGTCCGCCACCTTGAATAATGAGTTAACGAGTTTAGGATCCGACCAGTTGGAACTACAAGATGATGAAACAGAACACCAACACCACACGCTCTCACCAGCTGAATTGAGGTTCATCGACGAATTGAACAATTATGTTCGACTGAGAGTTTCAGGAGGCTCAATAGACAATCTAGCATACTGGTCGGCATTTTTGGATGATGCAAAGAACGTGCAGGGTAATAATTCGCTGGACGACTTGAAAAAAGTCATTCCTGTTACTATACAAGACCTTATCAGAAATCTGATACGGCGGGTTGCAGAGCAAAAGTTTTCCGATGAAAGGCAGAGGTAAACGGTCTTGGAAGATGAGAGACAGAAGCCATTAATGAAAATGCGAGGCTTGTCGATCGAGTACACTCATGACGATATTTTGCCAGTGTGAAGGGTAGCGTATTTATTATATTTTACTATTTACAAATTTTATGCATCAGGTAATTCCAAACCAACTCTTTTAGCAGAAAGCTTCAACTTGTCGTCTTCGTCGATCGTTGAGCCATTATATAACTCTAGAAGGTGCTTGTATGTGTGCTGTGCTTTGAGAAATGCCAAAACCTCGCTAGCCAAATAAGGATTGTTTTGAACAGTAGAAAACATGATCCTTAGACTGGACGAGTCATATCTTGGTCGGCTCACCTCTGTTTCCGCAGCTTTGAGAGATTTGTTTTTTCTGTAGGCAGCAATGAGTTTTTGCTTGGAAGCTTCCTTTGACAGATGTTTAGTGGCGGCCAGTCTGTACTGTTTGGACAACTCTCTAAAGAGACTCCTATAAATATGAGCTCCGTTCACTGCGGTCGTAGTCATTCTAGTGGAATCTCGTCACTGAACTTTCCGTTTTTGGGTGCAGTTTCCTGTGTCCGTTAGGGGGTAAAAACCAGCTTCATTTTCAGTGTGACCGGGGTCATCACCTGTGAAGGTGTGGCGTGGCACGCCACGTTGAAAAGTTCATGGAGACAGCTTGTGGCAGCGTTGCGCCGCTGTCAGCCAGAAATGCAACAGCCCAGGAGACGTGACCTTCGATTGCATATCTTGGCATACCTTTTGTCAATGGAGCCAATCAGAGCTCCCAGCTCTTGCCCACATTTGTTCCTTAATCCAGCCCTGCCGTTTCGCCGACTCGGAGCCGAAGTCCGGATCCATATTTCTTCCGGTATGTAGGTGTTCGGGAAATATGATTGGCTGCCAAGCACTTCGGCAACAATGTTCCGGCTGGAATCTCCCACAATGTGTGCTTGGGGTTACCCTGTCAGGCCAATCCCGCTAGGCTTTTTTCATTTATTTCAAAACGGCTCCGTTTCTGTCTGCGCACACTTTAAAAAGCTCGGGCTTGTTTAACAAATTCACTTTTTGAACAAATCATCAAATCCACGGGATAAAAAAAACAATGTTGCGTTCCATTGCCTCTAGATCTGTAAGTATTTTTTTTTGATATTCGGGCACAGCTCCGGCTGCCAATTCTGAGCCTACCTGCCGTCCTTGTTGATTTCCGCTCCCAAGATGTGATTGGCTGGACCACCTGGGGTTGATTTGGACCTTGTGTCAAAATCAGTTTTGCGGCGAAACAAACTTGTGTACTCGTTTGCTGTGACATTTGCAACTTGTAGATGATCTGTCGTCCGGCGTCGAGGCACCCCGAACGTATCGGCGAAGCTCTGCAGGCTGCCAAAGGCGCACATGGCGGCTTTTCTCCAGCCAGATGGGCAGCACTGCCCTTTGCAAACAATTTCAGAAAGAGGCTGTTTTTTGTTTTATTGCAAAACAAGAACAGCCTGTTGAGGCTTTGAACAAAGTTGCTAACCCAGAAACTTTCCTTCCGCTCTTACTCGTCGATTGCACCAGATGCTCTCAAGCCAACCAAATACGGCGGTAAATTCACTGTTACCCTCATTCCTGGTGACGGTATTGGTAAGGAGATCACTTCTTCTGTTAAGACTATTTTCAAGGCTGACAATGTTCCAGTGGAGTTTGAAGAAGTCGATGTCTCTGGTTTTGAAACAAACAGGGAACACTACGATGCTGCCATCAAGTCCCTCAAGAGAAATAAAGTTGGTCTCAAGGGTATTCTTTACACCCCCATCGAGAGATACGGACATGTTTCCTTCAATGTCGCCATGAGAAAGGAGCTTGATATCTTTGCCTCCCTCGCTTTGATCAAGAACGTTCCAGGCGTCAAGACCAGACTCACCGACATTGACATGGTCATTGTTCGTGAAAACACCGAGGGTGAATACTCTGGTCTTGAGCACACTCCAGTTCCAGGTGTCGCTGAATCTCTCAAGATTATCACCAAATACAACTCTGAGAGAATTGCCAGATTTGCATGTGACTTTGCTACCATGAACGACCGTAAGCTTGTCACTGCCATCCACAAGGCCAACATTATGAAGCTTGCTGATGGTCTTTTCAGAGCCACCTGCAGAGAAGTTGCAGAGGAGTATGCTGGCCTCACCTACAAAGACATGATTGTTGACAATGCTTCCATGCAAGCCGTCTCTTGGCCACAACAATTTGATGTCATGATCACTCCAAATCTCTACGGTATGATTCTTACCAACATTGGTGCTGGTCTCGTCGGTGGCCCAGGACTTGTTCCAGGCTGCAACATTGGCCGCGAGCACGCCGTTTTCGAACCAGGCTGCAGACACGTTGGTCTTGACATTGAAGGTAAGAACAAGGCCAACCCAACCGCTATGATCCTCTCTGCCACCATGATGTTGAGACATCTTGGTCTTGACGGTCAAGCCGACCGTATTGCCAAGGCTGTTTACAAGGTCATTGCTGACGGTAAGGTTAGAACTTCTGACATCGGTGGTACCGCTACTACTTCTGAGTTCACCAGTGCTATTTTGAACGAACTTGAGTCCATCTAGATTATATAGCATTTTGTAATATATGATAAGCTGCGATAACGCTGAAGGTTGTTGTGAAAGCTCAACAGCTACAGGTCTACCATTGTTCAATTTCTGCCACCACCGCGAGGTTGGCTACTTATCGCCCCACAGTGGAACACCGGTTCATCCGACCATGGACTCCTTGGGCTGCATTCGGTTGCGAGTCCTGAACCATGGGCGAACCAATCTAACGAGTTTATAGAAGAATTAGAGCCTGACGTAATTAAATGTCCACCGCTTACGACGATTGTAGACTTATCCCGTCGCAACACAAGATGATGTCATTTTCCCACACTATCGGATATCAGTTTGGTACAGCCCTTAACTGGAGACGCTTCGTTATCACAAACTCACGAGCGGGATCTACAATGTTTAAATCAGATAATATTCTGGCTTTGGAGAAGCCGCTAATGACTGTTCCTCATGAACAGCTCAGGAAAAACTTCAAATCAATGCAACGGAATATAGAGAAGGAGGCTGCTTATTTGAATAGTGCTCTGCAGCAGTTGAGCAACGGCTCTGGCGATGCAGCAGCGGCAGCTGCTAAGCTTGACGAACTTACTCAGCGGGTGCGCGATCTGAAACGTCGCCTGCAGGCTTCAAAGAGAGAGCACAACACTCAAGTCGCAAATGTCAGAGATCGCATGAAGTACATTACGGAAACTACAATCGCAGCAGAGGAGTATGCTAAATTGGAGAAGCAAGGTGCCAGCCGTGACGACCGGCTTCGAACTGCGTCAGCAGTCGGCATCGCCGATGGAGTGCCCGATTTCTCGTGGACAAAGAAGCGACTAGACATGCTTTTGGTGGACTATTGTTTGCGTCAGGGCTATATTGACTCTGCTAAACAGTATGCTGCAGCGAAAGGCATAGAGTCTTTGGTCGACGTTCCGATCGTGGCGCAGTGTGGAGAAATCTGCAACGCTTTGCGGCAGCACAACGTGGGACCGTGTCTCGCTTGGTGCCATGAAAACAAGGTGCAGTTGAAGAAACTCAGATCAGACTTGGAATTCGAAATTCGTCTGCAGCAGTTTGTGGAGCTCATTCGTGATGGCCAACAAGAAGAGGCTGTGAAATATGCAAAAAAACATTTTCCAAGAAATGCACCTACTCATGTTAACGCAATGATGCAGGCCTCCATATTGTTGGCCTACCCCCCAGGATCTCTGAATGATCTAAAGCTGAAAGCCAACGAGCCAAAATCGGTCGCGGAGAAAACTGCCCTGTCCAAAATTGAGCAGCACATTGATAGTTACCTTGCTCTATATTCTGGCGACAGATGGAACCATTTGGAAGAGCTATTTATTGAAATTTTCTACGAAATCAATGGCACACAAACAGAACCACCGTTGTATGCCGCGCTGGCAACAGGTATATCGGCTATGAAAACTCGATCGTGCATTCACGGAGTCAACGATCCAAAAAAAGATTGGCATCCGTTGACAAGAGCGCACATGTGTCCTGTTTGCTCAAACGAGCTAGCACCACTGGCAAAGGAGCTCCCCTTTGCGTTGCACACAAAGTGTGATTTAGCGTCAGATCCAGTCCTGTTGAAAAATGGCAATGTTTATGGATTCCAAGATCTCGTTAGGTACTCTGAAGCTGCAATGGTCGGCGAGGATTTATTAGGATACACAGAGACAGGGCTTGGACGTGGCGACTTTGTGAAAGATCCAAGGACGGGAGAATTGACGCAGAAAATAGCTGTTCAAAGTGTTTACCCGTCGTAGGGGCAAGACCTCCCCACAAGCGTGTCTTGGCACAATGTGCCACAAAGTGTCTACATCAGCTGAAGATGGCCATGGTCGTAGACAGCAGGCATGCAACTGTTGGTATACCATAACGGGCACTTTTAGCTGGGTGCACGTCTGAAAATCACCTTTCAGCTAATAGCCAGACTTTAGATGTGAGCTACTAGCCGTGACAGCTCGCACAAAGCCCCATTACTTTTGTCTACCGACGGCTAATTTTGTGATTATTTTCAACATCAACGTTGTGCGGTGAACCCTTGCACGCCTTGCAGTTAGCTTCCCCAATCTTCCCCGGATTCTACTCATCACCCCCAACAGTAGGATGCAACGGAGCAGAGGAGCATCATGTGAGCCCAGCAATCGGCAAGGGCAATAACAAATATAAAGTGCTTGTGGGTGCTTATGTGGTGCATTGATTGAATCGTTTGGCTCTTTCAACATGTCTGAGTTTAATGCTCGTTTCAACCCCGATCTACTCATAACTCGATACACCATTGCTAAAGAACGTGTTGAAGATTTACGTATGCGTCTTTTGCAAGCAAAGGAAACTTCACTGCAATGCCTGGAGCAGTCGGATCAGATGCGGGTGCAAAAACGAATCCAGAAAATGATTCCACGCTATGAAAGGGCCCAGCATGATCTGGATGAATGTAAACGGCAATGCAAGGACAGAAACGTCGTCTTGTGGTCAACGATTTGAGGCTGCCGACACAATCCCACAGCGACTGCATATTCACCGTTCGTTTTGGAGGTTCACTAGGAGATGATGTCTGCAGGTTAATTTTATTCACCGAAGTCTCGGATATCGCATGCGTGTAGTGTTGCCGAGGCGCAGAATTAGTTTATTTAATAAATTTGTGTTCATAATATGATGGTGATCGGTGATGTAAATGGCAAACTGAGGGTCAGGTACCCGTCAAGCTGCTTGATTGTGTGTGGCTGATCTCTCTGCCTGCGAGCATCACTTGCATGTTGCACGTGACAATCCATTATTAATGGCGAGCCGACTTGTCGATGGTGATCTCGTTTGGCCCTGATATCGCATCGCTGCTAGTTCCAGAATGAATTTCGGAGGTCAGTATAGAAAACGCAGAGTTGTGAACATGGGTGGAAGGAGCCAGCAGGCTCACAACCGAGAGGATGTCTTGAGAAAAGCTCAACTGGATAGAGAACGGCGAGAAAGTGAGCGCCATAAGAGCTTGGCAGGTCTGACAGTCAAGAGATTTGTCCAACGATACCATGAAATGTTGAAGATTGCATACAGCTTGCGTGATGCTTGGGATGAGCAATATCTTTCTGGCAGCCAAGAGGTTGAGAATCTGTCAGCAAAAGTGATAACGGCCGCATGCCTGTCATTTACCTACTTTCATTCCAAAGTGAATGATAGCAAAACGCATTCAAGAGTTGCTGCATTGCTCAAGATGATGGAGAATAGCAGATCAGAGGTTGCAGCTGTGCCTGGCTGGGTAAGAGTCCGACTGATCCACATGGCAGGAAAGGATATGAGTGAGGAAGCCCTTTGGAGGTTAGTTCAGACATTTCCAATTGATGAACTTACGGTCGACGTCATTGCAGCCATAGTATCAGACTCCAAGCAAAGAACAATTGACGCCACACTTCGACGTCACTTGTCCGCATACTGTCAAATGCTGTACTCTCACTACCCCGAGTTATTTATTCGCAAAGTGGTCGCGCTAAAAGGCTTTGATTCTTTGATAGACGCTGATTTTTTTGCCACTTTGCCATATGTTGTGTTGGATCCTGAAAAATTGTCTCAGGATTGCGTATCACCCGAGAGGGCCTCTAGCCTTGTGTCCTTCATGAACGCGGCTTCGGGTCCTGTTCTTGTATTGACACTGGGTGCTATACTGCGACAACACCGAACTTATTTATCTTTGGATGCCCTGCAAAGTCTTCTCTCACAGCCGTTATTGAAAGCTGCCTGGTCACAATTCCAAGCTCACCCACGTCAAACAGCAGTTTATTTTGATGATCTGTACTATTTGTGTTCTTTATATGGTAGCAGGATTTCAGCTTCTGAGTTTTCGTTGTCAATGTTTTTGGCACTCCAGTCAGCATTGCCTAAGCTTTGGCAAGGGTTGATTGTTTCTCGCGGTGTACAAACCATTCGCGAGTCAAAACCACTTACAAGAGCAGAATTAGTTGAGATGGAGAGCAGTGGTCAGTTTGCATTCTTCAGAGTAGCTGTCGAACTTTATTCCTATTGGTTGCTAGTTGCTGACGATTCAGAGCTTTTTGAGAATACGAGCATGGGATTGTCTAAGCGTGATGCTGAGCATCTGTCGTCCACGTTGAAGATTTTTCTTTACCAGTACGCTTGGGGAACTTCGTTTTCAAATGCAGATGTGAGATTCAAAAGTTTGATACAGACAGCTTTGAAGTTGTTTCGTCAAATTTATTTGAGAGATTCTCGTAAGCAGTTTTTGCCAGAAAACTTTTGGTTGGCGCGATCAGAAGATGTTAATCATGCAACAGGTTTTAGTGCAAAAGAGTATCAGGAATCGCTCATGCTCAAATTCGATGCAGCTTATTCTGACGGTGACGATGACGATGGTGAGACAATAAGCGATGGGGAGGGAGACACAGTTGCACTGTCACTTGAGGAACTAAGAATGCGAAAGGACCAACCACATGATGGCACTGTTAATTTAAGTTGGCGTACAGAATTTATGCGTAAAGTTCCATTTGCACTGCCCTTTGCGACTCGAGTGGAGTTGTTTAGAGGTTTAGTCGAAGATGCTGAAAGAGCATCGCAAAGTATTCCTCAGCGGCCCTCACCAGTTACAATCAGGAGGGGGCATGTGTTGGAAGATGCTTATAGATCTTTTGCAAAGACTGGAATCGATAGAGGAAGATTATCTATAATCTTTGAAGATAAGTATGGACAACCAGAAGCTGGCGTAGATGGTGGTGGCCTCACAAAGGAGTTCCTAACAATTGTTTGCGACGAAGGATTTGTGAACCCACCTAATGAAGAGAGCAGTTTCTTTATCGAGACGGAGAATCATCAACTTTATCCCAAGCCAAGCCCAGAAGAGAAAAGCTTGAACATGATTCACTTTCTAGGAATGGTCATTGGCACATGTTTGCGTCAGCGAACACTCGTGAACGTTGAGTTTGCTCCATTCTTTTTGCAGAAGCTGATCAGCTCCTCAAGAAGTTTATTTGATGATTTGAACAGTCTTGACCCTGTTTTGTACAAGAACCTTGTTGAATTAGAAAAGTATCCTGGCGACCTTGAGAAGGATCTTAATATCAACTTCACGATTGTTGATACCGTAAATGGAGTTCAACAAGAGGTTGAGCTTAAACCTAATGGATCCAAAATTCCAGTGACGAATAGCAACAGACTTGAATATATTCGAGCTGTTGCTGATTACAAACTGAATCATATGTTACGTGAACCAACAAAGGCTTTCCTGTCCGGAATCTATCAATCCATTGAGCCAGATTGGTTGAAAATGTTCAATGCAAATGAATTGCAACTTCTAATTTCTGGTGGAACTGCCCCAATTGATATTGAAGATTTAAA
Source organism: Limtongella incommunis (assembly GCA_003706695.3). Taxonomy (NCBI): domain Eukaryota; kingdom Fungi; phylum Ascomycota; class Dipodascomycetes; order Dipodascales; family Trichomonascaceae; genus Limtongella; species Limtongella incommunis. The sequence continues at coordinate 458,584 of PPME03000004.1, forward strand.
ACAAAACTGTGTGCTTTATGGTTTCAACAAAGATTCTAGGACTATTCAAGCACTGTGGAGGGTTTTGAGTTCCCTGGATAACGAAGATAGACAAGCTTTTGTACAATTCGTTACATCGGTCCCCAAAGCGCCTTTGCTTGGTTTTGGGGCACTAAATCCTTTGTTTGCCATTAGAAATATAGGGGAAACTGTGACCCAACGGTTGCCTTCAGCATCTACATGTGTCAATTTATTGAAACTACCTGACTATGGGAGTGAGGAAATTTTAAGGAGTAAATTGTTGACTGCCATTAGATCAAAGGCTGGATTTGATTTTTCATAACTTTCAATCAAAATGTGCATATCTGACAGACCCACGATTAGAGCCATTGAGTTTTGCGTTCTCTAGGCCAAATTGATTCTTCCTTTATGTTAAGTGTGAACACCGCGATGTTGGAGTTGTGCAAAGCATGTCTCAACCTTGTTACAATTCCTAGCACCTAGCACATTACACACATCATTTTTCGTTCAATAGCTGCAACATTACAGTTGACCCACCACCTTTTCAACCAATTATCAGGGTAACAACTATCAGGGTAACCGAAAAGGTGAAATTTTTTTGGGCGAACGGAAATGTGTGAAAAATTGAGGAATTGTGAGTTTCGAGTAAAAAGCTTCCACCGAAGAAACTAAATTAATATTTGAAGCACTTCCAAGTTAATTGCCAGATCTAGGTTGAAATGTCGTTAGTAGGCTTGGGTCATGTTTGTTCACATCTCCAAAATGTAACTCGCGTCAACTTGGCTCTCACGTCAATTCCAATGACAAAACTACATATGCAAATTGCACTTGGCCTTTACAAAGAAGGGTTTATTTCGTCAGTGCAAAGAGGAGATCGTGAAGGGCCAGATGAGGTATTCACTCCAAATACAATGGACAATATCAGTCAGCGACGCATTTGGCTAGGGCTCAAGTACCACAACTTCAATCCAGTGTTGAAGTCTATGCAACTGGTGAGTAAGCCTTCGCGAAGAGTTTACGCTACAGAGCATGATTTGCAATCGCTTGTTTCCGGACGTTCGTTCAGACTTGTCAAACCATTACAAATGGGTGAAGTCATGTTTGTTCGCACAAAAGAAGGCGCCGTTATGGATATTCAGGAGGCAGTGGGTAAAAGGCTATCTGGAGAAATTCTGTGCCGCGTGAAGTAAGTTAGCGCTGAAGGCACTGGTGAAAAACTTGTTTGTGAATTTGAAATTCACGTATTTTATTATTGTATATAGCATTAGCATTGGCGGGGGCATATCGTATTGCCCTATAGAAATTATCAATAAACTATCCTTGTCACTTGCCCAGAGAACAACCGGATACCCCAGCCAGCGGCTTGGTGGTTCCGATTGTTGGGCCAATCAAACGGGAGAATTGAACAGTATCGGCACTGGAATGAGCATTAGTCTAGATGCTAGCCTTCAAGAATAATGCTACAGAATTGGGATGAGAAGCCGACTTCCGATAGGGAGTGTACCTTTGTACCTTTGCGTTGGCACAACAAAAACAACTAGTCCCTATTATTCACTTAAACGTTGCAAAATAGGGCAGATTGCACCCATGCTCGAGATCTGGGGTAACTTGTAATGATCTGAATCTACTTTCCTTACTCATTTTGATAATGGATCAGTCTCTGAGTGATGCACATGAGTGGATTCAGCTAAACTGCCTACTCTTCCTTCTCAATTAGGTGAAATCTCATCCCGCCTTTTGGGCTCGAGGGGTTTGAGCGTTGTCCAGCTTGTTGAGCGAGATACTCAATTGCAAGAAAACGCCGCCCACATGGGCTTTGAAAGTTATAGATAAACATTAATTGCCTGTCTACATATTGCTACAATACTTGAATCATTTTTTTGAATATTATATTTTACCTTTACCTGTTCCTCTCGCTACCGTTAACGCACCCATGACAGCTGCGAAGACTGAAGCCAAGACGGGATGCCAAGAGCACAGCCACACCAGGAGTGGCTGTCCGTTATTGGCTCTTCTCTGCACAGTGGAGATGTCAATGACATAAGAGGAAATATGTCTTGTGGTATCGAATTTTGTCAAGATCCGTTGCGGCAAACCTATAAAAGACTGCATCTGCCTCAGTTTGTGCAAAGGCCTCACTTGTCAATTGTTACTTGACGGTGCAACATTTTACCATACCGTTATAGCCGCTGACCCGCAACAGCAGCCATACTTCTCAGCTGCACTAATTGTCCACCTGTTGGTTTCATACTAACTCTATTGCTGAAATACATTGGGACTGCATTTTTAGTCTCCGCTTTTGGTGTTTGTTAATTTCTGGGTTCATCTTTGCAATCTTGATATCTTACAGCACACAGTTTGAACTTGCGCCTGATCACTGAGCAATGTCTGAAAGTTCGCCCCTCCTCTTTTCGAGGGTAAGCCGCGTTTCCTCAATCGCGAGTCAGCGCCGTCCTAACATTTCGAAATCTCCAACAGTATCTAAAGTTTATCATCTTATCACTTCTTCCTACATCAATGTTTTGTTGTTGTTTGTACCTCTCGGCTTGATTGCCGGTTACCTGGAATGGTCTCCAGCCCTTGTATTTGTCTTCAATTTCTTATCCATTGTGCCACTAGCTGGTCTATTGGCTATTACTACCGAGGAATTGGCGTCAAAAGTGGGACAAACACTCGGCGGTTTGCTGAATGCGACTTTTGGTAATGCTGTTGAGCTGATTGTCGCGATTGTTGCTTTAAACCAGGGCCAAATTCGCATTGTGCAAGCTTCAATGTTGGGCTCTATTCTTTCCAACCTGCTTCTTGTTTTGGGATGCTGCTTTCTAGCTGGAGGGTACAATCGAGACGAGCAAAAATTCAACATGACAGTGGCCTCTACAATGTCTTCCCTGCTGGCTCTCGCCACAGTGTCTCTGCTCATCCCAGCCGCTTTTGAGTTCTCGGCAAAGCACGATCACCCAGCTGTTGACCCTGGCACTTCTTCAGTGTTGGCACTGTCAAGAGGCACATCCATTGTTTTGCTCATTATCTATGTTTTGTTCCTCTTTTTTCAACTCAAAACACATTCAGAATATTTTGAGGCTGCAGAAGGATTAGTTGAGGACGGAGACGCTGTAGAGGAGGAAGAGGAGGGCCTTGGTTTCACTACCAAGGAAGCGGTATCGAGTCTCATTGCAATCACTGTCATCATTTCTTTTGCTGCTGATTATCTTGTCGACGCCATAGACCCTGTGGTGAACTCGTCAGGGATTTCAAAGACCTTTATTGGTTTGATTGTAATTCCAATTGTAGGTAACGCTGCGGAACATGTAACAGCTGTGGTGGTTGCATTAAAAGACAAGATGGATTTGGCAGTGGGTGTGGCTATTGGATCCTCGCTTCAAATTGCGTTATTTGTGACGCCCGCTCTTGTGATTCTTGGTTGGATCATTGGTCAGCCAATGTCCCTGTTATTTGACATTTTCGAAACGTCGGTGATGTTTGTCTCTGTTTTCATTACCAACTATTTGATTATTGATGGCCAATCCAACTGGCTTGAGGGAGTAATGTTACTGGGCACATATGTTATTATTGCTGTAGCATTTTTCTTGTACCCTTAAATATCACTCTAATAACGAATTTTTGAAAATTTTATAGCCTTGTATAATTCACTCTATAATTTTATAGCCTTGTATAATTCACTCTATAAAGTTTACCACTTTTCTATTCTCATTGTGCCACAATCCTCCAAATTGGTATGCAATCTAAACGCATCTCTTAAAATGTGGGGTTCGTGTAGTGATTTTCGCTTTGTGCACCAGAACTCGGCTCTATCAAGGTACTCGGTCAATATGTCCTTGTACACAGGATGTGCGCATTTGTCGACAATCACACGAGCCCTCTCTCTCGGCGCTAAGCCTCTGAGGTCAGCCAGCCCCTGCTCTGTGACAAACACATCAAGATCATGCTCCGTGGAATCAACGTGGGTGGCCATTGGCACAACACACGAGATTCCAAGCGGATCTGACTTTGTGGGTCTGATTGATGGACTGTGCATGATTGACAACTTGGAATTTCTCAAAAAGTCGTTGGACCCACCTAGCCCGTTCAACATTCGTGAGCCATTCACGCAAGTTGAATTTACGTGACCATAAACATCAACTTCAACGGGCGTATTCATTGCGATACACCCAAGTCTTCGTATCACTTCCGGTTGATTAGACACAACAGCCGAGCGTAAAACCAGTTTCTTTGAGTACTCTTCCCAATTGTCGTAAAACTTTTTGGATCCTTCTGGTGTCAATCTGATGGAGGTGGCTGAGGCGGCCTTTATTTTCCCTGTTTCAAAAAAGTCCAGGAAAGATTCCTGGATGACTTCTGACCAGACGGTCAAGTCTCCAAACGGGCCCTCAGCCAGCCCTTCTACCACGGCATTGGCAATGTTTCCAATTCCGGATTGTAAAGGATGCAAGTTTTCAGGTAGTCTACCCATTTTGACCTCTTGCTTCAAAAAATCGACAAGATGTGAAGCGAGTTCTTTTGATGTTTTATCTGAGGGTGTGTTTGCGGGAACCGTGTCAAGTTCTTTCGACTCAACGATTGCAACAATCTTTGAAGGATCCACCGACAACGAAGTGGAGCCAATGCGTTCATCGACTCTTGTGAGTGGGATGGGTTCACGGTAGGGAGGAGCTGTCTGAAACGTAATATCATGAAGACCTTCCAAATTGGGAACTGCAGTATTCAGCTCGACAATAATCTTGTCCGCAAGAGTGGCAAATTCAGGGTTGCAGCCTACGGCAGGACCCAAAACCAGGGAGCCATCTTCCTTGATACCTGTTGCCTCAATCACAAACACATCCATCTGGTTCTTTGGCTTGTCAAGCATGTAATAATCATACATCATGTTTTGAATCCACATTGACAAGTGAGTGTCAAAAAACATAATGTCACCATTATTGATGCCATCTGTGATGGCCTTTCCTTTTTGATACGGAGAACGACGTTTGATCATCCCTAGATCAGCCCATCTAGATTCGATATGAACGTCGGTGGAAGCACAGGCGTAGAGATCAAACGACATTTTGCCCTGGAGGCCGTTTTTTTCAACCATATCAGCTAAAGCCCAAGGAACCACTTTTGCTCCAGCTACACCTGTGAATCCAGACCAAGCAACAGATTGGCCGTCTTTGAAATGGTGAAGAACCTCCTGTGGACTCCGAACCAAATTCAACAACTTGGGCATTTTGACTCGCGCTTTCAGTGCACCCGAGACAAGCGTTGGTACCACCCTAATCGAGGAGTGAGACGTTGTAGAGTGTAAGGACATTATTGTTTATGGATTGTCAGAAAAAAGTGGGTATGGGTCGGGTTTTATAGGTGCCTCAAACAGTGTTATTTAACCCTCCTTGTCCACACTGAGTTCAGTGATGAGCCTTGGATGAAAGCATGCGCTGTCGGAGCTATGACGGACACAAGAAGAGGGGTGCAAACCCAAGCAATTGCTCAGCACCCACCCTCAGGGTGGAAACACTGAGCTCTTGGCTTGATACGCATCCACCTGTTGCAATTGTGTTCAGCTCATTTTATTAAAACAGTATGCTTTTTCTCTTATTACACACCGGGAAGTCGGAGTTTATGCGGAAGTAGTAGCCTAATTGCGGGGTGTGGGGAAACGGATGTGGGGATTCAGGGCACCGGAGAAGATGACGCGAAGCGATGGATAAATGATAATTACAATCGGAAAAAGAATTTGGGGTCCCTGTCGTCGTTGTGGCTGATTGCCAGCTTCTAAATTTGCTACCCCCCAATGATTTTGCTGATTGCACTAACCAAGTCGCCCTTGTCGTAGCAGAATGCATTGCCACGCAGTTTCACAGTCTCAATTCCGTGACTTTGCAGAGACTCGCAATTGACTTCAAACTGGCCATTCTCCATATAGATAACGTGTGTAACAAACTTATTCCAATCGTCGCTGTCGTCATCTTGCATGGAAAACCTTGCCGCCTCGACTATCTTTCGCACATAGTCATTACCAGACAGACCGTAGGTTTCACGGTCGTGCGATCCGTTGATGAGGAGGATTTTGTACTTGCAATGCTCCGCGGCCTCCATGAATCCCCTGAGGGAGATGATGGGGATGATTGACGTGAAGAGCGAGCCGATGGAGTATATGACCGCCTCTGACTCCTCGAGCGACAGAATGCCGTTGGAGGACAGCTGCGGTTTGATCTCCTGGCCAAACACATTGATGTAGTACACGCGCTCTATGGGTGCAATGAGCGGGCTGGGCTCCATTTTGGAGAAGGAGATTTGCGAGTTGAGCAGCTGGGGGTGCATGAAGGGCAGGCTCGCGTCTTCCGCCTCGGTGAGCGTGAAGGACCTGGCGCGGCGAAACGGCGGGGGCACTTTGAGGTTGGCGTCGGCGGCGGGCATTTGGCCGCCGACACCGAGCTGCTCCATTTCGCGGGCCAGGTCGTCGTTGGGCTCGGCGCTCTGTTCGGTGGGGTGCGAGATTTGGCTCTGGCCAGTGATTACCGTGCCGTCGGCGAGCAGCGCCTCAATGTGGTAGGAGAAGTTGGTGTTTATGGCCGGCAGCACGTCCGAGTTGCCGGGGATGTGGCAGATGCGCAGCAGCAGCTCGATTGCGGAGTCGAGGGAGCCGATGAAGAGGCGCGCGCCGGTGAGAAACAGGTTGCCGACGGACGCGTGGCCGAAGCGGAACTCTTTGCCCGGCCGGTTGCGCTTGAGAATCTCTGTGTTTGCATGCACGAGAAAGGAGCGCACGAGCTCTCGTGTCTTTGGCTTGACTGCGCTCCAGAGGGCGTGTGTGCCCTCGACCAGCTCCTGCCACTGGTGCTTAGCCGCGTGTTCGTCGTCGGGGAGCCGGTACGAGATGAGTTTGCGCAAATGCCTGGCCTTTTCGGGGACGAGCTGCGTGATGCGCGACCGCACGTCGCCAATGGCGGGGCCGCCAAAGACACGCAGAATCTCGGCTGTGGAGCCGCCGTTGTCTGAGATGGGCAGCACGTAGCTCACGTTGGCGTCGTCGAGCGTGCTCAGCAGCGACGCAAACGAGTTGGTGGCCGTTCCACCGCCAACGACTGTGATTTTCATTGCACGTGGGGTTTGTAAATACGGAAATGTTGGAAGTCGCGCTGGCACATCTGCGACGCACGAGCTCATCGACGCCCAGCTTTACAAATGTAAATCCAATTAATCGCACGCCCGGCTATACAATTGTAAATCCAATTAATTCCCTTACCGCTAAATAAATGTAGCGACGCACGAGCTCATCGCACGCCCAGCTACAAATGTAAATCCCTTACCGCTAAATAACTGCAGCGAGCTATACAAATGTAAATCCATTAAATTCCCTTACCTAAATAAATAACCTGTAAAATGCAAATTCTGTCACGATAATAATAATAATAAATGTTCATAAAACATTCTTGATACGCGTCTAGCAGCGCAGTGATCGCACGATGGCCGGGCTGACTCTAAACTATCAGGCTCTTAATGTCCATCGAGCCGACCTTGTCCCTCGGCGGGAGCGGCGCCGGGCGCGCGGTGGTCGGCGGCAGCGCGGGCCGCGGCTGGATCCTGGGCAAGGCCAGCTCGCGCAGGTCGATGGGCCCGCGCGGGCCGCGGGGCTCGGCCGAGCTCTCGGCGACGCCGACCTGCTTGAGGCTGGTCTGGCCGTCCCAGCTCCAGAGCTTGCCGCCGCACTCAAAGCCGCCGCCGAGCGACGAGCGGTCAAACGAGAGCTTGCGCCCAAACGACATGGCCGAGAGCTGCTGCAGGTCGCGGGTGGCGCGGAGCATGTCGAGCAGGTCCTTGGGCGAGTTGGCGAGGCGGGCGGCCTCCTCGCGCTCGAGCGCCGTGAGACGCGACGGCAGCGGCGGCGCCTGCGACAGCTTCATCGGCTCCGACTGGGTGCGGCGCCGCTTGACGCTGCGGTCACCGGCGCGGTCGTCGTCGGCAAAGTCGTCGTCGCTCGAGGACTCGACGGCGTCGTACGAGACCCTCATTTTGGACGTGCGCAGGGTGGCGCGCAGCATGCTGCGCGGCGACGAGAGGGGCGACTGCGGGGACGGCGAGCCCATCGAGACCGGCGAGGCGTAGCGCGTGGAGTGGTCGGGGGACGCATACGGCTGTACCGCGGCCGGCCGGTACTGCGGCGCGCTGCTGAGCGCCTGGACGAAGCTGAGCGCGCCGGCCGAGTTGGAGCGCGCGTGCGAGGGTGCGTGCGAGTGGGCATGTGCGTGCGCCTTGGGCATGAGGTAGTGCGGCGGGCGGTAGTCGCCGGGCGCCGCGGGCTTTGCGCTGCGCATGTAGAAGCTGTCGCCGTGGTGCTGGGCCGCGAGCTGGCGGGCGAGGTAGCCCGCGCGGTCCGGCGGGGCGGCGCCACCGGCGGCGGTGGCGCCGTTTGTGGAGCGTCTGCGGCGGCGCTTCGGCTCGGTGAGCGTGAGCTGCAGCTGGCCAAAGCCCGGCTGGTCGGGCTTGAGGCAGCTGTCGACAAAGTCGGTGCCAAACAGCGGGATGAGCGCGAAGCGAATGTGGTAGCAGATGCGCGCCGCGAGCGTCTTGGCGACGTCGTACGGCAGCCACGTGCCCTGGATCTTGAGGTAGCCGCCGCGCACGCGCTTGATGACGGGCTCGAGCTCCGGCGCGTTGTCCATGAGCTTCACAATGTCGGCCTTGTTGTTGCCGATCGCCTTCCACAGGCCCGTCAGGTGCACGTAGCCGGTGTGGTAGTCCCAGATGATCGGGTGCCCGTTGATCTGGTACTCGTACACGGTGAAAAAGTTGCGCTCGTCCACGCCGGTGGCGTACCGCCGGGTGTCAATGTGGCGCGCGGCGTCCATGAGCGGCTGCTGCGCAGCGTCGACCGCAAACGCGCGGCCGTCCTCCGCGGGGATCGTGTGGATGGGGTACTTGACGTCGTAGTGTATAGACACGTGCTGTTTCTGACGCATGGCAAGGAGAGGGCTAGGGGGTGGAAGAAGCGCGGGCCTCGAGGTATTTATAGGGGCACCGGCTGCGGGCTGCGGGCTGATGGCGCGCGATGAGGCCGGGCTTATAAATATTTCTTGTGTGGGACTGGATCGGGAAAAGAAATGTGGGATCTCGGGTGTTGCGCTCCAGCGCAGCGTGCGCGGTGAAGGCCACATTGCAACGGACGGGCCCTGCGCAGTGACCGGCCAGGCCACGTCTGCCGCCACCCAGCCAGTTGCTACTGAGCTGGCCAGCTGCTCTCTGAACTGGCCAGCGACCCCGTGCTCGGCCAGTGCGCCGCAGACGCATCAGGGTTGTGTTTAGGGGTGGAGGTGGGCAGACGGGAGAACCAAGATAAGAAGAGGAGATCCAGGAGGCAGCAGCAGACGGGGTCGCCAAGGGCCCGTGTGTCGGCCGCAGCTCGTTTGCAACGCGTTTTTTTTTCTTGCCTACCAACTACTTTCTCACCCCGCGCTGCTGCCGCTGCGCTGCTGCGCTCGTGCTCCAGTCGTCGCCGATAAGCAAATGATATCATGTGGCAGATGCGTCATGGCAGCTGTCGACAGAAATTAACCTTTCCCACTAATATTACTGCAATGGGAAAGCGGCATGAGTGCCTCGAGGAACCGCAGACCGCGCAGTGATAAGCCAGTACGGCCAGTTGCTCAGCCAACACAATGCCTGGCGCGGCCGGCGACCAGTCCTGCCGCTGCTGGGCCGCGCCGGCGGTGCGTCCGCGCTCGCCCCTCGGCTCGCACGCTGGTACGGCCAGAATTCCCGCTTGTCCCGACTCTCTATCCCCGAAGCAACGTCATCCGTCACGGTGACGCAGATCTGGAGCGGTGCGCTCGAGCGCGCCGCCACAAATAATTTTTGCAACATTGTCCAGCTGTTGCAGATACGAGCAGCGCTCCGTAGCAGCGCTCCGTATTGTCCTGCTCGCCCTGCCCACCCGCTCCCGCTCTCTGCGCAGGCCCCAGGGTACCTCAGCCTGCTGTCCGGGCAAATAATTACCGCCAGCTGCGACTAGCCTGGACTTGTCTGGGCCTGTCAGTTGACAGCCACAAATAATTTGCTGGCCTGGGCATGTGACACGGCTTATCGGTGGCGAGCATGGTTCCTCACAGCAGATCGCAAGCCTGGGACAGACTGAATGCAGAGAAGAGTCGATCCAGCGGCCCTGCGCAACCGCAGACCGCAACAGTGCTGCCCGCTCTGGTGCCAGCGCTTTCCACCGTCCCGCTGCTCAGCCCGTGGCTCCCGCCTGTCTGCTCCGTCCACAGCCACACCCAGATCCTCATAATTATCTACGCTTCAGCCGCAGGGTGAGACATGTTGCGAGCCTGCTCGTTTGCAACGGGTAAAACTGTGTCTACGGGTAAAGCTGTGTCTGCGTGCAGAGCTCTGCAACAATTCCAACATCGTTGCCCAGCCCTGACCCTTGTGCGCCGATCGCCAGATAATTATGGCCAGTCCACTCACAACCAGCAATCTGCTCGCCCGTGAGATTGACAGCGTCCTTGCCTAGATCTAGGCGCATGGACAAAAATTATGTACAGCATAGCAAAACTTCACGTCTTGACGTCTTGTAAACTACAACACTTCTTTCTCACCAGCACCGTTTGCCCTCCACGCTGCTTCCCGCAACGACTCCTGAAAACCAACCTCCACACTTTTTGTTTATATCCCAATCTAGTGCGATGAAAACATATCCTCGTCTCACTTGTCAACCACGCAATCTCAGTCGAGGCTTCAGCTGACAATAGAAACGGAAAGTCATTTCCTGACAATAGAAACGGAGAGTTATTTCCATAGTATTCCTAATATTTGCATAGAAACATTGTACAATAAGAGCACTAATGAGCGCTCCAGAAGAAGACTTCTCAGCGCTCCCGCTGACCGACAGAATCGTCCACAAGCAGTGGAAGGTCCGTTTGCAAGCGTACGACGATATGACAAAGCAGTTCACGGCGTCGGGGTCAGAGTCCGACGGCTGTTTCCGGCCCTTCTCCAGCGACGGTGGCCAGCTTCTCAAAAAAATTGTCACCGATTCCAACGTGGCGGCGCAGGAAGCAGCGCTCAAAGCCGTCTTGGCATTCCTTGAGTTTGGCGGCACTCCGGCGTGTTTGAAAACCCGGGCAGCAGTTGTGCCGTCAATTGTGGAAAAGGCGCTGACGTCCACCAGAGCAGGCACAAGGCAAAACGCCAGCGATGCGCTGCTTTGGTACGTCGAGCTCGACTCGGCCGATCCTGTGATTAGCGAGATCCTGCCGTTTTGGAGCCACAAGACCCCCAAGGTCATTGCTGCAGCCATCAACGCGGTCCTCGACATTCTCAAGTCCTTTGGCGCGGCAGGTGTCGTGAACGCCAAGCCGCTGATCGAGCCCCTCGTCAAGGTGTTTGGCCATGCCGACAAGAACGTCCGTGCTGCCGCTGCCGCACTGGCGGTGGAGCTTTACAAGTGGCTGGGGGATCCGTTTGCCAGGGTTTTCCTCACTGATCTGAAACCTGTCCAGCAGAAGGAGCTTCAGGAACAATTCGAGCAGGTAAAGGACACCAAACCCCATCAACTGCGATACCTGAAATCGCAACAGGGCGCCGACGCTGACGCACAGCTTGCCGCCACTGGCGGCAGCGAGGCTGCCGGCTCGGCTCCAGACCCAGCAGACGAGGAAGAGCTCGACTTTGCCGACCCAGTTGACATCTCCGCAAAAATCCCCTCCAGCCTGGCCGAAAGCTTGGCTTCCTCAAAGTGGAAGGACAGAAAAGAAGCCCTCGAGCAGCTGCTTCCGATTGTCAGCGTGCCAAAAATTGCCGACACCTTCGACATGTCAGATCTGAATAGAATGCTAGGAAAGTGCATCCAAAAAGACGCAAATGTTCAAGTAGCCTCCCTTGCCGCTAATTGTGTCGAAGCTTTGGCCTCGGGCCTGAAACCGTCGAAAAAGACCGCATCTCCTGGCTTTGGTAAATATCAGTCCATTGTTGTGGCTCCGCTTCTTGAACGATGTAAGGAGAAAAAGGCAAGTGTCTTGGAGGCAATGAATAATGCACTCGTGGCGGTGTACAAAACGTCTACGCTGGGTGAGATCTTGGATACTGTGCTTGAATACTGTCAGCACAAGACCCCTCAAATCAAAATTGAATCTGCGAAATTTCTGGCGAGCTGCTTGAGCACCACAAAAACAGTGCCCACCAAGGAAGAAGTCGGATCCATTTCCAATGTCGGCGTTAAACTACTTTCTGATACCCAAGAGCCAGTGAGAACTGCAGGTGCCGAAGTTTTAGGAGTTTTGATGAAGATGGTAGGAGAGCGAGCGCTAAACCCAGCTTTGGATGGCGTGGATGACATAAAAAAGTCAAAAGTCAAGGATTTTGCTGAAAAGGCGACAGTTGTTGCAAAACCAGCAAAACCATCCGCGAGCCCTGCTGCTCAAGCAACAAGTGCCCCAGCGCGGCCAGCAGCATCAGCTAGCACTCTGGCCACAAAACGGCCGCGCTCAATCCAGCCTGGACTCCCTTCCACACCTAACAAGCCGCCGTCAAAGATGGCTGCTCCTGGATCCTCTCGCCCGACGTCTTCTGCAATTCGTCTCAGATCCCGACTGGCCGGAAGCCCAGCAAAAGTAAGCTCTCCTACCCGTGAGCAATTTGCTCAGCCATCTGAAAAGTTGACCAGCGCCTCAACTGTCACAACAACCACTAGACGGCCGTTATCCATTGCTGGAGGAGTGAGGAGACCTGTAACGTCCACCATTGGTGCAGTGCCGTCTCTTTCTCCTAGCAGGAGCTCTATGGCTCCTGCCACTTCACCTACACTGTCGACTCGAGATCAGGCCGAGTTGGAGTCTTTGCGTCGTGAGAAGGCAGAATGGTTGAGGGAGCGAGAACTGATGCAACACCAAGTGGTAACTCTTGAGCAAGACAAGTCGGAGCTGCAGCGCAAAGTGGAGCAGCTTTCATTTGATACCTCCAAACTGTACGAGGAGCACACTAGAGATGTTCTTGCCATCAAATCTCGTGAAACTCAGCTGGTAAGGACCAACTCTGATCTCGATTCTGCTAAAGCGCGCATTTCGAAACTCGAAGCTGAGCTTCAACGCATGTCGCTTGATTCTGCAAATGCTCCAGCAGTGACGGGTTTTCGAGCCACTTCAAACAGTGACGACGACTTCCATTTAACCCAACCACAAGCGAGACCAAGAGACAGTCTCTCGTCACCAGTGGGCAGTCGACCAAGACCCATTTCAATGTTGAGCACACCCCCTGGCGGTTTCAGTGGCTCTAGTAAACGCAATACCTTTCATGGCGTGAATGTTTTTGACGCAATGCCCAGGCACCGTTCCGCGGGCGCAGGAGTTGCTCTCAGGTCTCCCGACACAACTGGATCCTCGCTTATGGAGAGAGCTGCAGGTATGAGGCGTGAATTGGAGCGTAAAATTGAGGATTTGAAGAACAACGCTTGAGGGCCACCGCCACCTGGCACTGGCTTTGAGAGTGTGGAACGCACGATACCAGTTACGTTGTTTCAGATTGTTAGAGCTGAAATATTTATATTAATAATTAAACTGTATTAATGTCGAGATTAAGCAAATTCTTTCAGGTCATCCCCCGCAAACTCAATGTCCATCTGCTTGATTGTTTGCTGAAGAAACTCCGCTCTTTTTTGAGCGGCTGCTTTTGCCATTGGAAGACACAGTGTATTTTGAATGTTGAAAAGCTTGTCATAAAAGTGCTGGTAGGCTGTGGCGGCGGGGTCACTCGGGTTGTGGAGCGCTGTTCCCTTCGCGGCAGAATACGCTGCACATCGAAATACTCCGAAAGCACCTATTGAATCCAACCTGTCCGCGTCAGACACACACTGCCATTCAATATTTCCATCCATGGTCCACTTGCCCTCAGCCCTCAATCGCTTTTCCTTTGAGTAGGAGCAGTTAACTATGACTGCAAGGGTTCTTTCAGCTCGACTGTGTGACAGGCCCAGGTCTCGAGTCATAAAGGACAGCAACTCACTCTCAGAGACTTTACTGCTGTATTTTGCGTCCATCACGTCGTGTAGCAGTGATGCAACCTCCACTATCACTGGATCAGCATGGTAATGGTTCGCCAAGATGATAGCGGTCTTATGAACTCTCAAAACGTGTAAATAGTCGTGAGACGGATCATAATCAGCCATGCATTTCTTCATAAGTTCATAGGACTTGGTAAATACTTCCGAGGGCATGACTACAGCTCCAGGCGTGGGTTAGGAGACAAACACAACAGAGCTTATCTTTTATTTTTTGTCTGTGATAGCCAGAGTCCAGCTCTTGATGCACAGAAGTGGTAATTTGGCTGAAATTTGAACAATTGGTATAATCAAGGCGACACAGACATTGCACTTCATCAAGCACCGGCACTCGATAACGAGTGACACCTATCAATGAGAGGCAATCATAGGTACAAGACTAGCACTGCTACATCTAATAAACACAAATTTAAAGCATTTTTCTAAAATATTTAATTACTTTGCGGGTTATAAACCTCATGCACGCTCATTTAGCTTGTGGATAATCAGCTCAGTTGGCCCATGGCCAATTGACTCCAGTCTTTTGTGAAAACAGGTCATTGAGCATCTGTCGCTGGCACCCATTGTATTGACAAGGCCCAAAAGTTTGCAGCTCTCTGCGCCCTGCTTACTCTGGCTTCTTCAAATCAAAACCCCACGATTCTTCGCCCTCTCTGGTCTCGTAGTACTTTGATGTGTCGACGCCGTGGTATTCATGATTAACCAAGTTGAACCATGGAATAACAGTCAGATTTAAATAGGAATTGGTAGAGTTTCTGGCGGCAAACACTCTGGTGTTGTCGTTCAAAGTCGACTTTCCGTACAGCGGCAGACCGGCAGCAATTTTGCTCTTCATCTCATATCGGTCCTTGGCGACCTCTTTTGCATTTTCGCGGACTCCTGTGAAGCGTTCGGTGGAACGGATGGTCATGGCCAAGAAGCCGGCGGTGAGACCAAGAAACCCGGCCAGTCTCAGTTGGGTTGGCCCGATATGGGTCGATTTGTAACCAGTCTCAAAGTATCTGTGCGCCATGAAACCGAGTGGTGCGGACGCTGTAAAAAGAGCACCAATTGCATAATCTTCGGGGCGGAAGTATTTCACGACACGGAACAAATGAGGATCGGTATCGATGACCTCATAAGGAGTTCTTTGAAGTACTTGATTGCCGGACATTATTGTCAGTCTAGTTGTTGTCTAGTAGTGAAATTTATACAACGTTCATGATTGGGTGGCTTTGGGACAAGCTGGAAATCCACCGCGCCAGGTTTTGGTCATGTGATATAGGCACGTGATTTGAGCAAGCGGGCAGACCGCAGCAGCGCGTCTTGTTGAGGTTCTCAAATTGCAAGATGCGGTGATTCGCTGGCTGCCGTTCGATGAAGCAAGCACGGACTGCCTTGTCTCACTGCAGGAATACCAAAAAACCCTATATTTCAGCTATATCTGCTCTCACAGGCCGTTCCCCATGAGCAGCCAATCTCAGCAGGATCCAATTCAACATTTACTCAACGCCATTCACGAGGCTCAGCTGGACGAGTTCCCTTCTCCTCAAGAGATTGATATTCTTGGGCTGCTGCAAGCTCTAAATTTTCGTGTGGAGAGCCTTCAGCAATCAATGACAAGCACCAATACTAGATTGGATCAAATAGTGCAGATGATCAAGCGAATTGAAACAGACCACAGCGTGCAAAGTGCGCCCATGATGGTTCCGCCAGTAGCGCATACGGTAGCACCCCATTACTTCAAGTCGTCAAATCGTTCCATACAAACGTCATCGTCTCCTGACACATCAATCACCCAAGATGAGGAGTGATGGAGCAAACGTTGCTGTCATCTCACTCAGATTTCACAATGTTCCTTTGCAAGTCATAAACCAGTCGTAGCCGAGGCTTGTTTTCAACGCCTTTCCGGCGCAGCGCGTCAAGATAAATTTCGTAGCTGGGCATGTACCCGTCAATAAACTTTGCCAGCTGCTCTTGTGACATTCCCGTACCTTTTTCCTTTATCAACTCTTTTTCTTGTTGGCCACGCCATTCATAGACATACTTGATGTCCTCGGCGTCGAGCTGCACAAAAGCATCAAAGTAGTTCCAGATTGGAACATAGTCCTTCAGGTACGCATTCACATCTTCAAGATACTCGACAGGAATGGCTTTAGAATGCGCTGTGTTTGGAAGTTTTGCAATGATGCTCCGGAGGTCTGCCTTCTCCACCGGCAAAAAGCCAGTACACCATCCCTCAAATAAAACGACATCATATGGAGCAAATACAAAGTGTCCCTGAGGTTTTCTATCCCCCTCGCCATTGAATGCCGATTTGTCATATACCGGGATATCGGCTGGCTGCTGCGACTTCAAAGCCTTCAGCACGTTGAGACAGAGCTGCACATCATGAGTACCCGGCTGCCCTCTGTGGGCCAACAGCGGGTTACCTGGGTGCTCTTTTGCCACCTGTGCCTGCTCTGAATGAGTGAGATAAAAGTCGTCGAGCGACAATGTGACAACCTTCAAATTTAGCGGTTGCTTTCTCAGACTCTCAGCCAGCTGCGAAACAGTCGTTGATTTGCCACAACCCTGAGGCCCAGTCAGGCCAATGATGAGAGGATCCTCTCCTCTTGTGAGGCATAATTTCGAAACAAACTCCAATATCGGACCCACTGCAGCAGTTCTCGGGGCCATCGTTAGAAATAGTCACAACTCAACTGATGATTGCAGCAGACAGAAGCAAAGGTGGGGGTATAAAACAAGCAGAGAAGGTGCAGACGCTGGCGATCAGCAGATTGGTAGCAATTCAAAAGTGCTTTTATTTTGTCTTGCTCCAGACTACACTCGACATTTTACCACCGGCTCTCTATTATCCCGCCCGATAGGTGTTGGCGACTTGCACAGCGCCAGCGAGTGTTTCTCTTATCAACACTAGCCAAACATACACCAACCACATCATGGTCCAAGACAAACCTTTGACGCTTATTATTGTCCGTCACGGTCAGACCGATCACAATGCAAGGAAAATCTTTCAAGGCCAGTATGACTCGCATCTGAATCAAGAGGGCATCGATCAGGCCGAATTGGCAGGCAAGCGACTAGTGTCGGACGGAATCAAGGTCGACAAGGCATGGTCCTCTGACTTGAGCCGGTGCAGCGAGACTCTGAACCAGATGCTAGAGACATCGGGCCAAACCGAGATTCCCAAGGTGTACACCAAGAACCTCCGAGAGCGCTACATGGGAAAGCTGGAGAATATGTCTATTCAAACAGCACGAGAGATGGCAGACAAGGAGGGGAAAACGTTCCACGATTATGGTGAGCCATCAAGTGACGTGGCAGTTCGTATGTATAAGCAGTTGGATGAAATCATCAAAGACGCTATTGAATCCAACTATGATACGGTCCTGGTAGTGTCTCACGGTGGATCGTTAGCCAGACTGGTTAAGCACCTGCTTGACGATTTGAATTACAAATTAGACGATTCCATTTCTGAGGAAGACATCAAAGTTCCCACAAACACTGCCTTCACCACTGTCCTTATCGACAAGGTGAGCGGAATCGGCACCATTGTTCAGTATGCCGATGCGAGCCACAGAGCTGATGGATGGAAGCCTGTTGATCAGAATGCCTTGTAAGTGGGGACAATGTTATAAATATGAAATGCGGAACCATTTGACCGGCCCCAATGTTGGAAAGTGTATCACTTTGTTGATTAGTTAGATAATATAGACAAATTCAACTCTAGACTGGATCTGCCTTACTGGCAGCTGGCCGGCCACTGGCCGTCGCAACGCGAGCTTTGCTCCATGGAGACTATCTACAAAGACCCGTTTTCCTTCAACTTGCTGATCAGCTCGTCGACCGAGCCGACAATGGTGCCAGCGTGTCTCTTGGGAGGCTCGCTGACCTTGAGAATCTCCAGTCTGTTCTGTATCTCAACGCCAAGATCAGCAGGCTTGATACTCTTGAATGGCTTCTTTTTGGCCTTCATAATGTTGGGCAGCGACGCATATCTGGGCTCATTGAGTCGCAAATCGGTCGTGATCACCATGGGAAGCTTGGCCTCAACCACCTCAACACCGCCATCAACCTCGCGGGTGACGAGCACTTTGTCTCCCTCAATGTCAACCTTGGATGCCTGTGTGGCCTGTGGCCAGTTCAACAGCCCAGCGAGGATCTGGCCGGTTTGCGCGGAATCGTTGTCGATGGCCTGCTTTCCAAGAATGACCAGGTTGGACTTGTCGTCCTCGACCACCTTCTTAAGCATTTTTGCAACCGTGAGAGGTTCGATCAAAGCGTCGCCAACGTCAATCAGCGTCGACGTGTCTGCTCCCTTTGCCAAAGCCTGTCTGAGCACGTCCTGCGCCTTTGGGGGACCGGCAGAAACAACGTGGATCTGCTCAACCAGGTCCTTGTTTCCCTCTCTGATGCGAATGGCTTCCTCCACTGCAATGTCGCAAAACGGATTGATGGCATACTTTACACCTTGCGTCTCTACGCCGGTTTGGGCCTTGTTGACCCTCGGCTTGACAGCGGCATCAATCACTCTTTTGACCGGAACTAAAACTCTGAGTTTGGACATGATGTTTTACCGCAACGAGGTGTGAAAAAAGTGACAGTTTAATGTGTGGGGAAGTGTCGCTTCTTAAATTCACTTCTCGGTAAGGTGTGGAGACTCGGTATTTATGCGGCTGAATCTCGGCCCACGTTTGTATGGCTTGCAAAGGTGACCGGGTCAATCCGAAGCCCCGGAGTGAGAGGAGCCAGGTGTCATCTGTGCACTAAAGGAATAATGTCGTAGCGCTCGTTGTCTCGTACTCGTTTGCAGGCCTTTACATGATGGACGCATTTATTTGTCCGGCCCAACCACTTGCCAGTCCGAGCGTGTGCCGAAATCGCTTCGTCTCCACCGAGCAAACGACATTTGGTCAATTAAATTAATAAAAGATGCATTGTTTTAATCTGTAATAAATAAGCTGTTGAATTACGAACAAAGTGGCGTACCTTGTCTACTTAGCAAATTGGGGTGCATTCCAACTGCTCTCCGAGGTTCTTGCAGAGCAACCCAGCGAAAGTTCAAGCCGGCCAATCTCCTGATTCATAGTAGAGCATTCCATGCCACACTAATACAGTCTCGGTGACTAAATCTGCATATCTCACTACTCCCCGACATTCAGTGAAACAGCGTCTAGTAAAATATCTGCCGAATCACCTGGCGTACCATTTGGCCATTCATCCAAAGCACCTGGCGACAGAACGTCGTCTACATCACTAGCAACATCACGCACAGCATCTGGAAGTGCGGCTGCGAGCGCAAACCTATCCATCAGCATCTGCTTACCTTCTCTTTCATCAAGCATGTTTTTCTCCTTGGCGAAAAACTCTGCATACTTTTGCATAAATTCTTCATCCTCATCGTCAGAATCTTCAACAAACGCGGCGCTGATGAATGTCTTGTCGCGGGATTCAATAGGCGGAAGACTCGGTGATTCGTCTTCGCTACCCTCAGAGCCACTATCATTAATCACAGTTCTTTTTCTTCTTTTGCTCTTCTGTGCATTCGCCCCGTGTTCCGCTCTCATTTCTCTACGTCTTTCTGCGTCCCTCTTCTTGACTAGACGCTTAGCTTCAAGTTCTTCAGCCGACAAATTGGTACTGCGAGCCAGTCGTTTATCATTGAACGCCTTATCAGGATCGTCATCTTCTTCATCGTCATCGTCTACAACGAAACCATCGCCCTCGCCATAGCCCCGACCAATAGCATTCTCATTATCGTCTTCCTCACCTGTTTGGTCAAGGTCCTTCCAGGTAACAAGATAATCTCGAGCCTGCTTACCTTCTTCGACTTGCACAGTCTCTTTCAAATACTTATTGATCCAGAGATGGCATTGTTGCATATCGGCAATATCAACATTTCCTTTCAAAGAGCATTGACCCTTTTTGCCAGCATCTGGCAACGTCATATGACATAGCCTGAGTAACAATCGCAGCTTGCCATTGTTAGATAATTCTGCCAAATAGTCATCAGCATTTGAAGAAATCGTCAGGTATTGCAGGGGAGGTTCTGTAGACGCATCTGCTTTGTGAATATTTATCCAGCGAAGTCTATTTTCAATCATTTCTGCTAGATTCCCTGCCACCCACTCAACTAGTAACACCTGATCGGCATCAACCATAGCAGCAACAATGAGTGCAATCTTGCGCTCATTATCTATCGTTGTGTCTTTGAAATCCAGTTCAATAGTTTTAGCCTTTCTACTAACCTTCTTTTGCAATACCTCACCGTATTCAAAATAATGGATAGTATTTGACATTTTGTTGAAAGCCAATTCCATAAACAAGCACGGAGTTCTTTCAAGCGCCTCAATCAGTTTTGCTGTATACTTTGCAACAAACTTTTGAACTGGTTTTCTTGCCCTGTGACCCAGAGAAAGGCCCTTATTATTCGAAATCATGTTTCGAAATAGCAAAATCAGGTCAATGGAATAGAAGTGAACCCTTTGTTCGTTTTTGAAAAATAGACGGTGGAAAAATTTGATTGCCCACATTATTTCTCGTTCGTCGAGCTCAGGATAATTGTCAAGAAACAGCTTAAAGGTACTGATTGTAGCATCGTGAACGAATTTTTGCTCAAATCGAGCAAATTCAAATTTAATTTCCCTGGCTCTTTCAGCTTGACTTCGTTCTTCATCATAACCGTCCTCCTCTTCGTCTTGCGATCCAAGGTCATTGTTCTCACTCGTGTCTCTTCTACTCTTGTTGCGTCGCTTTTGCTTTCTAGCCACAAACACTGATTCTTTCTGAGAATATTTTTCCAATGCTTTGAGAATAACGTGCACAAAATGAACAGTGTCTTTTAAAAATCCATAGGATCTTGTAACAGTCATGCGTGGTAGTTTGGCTATTCCCTCCAAAGTATATTCTTGATAAAATATGCGGTCCTTCATATTGTCAGACATTTCGATATCCAGAGGAGTGCCGCGCCGTTCCATGTCTACAATTGTCTCAATAACCTCCCTGAAACAAATCATTGCCGCATGCACTGTGTCAAGATCCATCGCCTGTGGATCTTGGGGCTCAATCAGCATCCTTGTCATGATAACAAAATGATTCTGCGATAATGCGTTAGCAACCAGGCTATAATCAACAACGTTGTTTGTAACGGTTTGAATACGATGAAATTCAAGAAACCAAGCGCCGATATAAAGGTAATAGATAGAATGGACTCTAAGCAAGCGGTCTGCTTCTCGTTCAATAAGTTTCCTGATGCTGTCCATAAGTGCATTAAAAGAAACACTGAGAAATTCAACGGCAAAGTCCTTCACAATTGCTTTGGATTCTTGGCTAATAGTCACAATTTTTTCGAAATCAAACTTCTCGAGCGATTTTTTTGAAATGTGCTTCGGCTTGCGCCATTTCTTCCGCTTGTCAACCAATTCGAGATAATCGGTAGCTGTGCCCTTTATGGCCTGCGCAGTGACGGGACCATGGCCCGGTGTTCCAGGCATTTGCACTGTGACAAGTGGCCCAAATCGACTATGGCGAGTAGACATTTGGTTTTTAACGTTGCGACTCAAGACCTTTTCGTACTTGAGAGCGTTTGACAAGTCCTGGGCGTCGGTATTCTCGCTGATATTTCCCGATTTTTTTGTTGACGATTTAGAATAAAGATGTTGAGGTTTGATTCCATTGAGGAGATAGAAAATGCATTCAAGTAGTGCAGTATCTTGTTCTCTAAGAGAATGGCCAATTTCACTTGTGAGAGCTATGATAAAGTCCAAAACGTGCTGTCGGCTGTATTCGCCCAAGACCTGATTTCTTGAAATGTATTCTGCTGAAATTGCCGGTACATGTTCATCGTCCCCAATAGCAGCAATATTGCGAAACAGTAAAACAGTCAGTTTGATTATATCGTCGTCTCTCGCACTCCGCTCCCGTTTGTCCTCCAAAATAGTCATGAGTGGTTCGTTGGCAATTTTCAAAATGGCAGTCAGAGTCGTCGATGATTCAAGTAGCAGCAGACTTTTATATTTAATTTGGGCTGCTTTGAGAGCTTCAAAGGCTGCAAATTGGCTTTCTGACGATTCCTCATCTACCACAAGAGGCCATGTGAGTGGAACAAGCAATTCCAAACAGGCCAAAGCAATAACACGGAGTTTGATAGAGTCTGGATTGCCATTATACAGATCCAAAATCTGTATAATATCACTGACAAGCGTAGTGTCACTGATTGCTCTAGCGACATCCCATTTACCGAGATGTGCGTCATAACCTTTCAACCATCGCTTAATATCGCGAAGACAGGCCACAGCATCGTCTCCAAGCACGTATACTTCCTTGACAGTGTCGTAACCACCTAACGCAGAAACCAAGTTGTTAATGTGAGTGAAGAGCTTAGGATCCACAGAGTCAATTGGCATTGTAAGAGTTCAATGATCGATCCTTTGCAACACTGAATAAGGTGATACTCCAAACTGTACGATAGTGACGTTTCAAAACAGTTCTCTCAGTTTCACGACTTGACTGTGAAGATGCTTTTAATTACAATGAAATTTTGCCAAAGCGGCCGTTTTACAAGCCTTTTGACAATTGGCTCGAAACCTGCTAGACGTGAAATGTACCACGAAAAATCAATAAACCTAATTAGGGTTGGTCGGAATCTGTGGTGTTTTCGTGTGTTACTCGCGTTACGCAAGAAAGTAAAAGTGGAACACTTGGTTAATGAAAGAAATCAGAATAAAAAATTGCAAAATGTGCTTGACCTCAAAATAAAAGTGGAATTCTTCGTATAGAAATGTAATATTTTGTATTTTTATCACTGATTCAAACTCTAGAAGTTCAAAACACCAGCGGGATCAGCATGTGGTCGATTTCTTTACCCCGTGGTGTGCAGATAGACATACAAATAGGCTTACTGAGTAATCTCATTGGATTTTATCTTATTACGTAGTTGATCTCACAATTTAACCAACGGACACCACAATCTCTGCAGAGTGTAGCGGCCCAGGAAGGCCAGTCGTATCAAGTATAGATGAAGTGACTTTTTCAATCAGCCACATGCTATCGCAGAGGCTACGTGCTTCAATTTCAAAGGCATGCCTAACATTTCTGGCCAGGTGATCTACTTCATTCTTTGTGCTTAGTTGTTCCAATTACCTTGCCCCTGACCTTTGACCAGTCAATTTTTGAATCAACATCGACATCTAATTGGCCACATAACACAACCACATCGCCTCTCAATAAATAGGCACCTCCTAAATCTTCAACCTTGCCTTCACTATCGGGTGTGACGATTCTTTTCTCGGCCTTCTCCAGTACCAGGTTTGTTGCTTGGTCGTAAGATGCTAAAATGCCCACAATGACATCACCGTCAACTGTTACTACAACGACTTTTTTATTCAAGTACCCTGTTAGGGATGACATGAAGTTTTTTTTGTCGTTTCTATCCTTCAGAGACGTCACTGGTGAAAGTGAAGAGTGAAGGGACTCACTAAGTAAGCAGGTCAAATAGCCCTCATAACTTGCTAGATGCGAGGGATCACAATATTTTGATTGTGTCAAATATTTTTCTATAAACAATATTGGCTATGCTACAATATAATATTTAGTAAAAAGTTAATTGGCTAGAGATAGCTTTGTTGCATGTTTATGTGACTGCTCTGTAATATCGTGTGGTTGTGCTGTCACAAGAATTATGGCTGAGATTTCTCGCCAGCGTCATCTAACGAGTGGAATACGAGTATTGTCAAGCCATTGTCTGGATGCAGTGTTGATCTGGTCTGCACTACCGAGTCATTGAGAGATTTTAGGATTAAGACTGTTTTCTGGGCGTGTGGCTCTGAGCTGTCGAAAACGCTCATAGCCAATGTCCATGGTGTACATGGAGCATCGCGCCCAATTCTTGAATAGAATGTCCAGAGTTTGGTTAGTCTGCAACGCACGACTCGCCTTCTTTTCCTCGAATCATTTCATAGATGGTTTGACCAGTGGATAAAAACATGACGATTACGCCAAAACCTATACACAAATAGCAGGCCAACTTGGATTTCCAACCTTTGGAAGAAAGTTTGATATAGCATGCTGGAGGCAGAATATACGCCATGACGCAGGCAGTCGTGGCGCCAACAAGCTCTAGAATAGCGCCGAGATCGCAGGTGAACAGCGACACCACCATTGCTCCTAGAACTAGAGCCGTGGTGTAGATAATATGTCTCTTCTTGTTGAACTCGGTTTCGTCTGGGTACATGTAGATGAGAAGGACTTCACGGCACACAAAAATCTCCAGCGGTAAAGTAGTAAGCATATTAAAACCAAAACAGAACCTCGCAACATTGGCCATGGCATCAGTGCTGGGAAAGTTGTTGAGCACGTTGCCCTTTGTTTTTGTGCCAAAAATCAAGAACCCACCGACACCCATGAGCATGCACGCTACCATGGAAACACCCGTGGACCAGTGAGTGACGCGGGCGAAGCGATCCATGGTTGGTCTTTTGAGCGAATCAAAAATCAAAAGGGAGTTGTGGTGGCAGACGAATGCAAAAGAAATGACCGATATGCCCTGGAATATGCCCGGAGAGATGACGAAGCCAGCGACTTTATCGGCGGCACTATCGGATGCAGCGATGGGGCTCCTGTACGACTCGTCGAGCATCGGGCCGCGGATGATTACGGTGAGGACGATTGTTGTCATGGATATTAGAGCCAGGCCCGACGCTTTCGCGAGGTGCGCAATGTTTTTGCTCAAAGCGAGCGGGTACGATATGCACAGTGTGCTGAGGACAATGACAACGTTGCGCTTGATGAAGAAGGAAAAGAAGCCGGTGCTGGGCATGAACGTTGCCAAGACGTGTGGGATGGTGTCGCCGATAATGACACAGAAGGCCATGGAGCCGCCGAATGCAAACAAGCCCTGAGCGAGGGAGATCACCACGAACCCGGTTCTGCCAAAGCAGTGGGACACGGTCGCCTGGAAGGTTTCTGTCGACGAGAGCTTGGCATTTGTGACCATGAGGCGAATGGTCCAGTCAATGACAATGGTCAGCGCAATCAGCAGAACGATGCCGCCCGCTAGGCCGGACTCGCGGACTGCATAGGCCTGGCCAATGATGCCGGCGCCAATGATGGAGTTGGCCATGTTCATGAAGGCCATTTTCATGGACGACTTGTTGGACTCGTCGGTCAGCGACAGCAACAGGGCATTGTCGCCAAAATGTGCCGTCTGCGAGGAGATGAGCGCCGTGTCGTCGTGGTCGCGGTCGTCCTCGTCGTGTGGGATCCCTTCTTCATAGTCAAACTCCTGCGGTGTGTTGATGTCGTCGCTTGCCAGGCTGCCCAGGCTGTCCGTCGACGATCTTTTGGCGGACTGCCCTGCAGGTGCCCGGTCGTCTATCCGTGCGTACGCCATTCTCGCGTGGCTCTATGGATTTTGCTCGTCCCGAGTGAGGTGTGCTGGGGTGCGTGAGGTGTCCCCAATAGGCAAGTAGCATTTAAGTCTGGGCAAGCAGGCGAAATGCAGGGCAGACTTTACAAATTGTCCACAAAGGTGACTTTACAAATTGCCCAACTTTACAAATTGTCTTACAAAAATGCAATTGTCCTACAAAAGGGGCAAGGTGCAAAGCGTTTGTGCTCATAATGAATTAACTACATGACCTGTTAAGTTAGGGTAAATAAGTTTTGACATGGCATTTGCCTGCCGAACAGACAGCTGCTTTTTTTGCGCCAGTGCAGAACTGCACGGCCTTCAAACTAGATTCTCACAAGCAACCTAACGAGAGGTTGGCATGACCTTTTGGAAAGCACCCTTGGCGCTCTGCTTGGAAATCTTGGTCTGGGCCTTGCCGCCGTTCTTGGCTCTCTCAGCCTTCTTGGCGGCCTCGGACTGCTTCTTCTTGTCCTTGGCGTCCTTGACGGCCTGGTCGCGGGCAGCGGCACGGGCCTCTGGTCGCTGGGCTCTCTTCTCCTTGATCACGTCGAGAGAGGCGCCGACAATGGCACGCTGGTGCTTGACGGTCTTTCTGCTTCTCTTCTTGGCAACCTCCTCGGTGATACCCTTCTTGTGGTGCTTTCTGTAGAGCACAGTCCACGAGAGTCTACGGGGGTTCTTTCTTTGGTCAAAGAGCGAGATAGTCTTTGTGTTGACAAATCTGAAGATCTTGGAGTCGCCTCTGACAAAGAGACGGCCCTTGCCGGGGTAGATCTTAGCACCGGAAAACGAGTCCAATTCGATTTTCATTATGTTCTTGTTGGTGTTGGTGGAGTGTGTCGCAATGAGGAGGCACTTGGAGTGTAGTGTTAGGGCTGGCATCGCGTTGGGACTGCTGTTGGGTGCACACGTGCCGAGCAACTGGCACGGTGGAAGATGGGCCGGCGGCCGCGAGGAAGCGCGAGGAGCCGCGAGGAGCAAGCACTATTCTTCTAACTGGCTTGCCAGCGTCGGCGCTGGCCGCGACGGCTTCTCGGCAGCTGGCGACTTCTCTACACCTGGCTTCTTCTCTACACCTGGCGGCTTCTCTACAAAAGCGCCGCAGCACCAAACGTGCACGCACAAACCCTAATGGTGGGTGACCGCGACTCACACACTCCAAAGTGAAATTTCACAAGCACATTCTCTCTCAACCCACATACCGGAGTGCAAATTCTACAACCCAAAAGCACAGCGATGGCCCCAAAACTCAAGAAGAATCAAGAGACTCTCTCCTCCAAGCTTGCCCTTGTCATCAAGTCGGGTAAGTACACCCTCGGCTACAAGTCCACCCTCAAGGCCTTGAGACAGGGCAAGGCCAAGCTCATTATCATTGCTGGCAACACCCCACCACTCAGAAAGTCTGAGCTCGAGTACTACGCCATGCTCTCCAAGACTGACGTCCACCACTTCCAGGACGGCAACAACGAGCTCGGTACCGCCTGCGGTAAGCTCTTCCGTGTTGGTGTCATGACCATTCTTGATGCTGGTGACTCTGACATTCTTACCACCTTGCAAAACTAGGTTGGTTCGCCAGAGCTAAAAAGTGATGATTTTGAAAAAAAAAATTTTGTGTGCACACAAGTTTATTTAATTATGTGATAATAATACATTGTTCGCCTACTCTGGCTGCGCAGCCCGTCTGCGCCCAAGAGCGCTTGTCGCTGCCGTTTCCTATTTGAGCGCCCATTTGTGTGCCCAGGGCCCCCGGGCACCAACTGTCCACTACCATCAAGAAACAGTCTGTGACCCACATGCAGCCACGGGGCACGCTCGCACGCTGTGGCCTGCGGCCACCCAGCCTGCCGTGTGTGAAACCAATTTGCTTGATTTGTGGCACGTTTCACCTTCGCGTTTCGTCCCAGTGTGGCAGACACCTCCAGCCCAAAATTTCGCTCTCGCACCCACTCAGCCACACGTCGGCCGGTTTTGTCACAGGGGGCATCAGTATTTCAGGCCTTGTTTTGATTGTGCAAAAACACTCTCATACGTTCCAGAACTCTCAGTGCCGTGGATATTGTCGCTCCGGCACAAGTCCCTCCATACACACGCCATCCGCTCCCCCACTGCCCCATTCTCCCCCCTGCTGCCGCTCCTCATCTCGGCCCCCGGTCCTCCCCCTGAGTCACACATTGCACTCACGTTCAAACCTTCTTGACACACATCCTTGACCTCCAACCACGACTAACCCCTGCCGGTTTGTACAGCGTTTTTCTGTGAGGATCACCACCAGCAGCTTCTGAGGCCTCACTTGCTTTTTATTTGTTGCAAAGTGCCTCAAACAAGCCATATTTATATTTCGCTGAACGTCTTGCTCTTGCAAAAGCAGCTCCCTGAGTGCGCATTCCGGTCGTTCACGCTTCGCTCGCATCTCGTCACGTAAATCAGCCGTTTGCAAACGCGCTTCTTTTTCACCGCGCGCCTTTTCGCAAACCTCGGCCAGTGACAATGTCCGTCACAGCATCCAAAGTATCGCAGGCCGCTCCACGAGCAAACGGAAATGAAGGTGGCCAGCAGGCGCCAGCAGCAGCTCCCGCAGCCGCGCCGCGAAGGATCGCCTTCTCTGTGAGCGAGCACTACCAGCTGATTGAGCACATTGGCGAGGGGGCCTACGGGGTCGTTTGCTCCGCGATTCACAAACCCTCCAAGCAGAAGGTGGCCATCAAGAAAATCACCCCGTTCGAGCGCCCCATGTTTTGCCTCCGCACGCTCCGCGAAATCAAGCTGCTGCGCCATTTTCACCACGAAAACATCATCTCCATCATGGACATTCAAAAGCCGCTCTCCTACGAGACGTTCAACGAGGTCTACTTGATTCAGGAGAATATGGACACAGATCTGCACCGCGTCATTCTCACCCAAAAGCTGAGCGACGACCACTGCCAGTACTTCCTTTACCAGACGCTGCGCGCCCTCAAGGCTATTCACTCCGCCAACGTGCTGCACAGAGACCTCAAGCCGCAGAACCTGCTACTTAATGCAAACTGCGACCTCAAGATTTGCGACTTTGGGCTCTCCAGACCGGTGGCGGCCACCGAGGACAACTTTGGCTTCATGACCGAGTACGTGGCCACCCGCTGGTACCGCGCACCGGAAATCATGCTCACGTTTCAAGAGTACACAAAGGCTATCGACATGTGGTCCGTGGGCTGCATTCTGGCTGAAATGCTCTCGGGCGGCCCGCTCTTCCCCGGCAAGGACTACCGCCACCAGCTCATTCTGATTCTGGACGTGCTCGGCACGCCCACAAAGGAGGACTTTTACTCCATCAAGTCCAACCGGGCACGAGAGTACATCACGGCGCTCAACTTCAAGAGAAAAGTGCCCTTCTCAACATTGTTTCCGGATGCTAATCCAGATGCAGTCGACTTGCTGGAGAAGCTGTTGACATTCAACCCAGCCAAGCGAATCACTGTGGAGGAGGCTCTCAGACACCCTTACCTGCAGCCATACCACGACCCCGACGACGAGCCAACTGCAGAACCTACACCAGACTACTTTTTTGACTTTGACAAGTACAAGGATCAATTAACCATTGAGCAATTGCGGAAACTCATTTATGATGAGATTATGCGTTAGACTAAGTTTACTAGTTAGTTTTTAGCTAAGACTAATCACAAAAAGCACGCGTTTAGAGGCGCCAACAAGGTTTTTGTTTTCAACTTTTCACTTGATATAGCAATCTGCATCACTAGTCTGCACATCGCACATGGCATGCTGCGTGGGAAATTGACAGCCAAGTCTTTCCCTGATATATCGAATGGCCCGTCAGCAAAGAGCATTGAAAAGCGATTTTGTTCGCTATTCGATGCTATGAAGGTGTTTTTCACAACCCTGACTACCAGTCAGCTTTCAAAAAGCCGTCTGGGGAGTGTCCCCTCTGTGCCTTCAACTGGTGTGATCATGCGACAGACGGTGGCGAGTATAGTATGCTTCTTCCACGCGCAAAAAACCGTTTGTGAACAAACTGAGTAAAACGCAGCTCCAAACTAACGCACAAGACTGCGAGTACTGGTCAACCTCAGTCGAGTAATGGTCAACCTCAGTCGAGTAATATTGCTACAAGGATGTTTATGCTTCATGCAACAGATAACGTCGCGGCAGGTCAGCCCATACACAGCCGCTTACCCGTTAAAATTTTCCATAACGTTTTGCAGAAGCTGCGTCTATCGACAGGGATGACGGCAACTCCGAAACGATTTTACGATGACAACAGCAGCGAAAGATTTGAATCAAGCTAGCCAATGCACCCTAAGTACAATGCAGATCACTTTGATGAGACAAATTCGGCATCTGTGGATTGATTGAGACAGTCTTTGACGACAAACGAAACACAGCAAACTGTAACACCGCCGGCGTCCGATGTCTTCAATGGTGGCATACGTGGCCTCATGTGTTCGTCATCACTAATGGCCATTACCAGCAGGAGCAACCAACATACAGTCACGAAACTGCTAAGGTACGTTGGTAGCCTTGCGTGTGTCGACGCGACATTAGTGCAATCTTCACGTCTTCGTGCCTTTCAAATGCGCTAGAAGACGTGGTGATTGGCTACGGTGTTTTGGGATAATGCCTATTCGAGCCTACATTGAGATATTCGTCATGATTACCAAATTTGGACTAGTTTCTTTGGACCTTCCGCAAATGCGCAAAGTGTTTTCTCCGGTTACGTTCGTGTTACGCTAGCAAGAATGCTTTTTGAATATGGCAAACAAACATGATATCGTGAGCTGTTTTTGGCCTATTTTCACCAGGAGTTCCCATGGTACTGCTTGTATGAAAGTCCCGCAGACCCTGCACCCTGCTCAGCTCAGTCTTGTCAGCCACAATAGGCAGTTCCATCACCACAGCCGTAACTATTGTGCCACCTCTCGCAGCTACATGATCACGGCAACCAAAAATGTGCTGTACGAGCTCTGTACATTAGCTATGCTTAACGCGGCTCTTGACCTCGCGACTCCAAAGGTATGATAGGCAACGAGGTCGTACTCGGGAAGACCAAGCAAACTTGAATGACGGTTAAGAATACATTAATTTCTAAATCTAAATGAATAAATATTACGAAAACCTGTTTCGCAAAGTAGAAAGATCGTTATTGCTTTTGAAAGTAGATTCCAAGCCCATAGGCATTTGGAGCTGAAGCTCCTGACGTGGTCGAAGATGCGTTTCCAGGGTAAACAAAAGAATGGGGATAGTGCATTTGGTCGACAGGAGAGGTAGATGCTGTGTTGTTGGCCGTGAGTGCCGGCGTGACCGCCGATCCCGATGGCGTTCTGACGCGGCTCGACGTCGGGCCGTTGCCGATGGCAGGTGTAGGGTATCCAAGCACAAACTGGGTGTTTGGAAGGGGCTGCGACATTGGTGGAGTGGAATTGGAGCGCACTCCATCTCCTCGCCCCACGGGCGAAGTTTGCTGGGCTCTGCCATTGGTGTATGCCATCTGTGGAGAGTAATGAGTAGGTGCGCTGCCTGGGGGCTGCTGGTAAGTGTTGGAGCTAGCTGGCGAGAGCGAGCTGTCCTTCTTGCCTTGCGGATGGCCCATTGCGGAAGCACCGCCAGCGACATCTGTGTAGTATGAAGGCAGCGTATTCACACCTCCGGAGATTTGCCGATAGACCGGCTTTTGGTAGTATCCCAGAGCTGGCGAGCGAGGACGTGGCTGGGGGTTACGGGCAAATTTGCATTTCTGTTTGTGACGCTTGCAAATGTCAGTCCGAGTGAATGCCGCTGGGCAGTACTCACACATGTAGGGACGCTCGCCAGTATGTCTGAGCATATGGCGCTTCAAGTGCTTGCCGTGGTTGTAGGTGCGAGAGCACTCAGGGCAAACAAACTTGCCATCCTTGTCTCGCTGGGGAGGTTTGTCCATGAAGGAACGGGAAGCCGTCTGAATGTGAGGAGGAATGCCCATGAACTGGTTCTGGAGGTAGGCCTGTTGGTAGAGCGTTGAGTGATCGTATGTGTTGGAGCCGGCTCCGAGTGGCAGAGATGTTACCGACGCATTGGCAGGAGCAGAGCCCATAGGCATCTGGCTAATAGGCATCGCACTAGCGACGGCTGGAGGAGGGTACATAAAGGGCTGGTGACCAGGAGGGGCAGTAGCGTAGGATGGCAGGTATCCATAAAACGTTGTGGGAGTGGCAAACGGGCCAGTGGTCGTCATCTGTGTAGTTGAAACAGAGCCTTGGTCAGACTCGTACATTTGTGAAGCAGAGGGTGCCACAAATCAAAGATGAGGTCTCAATTGCCGCAAATCGCAGAAACCGTCAGATATGCAGAGAGATGCAAGTAGAGGACCACAATTGGTGAATCCTTAAAGAGAGCTTGATTGAAGGTTACACAAAGTAAAGTTCAACAACTCAAGGTGAGCTTGGATTAGGGGGGACAGCTGGAAGGGATGAGCTGAGATGAGGCAGGCTGAGACGAGTGCAAACAATTTCCAAAATAGGAACAATTTTCTATGTAAAGAACGACTTGAGGTTGGCAAGCTGAAGCTAGGTCTGCGGTGCGAAGGACTTTGCGAATCTATATATAATGATCTGTAGAGTTGGCAGAAGCGTAAACGCTCTTGTTTCAAGGTTATTCCCGTTTGGGAACTTGCACAGTTGCTTTTTGTCGCTTAGCCCAAA
Source organism: Limtongella incommunis (assembly GCA_003706695.3). Classification (NCBI taxonomy): domain Eukaryota; kingdom Fungi; phylum Ascomycota; class Dipodascomycetes; order Dipodascales; family Trichomonascaceae; genus Limtongella; species Limtongella incommunis. The sequence continues at coordinate 490,688 of PPME03000004.1, forward strand.
TTACTTTTTGGCAGCGTTTGCTTTTTACACATTGCTTTTATCGCTGCTCCTCGCTACTGCGCTTCACGGACAGTGCGCTCATCAGCGTGCCGGGCGCACCGCTCAAGTTCTGCTCAGCATCCAGGCAAACCGGCTGTAGTAGTAGACATTGAAATTTCTCCAGGCTGAGCTGGACTGAGGTGAGTAGAGTTGCTGACGTCTTCCAACGGCCCGACTTCGTCACAAGGCCCTTTGAACAATGTCAAGGCGCCCAACGAAAAAACCAAAACGGAAACTGCGCACAGCACAGGTACATGTCCTCATTTTATCAGTCGCAAATAACTTTCAACTCCGGGCCAGAGACCCTCTTGGTAAGCCCCTGGAAGCGCTTTGCGGCCAGCCAGCGTGCCTGGCACTGCACGGAAGCAAGCGTAACCGGACACCAGGACTGGGGCAGGCAAGCTGGCTGAGCGGCATCATTGCAAATCACAGGGCTAACTGGCTTGAAAGAAATGCAAACGGATTACTTCCGCAAGGCTCTCAGTGTTTCTCAGCAAGCAAATGACCGCTGGCCGCAGCTCATAGGAGACATAACCTGAAGTTTTCAGCTGCTGGTGGACACAACTCCTATAGTAACTGGAGGAACGGACGACTCTCGGCCAAATGTTGGTCCAGACCTCAGGGACCGGCGTTTAGAGTATCTGGAGTGCCAGACCGGAGGCTGCTACAGTCGACGTCACTGGACACCGCTGGCTCAATCCGTCAGCGTGTGTTGCCCAATGCCCTCCTCATCAACTCCAACCGGAGCTCCCACGCTCGTAAACGACCAATGCGCTCATCATCACTAGATATTGCTATTGCACTCGGAGTACCGCCCTTTGCAAATCCTAAGCCTTGAGTTACTGCTGGCGAGCTGTCTTGTTGTGTTGTTTCAGCTTCATCACTGCTACAACTCGAAAACGCTGCATTTGGCAACCAACATACGCCTACGCACAGTGACAAAAAAAAAAATAGAGCGCAACTGATTTAGTTCTCGAGAAGCAAAGCATTACTACCGCTTCCATACATTATCTTCCAACAAGCTGGCTGCCGGACCCTACAGACATTTCACTAGTAGTTGGCGAGCGTTACGTAAACCATCTTTGGTTAGTTTGAATACTGCGCAGTTTCTCAGAAATCCTTTGCCTGGAAAATTACACATTGCTTTTCGTTTATACGCATCTAGTTCATCCCTTTCATTTCCACTCAGCTGGTTTACAAAGGCGTACTCTCTTGACTCTTCCGCATCCAGAGGCGACAAAGGTACGAGAACAACAATTCCGAAAAGATGATGTAGTCTACTGTTCTGTTGAGCTCTTCTCTAGCATACTTCCATGTAGCTCTTCCCAGCTACGTCTAATTGCATGTTCCAAACTTCCGTCTTTAATTGCGCCAGCTTCCTTGCATTCAAAGTCGAGATTCTCCAGGAGCGCCCCACAGGATCCAGACCCTCTATTGCCCTTAAAAGCATAACCCTCGGCAGATGTCTTATTGGATGGCCGCTAGCGTAGCCACTAATAAGCCCTGAATGGATCTGAAGTGGGTCCACCATGCTGAAGAAAGCAATGGTTGCCTATTATTGGCTACCAAGTGGACTCCAAGTGGATTTTATGTGGGCTAGAATGGACTCCAAAGGGTTCCAAGGTCCACTTGTAACCGCTAGGAACGCGAAGAAACTCCAGTGGCCATCTGTATAGAACATATTCACGTTTCTTGCCTGACCTCTGCCAGGGGCCCTGCGTAAAAAGTCCACAATAACAGGCGGTATCAGCTTTTATGAAGTTGAATGAATGTCAGCCCGGATTGTTCACTCTCCCTTAATTCACATACCATCCAGCAAACAGCAATTGTCCTGCAAGGCTAACATCCTACACTCACGAAAAAACTGGCAAGATGCTCGCGGTTTCTTACAAGCGCTCAGCAAACTGCACCTCGACCTCCTTGTTTTTCAAAGTCTAGCATTCCACCACACACATGATCACCTCGAAGCGCACAACCATTTTCGTAACCGCCTAGTCCATAAACAGCAAGATAGGCTCCAGTATAGTGTTTCATGTTTTGAGATGGCAAGCTATGAAATGCGCAGTGCAAGGCAGGAGAAAATATGATGGATGCAGCTAAACTGCTCATGGTTACGTTTGCAATCACTTTGGTGGAAACGGCGAGCTCAAAAACTTGCAAATGCTTTGGTTTTCATATTAGCATCATCATTTTGTTCCTGCGTATTGCCAATGACGATCTTACTCGATCTCATCTCTCCACTTCAACCCACTGAGGGCCCGCTGGTCCCGCTCAAATGGCAGACAGAGCGGGACAAATAATATAGTCAGGCTTTCCAGTGACTAGCCCTGCAGCGGCACTAGTCTGCTTGTCCCGAAGTTTCACTCATCAATGACTGTAAATGTCTCATCTCTCCCCCCTTTGGACATCTCCTGTCCTCTCTTGTCTGTGTCTGAAGGTGATAATGTCTAGTATAGTGTTGTGGCGTTCCAATGGCGTTATCGCTCATGTCTCGGTGATGTCTCACTAATGTCTCACATTGTTTGATGTGGTGCTTTCGTCTCCTCGGTCTCATATGTCGCGTCGAGCTAGGCGAACAATGTCAACATCTAAGATAGCCTGTTCGCCCAATAGTTGCAAGATAAAGCTCGTGTTTCTCCTCATTCTACCGGCGCTGATCTTACCGAAGTAGTGCTTTTTATTTTTACCTCTTCGAGTTCATTATTGAGACCCCTCTGATAAATCCATTATCTTTAGTTTCAGCCCAGAGAGGTTAAATGTCATTATCCAATAACGATGGTGCCTATCTAGGTGTGTAGCTCTCACCACTTGCTTCTCGGAAGTGCCGAGCTCATTTTACAATCCTCGCAACGCTCGCCATCGATTGCAACAACTTTTGTCCAAGACAATGTCTTAGAACGAACACGGGGGTGCCTTTAGCAAGACATTGCGCAAAGGCCTACCCGGGAAGCATCCGGCTTGTGTCATGCATGGGATGTAACATAGTGGTGCAATAGAAACAAATGAGAACTTTCACTCGATGTCTGTCCAATGCCATTGAGCAGCGATTGCATGGTCATGGTCGATGCGATGCCTCATCGAACCTAAAGCAATTTTAACTTTAAGCGCGTAGGTACCACTTCGCCAGGATTGTTAATGCAGGTTCACACCTTCGATCGATGGCCAGCATGAGCTCACATACATGAGGTGTAGTGGGGAGTGGGAATGGCGTGAGATGAGAAGAGCTGTTCTACCATACTTGTAACATAATTACGCACTGTAGAGACAATTCAAGGACTAAAGGTAACTTGAAAACAACCATGCCTCAAACGGGGCTCTGCCCCACCGAAACTAGGATCCACTACATGCAACTTTATTTGGCCCGACTGGCGAGCAAAAAGCAAGGTGACGGCCAAATAAGGGAGTCGAATGATTTGTTTATCACAATTATTGGAAGAGCAGCTGGTTGGCAATAGTAGGGGACTAATCTTTCCTTGTCTGCTTTTATTCTCCAGCTTGAAGACCATTCGCTATTGTAGTGCTTGACACTGTGCCTATCCATGTTTAGACTTGTGCATGACGACCCTGCATACTGTCAAGCAACGAATCTACACTAATGCCATATTCTCTGGGTTCAACGCTTTTTCAACTTGGACTTATCGGGAAAAATGCTATCAGCAAAGAAATAGGGTCCTGGAGTGCACTCAAACGATTGGCAGTGTCTAGTAAGATGTGCACTACTGGTGATAAGATTAACTATTTTTGGGCGGTAACGGAGAACGGAGAATGGTATAAGCTACTAGCCAAGGATCTTTAGCGGCAACAAGGTGTTGTAAGCGACAAGCAGGTACTCACTATTTTGACCTTGAATAGCTGCTGCTGCAATTGGTGTTAGTCGTAATCCTATCCTCACCTCAAAGTGTTCACACGTCTTCGCGTGACATGGCTGCATATGGCTCTCGCGTTGAAGTTTGTAAATTCGACTTGGAGGAAAATACCAATGTAGAAACCGTTATATCTAGCATGAATGCCGGCAGTTTCCCGGGTAGCTCGTTAGCCGTGCCTTTTTTTCAACGCTTTGGCAAGGATCTTGAACGGGGGTGCAGCAGGGGTTGCGATCCCTGCCCGGTCTTTTTGGACATGGATAGCCTGATGGCCCCTGCTTTCAGTCTATTTCTGGACCATACAAAAGAGAGGAACTGGTCCTCTGCATTGCTTGCTGTGGTGATCAGGTGAGATTTATGGGGCCAACAAGCGCTCTTGTTTTAAAATTATTTGGCGATGATGATCGCGATAATTTTGGTACGCACGCTTTCAACATGGCGCACGCCGATTTTTGTACCTCGGAGATGGTCTGTCTTGTCTCGATAAGGTTTACAAGTATATGAGATTGCACAAGGTTCAGCCTTCAAACGGGTTACAGGGTTGTCTAGGTTGTACGGCTTCGAGTTTTGGACTCTCCAAATGAAGAATGCTCCCTGTATCAGGGGCCGTCTGTATCTCTAATGTCGTGCTTGCTAGACCCTTACCCACAGGAGAAACCTTGCCCTTGAGGATTATTGTACTATACCAAGCCCAGGGGATAGATAGACGAGGGACTTGAATCACGTTCAGTAAGTATTGAGTTTCCAACTGGTACACTGCTGATCAACCAGTACTACCGATCAGCACAACTCATGATGGATTTGCGGTAGGTGGCCTTTGATTATCTTAACAATCAGCAATTCAAAACCTGCATCCCTCCTGCTTCTTCACTAGATGCTGACTGGAACGCAGTGACGCTAGTCTGCTCCAAGATACGGTCTCTCCCATCTAAGAATGGACAAAAGGTGGCTATGCATCACAGGTTTCATACATTTCCCTTTGTCAGATAGTTTTATAGGCTGACGAGTTTGTACCCTTTGATGCAATCTAATCTACCGATCTACACAGTACCCACCATTAATTCTTTGTGCGCATAGTTGACGTCTATAACAGGAATGAGGCATCTCGCCCAGGGCTGAAAAAATATTTATTTCTGGTTATTGGTATTGCATCCTATTTCCTTTGCGTCATCGGTCGACGCTATTTGACATTTTCAGTTCCATCCATAATGTCTTCTGGTCTGTAGGCTCCTCTTATCCTGATGTGGTGCCTTTAGTTACACATCAAAAGCTGTCTATATAGGATAAGTTATCAGGGCAGGATAATGTCCAATGCTTCGCTGACTGAGCGGGGAAAGCAGCTAAGCCTAGGGTGGCAGCACTGCGATTCCATGTGACGCTGGAAGGCTAAAATGTTGGAACGCTTCGGCGTGTGCCACAATTTCTGGGAAATTCAATTATGGAAAGATTCCAATGTAAACCAAGGCATTTTTGGATTCACTTTCTAGTCCATTAATTTTACGCACCAACTGGCCAGTTTCCCCACAGCAAGGCGAGCTAGACCTTTCCATTTATCCATATCGGGACTAGTTGTGATGATAGCGTTATATAGGTGCCATATCATTAAGCAACCTATTTTCCAGTGTAGAACAACGTTGAAAGCCCTATTTATTGGCACTGGCACAGTTTGACCGATGACCATAGCTCAGTTTATTCCAGGTCAATCTGTCGCGGGGCGTTCTGCAGCAAGTAGACGGTTGATGAACGATGAATCGTACGAAGTTCATCCGGCCAGAGTCACCATCAAACACTGGCAGCTGAGAGATCTCATCTGCATTGATGATTCAACAGCCCTTCCAAGGTTGTTGTATCCAAGCAATGCCAACATTCATTGCCTAGACCTTCAAACCGGCGATAATGTTGTATGTGCAGCCTTGGATTTTGAGCCAAGATGTATATCAGTCCGTGCAAACGTACTTGCAGCTGGGGGATTTGTGGAAGAACAGGGATCATCCAACCAGCGTGGTCTCTTGGCTATCCATTCATTATCAACAGATCAGTACCTTCACCAGCAGTTTGGCCAGCTGATTAACAATTCCATCACCTTATATAGCGACTCTGGTAGCAACGCTAGCAACATCAACCGGGCGATAGTGTGCAACAACGATACATCTCTTTACTTTCTTGATTTGGTTGATCAGGGTTCACACATTGCTGTCGCACAGACAATCAAGATGGCTAAGGCTCTCAACCACGCGAGCATATCGCCGGACCGCAAAACAGTCTTAGCTTGCGGCGACTTTCCCGAAGTCATACTCTGTCATCCCGAGGAACGGACTTCTTCCTGGACGCGATCTGCATCCATCCAATCGAGAGCTGACTTTGGCTTTTCGACTGACTTTAGTCCAAGTGGACAACGATTTGGTGTTGCATTTCAAGATGGATCAGCTCGAATTTACGACATTCGCAACTACGCAACTCCCCTGCATACGATTCGCTCTACTCGTCAGGGGGTGATTGCTGGTGCTTTCCGCTGCATAAAGTTTTCTTCGACCCCAAATGACTTGGCAATAATATCTGAACAGAACCAGCGTGTGCACATCCTGGACATGCGGGACTTTTCCAACCATCAAATTTTGCATGTTCCACAGGTTTTGACGACTCCTGGACTTGGTCACTATGAAGAGTTTGAAGCAGCCCCTGCGACGATTACCACTGCTGCGAATTCCAACTTTGAATCGTACGAAGACTATTTCAGTTCTCAGGCTCCTCGGACGGTCGTGCGGCAACCCGCCGATTCTTCTGGTTTTCTTGAGCAATCAAGAATGTTTATTCGACCGAGTGCTGGACGATGGCATTATTCCACTTCGAGAACGCAGTTTGTTACCGGAACTGCCAATGTCAATATCAACAACAACAACGAATGTGGTATATCTGGGATTGGGTGGTCTAATCACAACGGCGGTTCACTAATTATGGGAACTGACAAGGGGATTGGTGTTTGGAGAGTGGAATCTCTCACCAGAAGGACATTTCCTGAGTACAAGATCCGATAACTTTATGCATTAAGTCATTATGAGTATGACAAGGTAATGATATTCTATAGTAATGTGAAGCAAGCGTGCGCTTTTGGCCATGCGACGAAATGTAGTGTACCAAATGTAATTAGCAGCCCTCAAGCAATCGCCAACCTTTTATACCCGCTAAAAGACACCTCAATTGCATGTTGGGGGAGCGCACCATGTTTTCAGACCAACAACTACATTTTACATTGATTCAATACATGTTCTAGATCTAATTCTAATAGTACCATCAAATCTTGGAGGAAGTCTCCTTGACAACGCTGTCAATGGCCTTTGCCAAATACTTGACATTGCCTTCGTTGATTCCAGCCATGGAAACACGGCCGTTATCCGCCATGTAGACGTGGTGTTCATCAATGATTTTCTTGACCTGGTCAGGCTTGAGGCCGGTGAACGAGAACATTCCAATCTGGTCAACAATGTGATTCCAACTACCTGGAGTTTTGAGCGCTTGCAGCTCTTTGTAGAGAGCTTGTCTCATATCGTCAATTCTGTTGGCCATTGTCTTCAGGTCCTGGGCCCATTCTTCAAATAGCGTCTTGTCGTTCAAAATCTTGGACACAATTCGGGCTCCGTACGCTGGCGGGCTGGAAATCTCTGAGCGCTGAATGGCAGCCAGCTGCGAGGAGAGAGCGGCGACGTTTGACTTGTCGTCGGTGATGAAGTGGAGGCACCCAGCGCGCTCGCCATAGAGGCCGCAGTTCTTGGCAAACGACTGGCAAACGAGCAGCTCGAGGCCGAGATCGTTTGCAAAGTAGCGGACAGCCCAGGCGTCCTTGTCGAGGTCTCCCGAGGCGAAGCCCTGGTAGGCGCAGTCAAAGAAAGGAAACAGCTTCTTGCTCTTGCAGATTTCGCCAATTTCCTTCCACTGCTCCTGCGTGGGATCGACGCCGGTCGGGTTGTGGGCGCAGGCGTGCAGCAGCACCAAGTCGCCAGGCTGGGCCGAGGTAGTCAGCGTCTTTTTGAGGCCGTCAAAGTCGAGGCCCATGGTGGCAGCGTTCCAGTAGGGATACTGCTTGACCTCGAGGCCCGCCTTGGAGAAGATGGAGTTGTGGTTGGCCCAGGTTGGCGTGGGCATCCAGATGGTGACCTTGTCGCCGCTGCCGGCCGGTCGGGTTGCGAGCGGGTTTCTGGCGCAAAAGATGGCGCCGGTGTGGTTGGCGCCGGTGCCGGAGATGGTTTGAATGGACACGACTCTGCCGTCTTGCAAAGGCTTTGAATTTGGGCCAAACACAAGCGCTGCGGCAGCCGAGGTGAGTTCAGGCAGACCGGCAATGCCGAGGTACTCGTGGTTGGTCGACGGGTCGGCGGCGATGGCGGCGTCGGCTTTGGCGACAGTTGGAAGAATCCACGGCTTGCCATTTGTGTCTCTGTAGGCACCAATTGTCAGGTTGATTTTGTTTGGAGACGGATCGGCCTTGCAGCGAGCATTGAGAGCAAAGAGTGCGTCCGGTGGAGCGAGCGGGACTTGGAACGCGGAGGCCATTGTCAAACAGGGGGAGCAAAGTGCGAAACGAGGTTAACTGCCGAGAGGAACTAGGCTGGCTATTTATACCCTTAGCGGTGCAGGGTAAAGTTGTTGCTTATTTTTTGTAGCAGTGCTTGAAGGAGGAAGGGATTTCACAGTGGGGGGAGGGGCTCCTCCGCTGCCGGACACAAATGAGTCAACTGGGAAGCGGAGATAGCGATGGCGGTTCCGACCGTTTTCAAGCAGGAGAGAGAGACGTGCTGGTTACCAAGAGGTATGCTTTAATCGCTCGTGCTTTGTGCTACGTTTCCTCAGCCCTGACCAAGAAGAGTCCTCGGCAAGTATTGCGCTTCGCTGGGTCACAGAAGCCAACGCCCCGAAACTGAAAGATGACATGAGATGGGCGCCCAGTGGAAGCGATGACGAGTTTCAAAACTGCCGCGACAGGTGGTCTGCCGACATGGCTCAGGCAGGTATGCACTGGGAACGGGCTGAAGGGACGGGCTCCAGCTAAAATTGGCGCCGGATTTTTCAGCTCTTTGGCTGCCATGGCGGTACTGGGCTATTTAAACAATTTATCCCGTGTCAGCGGACGACGGGCAGATGGGCTGGGTCATGCCCTACTTGCTATCTAGTTCTGGAAACGCGAAAATCCGCACGAGGGATATCCCTGCCGAGCGGAGGCTGCTGTGCTTCGCAATCGCTCGAGTCTAATCTGGCCAGAACCGTTTGTGACACGCTGATATTTGTAAGGCTACAACTCTACCAAAGAGATGAAACACGCCCCTTCTGGCGGGCGCACCTAAGTCATAAATTTTGTGATAAGCTCTGCCATCGTCTATCGCCAAGGTGCATACATCTGATGCCCACGTAATCTATATAAGCAACTGCCAGCGCACACTACTATTCTGATATGATTCCATCGGCGCTGGCCAGGTCTTCACCATCCCCTCAACCTCCCAGCCCCCAGCTGTTATTATGTAAGCCACAACATCAGGCAAAAACCCACCAATAAAGGCTACAGCTGCTGAGGCCCGTCAGGGTCTAGCGGTAGGTCAGGGTCTAGCAGACTCCAGCGATCTGCTGAGGTAGCGCCCTGCGAATCTTGTCATGGCCCATAAATTGCCAAGCCTATTAGCTGGGGAGATAATACCACTTTTCGCGGGGATCCGCCTGCTGACTGAACCTGGGGGCAAACCAGTGTTGGTGCACTGAAATGACGCAACATGCAACAATGGCTTCTTTGGCATTGGCATGCTCTGTAGTCAACGGTGTCCGTCGTGGACGAGTCCTAACACCCACCGTGCTTTCAGGTTGGACATGCCTCTTATGGGAAATCAACCAGAGTGTCGCGATAAACCAAATAAGGAATGGGTTTTTTCCCAAAGAGGCAGGGTGTCGCTTTCAACCGTATCTTAATGAGTAGTGGAAAAAGCTGGCAAGTTGCTGGGGAGAACGTTAGCTGTAAAGCGATAGAGACAAGTTACTGGGGCAACAGCTGCTGGATATCGCCCGCTAGCGTCTTCTATTATCCACCTTATCTTGCTCACCGTCTGCTGAAGCTGGCGGCTCTCTAGCTGCCCGAATTTCACGTTCAACCTAACGGCCGCCAGTATCATTGCCAGACCACACTTATAGGGTCCACTTGAGGTAATTTCACTCGAACTGTTGTTGAGTGGCAAGGAACTCGCCGGGTGGCTTCCGCGTTGCACGGTACGGCTGTTTTTATTTGTTGCTGCTATGCAGCTGTCATTTGTTTGACAGGCCAGCAACCATCTCTGTGGCCAATGGCAGAGCAGGCCACACACGCAGCTGCGAAAAATGTCAGAAGCAAACACCACCACCGATGGTCTTTGCAGAAAGTCAAAAGACGCAGAAACTCCCGCTACGCAATTGAGGGGTAGGTCAATGCGCTCAGCAAGAAAAATTGAGCCCGTTGACTCTTTTGAGCCTTATCAACAAAATGCATGATTTCTTTTTCCAAACTAGCTTCTTTGCCCAAACGAGAACAAGAATCTCCCTATTTTTTGCGGTCCAGCCAATGAAAAATGTTTCAGTCGCCTTATCGCTGCGATAAGACTTTGCCAAATACGATTGATGCATGACCACCGCTTGGCATCTATCTTGATGGCGTGTAGATGCTGAAGCTGACCGACCACCAGTATAAATACTCTGGCGTGCGCTTCTCATGGCGGCCCTGTAAAAACCTCTCTGTAATCACAATCGACAATGGGTAACACTGGTGGAGATTCCCTCATCAATGACTTGAATGAACCATTCAACCATGGTGACATTGCCTGGATTCTGTGTTCCACTGCCCTTGTTTGGCTAATGGTACCAGGTATCGGTCTCATGTATTCTGGTATGTCCCGTAAAAAGCATGCCTTGACACTGGTCTGGGCTTCCATCATGACCGTGTCACTGGTGTCCTTCCAGTGGTTTTTCTGGGGATACTCTCTGGCTTTCTCTGGCGAAGCTGGTGCTTTCCTCGGAAAGCTTGACAACTTTGCCCTCATGAACGTCTTGGGCAATGCCACAACTGTCGCTACTCTGCCAGATATCTGCTACATGCTTTACCAGTGTATGTTTGCTGCTTGTACCGGTATTCTTATGGTTGGCGGTGCTCATGAACGTGCCCGCCTCGGACCAATGATGCTTTATCTCTTCATTTGGATGACAATCGTTTACTGCCCAATTGCCTGCTGGACTTGGAACCCAATGGGCTGGGGAGCTAAGCTTGGTTCGTTGGACTTCGCAGGCGGTGGTCCAGTCCATATGACTTCTGGTGCAGGAGCCTTGGCTTACGCTCTCTGGTGCGGTAAGCGCCATGACCCAGTTGCATCCAACCTTCCAACCTATAAACCCCACTCGGTGAACACCATGGTTTTGGGCACCATTTTCCTTTGGTTTGGATGGTTTGGTTTCAACGGTGGCTCCACTGCTGCTTCCAACATTAGATCGGTCTATGCTGCTGTAAACACCAACTTGGCTGCTGCTTGCGGTGCCCTTACCTGGCTCTTCCTCGACTATTTCCGCACTGGCAAATGGTCAACTGTCGCTATGTGCCAGGGTGTCGTTGCTGGTCTCGTTGGCATCACCCCAGCTGCTGGTTTCGTTCCAGTTTATACCTCCGTGGCTATCGGTGGTGTCACTGCTCTCTGGTGCGCGTTGTTCATCCAACTCAAGCCTTTCTTGCAGATTGACGATGGTCTTGATGTGTTTGCCCTTCATGGTGCTGGTGGCTTCATGGGCTCGGTTCTTACTGGTCTCTTTGCTGCTGACTACATCGCCGCCCTTGATGGAACCGAGATCGACGGTGGTTGGATGAATCACCATTACATCCAGTTGGGTTACCAACTGGCCACTGCCACCGCTACCCTTGCTTGGGCATTTGGTATTTCCTCGGCCATTTTGGTTGTAATGAACAAGATTCCATACTTGCACCTTCGTCTTTCTCTGGAAGATGAGCTTGCCGGTACTGACGAAACCCAACTCGGCGAAACTATTTTCGATGAAGACCTGGAGACCGGTTCCTTTACTGGTGCTACACCAATGGACAACAACGGTTCAAGTGCGTCAGATGTTGAAAAAGACAAGGTCACTGAGCCAGTTGCTGCTTAATTTTATCATCGTTGTGTAATTGTGTTTTATAGAATAGTTTTTGGAAACAATAATAGGGGCTGGTAGGCAAGCGAGTTTGCGGCAAGTAGAAAGCAAATATGCGAGCTCATGAGCAGGTTAATTTAACTAAATATGTATAGTTATCAGTAATTTTAATCGAATATCGAAATCCTTCCGCGAGTGCAACAGGTTTCATAATTAATTGCAAAAATATTGTATAATTAAGTAACAATGTGACAATCAAATCCTCATGCTAGCATGGAGTTGTGCAATGTTATTTGGTTACCTAAATGCGATAGTGTCTTGGTCAAGAGCATTTACTGAGCCAAAAATTTGTTGGCAAACTCAACAATTCTACGCTCACTCTTGTTAGTGGCTTGTGAGATATCAAATGGAGTAAGACCAAAAGCAGCTTTGCCTTCGTCATAAACATCTTCAATGCTTCCTACATCAATATTTCGCGATTCGCCCACTCCGCCTGCATCTGGGAAATCGGGTGCTGGTGATAATGCTTCAAATGCTGATCTCTGCTCCTTCAAATATCGAATGTTGGATTCAGTCAAAGGGCATGCAGGAATATACATGACAGAGGAATCCTGGGTTCCTGCATGTTGTGGCTCTACTGCATGTATGGTATCACAGTGCCATGCAACATAATCACCAGGATTGACATCTGGCGTTGGTACCATTGTGTTCTTCAAATCCAGGTGTGGATGGGATTTGGGGTTAAGCTCTTGACCAGCTCCTAGTGCAGTATTTGGAAACACTCTAGTTGGTGCCACAAAATTCCAATCGTCAGAAATGTCTGTATTTAATGGGTCATAGAGGTAGTTCTTTGCTGGCGCAGTTTTAGACGAAAAGAATGGTCTCATCAAAGTATAAGCCGTAGTCTGTCTGATCAAAGGATTGACCAGGAGCGTTCCCTTGTTGGGTCCAGTCCATGACATGGATAGCCATCCTTGAAAAGTTCGAAACATTGAGCAGGCCCCACCTCCACCGTACATATCAGACACGGCATTAAGTCTGTGGTTCAGATCAAAGGGGTCGTATTTTTGCCAATTACCAGAGAAAATGTCCTTGTAGACGTTGGAGTATTCAACGTCTTCCCATCTCTCAATAGAGCCGCCGTCAATGTGTGGACCAAGTGTGAATTTGGCATCTCCTGGTAATCTAATTCGAAGCCGATCGGCATACGACGCAACATGGTGCGTGGAGTAACGTTGAGGAGAAGACGAAGAGGATGACCACACAGAGTTGAGCGCAAGTTGAGCCTTGATCATATTTGGATGTGATCTTGCTCTTAATTGAGCCTTAGACCAATAGAGTTCATAGACCGAAGGTTGGTCAGCGGGGAATGCGACGATTTTCCCAGGGTTATCTTTGATATAGGCCTCAGTCATATCTTTATAGTCGCGAGCCTCTTTTTGATCCACTACATTGCGAATCACAGCACATCCTCTTTTTCGAATGGCAGCTTCATCTGCAAGTGTAAATCCAACCGAGCCGTCGGGTTTGGTGATTATGGAACTGAATTCAATCTGAGGGATGACATTTTCACGTTCTTTGGCAATAATGTTGGCCTCGTGGCGAATGCTTTCAATAAGATCTTTCCATGCGAATATAAGTTTTGATTCGTTCCCTTGGATCAATCTTTGTTGAACATCTACGAATCGAGGCTCCATTGGCGGAACAGATTTGCCAGACAAGGACGGAAAAACAGCGGAAATGTCATTTGGACTAGATTCTGCTGCTTTGTTGGAGGAATCTGCCGATGCTGCGCGCATCTGCAAGTGTCTTACGACAGGTCGGATGTGTTTGGATCGAAGCGATGAAGTGGAGGTTACGGTAGAGCGCAACATGAGTTGAGTGAAAAGAGAACTGAGGAACAGAATTCCTACCAATCTCAAATATTTATACTTCTTGGTGAGTGAAAATCTCGGCGTAATTTCTACCGACGCTAACTTTGCCGGATATTAGAAACGGTATGAATTTTCATTTCCCAATAAGACATTAAAGGTGCTTTTTCATTGCCATATATAGGAAGATCGCGGGGAAATATCTGGGGAAATCATTTGACAACGGTGCATGTCGCTGCAAAAGGCTGGATCCACAAATCCGGAAATCATTTTTCAGAAGGATCGTTTCCTAATTACCTCATGGAAAGCTAACGGCTCTCTATCTTTTAGCAATATCGTGTTTCCGATGATGCTTTGTTTAGAACCGCGTCGCACCATCGGCTACACATCATTCTCTGCATTTGCCAAGAGTAGAAACTTTTCTCAACAAACCATTGCAAATAGTGCAATCTGCATGAGAACACAAAACAGAAACTTATCATATCGAATTGAAAATATTGTATGTACAACTGTAATTACTTGAACTGAGCCCAGCCTCCCCACTCCCTTGACGTGTTGAGACCGTTCTTCACCCCCTCAATTGAAACCACGTTCTTCAGCCAGGCATAGAGGTGAGGAAACTCCTTTTCGAGGTCAATGTGATCGTGGAAGGCAACACCAACCCACCCGATGGTTGCGATATCAGCTAAAGAAAGGTGGTTACCGACGAGGTATTTGCCATTGTGTTCAAGTCGTGTTTCAAGCACTGAATACAACCGACGGGTTTCGTTAGAATACCTTCCAACAGCATACTCGATCTTTTCTGAGGCGTAGGTAGAAAAATGCTCAAGTTGGCCCTGCATCGGTCCCACTCCCGCGTTTTGAAAGAAGAGCCATTGCAGCTGTTCCCAGTACTCAGTTGTTCCATATTCAAACGATATTGAGTGGTCTGGATCGTATTTCTCCGCTAGGTACAGAAGAATCGCTCCAGATTCAAATACTGGGAACCCGTCGAGCCCATTTCTGGCCGGACCTTGCGAATCAACAATGGCTGGAATACGACCGTTTGGATTGATTTTAAGATACCAGGGTTGTTTCTGCTCATTGTTACGCATGTCGATCTTGTAAAGCTTGTATGGCAGCTTGAGCAGCTCTAAAGCAATAGATATCTTCACTCCATTTGGAGTTGGAACATGGTATAAAGTAATTGTCATTCTGAAGGTTCGTGAAATATAACTCAGCTGTAGTGTGGCAATGTAGTCTTATATATGTTGACTGAGCAAGGCGGCCTGTTGCAATTGTAGATCTTAACACTCTAGACACCGAAGGCGGTTTTGTCGGCCATATAACTCATCTCAGCTGTCAACAGTGCATCTTGGTGCATATCCGGGCTAGATGTTCGAGTAATGCTGTGAGGAGCAACTATCTTCAGCACTTCAGGGCCATTTTGCCGTTGTTTTACGCTTGGAAAACTTGAGCGAAAATTGAACAAAGTACTTTAGCCTGCTATTCAAGATTACGCCACATTACAAATGTGGCGTAACTGACCACACCACCCTCGCCTTGTGACAGTCAACAAAATACACTAGCCTCATATTGAAAATTGCGCCACATTTGTAATGTGGCGTTATAGACCACCCACAATCGCCTTGTCACAGTCAATAAAATGCTCTTGCCCGCTATTCAATAGTACGCCACATTACAAATGTGGCGTAACTGACAATCCAGACTCGCCTTGTAACAGTCAATAACCAACTAGTGAAATTGCTGGTCGAGGCTATTTGTAAGCACGCTGTAATTTTGCTTGGAGGAATGGTGTGCGCGACATTCACTTGTGGGGACAGCGAGTAATTTTGGTTCAAGCTAACGGGTGCTCAGTGGAGGCTAAGTGCGCGGTTGCGAAAAAAATCTAGGAGAAATCGCAATTAGCGAGGGACTCGTAATGTGAAACTGTGTGCTTTCCGGTGAACCTCCCTGTGGCCTGGAGATCTTTCTCGCTCGAGTGAGAGATCCACACTGGTGCTCATTTTGAATTGGTTAATTAGCATTATATGCGATCAATATGATGAACGTACCCGGTTTCCCTGGGAAACCGAGTACCGCCGCACTATCTCTCGAGGGTGGTGGTTTAAGTTTAGTGGATGATAATTTGACAGAAATGACGCAGAGCCTTAACATACTTTCGAGACATGAAGTGCACCTCGGCGAGGTGACACGACCCATTTGAAATACAAAGCAAGAAAAAACTTGATCACAACAATACCAATATTGAAAATAAGAGAGATCACTAAAACAACTTCGGACGCAATGCACCCGATAATCTCCGAGTCGATATGCCCCACCTTTGCAATCTGATTGATACATTGTATGAGTTGTGCATCTTCTCCATGCGTCACGTTCTGGGAAATGTCAGAGCCATGCACCTCAGTGTGGTTTCTTAATTGATCAAATTGTGGAGGGTAGTCAACTTCATCCGTTAAAAGCCAGTCGAGTAGAGATAAATCCAAGACGTTACCAGAGTAAACAATCAACTCACGGGAAGAATTCTTGATGTCATCCCATGTAAAGTAGACGTGGCCAGCAACTTTCATATAATGTAAATGATTGCGAGAGTTATCAGAATTATGGCAAGCATAGCCCTTATAATATTCCTCCTTGAAGTTCGGCTTGGTAGACCCATCCAAAGCGAAGACCTTACAAGGCATGTAATAAGCAAGATTATCACCAATATGAGGAATAGTGCACGTAGATTTAGGTGTAATGAGACCCTTGCACTTACCGTTGACGTTTTGAAACAAAAAAGAAGCATCCATACCACCGGCATTTACTGGTGGATATAAAATATTGGAACCTAAAGGAATACCAGCTGCTCGGGGATGGCTTGACCTTGACATGTCGTAGGCCCTTCCGTTCACTACAAGATAGGCAGTGTTAATCTCACTGTAATGCATTCTCATTGCTTGATTGCTGCAAACGGTCTTAGTGAAACCAAGCGTTAGATAGGCAACAATTGTAGCGACATAGAGAATCACAGTAATCAAACCTATCTTTTCTCGCCAGCCCATCTGCCGTTCAGGAGTCTTGAGACCGAGGAGTCTCAGGAGAGGAGCTGGTGCCCAGAAGGTGATAACTTTACAATAAATAGGCCAAACATTAAAACTATGATCATCATAGGTTTGGTTGATTAGCATTATATGCGATCAATATTATGAATGTAGTGTTTTCCCTTGGGAAACCGAGAACCGCCGCACTATTCCTCAAAGGGTGGTGGTTTAGTTTTAGTGGATGATAAGTTGACAGAAATGACGCAGAGCCTTATCTGTACAAATAATAGTTGACAGCATTCGTTTCCAGATGGAGCCGAGCAAGCCGAGCAAGCCGAGCACCAGAGTACCGTCAGAATTTCCATCGCCCCTATTTTTGTCATTACATTTCGCCTTTGCCCTGGCGACGAGAGAGTCAGGTGACCAGGTACCTGCTAATGCCAACAGTGGCAGTTTCCTCTTGGAGATAACTCGCAGTTGACTTTCCTACTTTGTTGGCGGGAGTTACTGGATATGTACCTAGCGCCCAAGCACTACACTTGTAGTACCTACGAACTCAGTACTCGGTCAAATCGATAAGTGATAGAGAATATGTATAAATAGGGGACGTAATTATGTAAAAAAAACTACTTGCGCGTGATAAATTATGTCCGCAAGCACAGTGATTTGTGAAACCCAACCATTGCTTGCCCAAGCTAATACGGCTAGCCAAACTGGCAAGCCAAGTTCTGCTAGCAAATCCAGCCAACCAGGAGTAGGCGATGAGCTCTCGACATATAGAAAAGTTGCCATCATTGGTTCTCTGTATTTTGGAATTTTTCTATCCGCAGCTGACGGAACATTGGTAACTGCTCTTCTCGGTCGCATCGCATCGGATCTGAACGCTCTGACTAAAATTCAATGGATCACCACCGCATACTTGGTGGCATTCGCAGCAACTCAGCCGTTATACGGCAAGCTGAGTGACATCTTTGGTAGACGGCAAATGCTGCTTCTTTGTAACGTGTCCTTTGGTCTTGGAACGTTGATATGTGGCCTCAGCCATTCCATCAATCTCTTGATTTTCGGCAGAGTTATTGCCGGTATCGGAGGAGGAGGAATGCTATCGTTGTCGGCAATAACATTGTCAGATTTAGTTTCTCTTCGCCAGCGTGGATTATTTCAGGGCATGGCGAATACTCTGTTCGCCACAGGTGCATCCGTTGGAGGGTATGTAGGCGGTATTATTGCCGACAACTGGTCGTGGCAGATTGCGTTCTCTTGTCAAGTCCCTCTGATAATTGTGTCCACCTCCTTGATCCAGACATTTCTCAACTTGAAAAAGCCTGCAGAAGGTAGCGTCGTTGCTGTTCGCGATGAGGCTGATCTTGAGGCAGTGCGCTCACACGATGTAAGCCACGAGCGTCAGCTCAAAAAGAGTTCATTTGCCAGAATTGACATGTGGGGTGCTACAACTCTGGTCACTTCAATGATCCTGCTGATGCTTGGTCTTTCTGTTGGCGGAACTCAGTATCCGTGGAGTTCACCGGCTGTTTATCTACCACTTACACTCTCGCTTGCCAGTATTGTAGCGTTCTGTTACGTCGAACTGTACTGCGCGGACGAGCCAATTCTACCACTTCCGCTTCTCCGCAATCCTTCAGTATTAGGATCGTCCCTAGGGAACTTTTGGATGTCGATGGCAAATTATTGTTATTTCTTTCTATTTCCGCTCTATGTGTCGGCGACTCAAAACATGGCACCACCAGAAATCGGAAGTAAATTGGTCTATAACTTTGTAGCTGCCGCAATAGGTTCATTTGGAGCAGGATTTGTGATGAAAGTTACGGGCAGGTATTACTCTTTAGGTATCATTGGTGGCATTGCTTTCTTGCTAGGAGCACTGATCATGCATACAAGCTATTCGCCGAGAATGGGCAACGAGGTGATTGCTCCAATCATGGCATTGTTTGGATTAGGGTACACTATGATGTTGACAGTTACTCTCGTTGCTCTAATTTCTTCGGTTCCACCAGAGTTACAAGCAGTTACCACTTCCATTCAATACGCCTTCAGAGGTGTCGGTTCTACAGTTGGCGTATCCATCGGTGCCTCTGTTTTGCAAAACTCTCTACTCTCCAATCTTGAAGAAAAAGTTACTGGTAAGAACGCTGCTAGCATCATCCAAGAAACATTACGTTCTACTGAAGTCATTTGGACTTTGCCAGTCAAACAAAGACTGCAGGTGATTGCGGCCTACGATGCGAGTGCTCAAACAGTTATCAACTTTATTGTCGCCTTTTCCATTTGCTCCTTGGTCTCATTGATTTTTATCAAAGAATACAAACTTCATGATAAGCTGAATCGATCTGAATGATCACGCAATTGACACGCTTTTTGATGTGCCTCCTAGAAATGAACCTGAAATGGGTGACTGGATCGGGGACTGACCATTTCACAGGATTTATCAAGTTTTTAGAAAGTGAAACGATTCTTCGACTTTCTTTTTCCTCAATTCCTCTTGCATTGCAAACTACAAGTGGTGCGAGGTAGGCTCAATATTTCGAGGATAGGGACGAGTACCGTTGAGCATGGGCTAATCAGGAGTATAAACAGGGAAAAATCATTCTGTCTTATGGACTTGATACGTGAACTATCATGCTGCTAGTAAGCTATCCAAAGAGATTGATTTTTTTTTTATGTTCAAACCCTCGAGTAAAATATGCGCAAACTAAGACAACCTGAAGTGTTTTCGGCAATAAGGCGAGTTTACTCTATGCGCGCTCGACGAGGTTGGTGTAGAGACGACCATTCGCACCCGCTGCCATTAGCCTAAGAACCGTAAGATCCAAAGTATACCAAATCACAAATAGACATGTGAAGCTAAAAGGCATATCGAATTGAAAGCTCTTTTGATGCCTATTTTCATCTTAATTCCACTCCACCCATTACATCGCTGATAACGCTGGGAACGGAGTTGAAAGGCGGCGGGTGGCCTCGGAGAAACCGAGACTTATCTTCGCTATCGTTCAAGCTACACGGGTCTCAGTGACTTAAATACAGCCAATTTTTAGTTTTCTTGAAACTGCAAAAAAAAACGTTGCAACTACTAAAATTACAAAATGGCCACTGAAAACGAGCCATTACTCAGTCAGACGAGTCCCTCGCAGCCAAAAAAGGCGGCTTCGGACCCTGATGCAATGACTACTGCCAGAAAAGCAACAATTATGGCCTCTCTCTATTTTGGAGTCTTTCTCTCTGCTGCCGATGGCACTCTCGTGACGGCGCTTCTTGGACTTATAGCTTCAGATCTCAATTCGTTGGGTCAAATTCAATGGATTACAACTGCCTACCTTGTTGCCTATGCAGCTACACAGCCATTGTATGGCAAATTGAGTGATATATTTGGCCGTAGACAAATGCTGCTTTTTGCCAATTTCTCATTTGGTTTGGGAACACTTATCTGTGGTCTTAGCCATTCGCTTGGTTTGCTGATTTTCGGCAGAGTTGTGGCCGGCATTGGTGGCGGAGGAATGCTCTCATTATCGACAATTGCCATCTCGGACTTCATCTCTCTGAGACAGAGAGGGATGTTTCAAGGGGTTGGTAACATAGTCTACGGTTCTGGTGCTTCCGTTGGTGGTTTTATCGGTGGTATTATTGCAGCTCGTTATTCGTGGCAAACTGCTTTCACCTGCCAAGTTCCATTGATTGTGCTCTCATCCTTGTCGATCCATACTTTCTTGACAACTGGAAAGCCTGCTGAAGGAGTGGTTGTCACAGTTAGAGACGAAGCTGATCTCCAGGCTGTACGTTCTCACGATGTCAATCATGAACACGTACTGAAGAAAAGCTCGTTTGCGAGAATAGATATTCATGGATCTGTTACTCTTGTAACTGCTATTGTTCTCTTGATGGTTGCTTTGTCTATGGCTGGCGTTCAATATCCATGGACTTCCCCGAACATTTATGTCCCACTCTCTTTATCTGCCGTTGTTCTCTGTTTGTTTTGTTATATTGAACTTCGTCACGCTGAAGAACCTGTTCTGCCGATTCCACTGCTTGGTGATGCTTCCATTTTACATTCTTCTCTTGCCAACCTTTGGATGACAATGTCTGTTTATGGCTACATCTTTTTATTCCCTCTATTTGTGTCTGCCACGCAAAACTTGCAACCTTCTACTATTGGCAGCAAACTCATCTACAACTTTCTGGCAGTTGCAGCAGGTTCTTTTGGATCAGGTTATGCAATGAAACAAACGGGAAGATATTACTGGATTGGTATTTGGGGAGGAATTTTTTATATCCTTGGCACTACTGTGATGATCTTCTTTTATTCTCCAAGTATGGGTGATCTGGTGATTGGCAGTTCAATGGGACTATGTGGATTTGGCTATGCTGTTCTACTCACTGTTTCTTTAATTGCATTGATTTCTGCTGTCCCCACAGAGTTACAAGCTGTTGTGACTTCAATCCAATATACTTTTAGAGGTGTAGGCTCTACAGTTGGAGTTTCCATTGCAGCATCTATTTTACAAAATTCTCTGGCTGCTAATTTGAAAAAGAAGGTTACCGGTGATGATGCCGCTAGAATAATCAAGGAAACTCTTTCGTCAGTTGACGTTATTTGGACTCTTCCAGAGAAGCAAAGGCTACAAGTTATTGACTCATATAACTCTGCTGCGCACGCTGTTATTTGGTTCATTGCGATTTTTGGTCTTTTAGCATTTGGTTCAATGATTTTTATTAAGGAATATAAGCTACACAACACTGTTTCCAGAAGCTAGTGGCGAGAGGGCTCTGAAACAAGCTGGTATGAAATGAAATAGATAACTTATTGTAATACTTGACTAAATTTGTTAACAGTCATATCAAACACAATTTTTTAAACAAATCACTCTGCCGTCATGCTTGGTCAATTCCACCAACACGGAATGATCACTGCGTACAATTTTGTTTTGTGTTGCCATAGCATTACAACCATCATCCTGCATCAATTATACCTTGTGTTCGCAATAGACTGTGTTGCCTAGTTCACTTCACAGCTAGAGTTGGTTGCTGTTAATAGCTGGACTGTTACTAGGTAGAGCAACGACGAACTGTCAGAGCCCTCATCAGCTATGAGCTTCAAATCATCCAATAGTATGCTAAAAATTTGATAACTTAATTACAAAAGCTTTACTCATGCCTTCTTCGTTTCACTCCTTCAAAGTCCACATCTCTCTCAGCTTCTCCCTGTACCTGTCCTTCAGTCAACATCATGTGTGCTGCTTCGAGTTCTGGTGCAATGTCCACTCCTCTACTTATCAAAAACTGATGAAGCCTGGGAAGCAATTTCTTAGCTATATCGACGTCCAGCCAATCTCCATCCACGAGGTTATCATGAAACTTTTTTGCAAGGTATCTGTTAATAACTCCCTTGTTTTGATCCAATGACCAGAAGCCATTAGTTTTCAACCCTGATAGAAGTTCATCATGAGCATCAAACGCAGCCATTTGGGCAGATACATCTGTGGTATCGCCAGAGTGCTTGACATCCTCGAGAACTCTCTTCTGGTATTCAACAAATGCTGCGCTTTGGAACGCAGGCAATTCAAACACTGGAAAGTTTGGAAATTCCTGCTTAAGAATAGCAGCGTCCTGAATCGCTACATCTCGCAGCCAGTCCAGTAGTTCTAAAAATGCTTCAGCTAGTAGATCCTGTTCATCCTCATGACAGGTCTCATTCTGAGCTCGCACTCTGTCAAGAGTACTCTCGAGCTCTGGAAAAATCATTCTACGTAAATCTGGTGGTGGGTCGTGAAAAGCACGTGGAAGTGAATATGTCATGACATCACGAGTAAAGCCGGCAAAAAGACGAACAGCATCAAGCGGAACATCTCGACAATATGCGACTGAGGCCATATTAGCATTCCATTTCCCTAATCGTTGAACCTCAGCATCAGTGCCCCCCAAAATTGCCAAATGTCGAGCACCTGATTTTCTAACATGTGTGACTTTACCAGAAACGTTCACTTTAGCTCTGTCGTAGAGTCTTTGAAATTGTTTATTTTGTGATGCTTCAGGCATGTCTTGACGGCGGTGTGCATCAGTGTACGAGTTTGTAGAAGGTGCCACCTTGAGACCATACCATGACCTGTTCAAGAAATCGGGCCATTTGTCGTCGACTTGGTCTTCATCTTCTTCCATGATGGATTCCACCGTACTATCAATAGAACCGGTGCCCAAACCACCGTCTTCATATTTGCGATGGCGACGTGCCCCCTTCCTAGATCCACGCTTTTTTCTTGCTGCATCTGCACCAGATCTGGAACCACTACAATCCCAACGATAGATGAGCCAAAACGCAAGAGACCCAACGGGGCAAAGATGAGGGTCAATGTTTCTCACAACAGCTGAATCAACGGCTCTGCCTCCTTCCTTCAAGCGACCATCTTGGCTCATGATATAGAGCACTGTAAATGGTGTCGGTGACTCTCTCGAAACTACATGTGAAACCAGATCAGAGAGCTCCAACTTCCTTCCAGCATCTCCACGCAACAAAGAAAAATGCTGGGTTACAAGCATGTACCAATCACGAATAATAAAATGATCCTCCTTTGCATCACGTAAGGCCGATTTGCAAATCCTCAGAAAATCATCATAGTTGTAGCCTTCAGATGCTGTCGTTCTTGATCGATCATTTTCCGTTTCTCTAACCCATGCGATATCATGAGTCTTTTTTTGCCGCAGATATTGAGCAGCTAGTTTTCCACGTGGCTCACCATTGAAACGAACGTCGATTTCACCATAATTTCCGCGCAAGGCCAACGCTCGTTGATCGTCAAAGAGGTCCTTCATCGCTGAAACATTTCCGTCCACAGTTTGAATTCCCACGGAACCAGACGATCCAATAGTATTGCGCTTGTCACGTCGCGGTGCAGTACCCAATACTTCATAGTGAATATAGAGTAAAAGTTTCGGCTCTGTAACAACATCGTCGTCAATTAGAATTGACACTGGTCGTCCATTTTCGTCCTTAACCTCTAGTGGATGAACGGCATGATAGTCGCACCATTTCTTCCACCTCTTTCTGTAACCTTCGTATTTCAATATAGTCTTATCTGAATGTGATTTTTTTTCGAGAATAGGCCACTGTGCTGCATCTCGAGGAACCACTGTGGGATTTGTTTGTTCGAACTGAAGATAGTGGAGTGCGTAGAACGCCAATTCTTCCATTGTGGCAGGACCTGTATTTACACAGCGCAAGCGAAGCTGGTACTCTTCGAATGATTGAACGTTGAGCACTTCGTCAAGTGGATATTTGTCTGCATATCTTTTATTCAAATCTGTGGTGTTTTGAATGTGTAACGAGTTGCTTGTAATTGCATTTCCAGCCCCTGACTCGGCTCCAGTTGAATCTCCACCGGAACCGTCAAACCCGCTCTCGTTTGCTTTAGCATCCTCAGCAGCTCGTCTCTCTGCTAAGTCGTCCGAAATGGTTCCCACTTCAGGATCAATCGCACTGTCGCCAACCTTTGCTTTTGGTGCAGCTTTAGCGGTGTCAGCCTGGGCGTTTGCTGTTACAACCGCTTGCAAAGCCTGAGATGCCAGCAATTCATCGTCAATAGCAGCTTCGGTGTCAACTGCAACGTTCCCTAGCCTTTCTCTTTTAATCATAACTATTATTGCTTCTTAATAGTTTGGCCGGTTTTCACTTTATTAGTATACAGTGTTTAATACTTTTAATTGGCCTCTTTTTGTTTTGTTATGATGAGGGTGGGAAGGATAATATCTAATGGCGACTTGCAACCATCCGGCAAAACGACGGGGCGGCGACCCACAATAGGTTGACTTGAATGGCTCGAGGTCCTAAAGGTTAAATGAGATATATGCAATGTTTCAGTCTAGTAATTTTCTATTTAGTTTTCAGAAAGACATTGGAAAGTATATGGGTTGTACAAACTGTGCTGTCGATTCAAGATATTGTAAAAAAGTACGAGACTGAAGTATCATGCTCGCTTCTCTGACACAAGGTATATATGTGTGCTGATGAGTGCTTTAGACAACCTTCGGTGCACAATTGACGGCAGCAAATGTATTATCATACTTCATATTAATTTCATTAGTTCTCATTGTGACTTTACTGGATCACTGGTTGCCGTATGTATTCACTGCACTGCCCTCTTCAAACAAGTAATGACATGCTGCAAAGCATCGCCATTTCCACATTCAAAGTTGCTCACCGCTAAGCGTACTGCTGGTTCTCCTTGCCAAGAAGTACCACTAACATAAATGTCACCTGCGGCATTGATACGTCCTTTCAAGTCAGGCCGAGGCGACTTCTCGCGAAACAGAACAATAGTAGAGACATTGAGATCGGTCAACAGTTGGTAGTCTTCGCTCGAATCAATCCACTTGGCAATATCTCGCGAATATCGAACCATGTTCTCATACCATTGTCGATAACCATCCTGGCCATAGGCAACGATTGTTGCAAAGACAGGCAGGGCCCGAAATCGTCGTGAGTTCTCTATCCCAATGTTGTTTGCGCTCTGGATGCCATCCGTAGCGTTTCCTCCTGCAAGGTATGCAGCTCCGGGGTTTCTGAAAACATTACTCATAAGCTCAGGATAACGGCAAAAGAAGAAGCCACAATCATAGGGAACATTGAGCATCTTGTGGCCATCCCCGGTGATGGAGTCGGCAAGCTCGACTCCCTTGCACCACTGACGAGCTTCATCAGCAAACTCGCCCTCGGTTAGCAGTCGGGCAAAAATTCCAAAAGCGCCATCCACATGCAACCAGGCTCCATGCTTGTCACAGAGTTGTCTAAGTTTCACAATATCCTCGGTGAACTTTCCAGTGTTGACTTCACCGCAGGAAACTGCAACAATAGAACGAGTTTGAGGGAGCTTGAGATGCTGCTCGAGTTTCGTCAAGTCAAAGGTCCATGGCTTATCAGATTGACCACATTCAATAATGGAAGCCCGGCCAAGACCAACAACGGAGGCCGCTTTTCCGAGTGATGAATGAGACAGGCAGGACAGGACCTGAAGCCGATCTACTCCAAGACGTCTTTGGGCCTCGAAAAGGCCTAGTTCGCCTGTCATTGACTCCAGCAAATGTTCTCTCGCGACCGCAAGACCCAAAATATTGGAAGCAGTGGCTCCTGTTGTCAATACCCTTCCGGGAAAGTCTGTAGGAGACAAGTCAAGCAAACCACACAGCCATTGAAGAACACGGTCTTCAAGTACAGATGCGACACTTTCGGCAGGTAAATGCGATTGTGGGTTCTGGTCCAGCAGGGTGACAAGATTGTCAGCGAAACGAGCGAGCGGTGTTGATCCACCAGTCACGAAACCATAGTAATGAGGACGGCTTTGAAGTGGCAGACCCTTGACCAAAGAAGCACACAGTTGCTCGGTTTTCTCTTTCCCGAGACCTGTTTTGTGGAGAGGCATCTCATTGATAAGCTTGGTTACCTCGGCAATGTCCTCGCTGGAGGGCAGGATTTTGGCAGGATTATCCCTCAAGTAGCTTTCTACAGTTTCCATGATCCCGAAGAGATTAAGTGCAAAGTAGGAATAACGAAGGCAACATGGAGTGGCGGCTACTGTTGATTCAAGTCCTCGGGGAAGCTAGGTTCACTTTTCCGGTCATTAGTCATATTGTGAATGTGACGGTGCGCTTGTAGCGAGAGCAGAAGCCAGAGTCTAACCCAACGTGAGAGAGAAGAGATCCAATCATGCCATTGCACCACCTACGGTGCAATTGTCGGGTTTGTATGCTTCTGTGGTCCCAGGGCGTTACTGAGCATGTCGTTCAACTGGCGTGATTTCACTTTGGCTGTGGTCACGGGATTGTGGAAAGGATTCCTGTAGAGATTGGTAGAGATTTGGAAGCAATCGTGTGATGAATTCATCAGCTTTGATTTGAACTTGGCCGCTCTTCCAGCACGGTAGTTTGTATTAGTTTTACCAAATTAGGCATAATTTTCCACAGACATTTACACGGGAGTCTTTCTGCTACAGGGGCCGGCATTTGGCACACTTTTCGAGAGTGTGAAGTTGAATTGATTGGGTAGTGAGGTGCGCTGTGTAGTTGCCGACTTTACTGAGAAGATCTTGTGACAGCTCTGTCCAGCGAAGTCCCTGTCTGCACCGACAAGCTTGTGAAGGTGGACTAAATGCTGAGTGAGCACTGCGAGGGAGAAGCTCCACTGCCCGGTGCACGAAGCACTCGAATTCCGGCCAGGGCTAGGCTCACACCAGGTGTGCTCTGACTGTCGGGCCCAGGGCCGATAACCTTATCTGAAGTTCCCCGTTTAGGAGTATCCCTCCCCCCACCAACCAATTGCATTAATGTTGGCATATAAAAGAGCTGGAGTCCAACCTTTTCTTCGGACATTCATAACAGCACCTATCAGCACTCGCATCAGAATGGCGTCGTCGAAACCCCAAGTTCTTCTCGTTGGCGAGATCACCGAGTCCAAGCCGGAGTTTGACAAACTGTCCGACATTGCACAGCTTGTGCCATTTACGTCCAAGTCCCGAGACGAGTTCATTAGCGATCTCAAGGGAAAGTACTCTAATGTAGCTGCTATTTATACCTCTTTCAACATGACTGGTGCCATTGGTAGATTCGATGAGCCAGTCATTGCTGCCCTGCCAAAGTCCCTAAAGTACATTGCACACAACGGCGCCGGCTACGACCGGCTGGATGCCGTTGCGCTGGCTGCGGCAGGCATTCAATTGTCGCACACCCCGTCGGCTGTGGACGCCGCTACCGCCGACACCAACATGTATCTCATGCTCGGCGCGCTGCGAGGCTTTTCGGAGGCGGAGGCGACGCTCCGCGCCAACAAGTTCAACGCGGGTCTCGAACCGGGCCACGATCCCGAGGGCAAGGTGCTGGGCATCATCGGCATGGGTGGCATTGGCCGTGCTGTGCGCGACAGATCGTGGGCCTTTGGTTTCACCAAGATTTTGTACTACAACCGCCGGCGCCTTGCGCCGGAGCTCGAGAAGGGTGCGCAGTATGTGGAGTCTGTTGACGAGCTGCTCGGCCAGTGCGATGTGCTTTCGCTGAATCTTCCGCTCAACCCGTCCACCAAGCACACTATCAATGCCGAGCGCCTGGCCAAGTGCAAGACCGGCGTTGTGATTGTGAACACCGCGCGCGGGGCCGTAATTGACGAGAATGCGCTGGTGGAGGCGCTGGACTCTGGCAAGGTGGGATCCGTGGGACTCGATGTATACGAAAACGAGCCCAAAGTGCATCCCGGGCTGCTGTCGAATCCGCGGGTGTGTTTGTTGCCGCATGTTGGCACCAACACGCACGAGACCAGACACAAGCTGGAGCTGATGGCGCTGGCCAACATCAGAGCTGGTCTTACGGAGGGAAAGCTGGTCAACATTGTGCCGGAGCAGGTGGGCAAGTTTTAGCGGTAGATTTACAGAGATTTACAGCGATAGATTTGCAAAGATAGATTTGCGATATATAATACATGAACTGTTCATAGTGCGGACGTCTGCACACTGGTTGCAACGTTGGCGAGCGTTAAGATTTAGTGCACGTACACAGCGATAAATTAGTAGATGAAGTGTTCATAGTGCGGAGCTGGTTTTACGGAGGGAAGCTCGCAACATTGTGTCGGAGCAGGTGGGCAAGTTTTAGCACAGCGGTAGATTTACAGCGGTAGATTTACAGAGATTTACAGCGATAGATTTACAACGATATTAATACATTGAACTGTTCATTGTGGATAGCTGATGGCGCCTCTACGATGATAAGCCTGAGGCTTATCGCTTGATGTCCGCCACGCCCGAAGGATGCAGGGCCAAAATCACATGCAGCGCAACCAACCTGTGGCAAGTTCACTTGCACAGCATCTACAATTAACTCTCTACATTCTTTGCAACTGGCGCAAGACTACATTCTTTGGCTGTCAAAACTACATTCTTTGCAATTACAAAACTACATTCTTTGCAATTAGCTTTCAAACTAATCTTTGCAATTAGCAAAACTACATTTTGCAATTGGCTCCAAACTAACCTTTGCAATTAGCTTTCACTCTCAATTAGCAAAACTACAGATAGAAGCATGATTGGAGAGTCGATTCTGTACGGCACGTCTGTGGCGGTGATGGGCAACGCGCTGCACTTCATGGTGTTTGAGAAGGACGTGCCGTCGAACCGGCAGTTTGGCGGCCAGTTCCAGTTCCTCACCAACATTGGGCTGGTGCTGGCGTTTGCCGCGCACTGCCTGGGCCTGGCGGGCGCGCTGTCCGGCTCGGCGACGCTCAAGCGCGTCAAAAACGAGCTCAACTTTGTGTCGATTCCGCTCGAGGTGCTCATCTCGTGCCTGTACTGGTCCATCTGCGCATACGATCGGGCGCTCGTTGTGCCGCCCGAGATGGCCGTGCTGCTGCCGTTCTGGCTCGACCTGTCGATCCACGCGTTTCCGTCGGTGGCCGGCCTCGCCGAGGTGTTTACGTTTGCGCCGCGCTGGTCCAAGACGTATGCGCAGGAGCTGCCGGCGTTTGCAACCTTTGCTGCGGTGTACTACGTGTGGATCCAGGCCTGCAAGGCCCAGAACGGCGTCTTTCCGTACCCGCTGCTCGAGCTGTTTGCGCCGCTGCAGATGGTGCTGTTTTTTGGCTTTCTCGTCCTGCTGACCACGTCCTTCTACTCCGTGCTCGCGGCGGTGCAGCGCCCGTTCAAATAGACGTAGCGACCACAAATAGCAATGCATTTAGCAACGGCAGCCCAATTGCAAGACCACAAATAGCAATGCATTAGCAATGGCAGCCCAGTTGCAAAAACTCGAGGCCGCGTGCGACGGTGTGCGCAACGTCGCGGGCGCTCAGCCGGTGGCGGCGCGTGTGCACAGGCACGAGCCCGCGGTGGTGGCCGCGGGCATCGAGAAAGACAATGCAGTCGATGAGCGCGGTGCCCCCGCCGAGGGGGTCGAGCGCACGGCACGCCTTTGCGAGTGCGAGCGACGGCGACAGCACGAGGTGGGCGTCGCTGCGGCCGGCAAGCAGCCGCTGGACGGCGCGCTGGTGCTCTTTTTCCTCCGCGGACGCAAACACGACGACGGTCGGCGCGGCGGACGGGTCGAGCACGGGCGCGGAGGCCGGCGAGCACGGCGCGAGGAACGGCGGCGGGTGCGTGTGGCGCGCGCGCTTGGCGAGCGTGTCGCTGTCGTCGCTGGCCGCGCTGTCGCTGCTGGCGCTCCGTCTGCGTTTCATGTTGCAAAGTGTGCTCGAGCAAGCTGTTTATTTTATATACGTTTCGGGAAACTGGCAAAAAACTACAAACGCCCGCAGGGCGTGACCGGCCGGGGAAGCAGCGATGCGGCACGCTGCGCGTGTCAGATTCTGCGTTAGTTTGTCTGCGCTGCGCTGCGTGTGCGCTGCCCTGTACTTACTTTGCAGCGTCCGTGACAAACGCCGCGCCCTTGGCAATGTTGCCCTCGAGGCCCTTGACGGCGGTGGCGAGCAGCTGCTCCTCGTGGGCGCTGATCTTACCGAGCGGGCTGTGGATCTGCTTGGCGCCGTCGCGGCCAAACTCGACGGGCACCGCAAAGAAGTCGACGCCGACCTCCTTCTTGACCGCGGCGCCGCCGTCAATGCCGTCGAGGAACACAAACGCCGGCTCGACGACGCCCTGCTCGCCGGCGGCGCCCTTGAGCACCGCCTCGGCGAAGCGGTAGCCGGCGTACGCCATCGAGAGCGTCGCCGAGCCCGCGCCGTCCTTCGCCTTGACGACCTCGTCGCCGCCAAACTGGATGCGGTGCACGAGCGCGTCGCGCTGGGCCGCGTCGAGCTGCACGGCCGGCTGCGCGAGCGACAGCAGCGGCACAATCGTCTCGCCGGAGTGGCCGCCCACGACGGGCACGGTGTAGCGCTCCGGCCGGCCGCCCGCCACGCCGGCGACAAACGTCTGCGCGCGCACAACGTCCAGCGTGGTGACGCCAAAGACCTTTTTGGGGTTGAAGACGCCGTGCTGCTTGAGCACCTCGACGGCGATCGGCACGGTCGAGTTGACGGGGTTTGAGATAACAAGCACAAACGCCGTCGGCGCGTGCTTCGCAATGCCGGTCGCCAGGTCGCGCACAATGCCGGCGTTGATCTTGAACAGGTCGTCGCGCGTCATGCCCGGTTTGCGGGGGACGCCGGCCGGGATCACAACAATGTCCGCGCCGGCGAGCGCGGCCGCGAGCCCGTCGTCCTTGGGCAGAAAGCCGGCGACCTGGCCGCCCGTGCAAATGTGTGAGAGGTCGGCTGCAACGCCGGGCGAGTTGACCACGTCGTACAGCGCCAGGTCGTCAACGTACGGGGAGATTTTCAAAAGAAGTGAGAGCGGTTGGCCAATGCCACCGGCGGCACCTGCAACGACAGCCTTTACCATCGTGACGTGTGGTGGAAAAAAATATGAGCAAAACGGGAATTTTGTGCAGAGGTCAGCGTGGGCAGTATTTATACGCTTGGGGTAGGTGTGCTGCGCTGCCAGGGCTCTGCCAACTCCCCCTCACCCGTCGATGCACAGCACAGCCAGGCGTTTTATCGCCGAGCGGTAACTCATTCATCGCTGTTGGCGGCCGCCACCTCCTGCGGGCACGCTTTGGTAGTAAAAAGCTGCCAACCTCATTACCGTCGCCGCCAGCGCGGTTCTCTGCTGCCCGCGCGCGCACGGTAATTTTTGCGCTGCCCAGTCCTGGTCGTCTTTTTCATGGTGGGGCTGCCGCTGGGGAAATACCAGCCGCCGCTGTCATCACGGGTGCGGCTGTGTGAGCAGACCCCCAAAACAAATAATCTCATAGGCCGCCAGCGACCGCGAGCAGCGGGCCCAGGGCCTCCGCATTTGCACGGAGCCGCGATAACGGCCGGCTGGCCACGGTAATGTGAAAAACGGCCTCGGTCAGCTGCGCAGGAGCAGTGGTACCTGCTGCTGCCCCAGAGGGTGTGCTAGCGGGGGCATCATCGGGTGTGCTAGCGGGCTAGCGGGTGTGAAGGACGCTAGCGGCGAGCCACGTCAGAGCTTGCTCGGCACAAGCACAAACAGCAGCCTTTGCATTCGCTATCCGCTAGCACACCCGGGCGAGCTTACGGGCGAGCTCACGGCCGAGCCAGCGCCGGTGGGGTAGCAAATCTGGGGTGCGTCTGGTACCTGCGATAATTTGTCGGCATTCGCAATGCTTCCGAAAAGCGCCCGGAACGGCGTTTTTTCCTCGCAGCAATTCCACAGGACTGGCAGTTACCAGGCTTTATAAGGACGTCTCGGCAAAAAACGGCGTGTTTTTCCTCACTTCCTATTTGGGACACGGGGCCCGTCTCCAGCACTACCAAAGCGCCACGGCACACTACAAAAACGCTGCGACAGCTGCTCACGCAGCGGCGGCCTGCTCGCTTGTATGTCCGCGAGCAGCGCCGCTTGCCTGTCCGTTGGCATACAAACCTATAAACTCGCAACTCTACTTAGTGTCCTAATTAGGCAACTACACATTTAGCGTGATTTTCACCTCAGCTCATGTATGCGCAGCGCCCTGCAGCTCGCTGCCGGGACAGATGTAAAACGTAAGGGTTAATCAGGGCTCAACGTCCATCAATAAGGTTCATTAATCAGGGCTCGGCCCTACTACTTTTATGTCAATTCCACAGCCAGACCGGCCGTGCAATCATAGAGCTATACATAATAACTTAGTGCTTTCTAGAAGAAACTGGGTAGGACTTCTTTGGCTTTTGGATTCTCTTCAAAGCAGAAACCTTGAGGACAAGAGCCTCCAAAAGGTCGTCACGGTACTTGTGAGCAGCAGTGGAAGCAGCGTACTTGGCAGCTCTCGAGGACTTGTTGGCAGCCAAAACAGTGTGGGCAACAGACTTGGATGGCTTGTTGGCGCCCTTGGCGGTCTTGGCAAGGATGACAACCTTGCCGTTTGGAAGACCAACAGCACCAATGGCCTTGTCGTGCACCAAACCAGAGGCCTGGAAGGTGTTCTTGCCAGTTGGGTTGAGAGGGTCACGAGAAAACTCAACACCGCCGGCGGTTCTTCTCTTGACAATGAAGGAGGAGGAGTCCTTGGTCAAAGCCCACAAAAGATCGTTGGAAACGTTAGACATTATTTGTGTATGTAGTTGATGTTGTCGTTGCTGGAGGCAATGTACATCGTTATACCCGTCCCCACCTGGGCATTATATTTCGCACGTCACAGCCCTAGGGCTGCAAGTGCGCGCTCCGCGCGAAGCTCAGGTGCGGGCAGCTGCCAGGTGTAGAACGCGTGTCGGTAGTCGCCCTCAGCGTTAAGAAGAAGTCAGACCGCTCCGATCTTCTTGCTCTTTCCTGATTCCAGACAATGCCGTTGTGGCATTGTGTTGTGTACATGCTGCTGTGTGCATGAAACTGCTCACGTGCACAAGCGCTTGTTCAATGTAACGACTGATTAGCAGAAGATTAGATAGATTAGCTGTGTACGATGTTTCTCCATCATAAGTTTGTTTAATTGTTCATGCTAATTAATACATTTGATTAGAACGATGCTGATTTCGTGAGACGATTAGTCAGTCCCTGACCAGTGCCATAGTATTAAAGTAGTGCCATAGTATTAAAAGTGTTTTATTATAGCTCTATTAGATCGGACCAGACTTCTAGCTATCCAAAGACTGTAGTTGTACCAATTCAAAATAACGACCCCGTTGAGCCATCAATACGCTGTGTGTGCCCTTTTCTACAATTCTTCCATTCTCAAAAACATAAATAATATCCGCATTTTGAATCGTCGACAACCTATGCGCGACTGCAATGGTGGTTCTGCCCTTGGCCGCCTCGTCCAGGGCTTGTTGTACAACCTTTTCAGATTCTGAATCGAGAGCTGAGGTAGCCTCGTCCAACAGCAAAATCTTCGGGTTACGAATCAAAGCTCGGGCAATGGCAATTCTCTGCTTCTGACCACCAGACAGAAGAGCCCCCTTGGAGCCACAGTACGTATTGTAGCCATCAGGCAACGACATGATAAAGTCGTGAATGTTGGCCTTCTTCGCCGCTTCGTACATGAGCTCGTCACTGACATCGTCGTCTGGGTGGCCAAGCTTGATGTTGTCAGAGACCGTTCCGCTGTACAAGATTGGCTCCTGCTGTACCAATGCAATTTGCTTTCTGAAGGATGTAACGTTAAGCTCGTTGACATTGTACTTCTCGTCAAGAATAATCTCACCACTTAGAGGACGATAGAAGCTTTCAATCAAACTAATGGTGGTCGATTTACCACATCCAGACGCACCAACCAGTGCGACGTACTGACCCTTGACAACCTTGAGGTTGAGGCCACGAAGCACAGGGACTTGTGGTCTAGTAGGGTATCGAAAATGGACATCTTTGAACTCAATGTCACCCTTGACTTCATCCGGGTTAACATGAATTCCAGCGTCGCTGGTTGCATCAATGGTTGGCAGAATATCGAGGATTCGTGCAACGTTTTGAACAGCACCTTTGGCCTTGCCCATGTCTGGGGAGTACGAGAAAATAGCACCAGCTGCCTGAGCACCAAAGATAACAGCAATGAAGGCAACAAAGAAATCATTCGACGTAATCTTATAGCTCTTAATGAGAGTGGCACCATACCAAAATCCCAAGCCCATAACCCAAGGAGTCAGTCCCTGAGAGAGAGAGTACATAAATGCAGACCTAACAATCGCTGGTCTCGATCTCCTGACTTGGCCTTCAACACTATGCGCATAGATATGATATACTCCACTCTCACGGGTCAGTGCCGAGACCGTACGCACCGCCGAAACATTTTCACAAGCATAGCTGCCGGACTTTTCGTAAACAGTCTTGGCTCTTTCTTGCAATAGAGTAACAACCCAGAGCCTCACAAAGCCACAACCAACGAGAACTGGAACACAGGCAGTACATACAAGTCCAAGACGCCACGAATAAGCAATACCAACAATAATACCGGCAAAGAGAGTTACAAGAGACTGCTGAATCTGACCAAGTGTAGCTCCACCTAGACCTGACACGTCTTGCGCATCTTTGGCCAAAATCGAGGTCAATGAGCCTGGAGAATTCTTTTCATCATCAAAGAAAGCAACATCCATAGAAAGAAAGTGACGGAAAACTTTGAGACGAATCTTTCTAACCAGCTGTTCAGAAGCATAACTGAGACAGAGAAGCATAACCAAAAAGACACCAAGTAGAATCATACCAACCATAAAAAAATAACCCGTAAAGACATTCACTTCATGTCTCATATGCGGGTATTGATCTGGAGTGACAAATAAAGCATCGATTACTCTTCCATAAAGAATCGCAAGAGCAGGATAGCCAAAGCCAGCAATTACTGAAGCAATAGAGCCAATGATGATATACCTGTATTCGCCACGATTGAACTGAGCAAGAACTTTGATTAGCTGGATAATATTTCTTGTTTTTACTGGTGGCTTTGCAGGCAAACCAGCAAGAACTTGACTGGAAACCGATTTGGTTGTTTGAGTACGTTCCAAGCCAGCAATTTTGTCTTCATAGAATCCCCGAGGCTCATTTTCATCACGAGATTGAAGTCCCGAAGCGTTTTCTGAATTGTCACCGCTTGTTCCCGGGCCAATTGCTTGAGCATTGACAAGTTTAGAGTAAGCACCTTCTGGATTAGCAAGAAGTTCGTGGTGCGTACCTGACTCGAGAATTGTTCCCTTGGACATAACAACAATCTTGTCTGCATCCTTGATAGTAGAAAGACGATGAGCAATCACAATGGTAGTACGAGACTTGGCAGCCTTATCCAAAGCATCTTGAACAATACCTTCAGACTTGGTGTCAAGTGCAGACGTGGCCTCGTCCAGCAACAGAATCTTGGGGTTAGAAATGATGGCGCGTGCGATAGCGATACGCTGCTTTTGACCACCGGACATCAAGAAACCTCTGTCACCGACATTGGTTTCGAGTCCATCGGTCATGGACATGATGAAATCATAAGCATTGGCTTGTTTGCAAGCATCGATAACAAGCTCGCGTTTCTTCTCTTCTGAAACATCTTCATACTCAGTGCCAATAAGGCCATAGCAAATGTTTTCATAAATGGAGACAGCGAACAAAGTTGGTTCTTGCGACACGAGAGCGATTTGTTGACGAAGCCAACGAATATTGAGTGAGCCAATATCGACACCGTCAAGTTTGACAGTTCCACCAACAGGGTCATAGAATCTTTCCAAAATGCCAATGATGGTTGATTTGCCAGAACCTGACATTCCCACAAGAGCAACGGTTTGGCCAGGCTCGATAGTGAGACTCATGTCAGGAAGAACGACAACATCAGGTCTGGATGGGTATATGAACTTGACGTGGTTGAGCTCAATTCTGCCTTCGACGTGATCAAGCTTTTCGCCATTGTCAGACAGTGAATCAATGGACGGAACTCTGTCGATTGCTTCAAAGATTTTTTGGCCTGCCGCCAAAGCTTTTCCAATAGACTCAAAACACGGAGCAATATTACCAAATTGGAACGCACCAATAATCATAGCCATGACAATAGTGACAAGCGTACCAACATTAGTGTGACCAGCAGCAATAAGTCGTGAGCCTTCCCAGAAAGCTAAGGCATATGAAAGATAGATAACACACCAAATGATGGCCACCATAACAGAAACTGACCTACCTCTGTTGATACCATAGTGCATAGCACGGTCCAAGTGAGCGGAGAACTTTTCCACCATTCGGGCTTCTGTTCCAAAAGCCACAGTATTACGAACTGCAGAAAAGGTTTCCTCAGCAGCCGACGACCCCACGGCGTAAGTTTTATTGTAGAGGCCGTCATACTTGATGATGAAAAATGAGGAAATCATCATTGTGAGGACGATGGCAGCCACAATTGAGCACATGATAAAAGCCAGAATCCAATATTTGGCAAAACCAATAACAAAAGCAGCAATGAAAGTGGCCACTGCGGACACAATGAGACCAGTTTTCTCAGAAATGCCATCCTGGATAGCAGTGGTGTCCGTTGTGATTCTGGTGGTGACCTCGCCCGCACCGAGTTTGTCAAAGTAGGCAATATTTTGACGCAGAATAGCCTTCAAGTAGTGTTTTCTGATACGAGCTGTAAGGACCTCACCACGGTCAATGTGAATTGCAGTGTCAAAAAAGGCAAAAAACAAGATGCCAATGCCAAGATACAAAAAGTAAAGGCCATAATGGTTGACAGTGCGCTGAAAATGATCAGTGTCGGGATTAGGGGAAGTGAAAAAGCTTTGAAACTCATTTGTTAAGCCACCAAACACCAAAGTAAACATCGGCAATGCAGCACCTTCGACAATAGCACAGAAGGATCCAAGGAGGAGCATAAAGATATCAAACTTTGTGGCATAGCGGTAGAAATCTGAGTACTTGACCTTCTTGCGGCTAATTTCTACTTGTTTTCGGAGAATTTCAGCTTCATGTGGAGGCAAGTGACTAAACTTTTCAGCCTCAATTTTCAGCTCCTCCTCTTCAATTTCTTTGGCTGTCTTCTTCTTCTTCTTGGACTTCTTGTCGGAGTCTACAGACTCATTTGAAGGAGAACTTATCGAAGGGCTATTGCCCTTATAGATAGGCAAAACGTCTTTTTCAGGCTCGCTTGCCATGCTTTGCTACAGTGTCGAGACAAAGGCTTTGTAAGGTATTCGTAATGGAGCGAGTTCTGAGTTAATATATATTAATATATATTTGACTGAATGAAAGAAAAACAAACACTGGCGTGTGCCAGTTGGATTAAGATTGGACGATAGCCAACTTGCGCGCCACTGTTTAGCTCGCACTAACGTTCTGCTCTCTTGGCGGAGGCACCAAAAGCCCAGTAGGGCCGCAATAAAAAAGCTGCCCTAGCGATGCTTTTGCCAGGCTAACGTAATTACTTACATCAATAAAAAAAAAGACCAGGAAATATCCACCTGTAGTGGCTCTGGAGTCCAAAAATGCGCGGAGCCGTAGGGTTATATATTCCCTTCAAATTTCCTCGTGTCTATACGGTTTGCACGCCGCTGTAGGCAGAATGCAAGCCACACAGCGATTTCCTAATTGGACTTTGATGACGCATAATGACTTTTCTGGTATCGTTTGACTTTGCTGGCCATGTCACATTGAGGGGGTGGCAAACCCAAGCAAATTCGTATTCGGAACGGATGCATAATCGGATATGCTGTGAGTCCGCTGTATACGGAGACGCTCAAAGACGGAGACCGAAATGCTAATAAGGCAGCACAATGGACAACAGATTGGCGAATTGCTCGATTAACTGTTGACAATCTCAATTTTTGATAACTCAGACAATGATAGTGGCAAAATACCTGTGATGGCGTAAAACATGTATTTTTGATAAACATCCATTTTGGTGACATTATCTCCGGGAGATCCATATTGAGAATTCGGGTCTAGGGTGGATTGGGCGCATTTAGTGCAATTAAGTCCCCAGAAACGGCCCGAACATGTTAAAAAGATCCGCTTTGAAACAGGCGAAATGCTCCCATTATTCGGTAACTATTGGTACTTAACAAACATTGCCAATGATTGTGGGAGTCCTTTTGACAAGATTTTATTGACGAGACTTTAGTGACAAGATTTTGGTGACAAGATTTTGGTGACAGGAGTTTTAGTGACGAGATTCTTGTGGCGAGATTCTTGTGACGAGATTCTTGTGACGAGATTCTTGTGACGTTCTCTTGGCACAAATAATGGTCGGGTCATAATGGTCAGCAATCTTGCCAATGGTGCAGCTAATAGCTTTCTCCAAATCAAAGATTATGTCGAACGCTGAGTAAGCGTCAATCGAAAGCACGCAATTGCAGCCTCTCTGTGATCCTTCCAAATTTCTAAATTATTATAATTAGTACATCTACATTCCCCTAGTTGCAGTTTAGTTATTCAATGATTGAAGTCTAACCAGTTCAAAGTAGCGGCCGCCCAATGACATCAATGAATTGTGAGTGCCCTGCTCAACTACGCGACCACCGTCGAAAACATAAATAACATCGGCTTTTTGAATAGTCGACAATCTGTGTGCAACAGCAATTGTGGTTCTGCCCTTGGCCGCTTCGTCAAGAGCTTGTTGCACAACTTTTTCAGATTCAGAATCGAGAGCTGAAGTAGCTTCATCCAACAGCAGAATTTTGGGCTCACGAATCAAAGCACGAGCAATGGCAATTCTCTGCTTCTGACCACCAGAAAGAAGAGCACCTTTGGAGCCGCAGAATGTGTTGTAACCATCAGGCAACGACATAATAAAGTCGTGAATGTTGGCCTTCTTCGCCGCTTGATACATGAGCTCATCACTGACATTGTCGTCTGGGTGGCCAAGCTTGATGTTTTCAGAGATCGTTCCGCTGTACAAGATTGGCTCCTGCTGTACCAATGCAACCTGTCTCCTAAACGATGAGACGTTGAGGTCTCTTAAATCATATTTTTCGTCAAGAATGATCTCACCACTCAGAGGACGATAGAAGCTTTCAATCAAACTAATGGTGGTAGATTTACCACATCCAGACGCACCGACCAGTGCGACGTACTGGCCCTTGACAACCTTGAGGTTGAGGCCACGAAGCACAGGGACTTGTGGTCTAGTAGGGTATCGAAAATGGACATCTTTGAACTCAATGTCACCTTTGACTTCCTCTGAGACAAGATGAATACCTTCGTCGCTATTCGCATTAATCTGTGAGTCGACATCGAAGATGCTAGCAATGTTTTCCACGGCAGAGTGCGCTTTGCCCATAGCAGGTGCAAAGGAGAAAATAGCACCAGCAGCTTGAGCACCAAAAATGACGGCGACAAACGCAACGAAGAAAGCATTGGAAGTCAGTTTATACTGTCTGATAAGCGTAGCTCCGTACCAAAATCCCAAGCCCATAACCCATGGAATGAGTCCTTGAGAGCAAGCGTACAGAAACGATGAGCGGATTGCACCAGCTCTCGACTTTTTGACTTGACCTTCTACTGATTGGGAATATTGCTCATAAACTCCATTTTCGCGCGTTAACGCGGAGACAGTACGAACTGCAGACACTGATTCACAGGCATAACTACCGGATGCCTCATAAACATTCTTTGCTCTTTCTTGCATGCTAGTAATAACCCAGAATCGAAGAAATCCACAACCCACAAGAATTGGGACTGTGGCAGTGCACACAAGACCTAATTTCCATGAGTATGCAATGCCTACAATGATACCAGCAACGAGGGTGACAACAGATTGTTGGATTTGACCAAGAGTAGCACCTCCGAGACCAGAAACAGACTGGGCATCTTTTGCTAGGGTAGCGGTCAAAAAGCCAGGCGAGTTCTTGTCCTCATCGAAAAAGGCAATATCCATCGAAAGAAAATGCTGGAAAGTTCTGAGACGAATTTTTCTTACAAGCTGTTCAGAGGCGTATGACAGGCATCCGATCATGCATGCAATTGTTAACAGCATAATCGCTCCAACCATGAATAGATAACCCGAAAAAACATCAATTTCATGTCTCATGTGTGGATAGCCTTCGGGGGTCACAAATAACGATGAGATGATTCTACCATAGAGAATGGCAAGTGCTGGATATCCAATACCACTGAAAATTGACGCCAAAAATCCAATACCGATGTAAGTATAATCTCCCTTATTGAAACGGGCCAAGAACATAATCAACTGCAAAAGATTTCTCTTCTTGGTTGTGTCTTTGGAAGACAATTGCTGGTCAGCAAGAATCTTACTTGACACAGATTTGGTAGTTTGAGAACGTTCTAAGTCAGCAATTTTGTCTTCATAAAATCCTTGTGGCTCATTCTCGTCACGAGAATGCTGGCCAGAGCTTTCCTCATTCTCCTCTATACCAGGGGCGATAGTTTGTGCCTCTACAAGTTTAGAGTAAGCACCCTCTGGATTAGCAAGAAGTTCGTGGTGAGTACCTGACTCGAGAATTATTCCCTTGGACATAACAACAATCTTGTCTGCATCTTTGATAGTAGAAAGACGATGAGCAATCACAATGGTAGTACGAGACTTGGCAGCTTTGTCCAAAGCATCTTGTACAATACCTTCAGACTTGGTGTCAAGTGCAGACGTGGCCTCGTCCAGTAACAGAATCTTGGGGTTGGAAATGATCGCACGTGCGATAGCAATACGCTGCTTTTGACCACCGGACATTAAGAAACCTCTGTCACCGACATTGGTGTCGAGCCCATCGGTCATGGACATAATGAAATCATAAGCATTGGCTTGTTTGCAAGCATCGATAACAAGGTCACGTTTCTTCTCTTCTGAAACATTTTCATACTCAGTGCCAATAAGCCCATAGCAAATGTTTTCATAAATGGAGACAGCAAATAAAGTTGGTTCTTGAGATACAAGAGCCACTTGTTGCCGTAACCAACGAACATTGAGTGAGCCAATATCGACACCATCAAGTTTGACAGTTCCACCAACAGGGTCGTAAAATCTTTCCAATATACCGACGATAGTTGATTTACCAGAACCTGACATTCCCACAAGAGCAACAGTTTGGCCAGGCTCGATAGTGAGACTCATGTCAGGAAGAACGACAACATCAGGTCTGGATGGGTATATGAACTTGACGTGGTTGAGCTCAATTCTGCCTTCGACGTGATCAAGCTTTTCGCCATTGTCAGACAATGAATCAATGGACGGGACTCGGTCAATGGCCTCATAGATTTTCTGACCGGCGGCTATAGCTTTTCCAATAGCCTCAAAACATGGAGCAACATTACCAAGCTGGAATGCACCAATAATCATAGCCATAACAATCGTTACAATGGTGCCGACGGAGATGTTTTTACTGACAATAAGACGAGAACCTTCCCAGAATGCCAATGCGTATGATTGAAAGATCACAAACCACATGAGAGCAAACATGACAGCGGTTGCCTTTCCTCTATTGATACCATGTCCCATTGCTTTATGGACATGACCTGCAAATTTGTCTACCATGCGCTTTTCTGTGCCAAAAGCCACAGTATTGCGTACAGCAGAGAAAGTTTCTTCAGCTACAGAGGCTCCGACATTATAAATTTTGTTGTACAATGTGTCGTACTTGATCAAGAAAACACTTCCTACACCCATGTTGATAATGATACCAGCAACAACAGAAGTCATGATGAGAGTCAGCAACCAATATTTAGCGAATCCAATGACAAAAGCGGTGATAAATGTAGCAAAGCCCGAGACAATAAGACCAACTTTTTCAGAGATGCCATCTTGAATAGCGTTGGTGTCATTTGTAATTCGGGTCGTGACTTCACCAGCCCCCAACTTGTCAAAGTAGCCAATGTTTTGACGTAAAACAGCCCGAAGGTAATGCTTACGGATACGAGCAGTGATGACCTCACCGCGATCAATGAGAATGTAGGTTTGGAGAAATGCAAACACAAGCATACCAATACCCAGATAAAGATAATAGAGAGAGTTGTGGTCGATGGAGGATTGAAATGCGCGGGCATCAGGATCAGGAGACGTTAAAAAAGACTGAAACTCATTGGTCAACTTTCCAAAAACCAGAGTGAACATTGGCAGAGCGGCGCCCTGAACAATAGACGCGAAGATACCGAGAATCACTACAAATATGTCAAACTTAGTGGCAAATCTAAACAGATCAAAATAATTGATTTTCTTCGGCTTGACCTGGATCTGAGCGCGCAAAATCTGAGCTTCATTCTCTGGTAGACCTGCAAATTTCTCGGCCTCCAGACGCAGCTCCTCGGCTTCAGCCTCTTTGGCGAGCTGCTTCTTGCTCTTCTTGGTTTTCTTGCTCTTGGGGTCTGAAACTTGAGTCTGAATTGAGACTGCGTCCGTGTACTTGTGCTGATCGGTTCCAGCCCGAGTTGCATCCGCAGACGAAGCGGATGATTCTGACGGCATGTCGGCGCAAATTGACTTGGTGAGGGATATTGCGCTAACTAGTAGACTTTGCTTGAGAGCAATGCGCGACTACGAAGCTCTACTAAGTCAGACACACAAGATTTTTACTGAGACTATTGACTTAAGGGTCTATATATAGTTTGGGGTAGCCAAACGGCCACCCTTATCCCTCTCAGAATTTTAACCTCGCTTTTTTGCGAGGTCAGTCATCATCAAAATTGACGCCTTGAAGTGGGGCGTGTTTGGCGGGGGTGGCGTGTCGGACAATTGAAATTTAGATCGAGACAGCGATTAAAAGTCTCGCCCATCATGCATAGTTGTTAAATGAGATAAGATTGACTAATCGTGTTTGTTGGGGCAACCCGTCGATGAGCTAAGTTTTTCCAGTGCTTGACATTTTGGACTATCTCGAGGTTATGCACCATTGCATATTTGGCAAAATGCAAGCAGCTGCAATCCATTGCGCTGCAGACTCCGGGGGTTAAACGGAGATAATTAAATTCTTCGGTTTTGAGCTTGGTAGCCTTTTGTTATCAAAGCATTCCGCTTTGCTTGAGGCAAAGAACCAAAAAGCCAATCGGCCGTGCAGCAGTGGCACTAGCTGTCCTGAGTGTGAGCGGTATGCCAGCCCAGACGAGCATCCAGGTAAGTTTGCCACAACCTGCACCAGAGAAGGAAAGCTCGGATTTTTGCGATTTCCGTTTTTGAACCAGATAGGCCCTTAACTCCGCTCACCTCAGCGTACATTAACCAAAAGGG
Organism: Limtongella incommunis; assembly: GCA_003706695.3. NCBI lineage: Eukaryota > Fungi > Ascomycota > Dipodascomycetes > Dipodascales > Trichomonascaceae > Limtongella > Limtongella incommunis. Next base: position 534,215 of record PPME03000004.1, read on the forward strand.
GCTTCTCAAAGCTTGGAAAAGTCCATATATGGACTTGCTACTCTCATTATTCATTGGAATGGGTTTACCAAATTATTTTGACGTTCTATTATTTTACATTCATTGATTTTGAAGTGCACGATCATATGCTTTGCAACGGTCTGTGCGCCAGTGCGTCAGATGTCAGAAACCGGAGACCGACCGTAAGAATGTTCGGAGATAATTTTGATGCATGTTAGTGCTGGTGACATGGTGGCAGACGAAAGCAACGGCAAATGAGGACAGCTGAAGCGTGGCAAATTGAAATCACGTTGCAATATGCAATTATCTTAGTCTTACTTTGAACAATCTCATTGTGCCCTGATGTGATGGCGAACAGGCGAAGTGCTTCTTTTTCCAATTAACTACATATATTTTACCCATGAGTGCTCTCTCGTTAACTTCAGACTGACTCATTGACGGTTTCATAAGAAAACGCTTTGAATTCCTGTCCAATGGGTCGCAGTATTGTAGCGCTATGACTCAACTTGTTAGTTCAACATTGGACGGTTAGTGCCAAAATGGCATGTTTACAGGATCTCCACAATTGGCAATGTCAGTATAAACAACAATTCAATTTTTGGCTAGAAGTCTTCGGAAAAATCCTTCAATTATAGAACGCTTTTGAAGCTGTGATATAAAACTACATGTAACTGAGGGTTTTGTTAGGGTACTCAAATGCAATGAGCAACGATATAAACTAAATGATCAGCTTGGTGCATCCACATGTGGATAAATTGATTGAGTGGCGATGGCGACCCTTTGTCTCCTGTTCATTATTATGTCAGTACTCTGTCTGGTTGAAGCGAACTCAAAAGGAGCACTGTCGTTTCAAAAACTTTTCAAAGATGGTATTCAATAGAAATCATTTGAAATTAACTGTATAGAGGAGAGTCTATGAAACATCGCCACAGAGTATCACGAGCGTCAAAATTGTTTCTGCCATTAGTGGTTTCATTGAGCTTCTCAAGCTATTCCAATTTTGATATAGTTCAGATCTGCACTTGCGTGAAAAATGCCCACTAGTATACTGAGAGCTGCCCGTCTTTCGAATTGGTTTCCCACAAATTTTGTATTGATTTTCAGATTGGGCAACAAGGGTGCGCGTTGCAGGGGCTGAGCGACTGATTGAACAGGCCATAAATGAATTTGGAAATCTTTTAATTTCTGTCAGTTCGATAATTGGAACCTTGGCTATTCCTCATGATCTTCAAAATCGCTCATCATTCCAAATAGGTTCTAGCGGTGACTTGTGTTCAAAAGATAATTTCTGGTTCACGTAATAACGATTGCTTTATTTTGGCGTTCCGGTACATCTAAAACTTTTATGCAATACCACAGAGCCTTTGAATCGCCCATCACGAAAAGCTTCTGTGATAGGCAACTATAACGGCTATTATCCCATTTGGGAAACACGACCTACCTGGCTTGACATATAGATTAGAATATACTATCACATTGCACTTTTGATGATGGAGATCCACAAACACAACACTGACCCTTGCTGACCAAATAGAAAATCAAAAAAGGCAAGGCTAGGCCTCTGCATCCAATTAGTATCAACGTAAAAGAGGTCGATACAAACTAGGTGTTCAAGAGAATACAGTGATATACTTAAGAACTGATTTTCGATAACAACTATTGGATTGTATATTTCTTATACACTTTGAACATGTTCGCATTTTTGAATTTGGACAGCTCTAGTTAAGGAAACTTGACTATTCGAAACCTAGATGTATATTGAATAAAATTCTTGGCAGGAAAACTACATGACGGTATAATCCTTACTACCCGGAATAAAATAGATTGGGTACTCTTATTTCGCGAGACAATTGATCACCATTATATGGAAAAGAATCCATCAGGTGATATACTCTAACACTTGTGAGAGCTCTGGGAGACAATGCCGTTCGATAATAAGTGTTATTCACAGGGATAAATTTAGGTTGAAGCAATCTGGCGCATGGTACCATTTAGTAGCTCCGAGAACAATGCGTTTGTCGTCGTGCAGATGTTCGCACGACAAACATTGAATTATCGATAATCTTGCTTACGCAAATGATAACACGCAGCTGCTAGCGATGTCAAGCAAATTCAATCATGTGGGGAACTACAACTGATGTAGGTACCGGCGGCAGTAAGTCTCAAGCTACGCTGACGACTAATAACATGCTTACTGATATAAGAATCTCAAGGGGCACAGAATGAAACAAGAACGTAACGTTTGTAACAAACCTTATCAACAATAGCTCACTCGAAGACCAACGTAGAATCCTCTGTACTCGCGTATTTGCTCAACACCGTTCTATAAGTCTAGCCTCAGTCTTACAACTGTGTTTGAAAGGATGAATCAAGTATTTGCGGATAGAGCATTGTTAATAGTAAAGAAAATACTTTTGTAAAATTGCCGTTGATACGGGGCGAATATCTTACACTCGGCACGTTCACTTTGATATGCAAAGTATCGGAGATAAAATATCCCGATGTGCCGAGCATTCCGGTGGATCACAGAGGAGGGCCCAGCGGGCTGAAAATTGCTCAGACAGCTCGAGAACAGTGCCCATCCAGAAGTCACTTTTAGCTAACGAAGTCAAATTACAGTGCATTATCGCGGTCGAACGGCAATCGACTGCCACTTAGCATAATTTTGCCCTGTACCTATCGGGCACACTTGGCGTTTGGCCACATTTTCCGGCACAGCCTTGTATTACACTTATCTCCAGACTGGGTGACTAGGGTACGTATATTTGTCAGTGCCGCGTTACTGCCGGATATAACATAATTGGCCACATTTGCTCCTGTTTTCAACTAGAAGCAAGTACTCGAGCAATCCCAAGCCTGCTATTTTGCATTTTGCTTGATTAAACTATTTGTCTCTGCTGCCTGCCTCTCCCTGGTTGACAACCCCCAGCTGCTTCTTCCGGAGGCCCTTGTGTACACGTGCCATCACTCGCCAGCAAAAGCGCTCCCCTGACTGGGCCAGTGAACTTCTTCATTGACACATTTGCTGTTATCCAAGTGCAACGCCGTGGCAGGGATCGAAGGCACTTGATTTGCGGCTGCTGTTGTTGGTCTGCTTCAACTGGGCCCGTTTGTAAACATTCAAAATCTCGCACACACCTGACGACAGGTTCTGAACTTGGTCGTTCGATCACTTGATTGTCGCCGCCACTTTGGCTAGTTGTTTATTTGTGTCCGCACATTTCAGGCGTACTCACACGTACCGCGAGTACTCCAGGCCGCCGCAAAAGTTTGTAATTGCCGTTTGTGAAAAATGCTCAAAGCACTGGGCCTTCGCTCGGGCTCGTCCTCGCGCGCCTCGCTGGTTTCCAACTCACCGTCATCGGCTTCGCTTTCAGTTCTCGAGGATGCCTTTGCTTTGGAGCGTGCAATGTACGCAATGGATCTCGTATTTGACGACCGCCCGGCAGAGTCAAACGCCATTTTGGAGAAGGGCAATTCCACCTACTTCAAGCTTGCCCGTGGCGTTATAGCATTTATTGATGCCACACTAGGATTTGAGGCCGAGTCCATCAAGAAGGCTGTGGACTCTCTCTATGAAGCTGAGGTTGCATCAACAAAATCAAGGCATCTTCATGAGAAGCAGAGGATTCAAACGTCCTCCTACCCTCCTGGAACTGAGTATATGGTTACATATGCTGAATCTCAGCTGATGGGTGCCATATCGCTGTTTCTGAGCGAGTCAATGCTTGACACTGCAAAGGCATTGCTCAAACTGAGGAAGGCATTTCAAACTCTAGACGAGGTCAGCAGGATCGTTGCAGCAACCAAAAAGACATCTGCTACCAGTGGTGCTGCTGATCCTGATGGCAACTCAAACACGCTGCCCTCTGAAAAAACCCTTTCTGATAAGGCTTCGATGCTCAGCGTTTCCTCCGCCGGTACATCCACAACACCTTCAAAGGATATTGTGTCCACTTTTACCAAGCTGCAGGAGGCTCGTCAGACTCGCAAGGCTTTGGGCTCAAGAGTCAACTCAGCCACTCCCTCAGCAACAGCATCAGCGTCTGTGTCAGAACCGGTATCGGCCAGCGCCTCGACTATTTCTCTTGCTGACTCTCTTCACTATGCAAGAGCAGGTTTTGATTCTGTTGACGAATTCATAGAGTCAGGAATGAATGCAATGTTTGGTATTTTGCAGCTGGTTATTTCCATCATTCCTCCAAACATTGGTAAGCTATTGTCCATTGTTGGATTCCATGGCACCCAACAGCAGGGTCTTCAGATGCTTTGGAAAGCTTCTGAGGTGTCCAATATTCATGGCGCTATTGCTTTGCTTGCATTGCTGCAGTTTTATGACGGCCCAACTAGAATCTCTGAAACCAAAGCAGATGATGCTCAGTCCATTGAACGTTCTGTAACCACTGCTTCGGCGCGAAGCTCCAAGAGCAGAAAGAGCGCCACTGCGGTGAATTCCAGGAAAAGTGACAAGATGTCAGCTGAAGAGGCCGAAGAAATAAAGAAACGTCTCAAACACGCTCTTTATCGCACTCGTGATTACTACTGCAATGGTCCATTGTGGATTCTCCAAGAGGGCCGCATGGCCGCTGCGGAAGGACACATGGAAGAAGCTGTCGAGATTATGGATCGTGCAAAAAATATCCAAGTTAAGCAGGTCGACGGGCTGATGCTTTTTGACAAGAACAACTTGATTGTGATGCTGCGTCGATTTGAAACTGCAGCTGTTAATTATAACCGAATGCTGACTTTGAACACTTGGTCGCACGCCCTTTATAAATACATGGAAGGTGCTTGCTATACCGAATTGTACCGTCAAAATCGTCGGTCTAACCCCGAAAAGGCTGCCGAGTACAAGAAATTGGGTAATGAGTGCCTTAAGGTGGCTCCTACCATGCTGGGCAAGAAGAAGTTTATGGCGAAGTCCATGCCCTTTGACTTATTTGTAGTAAGAAAGGTCAAGGCTCTGGAGGAGGTTGCAGCCAAGTACAATGTGGATTTAGTGGATGCTACTACTACTTCCTCGGTCTACGAAACTATTTTCTTTTGGAACGGACTCAATCGCATGAACGATGAGAATGCTGAGGCTACTTTGAAGGATCTTTCATATTCGGCCTCAGAAGGAACACCGTTTCATAGTGATTATTCACAGTGTCCTATTCCCGAGGATGATAACTCATTGGTGACTAGACTGATGTTGTCTGCTATTTGCCTCTCCAAATTGAAGAGATACGAGGAGTGCATTACGTTACTGGATGAGCATGTGCTGCCCAAAATATGGACTCCAACGCCTCATAAGGGCTACCTCAAGAGCGGGCTTCCACGGGTTCAGTATCACAAAGTGTTTGCCGATGAATGGGCCCCTCCGTCGGCGATTTTTGAGCGTGCTATGGCCGAGTGGCATTTGAATGGTATCAAGTCTGCAGAAAGGGTGAAGGATTATCTGGACCTGGCTGCTGGCTGGGCTGATGATTACGAATTGTCGACGAGAGTTGGCATGCGAATCAAGGCTGCCCAGGAAAATGTACGCGCTGCGATGGAAGAGCAGTAATTTGTATGATGTAAATAAATATAATCTATGAAACTTCACTCCTTATGCATACCACAGAGATAGGAGCGCGTCCAGTGCACTATAGACTAACGGATGAATATGAGCTCATGACACTCGGTTCTCCTTGAACCTCCCCAGTCTTTCGCTCCGAAGGTAAAATAGCTTTCTTTCAGCTCGGTAATTGCGAATAAATGCACCAATGTCATTGGCGTCACCAGTCTCATTAGAGCCTTCCAAGAATGTTTCGGCTAGCGTTGAGCTAAGTGAGCCTGCTTCCTGGGCTGCCAGTCGCAACTTGTTTTCCACAGCAGGGATGGAAAAGGGCTGCAGCGACTTGTACATCTGCTTTTCTACCTCCAACCATTCGCTGTGCAACTTGCTAGCCTGTTGAAGTTGTGAATCTACCTTGTTGTGAAGAACATCCAGATCAGCTAGCTGCTTCTTGAGTGATTCAGCTTTGTCCAAGTTGGTTTGAATTTGTGAATTGATCGACTCCACAGCAGCACGGCCATCTGGCGAGTCATAGTATATGCCTTTTACAAAGGCAGGAGCCTCTTTGATTGCTGCTATGGGTTTCTCTGCAATGGCGTCCATGTTGAAGGAGCTCAATCTCCGCTGAGCATCAAACAGCCACCCAACACGTGAATGCCACACGTGACTTACTCGTTGTCTTTTGCAATGGAACTGAGGATATTCTGAGTTTCAATGACCCCCTTCGCCATCGTGGAGTGTGACCACCGCAAGTAAAGTTATCGTGCTCGAGATGCTCTCCTTATGAAAGCTTATCCTTCGCTTCAAACGCTGGGTGATGTGGCGAAGGGCGTTTGTACTCCGTAGCAGGGCGCTTGCAATGGTACGCCTTAAAGGGGGTGGACACCATTAACTACGCCGCTTAAATATGCGCACACAGAAATGAATCGAAAGATTACTTCTCTGCTAGAATAGAATCAGCTCCAAACTGTATAATAGCGTCAGCTGATTTGCTGCAGACCCAAAAAATGCAGGTTCCTGCAGTGATTAGGTTCGAAGGCGTGTTGCATGCATTTGGGCACAGCATTTGTGTTGAAAGATTCGCAGATACAGCCACCTAAGAGCCTGATAGTCCATTATGTCAGATTGTCCAAGTCCGACGTGGATGGCCCGAGCCCGTGTGGAGCGCAACTACCGCAGGCACTGCAGAGCAAATGAAACTTGAGATCATACTGCATGGTCTGTCTGTGGTTAGCCGAGCCCTTGCATACAAAATCTGCATAAGTGTCTTGTTGGTTTGTGCAAGAATATGACATTTGATTGGTTGCCGGGTGCACTGGCTGTTGAGCACTAACGTCGTGGTCGCAAAAACTCTGATATCTAAGATATCCGACGCCTGGATGGTTTCATTTTTAGTTCATTGCAGCGGATTTACCAACCCTTGGTGTACCGCTGGGATACCCAGGTGGGCAGGGGCAGAGCTTTGTCCACCCTCCGCGATAAGCCAGCGAAAGCATTTGGAAGCAGCCAAGAAAAATCAGCCTGCCCATTCGCATCGCACCTTTCATTGCCAACGCAAAGAATTTTTTTTTTGGGCTTGCGGGCGTCAAGTGCGCTTACTCGCTTAGCACCAGAGATCCCTGGGGTCCAGGCCAGGACAGGCGTGGACATCCTCGCTAGCCTTGGCCGATCATGGCTCAATGCTCAAGAAGGGCGAGCCACACGAGGCAAACAGCGGAGAACTGACCAAGGCACAGCACCACACTGCGAATTAATCACGTCTTGGTAGAACAGCGGTGATTCGCATGGCACGCTTGCCGGCTGTGCGATACTGCTGAGTGGCCCCTGGCCCACTCGGCAGTAGCTGTGGAGCGAGCACGTTCACAACGGCAGAGAGCAAACTGGACTTTGCGATCCGCACTGGCCGGCGGTCCTGTCTGTCTGGACGTAGCTGCTGGTGGCACGAAGATGTGTGTATAGTCTGAACACCTCCGCGGTTTGGCTGGTTATCTGGCCGTGCTTGCTGCGTAGCTCTGTGTTTGCTTTTTGCATCAAGGCGCGGGAAGAAATAATAAACGTGTTGAACAAACTGCTGTAGAATGTATATAAACAGCCGGGTGCCGCTGGCTTTGTAGCCATTGATACCCGAATAGCAGCTCATAGGACTGCAGTCACGAGCAGCATCCATGTCAGTTACAACCACCCAGTCGGCAACCGGCGAGCAATCAGGCTTCAAGGTAAGCGAGCGTTTCTACTACGACAAGTCCTTTTGCGATATGATTTACCACAAACGTTTCAACACTGCGTTCGTCGGCGGTTGGGTCTACATCACCTTGTTTCTGGGTCTGATCTATGGAGCGCTTGGAGGCTTTAGCTAAAATAGGCCACACGTGTGACGACGTTGCAACGTCAGCGCTGATACCAATGCTTTACTAAGCAGGGCACGGATAGCTTCCCCGGACACCTGAGTCCCTGCGGCTGAACACAGGTTAGCGACAAGCAAGTTGAGAATCAACCAGCAGCAAGGTGCCGCTGTGCCGATTGGTAAAGTGAGTGGCAGTCTGCAAACGTCCATGGCTGGGCTCGCTTCTGCAGAATGAGCGCGAGCCAGTACTTGCTGGTTGGCTAAACGTGATGTGCCGTGATGTACCATAGCTGATCTATCCGTCACCTCGCATCTGCGTGATTTAGCAATGCCAGGACCTTTAACAAGTGTGAAAACAGCACCGAATCCACAAGCGAGTCATAGAGCCCCTAGCTGCCAGGTTGCAAGCTATCGGCAAGACGTTTAGACGCATTGACAGGCAAGGGCTAAATTTTGAAGAGCACACACTATTCTATCTAGAACAATTTGTAACAGTGTTGAATAACAATTTATCCGGCGATCGCCAAGTGCTCAGCACCGTTCCGAGAATGCGGGGCACTTACAGCGAGCCAAGCGCAGCAGCTGCGTGTGCTTCCCCTTATTTCAAAGACCTTCCCATTGCTTCTATCGGTCGCCAGCTTTGCTCCGATGCTGGAGCCTTGCTGTGGCTATACGATGTGGCTGATAATTCGGAGAAATGCGGAGTTAGCGGCATCTCCCAGGTGGTCTGTTATCGAGCATTGAGCATTGTAACAAAGAGCGATGGGCAGTGGTTTTCCATGTAGGGATAGCGGTCAGGGTCTAAACAGTAGGACTGAACCTAACACGATCGACAGGGCGAGTCTGTGATATAATTGGCAATCTGGCCCTGGGGTTGTCCCTAGTTTGGTTTTCGAAACGGCCGCCGAGCAAGCCAGAATCAGGTGACTTGGTCGGCGCCGAGGCGAGCGGATGGACGATAGCCAAGTTGTTTTGGATCGCTGGTCGCAAGTGTCCAAGGGAAACACAAGTGGAGCTGCCGGGCTGCCGTCTCTCTGGACCGCATAGCCTCCTAGGGCTCTCCCGTTTGCACTATATGGTTGGAGAGCTGGTTGCGACGCCCCACTCATCAGCCAATCATAGGCCTTGCATAGAAATTTAGTGAAATTTGCCCCATCCCGTACATTGCCGTGGCAGCTCAGCGGCGCACCCATTTATCGGGAACAAACACTGCCAAATAATATAAATAGGCCAATGCCCACGCTGCCCTACCTCTTTCCATCTGTTGAATTTTTGCTTTTGCACCACAACACTAATAAACATTAAAAATGGGATTCAAGGAAGGTGACGCTAAGAAGGGAGCCACTCTCTTCAAGACTAGATGTCTTCAATGCCACACTGTTGAGAAGGGCGGTCCACACAAGGTCGGACCAAACCTCCACGGTCTGATTGGCCGTGTCTCCGGTACCACCGAGGGCTACTCGTTCACCGATGCCAACAAGAAGAAGGGCGTCCACTGGTCCGAGGAGACCTTGTTTGAGTACTTGCTCAACCCTAAGAAGTACATTCCAGGTACCAAGATGGCATTTGGCGGCTTGAAGAAGGACAAGGATAGAAACGACTTGATCACCTACTTGAAGGAGGCCACTGCCTAAGTGGGCAGCACTCAATGTCTGTCAGCCATGTAAATATCAATAGATTTTCGCAATATTAGCTCTGGGCGTGTGCCCCGTCTGTAGATGTAGAGCGTGCACTGGCCACGCGCAAATACTGCGAGCCGCTGTCGTGCGACTGTTGATCAGCGGTTGCGACCGCGACGCTCGTATTTCAAAATATTGCACCTTGCGGCTTGCAAACCCTGCGCTGCTTCCCAAGCAAAAGCCACGTTTGTAATGTACAAAAAACGTGGTTGTGAATGTCCCAGCCAAACGCTGCGTTGCCTCTTCATTTCACACAGTTGCCACTCGACAAGGGATACCGCAATGTCAAATCAACAGGATCCGTTTCAAAAATTCATGCGCGAGCTCCAGCGCCAAATACGCAATTCTGGCGCCAGTACCGCTGGGCGCGGCGGTGCTCCGCGTGTCGGCGCTGGCGGCCCGCTTGCCGCCGGGCTGCTGGTAGCAGCAGGTTTTTTGGCTTACAACTCGCTGTTCAACGTCGACGGTGGCCATAGAGCAATTATATATTCGCGCATCGGCGGTGTGCAGAACCGCATCTACAACGAAGGTACGCATTTTGCAATCCCGTGGCTCGAGCGCCCCGTCATTTACGACGTCCGTGCAAAGCCGAGAAACGTTTCGTCCCTCACCGGCACAAAGGACTTGCAAATGGTAAACATCACCTGCAGAGTGCTGTCGAGGCCGGCGGTCGATTCCCTGGTGTCCATCTATCGTACCCTTGGAGCCGACTACGATGAGCGTATTTTGCCCTCCATTGTAAATGAAGTCCTGAAGGCTGTTGTGGCCCAGTTCAATGCCTCACAGCTCATCACCCAGCGTGAGAAGGTGTCTCGTCTGGTGCGGGAGTCTCTGGTCAAACGTGCTTCCAAGTTCAACATTATGCTGGACGACGTTTCCCTGACGTTTATGACCTTCTCTCCCGAGTTCACGGCCGCCGTGGAGGCTAAACAGATTGCCCAGCAGGAAGCCCAGCGCGCAGCGTTCATTGTTGACCGCGCGAGGCAAGAAAAGCAGGGCACCATTGTGCGTGCTCAGGGTGAGGCAAAGTCGGCCGAGCTTATTGGTGACGCAATCAAAAAGTCAAAGGACTATGTGGAGTTAAAGAGACTCGACACTGCCAGGGAAATTGCGCAGATTCTGTCAAAGTCTGGCAACAGAGTCTTGTTGGACAACGACTCGTTGCTGCTCAATGTCGCTCAAGATTTCAGAAAGTCCTAAAAGCAGCATGGCAGTTTGCTAGAGACAAGGATCCTGCGCTGCATCGAGCACGTTATGCGACCATCATTGAGCCGTGTGTATTCTACAGTGGTCTGTGCTATTGATGATAACTGTTGTGATGGTGAAACACCAACAACTGTAATGTGGCACTCACATTCTTGAACTTTGTAAATATTAAATCTATTAAATTGCTATCTGCACTGACATTTTACGTTTTCCGTAGCTACATCCGACGGTCAAAGATGCGAGAGCCTATATCCGTATTGTCAAACTCGCACCTCATCTCTCAGAAAGCAGGCGGATATCTCGTCGGCCACCCGTGGTGCTCTTCTCTGTTGCTGTGGAACAGTCACGTACGCCAATTGTGGCTGACTTAGCGTGGCAGCTGATGTGATTGAAATAGCAGGCTTCGCAGTGAAAACTGATACGATCAAGAGAGCAGGCATCACAGTGGCAAGCGAGGCCGCGGAATTTCCGCGGCATTGCAGTAGAGGCAAATCTCAACGTCTGAAATCGAATTCTGTCCACAGACTAGCCGACCATCACAGAAACACGGAACAACTCTTTTCGGTGCGGGACCGCTGGTCTTGAGCACAAACACTGCGTTTGCATTGAAAAGCCCCCTTACAACCATCAACTCAATCAGTTGGAATGCCAATGCTCCATGTGTCAGATTATGTTTAATTGTCAGTTTTATCCACTCTCCAACATGCTCGTTACTCGTAAACGCTCGTATTATGGAAATAATTTTTCTTTTTGGAACGGAGAATTGACATTAATTCCACATTGGGTACGGCGCAATCGTTGTTCTGGAGACCAGTTCCAGATAGATGAGCGTATATGATTCACACGTTTAGCGCCACTGACAGCACGCTATTACTGTATTGCGACAGGCACGGAGCATTGCCAAGCCGTTGATGAGCCTTTTACGAGCCATTTGTCACTATAAATATGGAGCCAAAAGATTGACCATGGCATAAATCATTAGGCCAATTCGGTGACTATCATGAACGATAGTACGGTCTCCAATCAACGCCAAACCTCTCATGAGTCTGTGGCGACGGTGGCCGTCGAGGACGTGGCCGAGAAAACAGCAGAGGGGAATACACCCGATAATAAACCAGCAGATGAGTGGCATCCTTCCCGCGAATTCAAGTTACTGATGACACTTGTGCTATTTGTCACTTTGCTTGTTGCATGTGAGTCTACCGCTGTATCCCCTGCCATTCCTACTATTGCACAAGAGCTGCATGGAACCGTAACCCAATCGATATGGATTGGCTCTTCATTCCTGCTAACTTCTGCTGTGTTCCAACCGATACTGGCTTCAATTTCACACCATTTTGGACGAATGCCCGTCTTTTTCGTGTCTCTTCTCCTTTTCAACGTCGGCTCAATCATGTGTGGAGTTGCAAAGCAAATGAATGTAGTAATTGCCGGTAGGTCTGTCCAAGGACTTGGCGGTGGAGGCATTCTAGTTTTGACAGAAATCTTGATGGCAGACTTGATCCCATTGAGAGTAAGAGGTAATTATTACTCAATGATTGGCTCAATGTGGTCCATTGGCACAGTCATCGGTCCTATCCTTGGAGGTGGTTTCACTTCCTCAAGTGCATCATGGAGATGGGTATTTTATATAAATATTCCATTTGGTGGCATTGCTATGGTGCTCATTCCGTTTCTCATCAGGCTGGAAATTGAAAAGTTGCCGGTAATTGAAAAGCTCAAGAGCTTTGATTACGTGGGTACAGCTATTTTTCTGCCTTCTTCGACTGCCTTCATTCTTGGAATCACATTTGGAGGAGTTATGTTTCCTTGGAAATCATATCACGTATTGGTTCCATTGATCCTTGGAGTGGTGGGTATGATCGCTGCTGGGGTTTATGAGAAATTCACCGTGACTAAGTTTCCAATAGTAAATGTCGCTATTTTGAAGCAACGGTCTGCAGTTGTAGGCTACATTTTGATTTGTTTCCATGGAATGATCATGTGGTGTGTTATTTACTATCTTCCCTTGTATTACCAAGCTGTTAAACTGTACTCTCCGGTCATTTCTGGAGTTGCAGCTCTACCAGAAACTCTTTTGGTTGCTCCATCTGCAGTTGTAAGTGCTCTCATCATTACGAAGCTCGGCCATTACATGTGGGCATCATACATGAGTTGGGCCTTGATGACCATCGGTTTAGGAATATTAACCTTGCTCAAGGTAGAAACAAGCGTTGGCCAATGGATTGGTTATAATATCATTTTTGCCATTGGTGCTGGTCAAATTTATTCGGTTGGCAACTTTCTGGTATCAACTTGTAATCCGGCCTCACTTTCCGCTGAAGCTAATGCTTTTGTTGCCTTTGTTCGAGTCCTTGGCAATGCGGTTGGAGTTGCGGTTGGAGGCGCTATTTTCTCTAATGAGCTTATCAAACATGCGAAACAATATCCTGATGCAATCGCGATTCTAGGCGAATCATCGTCTGCCTCTTATGCTGCAGTGGAGATTATCAGAAGCTTGCCGGCTGGCAGTACTAAAAGTCACCTGCAATTAGCCTTCTCAGACAGCGTCAGATATATCTGGTATGTGTGTATTGCCTTGAGTGGAGTTGGATTTTTTCTGAATTTTCTCGCTAAAAACTATAGCATGGATGTTGTTATTGAGTCTCGACAAGCAGTAGTTGAGAAACCGCGCGACAAGGAAAGCACAGCTGGCACCCGGCCTGAGGAAGTTGAACAATTGGAAGATGTATGATCATAACACTTGTCTATGGATTGTTGGTCAACTCTTTGCTTCCCATCTCTCATATGGAAACTCTATAATAGATATCAACGTATCTCAACTTTAATCCTGCAACTGCGTAATAATCGAATGATTCTGGTCACTTTGCAGTTCAATCACAGGAGGCGGACCTTACCTGATTGCATTGGACGTCTTCTTTCCCGTCACCGTTTGTATACCTGTTATGGTAACTGCCGACGATAGGTGTTTTGAGATTACAAAACTGATCAGAATCAATCCAAGAATAAATTAAAAAAATATTTGTTGAAGCTTAACTGACTACTTTCGGTGAGATTTTGGCACGTTTAATATCTCCGTGCTGTCCTCAAATCATTTATCAGCATAACTGTACCCCACAACTTCGATGCACGTAGATAACCGGAAGATAAGTAGATGTAGAGCGATCAATGCCATATATAAATGAATAATCATCCCTATCCATCATATCATTAATCACAATGTCCAAAATAGCTGAGCTTGTTAAACTTTCTAAAAAAGACAACGTTCACTTAGGAGGAAAGGAGCGCCAAGCAAAAACCTCTGTCGTGCGAGATGCAACTTTTGATGATATTCCATTGATATCTTTAGATCAGTCCAATTCTAATGTCGTATCCGAGATAAAAAAAGCCTGCACCACAGTAGGCTTTTTCTATATTAAGGATCACGGCGTACCTCAAGAAAGCATAGACAAGGTCCTGAGTGCTTCTCAGAAATTTTTTGCTTTACCATCTGATGCAAAGAACGAGATCCATTTTTCAAAGTCAAAACATTTGCGCGGATATGAGCGAGCTGGTGACAACGTTATTTCTGGCACCAAGCCTGACTTGAACGAACAGTTCAGCTGGGGATACAATCCAAGCCTCGACCCAGAGAGAACTCCTCAAGAAATAGAGGAATATGAATCGGACGCTGCAAAAAATTTCATGTTTGGACCAAATTTTTGGCCTGAATCTGTTCCTGAAATGGAGAGCTCAATCAAAGAATATTACGGTCATATTCTGGGCCTTGCTAGGAGGTTGAGCAAACTTTTTGCGCAATCATTGGATTTACCTGCAAATTATTTTGACAAAATGTTCAAAACACCCGGTGCTATGGGCAGGGTGTTACACTACTTTCCGCAAGAGCCCACAGATGAGTCACAATATGGAATCAGTGCACACACCGACATTGAATGCTTCACAATTCTACATCAAGGACAAGTACCAGCGCTTCAGGTACTCGCCCCAGACGGCCAGTGGGTTCAAGCATTACCAATCAAGGGCACTTTCGTGATTAATGTTGGGGATTTGCTGGCAAGATGGTCAAATGATGTTTTCACCTCAGCTGTACACCGGGTAGTAAATTTGTCAGGAGTTGAAAGATATTCTATGCCTGTTTTCATTGGAGTAGATTATGAAACTATGGTTGAGCCCTTGTCAACTTGTTTGGGGGCTAGCGGGGCCAAATATGATCCCGTGAAGGCAGGTGACTACGTGTTCATGAGACTTGCTCATTCGAGAGTTGCCAAAGAGGATCTTGATGGCACACTAAAGGCAGTTGCAGCATAGATCTATTCTTCGTCGTCTTGTTGACGAAGAACGATGTTGAAGATAGGCGCGTCAACGGAGAGTGTAGTCCGATGCAATCCTCATCGACCAATGATTTTTCAATACATAATATTCTCCTTCTTTTGTAAGCCATAAGCCAAAATGAGCATTTAAGTAGGGCAACTCGACTTCACTCAGCGTTGAATGATATCATAAATCAGGCAACTACGGGGTCAGTTCACAATAAATATTAATTAGAAAGTATAGTGACAGAGTACTACAAGTTGTCTAGCTGTTTTACAATCGAGTAATACATCAATTGAGAAGTTGACAGAGTGTAGATTGATTGCAATCGGCTACAACTAGCTTCATTTCATCAGGATGTAGCACGGTATACGATCACGTGTTGTACAGTCATCATTTACGTAATGCTCAAATTTCACTATCCTCAACCAAATAATCAACCAAGCAACAGTCAAAAGTCACAATGAAGCAATTAGAAATACCATTATCAGAAAATCCAAGAGGAATTCCACAAGCCCCGTTTATTGAAAATGTGGAAGACTATGCCACCACAACAGCCGAGGCTCAGACATTGTTTCAAAACCTCCAAGAAATGCTAAGCAAGTACCAGTTTATGCAAAACTCCACACAGCAAAAAGCTTTGAACCTCAAAGCAAAGATTCCAGATATGCAGAAAACTCTTGACATGGTTCAATTATTGGACTCTAAGAAGGATGATCTTCAGTCTGAACCTCTTGAGGTTAGCTATGAGCTCAATGACACCCTGTATGCAAAGGCAAAAGTAGACATAGCAGATCCTGTCTATATCTGGCTAGGCGCTAATGTCATGTTAGAATATTCTATTGAAGAGGCCTTGGAACTACTAACGTCAAAGTTGACAGCTGCGAAAAAGGCATTGACAGATTGCGAAGAAGACTTAGAGTACTTGAGAGAAAATATTACAACCATGGAAGTCAACACTGCTAGAGTTTATAATTTTGATGTTCAATTGAGGAGGCAAGAAAAAGACGCAAGTGAAAGTGGGAAATGATTACGGCACGTAGCATCTTTGTAGCATTAAATACCGGTAGTAATCGATTGCGAAGCATCATGATCGTGAGGCAAAAAAGGATGTTTCTTGGACGCTCCTCCAACTAACCTACTATCATTACTCAAAAATCCTTCGCCCGCCACCACTCAATGGTTTGGATCAATAAATAGTTGAGCCTACAATTTGGAAGCCATGTATAATAAGCAGCCAAATATATTCACGGAGGTGCTGTTCGGGAAGGCAGCGAATAGCTTGAATGCTCTCCAATCATTATTGCAAATTCCTACTCAACGGCCTCCATGGATACAGCTCTTCTCTTCTTCATGTTTCCATGCCCATTAACGTCCCCTTCGACAATAACTTCTTCAGAGGAAGGTTTATTATTCACACTCATCGAACGAATGACTTTTGTCGTTTTTGATCTTGGCCAGAATGGAGGCAGCGGAATTTGCTGATATCTTGGTTCCACACATCTGTCAACAAACCACTTCCGCAGTCTTGACTCAACAATTTGACCCACCTTAGGGACATCTTGGAGACGTGCCCTGGATCCGATGAGCGATTTCACGGAAAACTCCAGATTGTAATCGGGTGCAAAAGAAAATGCTAAATACGTCTTTCCTTCCAAGTCCCCGTCTTCTTTGGTTGCCACCATTGACACGGTCAATCGACCTGAAAAGCGAACAAGAGACACAGACACTGAGATTGGCAAAAAGGCAAAGAGCGGTTTGGGAAAATTCAATAAAACTCTTGTTTCAATACCAAGGGTTATGATATCCGTAAGATCCACGTCCATCTGGGCCTCAAGTGAATTTTCTCCTCCATCGTGGACAGGCTCTGATATGATTTTGCAATTAGAAAAAATGGGGAAATCATCTCCTATGTTGAGTTCATTGATCTTGATTTTATCAATGAAATCCGGGATTTTGTCTCCATTGAGGATGGTATCCAGAGTTTTCAGCAAATTGTTGTTGGAGCGCGCGTCATTTCTCACATGTGTTAGCGCTTGTGCAATCAGTACTGTGAACCAATCCAAAGACTCAGACTTGTGAGTGGAAACATTATAATATGTCTTTTCAAGGATAGAAGAGGTGGACGCAGCATTTGAAGGAAGAACTCGAGTCTGGCGTTGCTGTCTCATGTGTGATTGATAGTCCTTCTTGCTAGCAGGGGGATCTGCAAAGATAAAGAACCGAATAAAAAAAATCATCACCAGTATTACTGAGAGCTGACCAAGAATAAGGCCGTATGCAAAGGTCAATGGAAAGCCAAATCCACCTGACGATGCTGAAATTGTTGGTTGTGATGAACCCATTTCTTGCAGTCGCTGAAGTTGTGACTGAAATAAATCAAGCGGGGATTGCTTAGAATCACCTTGCCTGGTTTCGTCAAAATAGCTGGCGTCACTGGATTCCTCAGATTCAAAAGGCTCGAGATAGGGCTGTTCTTGGCCAGCCAATGAACCCTTGAGCTGTCCGACGTGCTCTTCTTGGTCTTTTTGGGGCTCCTTGAATAATTCAGGTTCCTCCAACGGCTCAGTTATTTCCTCTTGGGAAGGTTCCATAGCAGGTTGTGCTCAAACAATTAAGTTGCCGTCAATTAAGTTGCCGTCAGGTAACAGCTTGCCGTATTCAGCCCGTTTTGGTAACTTTAGTTGGATCAAGCGAGAATGTTAAATCACGTGATGAGATTTTTTATGTCGCACTTCCAAATACAGATAAATCGGCTATTTGCAAAAAAATTTGGATTGGAATTTTTTCTCCAAATGCCTAGAAAGAAATCAGCTGCTAAAAAAGCTCTCGAAGAGAAGAAACGGCTCGAAGTCAACGAGTCGATAGCATCCAAAAGCCAGCCAGATTCGGTCGTTGACAAATCAGACAACGATGTGTCTGAGTCTTCTTCGGATGAAGAAGAAGATGATTACGGTGAACTCTTGACCAATGAAATCGACGAAGGCATCAACAACATTCTCCAAACTATAAAAACAAACCCTACTGCTTTGCTGGACAAATCACAACGTTTCTTTCCAGAAGCCACAGGAACAGGCACTTCAAGGGCTACCTCAGAAAAGCCACTACGGTTGAAGGATTACCATCGAGAAATGCTGCTCAGCGGCCAAACCGTCGACGGAGAAAAATCTTATGTTCAGCAACAAAAAGAGGATAAGGCACAGATTCTGAAAGAAATCAACGATGCTGTAGCTGAGGAAGATAGTGATGATGACGGATTCACCAAAAAGGATTCAAAGCAATTTGATGAAATCGAAGAAGCTGAGTTACCAAATCCAGAAACTAATAGTGAGGAGTTTCTCGAAAAGTTCCTCAGCTCAAAGGCATGGATTCCGAAGGATATTGACCAAAAAACAGGTAAAAAGGTCATACCACGTTATTCAGAGATTGTTGAGGAAGATGATGAAGAAGAGGAGGAGAATGCTGACACTTTTGAAAACGCCTATAACTTCAGATTTGAAGATCCGAACGCGGCCGAGATTATCTCTTATGCAAGAGACCAAAACACTGTGAGAAGGGCTAAAGAAAGCTCAAGAAAGAGCAAACGAGAGAAAAAGGTTGAAGCACGCAGAGAAGAAGAAGAGAAAAGGGTGAAGGAAATCAATAAATTAAAGAAGACAAAGGTGAAGGAGACCACTGAAATGCTGGATAAATTGCGAAAAGAATTTGGATCTGCAGATTTCAAAGCTTCCGATCTCGAAGGGGACTTCGACATCTCAGAATGGGATAAAAGAATGCAGGAGGTATTCAATGAGGATTATTTTAAGAGAGAGGTTTTGTCTACAAAAGACGACGAATCTGATGCGGACGATGTAAACGACGGACAAGAGGAGCAGCCGGCAGAGAGCAAAAACAAAAAAAGGAAGGTCGAGAAATCAATTATCAAAAAGGAAGAGAAAAGAATCAAAGAAGCAGCTGAAAAGTTTGTGGAGGAGAATTTTCAAATCGCTTTGGACGAGTCAAACATCAATCTCTCGTCAGGTCCGAAGTTTAGATACAGAGAAGTTGAACCTGAATCATTTGGTCTGACTGCTAGAGATATTTTGCTTGCTGACGACAAGCAGTTGAATGAATACGCTGGCTTGAAAAAGTTAGCATCGTGGAGAGATGCTGCGAAAGTGAAGAGCGATAAGAGAAAACTAGGAAAGAAGGCAAGATTAAGAGAATGGAGAAAGCATGTCTTTGGAAATGAAGAAGAACCTGATGACGCAACAGTTAATGCTGTTCTTAGAGGGTCACAATAATGAAATCTATTTCTATAGGAAAAAATTAATATTATTAAATATCGTGATATGTCTTGGTGTACTATGGTCATAAAGGGTCAGCATGTAGTGTCTACTTCCGCCCCGGAACTTCAACTATCCTCTGCTACCTCTGGAACACTCGCCAATAACTTTTCCAACTTTCCGGGAGGCAATGCAGCAGCATACGACGACGTTTTGACATGTCTTAGCAAATTCTCCAATTTCCTCTTAGCAGCTTCCTCTTTGCGAAGTTCTGCCTCGTGTTTGCTATTCAAATCGAGAACAATCTGTCGGAATTCGTGTCTCAATATTGTCACAGATAGTGATTCCTTATTAGACTGTGGTTTTTTGGACGCTGCGGTCGATGCTAGCTGGCCGTGATTGAAATCATTTTCGTCACTAGATGGTGGCGAAGGAGGTATGTGTGTGGCAATAGACGAGACCCTGTTATCAATCTTCTTTTTCTTGATTTCAAAAAGCTCATCTTGAAGTTCCTTGACTCTGCCCTCCAACTTTTGTCGTTCAGTCTCATAGTCGACAGTCTGCCTAGTCAAATCTTCCAACGACCCCACAACAGATTCCAATTCTTTACGCAAAGAGTCACATCTCTCCTTCCATTCCGTGACCCTTTCAGAAGATACTGAAAGCTCATTTTTGAGTTCGGTTATTTCTGATTGAGCTCTAAACGCCGACTCCCGGCTATCGTTCTTCAGTTGCATGTTTTCCAACTCCATTTTTTCAAGCTCACCACGATTAATTTCGTATGCCTCGGATACAGCTGCCAGCTGTTGTTGCAGCATCGCCTTAACCTTTGCCTCATCTCTGCTGCCGGTGGCAGTACCTGAACCATTTAGCATATCCTGATGCTTATTCTGAAGCTCTTTCAGCTCACTCACAATTCTTTCATGCACCTCACGATCTTTCTTTAGACGCTGCTGGACAGTGGAAGGTGAACATTCTCTATAAGGTATCTCGAGTTCTTTCACTATGCCTGTCTTGAGAGACTCCAGAGTGGATTCAGCATTGTGTAGCTCCATCTTATTGATGTTGTAGGACTCAGCCACTGAGCTGGTAAGATATGATAGAAGATCTAGTTTTGCTTCAGGATCTGTCGATTCCGTGACATTACTTGACGATGCAGGAGATTGAAGAGTAGCAGTCATTGTTTCGATGAGCGAGTCAACAAGACTGTTTATGCGAGGGTAAAATGCAGGCTGTTTCTGACTCTCTTGTCGGTCTTTAGGTTGGGTTTTACCGGCGTTGGCCTCTGCCTCTGTCAATTCTGGAAATTCGTCAGAAAATGCAGTGCCAAAAGAGGTGTCATAATTTTTGAAAAAATCAACCTGTCCATTTGAGTCTGAGGAAGACTTTGAAATGTCATGCGTCAAAGCCAACAATCCGATATGATGCTTGTAAATTCGATCGTTAACATCGATTAGCCTTTCAGTGTTCTTTGCAACATCTGATTGAAGTGCCACTATCTTTCGATTGGACTGCTCAACCTCGTCACCTGCGGATTTTGAGGCTCGTTTCTTTTCTCGCGAAATGCCATTACTCAGAGTTCCCATAAACGACGGTCTCTTTGTGCCAGAAGTTCTGTCCAAATTAGGGGAGGTTTCTGGGGAATGAAGTTGCATTAAGGAATATGCGGCATCCCTGAGCTTAACTTCCATCATTATTTGATGGTTCAGATCTGCCACCCGCGAAGTCAGCATTTGCGACTCTTTTTGCAAAGCAATAAGTTCATCATATGAGAAGATTTTTGAGTCTTTGGCAAAGGCCATTGACGACTGGACAAGGAAGTGCATAGACACTTGGTCACTCGTGTTCAAGTCAGGCGAAAGATGAAAATATTCTGATCGATTTTGGTTCATGAAGTCTCCATTCCTTTGTAGCTGGTTTTGTGCTTGCGGGTGTCCATCAGGAAGAGGTGGCAGTTGGTGGTTATTACTTTGATCAACAATTATTCTGCTAGGAGCGTTCAGATATTGCTTCGGGTCATTGACCTGAGAAAACCCATCATAAACATTGAAAGAGTGTTGAGAGTTGTTCCTAGCATGGTCTGAGAACCCTTGAGGAAGTTCGTTAGCATATCCTTTGCCAACGGTGCTGTCGGTGTGTCCATTCAGGTTCCCATAGTAATTCGTAGACATGATGACGTTGAAGGTCTCGGAGTTCCAAACGGACCCTGAAAGTTCTTCAATACTTGTTCACCAAACTGAACTGCTAGACTGTGACACCGTATGGAAATCGAAAAAGGCTACAAATGCAACGGCTGGGGCGGTCAAAAGGAATCAGCAAAAACGTGAAGTCTTAGCCAAACCTCCAAAATCTGGCTCCTGCACTTGCTATCCAGGGCAGTTAGGATTAGGAATAGCTAGCGATACAGCAAAGCAAGTTCCAAAGAGATGAACGATTTGCACCGCTGTGAATGTTGTCACCAGCAGTATACGACTCTCGCAACACTTGACGTTGAAAATAAGGTTTGAGAATTATTGGAATGTTATTATGGGGCTAATTCTCGTGGACGTGATTTGTCACGTGATTTCTGTTAAGTGCAAGAGAGTAGGACGGTAAACGTGTTTCAGACTGATACTGGACAGTTTTGAGCAGCAGCTTCGGTGTATTCTGACTAACTAGTGATATGTACCAAACTCGCAAGTTCTGCTCATGCTAGACTGACTTTTTAGCTGCTGGGTTTTCAGGGCGGGGTGGCACCAACCTGGAGCCAGCCATATCACAGCCCACGTCGATAACAACAGACGTGGTAAAGCATGCAAAGACGTGTGATACGTCAAGTACTGTCTATGGTTAAGAACCTTGATAACAAACTTTTAATGACGCTTTTCGCCTCCACTTGTTGCGCAACATGGAAGTATGTGCTCGGAGATCCTCACTGTGATTGGCTACAAAACGCCCGAGAGGCATCTCATCGGCTGTGACAATACAAATCCACAAAGGCGCAAATAGAATTCCTCGGCTTTTGTGAAACAACCAGCAACTCAGAGATATTGTTTTGAGTTATCAGGCCACGATTCCCGAATTACTCCGACGGAATGCTGGGCATGTTGTTCTATGCATGACACGGAATGCCTCAGTACGCCTGCAACACTTTAATTGTTCATGCAGGGTCGTTCAGGGGAAACAAGGGCCAACCACAACAATTTTTCCATGTGAATCCGTTTCAATGCATGGAACTTATGTGCCGTTGATTTGTCGTGATATCATTTCAACATGATTTCAAAGTGTTGGTAAAGTATTGGTTTGGAGGTCAGCAGTCGCCATCACATTTACCAGATAATCGTGTCATGGCGCTAAGAACGGCGCGAATGCGATCTTGAACCAGCGTATAAAGATTAGAAGTGCAACTCAGTTAGCCTGGGCTACTTTTTTGCAGAAATTTCGCCATTTGTCTATTCTATTTTGACATCGACCAATGAGCAGGCTAGCAATTGCCCATTAGTGTCATATGACGTTGTCACCTGACTTTATCGAATTTTTTTTTTTTTAGGAGAAAGTAAAACACCGGTGATTATATGCTAAAGGTTCGAGGGTTTTTGAGAAAAATGACAGAAAAACGAACAGTGTCTGCTCGGAATGGACTACACAGTGGATCTAAATCTGTTCCTCGGAGAAAGTTTCAAAAAAAGTTTAAAGAACAGCCGGTAGATGAGGTTTCTACCGAGGGAGTGCTCATTGCTGATATTAAGCGTCTGTTAGCGCAGCGCAGAATTGACCTAGCAGAGATTACTCATGATATGCAAGCTGTCATGAGCCGTCCTCGAGACATTCCATACCCATACCACCGTGAAGTTGAGTTGGAAATATCTGCCATGTCGGCGAATGGCGAAGGCATTGCAATTTTTAATGATAAGCTGGAAGTGCCTTCTGAAGAATTGTGCAAACAAACGTCTGAAGCCGCATCAAAACTGGAGTCTCCAGATGGTTCGGTATCGGCAGAGCAGCCTGGTGAGGCGGTTGACGAACCGTCGCGAAGTATTGCTGTCGTGCCGTACACCACGACTGGTGACAAGATTATAGCGAAGTTGTACCGTACAAACAAGTACTATTACGAGTCCGAACTCGTCAAGGTGTTGGAACCGTCGCCGAAAAGAAATGACTCTTTGGTGCAGTGCAAATACTTTGCAAAGTGTTCTGGATGTCAGTACCAGATGATTTCTTATGAGGATCAGTTGAAATTGAAGCGTGAAGTGATTGTTAATGCGTATAATCATTTCATCGAACCATCCTTGAAATCTAGAATCCCAGAGATATTGGCCACTGCCGCCTCTCCCAAACAGTACAAGTATCGAACCAAGCTTACACCGCACTTTGATGTCCCCAAAGCAGGTCTTAGTGCACCCCCTCCAATTGGATTTGGTCAAAAAGGCAGGAAAGCACTGATTGATATTGAGGAGTGTGTGATTGGTACACCTGTGTTACAAGAAGGACTGGAAATGGAGCGTAAACGAATTCACGAAACGTTTGGGCAATTCAAAAGGGGAGCTACTTTGCTGCTAAGAGAAACTGAAGATGATACAAATCCTTCTGTAAAGAAGTGTTCCACGTCAACGAAGGACATTATCACCGAAGTCGTTGGAGATTACAAGTTCAAGTTTCCTGCTGGGTCCTTCTTCCAAAACAACAATTCAATTCTTCCTGACGTAACGTCCTACGTGCGGAGTAATATTCTACTGGACGGTCAAAAGCCGCCAACATATTTGGTGGATACCTACTGTGGAAGTGGCTTGTTTGCCGTCACATGCTCGAGCGCTGTTGAAAGCGTAATTGGAGTGGAGATATCCAAAGACAGTGTGGAGTATGCTCGTCAAAATGCTGAATTAAACGGTCTCAAGAATGCCTCCTTTATTGTTGGCCAGGCAGAGAAAATTTTTGATGACGTGAAGGCCGACCCTGCAGTCACATCGATAATCATAGATCCTCCAAGAAAAGGATGTGACGAGTTGTTCCTCAACCAACTGCTGGCCTTCAAGCCCGCCAAAGTTGTTTATATTTCTTGCAATGTCCATTCACAGGCAAGAGATTTGCAGTATTTGCTCAGTCACGATGAAAACTACACAGTGGAGAGTATTCGCGGCTTTGATTTCTTTCCACAGACCTATCATGTCGAAAGTGTGGCGGTTTTGTCTCTGAAAAAGTAGCCAAGTGCCATTCGAAAGTTATAATTACAATTAATATATTAAAAGCATTAATTTTTCTACAATGTTCATTCGTCTTCCAAACACCTATTTTTTGACAGGACTTGTACCTGAAACACTGGCGGGCCATGCCGCGCAATCGGAACTTTCCCTAGAGTAGTCAGATATTTTAAAGTTATCGAGAGCCGGTTCTGGCTCTGGCAATGCCGTGATAGTCTCTTTTGGCAAAGGAGCAGACTTCAGCTTTGGATCCAGCTCAGAGCCAGTGATTTCCTTCCAGATGTGGAGGAAGCAGGATTTGAGAGTCGACAAACCGTGCAGAAAGCCCAGGTCAGGCGAGTGGGGATGTGATGGAGGCGCGAGCGCCTTGTAGACGTCTGGGTCTTCTGCGGTAACGCACTGTGCAAAGTCAATCAGTTTCATTGAGAGCGACGTGGGGTTGGCAGCGTCATAAATAAGAAGGAGGGAAGAGCCGTACAGGCGGTAGCCCACCAGTTTGGCGACAATGGAATGGAGCTGCTCCAGGTTGGCGACAATTTTTGGAATGTATCTGAGAATGGAGCCTCTGGAGATGCCGTCGTACAGGAACTTGCGCAGGCACGCTTCGAACTGCGGTCCCGCTTTGACGGCGCGCCCGAAATACTTGTCCTGGTAGAAGTAGGCCTCTGTTTTGCAGTTCCACACCTGCATTCCGCAGATTCTGACGCCGAGCTGGGCTGACGTCGTTTGCCTGCACTTTTTGGCCTGCGAGATTTGCTTCTTCATGGTTGCGTCGACGCCGTACTGTCTGGTGCCCATTTTCAGGTCGAGGACGCACGGGTGGATCATTCCTCTAGTTAAATCTTCCAGGAGGATGAATCGCTCAATGTGAGTATTAGGCCGGCTAATACTGTTTGATGCGGACTTTGACCGCTCGTGGGAGCCTGGTGCGCGGCCGCTCTGCGATGAGCTGCGGCGGACGCTTGCGGCTGCTTTGGTGGCGGAGCCGATTTCGTCCATGGTGAAAATGTCCTGCTGGGAGTCGTCCAGTGAGATGATGGAGCTGTCGAGGGTGTCCTCGGCGCTGCGCGCGGAGCCTTTGTACAGATTTTGGCTCGCAGAGTTGGAGCGCCGCATCATGAGCGGGTTTGCATGCAGTGGCGGCGATAAATATTCGTGGCGCTCGTCAAAGTTGTCGTGGTACGAGGACGGCGCGGACGGCAGCAGCGGCGACGGCGGGACGGAGATCTCGTCGTCGTCCTCGTCGTCCGTGATGGCGTCTGAGTCGTCGTCGTGCATGTTTTGCGGCGGCGGGGGCGGGTCAAACACCTCCGAGAGCACGAGCTCCTTGAGCTCGCGGTTGACGGTGGTGGCACCCCACGACTTGTCAAAATGGAGCGACGAGGCGAGCGAGGACGAGGGGGAAATTGTGTCGATGGGCTCCTTGCCCATGTCGGCGAGGCACTCGGGCGAGGGCGCGGAGGACGAGTACTTTTCAATGAGGGAGTGCGGCAGGATGTGGATGTTGTCGTCGAGCACGACCTCCGGTAAACACGGCGGCGAGTACTTGGCGGGGTCGTCGCTGAGGACCTGCTCGACGAGCACGTTGTCGTCGCCGAGCAGGTCGCCGACGGACGCGGCGGTCTCGGGGCCGTCGGGGCCCGGCTGGCTCGCGACGCGCACGTTGAGCACGCCAATGTACTTGGGCATGAACTTGAGCAGCTCCTCGTGGCGCTGCTCGATGGCCTCGTACCACAGGTGCTCGCGGTTCAGCAGCGCCTTGCACACAGCGCGCCGGGAGAACCTGAAGAACGCCGTGTGCCCGCCCACCTTGTGTGCAAAGGGTGTGAGCTCGACCGAGACGGGGGCGTGGCTGCTGTCGCGGCGGAGCTCGCTCGGCGAGCGCGCAGCGTCGAGCGCGGGGAGCATGCGGGCCTCGCGCACCCGCGGCGAGCGGGTCGCCTCTGCGCGGGAAGAGGTGGCGTCCGACTTGACGTGCGGGATGTACGTTGCACCCTTGACCTGCGGCTTCTCTTCGGGCGAGCTGCGCGGAGCGGCCTTGGGGTTGTTTTCCTTGAACAGGCGCAGCGAGATGGAGGCCTTGCGCGAGCTCTGCGCCGCGTGGCCGTCGGCCACCTCGGCGAGCTCAGAGAGGGCGTTGGACAGCGCCGTCCGCCGATCGGGCTCGCGCCGTAAACATATTCTCTCGTTCTCTATCATCGCCGGTGATTCATCAATAAATAAGTGTGTGGTGATGGTTTGAAAAATCAAATGGGGATGCAGTGGGTGTTGCTTGCGGATTTGTTTGCGGACGCAAAGCTGGCGCAAAAAATTCCCGCGGAGACGCTCGCTGCTGACTAACTGCTCGCAGCGACTGGTGTTCGTAATAGCTCCGTTGCCTCGCCTTGCGCTCTAGCGGCGCGCTATCCTGCCTTTTTAAATGTTTTTTCTGATGCCCGCCCACCGGTTCCTGAAGCAATGCTGGCACTGCAACCGGCAGATGGGAAGTGTACCGCGGTCGCACACGGTCGCATTGGGAAGGCCGTGGGTGACGATGAGAACAAGCGCCGCGGGCAGACAGCTCGAGCTGGCTCCAGCAGACATCTCGCGCTGGCTCCAGCAGACATCCCGGACAATTTGCAAACGCTCGGGGACTGCCTGACTGCGACGACACTCGCGGCTGAGCCCCCTCCATCGCAACGGTTTATCCCAGCCGATGTCCGAACCCTTTGGGAAGCCGGTTGGACTTACAAAACAGCGGCCAGCACGCTCGCAGTCGCAAAAACAAGCAGTGGCCCGGCCTTCATAACAATTCACCAGCTCGCTCACCAGCTCGCGGCTCGCCGGCAGTCCGCTCCGCTCGTTCATATCAGCATCGCAGCACCAATGCGCCCGGTGTTTACAGCCGCCACAGAGGCTTTGTTTGCTCGCCAGCGGCCACCCTGGTCGTTTCAACACGTGTGTCCCTAACCCAACGTGTTGTCGAAAAGTCTCATCATTTGCTGCAAAATTGAATCACGTGCCGCAATATCTCCACGTGAAGTGCATGACGCTAGCTCCTGGCACCGAGGTGCGCACTAAGAGGACTCTGAAACAAGACAGTCTGAGCGAGCAAGCCACTGCCGCTTTGCTGAAACATTGCTGACTGTTGCACACAAGCGATTTTGTGAAAGCGACGCCGACGCTGGATCTCCAATTGATGAGATGAGCTGTCATGCAGCCCTGCGGGTGTGCCTAATTGGTGCCTTTCTGCGCAGTGCGCTATCTGATGGGACTTGGTCAAAGCACCCGGATAACGGTGCCGGCCACCAACCCCAGCCCCAGATTGCGACATGCATTCCCAGTGCGTGGTACCGAGTCATTGCAAAGCATGTGAAACAGTCCACATTGAAATCACACTAGTTCCTGCCGCCCACCGGCCATTGATCGCCGTTCGCAACTCGATGGTGCGGCTGTGCAACAAGCTTTTGCCCAGTCTGCCTGGCTCGTGCAAAGCTCCAGGCACGAGGCCGTTACGAGCAAGAGAGATGGTGCAAACATACTACAAAACATTTTTATTAATTATATAGCTAATTTCTTTGTACATCATCCTGCTCAGTTTGCAGCCATGACTTTGATCCCACACTGCAAATGTCAATGTGGGACGTTGGCGTGCACACCCAAACCCTAACTGTGACTGCGGAAATCACCAACAGCTCCCACCAGACCACTCAACTGCTCGAACGTACACATTCACACATTGATAACTACACGCTAAAATGGAAAACGATAAGGGAGTTTTGGTAAGTTTTTTGCATGGAGATGGTGGGAATCTTGTGGCGTTCAGTAACGTTCGTTTCAAGCATCTTGCTGTCGTTATTTTGAGCTTCAAATTGTGTATTTAGCGCTAAATCTGCTTCGATGGCACCACGGCGATACATCAGCTGGCTTTCAAATGGTTTTAATAGGCTAGATTGGTTACACAAACACTCTGCTGCACAACAGGCTGGACATTACTGCTAATCTACACCTGGCAAACCGCGCCAAGTATCACTAAAGAGCACAACGAGCTCAAATTCAATTTGTACAGACAATCTTCAAACAGGACTAACCCAGGTTGAACTTTACGTTCCAAGAAAGTGCTCTGCCACTAACAGAATCATCAAGGCCAAGGACCACGGCTCTGTCCAAATCAACGTCGCCAAGGTTGACGAGAACGGACGTGCCATCCCAGGTGACAACATTACCTACGCTCTCTGCGGCTACATTCGCTCCCGTGGTGAGGCTGATGACTCTCTCAACAGACTTGCTCAGGAAGACGGTTTGCTCAAGAACGTTTTCTCCTACACCCGTTAAATCTCATTTACAAAACAAAAATCGCAGAAAGGTCACTTTTCTGAATGGAGCAAGTTCATTTTCCTTGTAACGAAGACAGACAGGAAACAGGTAGTTATTTAATAACCTTTTGTAATAAAAGTATGTTTTGATGATAATTGCCACGTACCTGCGCGAATCTATCAGCCCTTGGAGGAAAATAAATAAATAAATAATTACACAACATACTAGCTCTGTGCCCAGATTTCTGCATAGATTTCTTGAAGCTCCAAATCATGGTCAGCGCCCATCTTCACAACGCACACTTCTAGCTCCCGCAGCATTTTGGCCGAGATATCAGAAACATCCGTTTCAGACTCTCTTAGCCCATCAATGTTGAAATTCAATTCCATCAAGCACATTGTGTAGCGATTTCTAATTTCAGTGACAAAGAGCAGCGCCTCCATGTTCCTTTTCGTGGGAAGCTGACTCGAGATGCAACTAGATAGCCAGAGCACTTTCAGACAGCGTTTGAAAATGACATCACAAACTCTCAAAACTTTCTTTCCAAGCACTCTATTCAGCGGCTCGGGAATTTTGAACACAAGCTGCAGTACATGGATAGCGTTTAGGTCCGACCACGACATCTTTTTCAAACGTGAGTCTCGCCTGATGCCAAAATTTAAACATTG
The DNA here is from genome assembly GCA_003706695.3 of Limtongella incommunis. NCBI lineage: Eukaryota > Fungi > Ascomycota > Dipodascomycetes > Dipodascales > Trichomonascaceae > Limtongella > Limtongella incommunis. The sequence goes on from PPME03000004.1 coordinate 563,700, forward strand.
CGTCTGATTTATCTCTGAGTGCAGACGCAATAGGTCGATTGCCTCTTCTATTCGAGCAGAAATGGTGTTGTTCACGAGATACCCAGGTGGGGGCCATGACAACTTGGTCTTTTTGGCAACATTAAGCTTCAAAGAGCCATCGCGATCCTCAAACAGGCCGGCCTTCATTGCTCCAATAAACGCGCCATTTTTCAATAAAAATGAGCACTGGATGGTGTGAATGCAATCCTTGACGGATAGAGAGTTTTCAGACTCAAAAGCCGTTTTGAACATATGATTGACACTTTCAAGATGAAGCGACAGCTTTTGACAAAAGACTCGATTCAAATGATCGCCGAGAAGATCAGCGTTCTCCCTTCGCATGGTCTCGCGCCGCTGCCAGCCACTTTGCAGGGTAGAGTAAAAAGGATCCTCGCTAAGAGCACTAGCAGAATCAAGTCTCTCCTGCAACATTTTAAAGTAGTCAGTAGCGCTAGTATTACTTTCAAAGTTCACAACAGGGGCAACGGGTGCGTCATTTTTGAGAGATGGCCACTCAAGCGCTAAAGACACTGCAACATTGGAAGATGACCCTCGCATCAATGTGTGTCCTCTAGCACAGCTGGCCGCAAGATGGACTACCTCTTCACTCAAAAATGCCGGGGACGCAGTATCGGCGCCACTCCATGGCCAACCTCCGTAGCGGATATGAACTGACCAGGCGTCTAGCCAGGGCTGAGATATAACATAAAAGACATGCTCGAAATAAGAATAAAGACAGGAATCGGAATCCCAAAAGAGTTTCAAGCGTTGGTAAACTTTGTCAATGATGCCGACAGCTGTGTTGGTGTCCGACTTGTCGGCAATAGCGCCAAGAATCTCCAATACTGTAGATGCCCACAAACAGTAGCGGCTGAGTTGTACCAGCGCCGATGAACAATCCTTTCCAATCTCTTGGATGCGAATGACAGATCTTTGAATAACATAAGACAATGCAGAATGAACAGGTGAAATGGAACCGATATCTTGCGCGGTAGTCAAGAGCTCACGGACCAAGGATCCGCACGCCAAAAACTTTCTAGCGTAGTGGTCCATTGTGAAGGGCGTGATTCCAGTTACAGTCAAATCTGGCAGCATTTCGAACCGTCTGGTCTTTTCATTGAATGTAAACAATGGCGAAGTACCTCCACACATTGCAACAAGTAGATAGTGTGTAAACAAGGGCATGGCGACTTTTCGGCCGGGGAAGAGTTTATCCACGTATTCCGGGCCCAAGTCACCAGCATGCCGCGAGGTTTCAAACGCACGTCCAGCAAAATCGTCCCAGTTGGCTGCTCGAGCCGAAAGGTTGGGCTTCTTGGGTTTGAACTTTATCACCGCAGACGGTTTCGCGCGGAGACTGATTGGCTTTGGCGGCTTGTCTGGCAGGGCATGCAAAGCCTGCGCTGGCAAGAGAGCGCCAAAAACGTCAACGTCTTGCTGGCCCTGACAGGAGAGACGGGACGAGGCAGACTGTTTATCCAGCTTACTTTGCAAGAGATAAAAATCCTGCAGCAAGCTGCCTTCGGGCATGGCGGCAGCGCTGAGCTTGCTAGCAGTGACTACCACCCAATATGCTAGGCTTGTCTGTTGACGATTGCAAAAGACGAAGCAGAAACCGTTGGACTTGCCCAATGTGGAGAGGTGTGCTGATAATCGCTCAGACAATCCAGACTGCTTATACCAAAGCTGTAGCGTTCACTGGACGCAAGGATGTAGGCAAATATTAAAGCCAAGGAAGCACAAATTTTGGCAAAAGTACCTGTATCTGTACAATTCGCGTGTCACGTAAAAAAGTTTCGGGGTTTCAGCTCGTGGTTCACAGCAGGTTGCCTATGACGACAAGGATTTTTATCACGTTCAACGCCTGCACGACGGGATCAACAGCATAAGGGTTCTAAAGAGGCGCTTTGGGGTGTTTACAGTGTCTGCGAGCTTTGGCGAGCACTATAGCTGTACGCTAGATCAATAGATGCTGCTACCGTGTGGCATGTCAGCCTGGACACAAGATCCGCTTTTCCTTGGCGTCCCCACCAGCAGGCAAAATAATCAAACTTGGGTACTAAATTGCGTTAAATTGTGGATGGCAATTTAGTGGACGAAAGTAGAAGTCACCACGTTGTCGCTACGCCCCAAACCTTCACAACTCTGGTTTCTGGGTGACGTTCCTTTCCTTCTCTCGCGGACCGTATTTCCTCCCGACTCGCGCTCACCATTGTGCCTGTGCCTCCTTTCCGTCTCATTTTTGCACTGCTTCCGTTAAGCTATCTGCTCGTGTGCTGCTGACGCATTAATTGCCGTTGACTTCCCAGCCTGTGACTCGGCGCTTACTAACAAGACACTCATCAGCGTCTAAGCATCACGCGTGTACACACATTTTTGGACTCGCAAAGGCTGCTCGCAGCAGTTGCTTATTGGTTTCATTGCCTTGTATCGTCACTGTAGCGAAACTGGCTCCAGACACTTGTTCTCCGCTCCTTCGTTCCTGCCCGCCAACCAAACAATTAATTACTCCATTTGGGGACTTGCACACCACCCAACTACAACACTGCTCTCTGCAAGCTGGAGCAAAGCATTTTTTGGCAACAGCGTCCTTCTTTACAAGCTAGCTTGCTCCTGTCCACTGTACCGTGAACTGTAGCGACCGCTTCCGCTCCTCCTGCTGCCCCCGCTGCTGCAACCTCGCTATCGGGACTGTTCCAGCACGCCGTATCCAAGAGTATTGGCACAGACTTTTTTTTGTAGCTCACCCCAAAGGTCCTCGTCCTACTCTTCTTGCACCGCTCTAACCCAGCCAGCATTTCCATCGATCGCTCTGTCTATTTCGTTTACAATGCAAGATAGTCTTTTGCATCTGCCGGCACCCGCTCCGCAATTTGCATCAGAAGCACCTCAGCTGCCGCAACAGCCCCAGACGCCGTCTTCCCCAAAGTTCTTCAGCTTTGCAAGAACCCGTTCCTCGTCCCACCCGCAACCCTTGGTCGCCTCGCAAGGTAGTTCACAATCGGGTTCGCAAACGTCGCAAAGCACGGCAGCGGACTCTTCGAGAAAGACGTCGTCTGTGCAATCCCAGGCAAACAGCACCTCGCACTTCCCGCTGAAGCTCAAGAGTCTTTTCAAGTTTATTTCCTCGGACTCTTCGCCCTTATCGCCTCCGCAGGCATCCCAGGAAGCTGACAATGACGTTCCAGATCATGATTTAGACGACCCGGTAGAGCCTTTTCCTGACATTGAACATCAGCCCCAACAACAACCACAACAACCACAGCATCAACCCAAAAAAATGTCGAGGTTTCTCAAGCTGAGATCCCCGTCGTCTCCGTCTCCTCCGTCGCCTTCTGTATCTCCAGCTCCGCCCGCAGCTGAGGCACAGAGCCAGGACCAGAGCTTCCTCACTACCCCAGGCCACTCGCAGCAGTTGGAGAGCTCGCCGATAAGTAGCAACTCAGACACTCCGCCCCGCGCCCACGGCGACATGTCGTCCTTACCAACGCCTCCGCATATTGTCGCAGATGATGCCTCCAACCACCATCTAGCAAAGTCTGCATCTGCATCTTCGCTCCTGTCGCGAAATAAGCGCCGTGTTGCATCAGCTCCAAACATTATCAAGTCGGTTCTGGGATACGCGGAGGAGTCACCTGTTTCTCCGGTGGAACCTTCTTCTCCTGAACTGGGTGCCAGCGATGAGCAGACCCCTTCCAATGGCTCCGACGAGGCCCACGTACATGTCCTTTCTGGAAACCTCGCTGCCCCGCAGCTGGCAACGTCAACCTGGGCCCAAACGTCGTCGGCGCCGTCGACTAGTGCTGGCTCGCCCGCGTGCTCGCCAAAATTGACGCCCGTCGCGGAAGACTTTCTGAATATTCCAGTGCCAACCATTCCTGCTGCATCAGCCAGCACCAGCGACCCGAGAATGCGTGCTCGATCCAAGAGCTCAAGTAGAACGTATTCTGCGGCATCAACCAAAATCACAGACGTCGAAGTAACTCAGTCGTCGTTTGATCGAATCAAGCTGCTGGGTCGCGGCGACGTGGGCAAGGTGTATCTTGTCAAGGAACGCAAGACTGGGCGGCTCTTTGCTATGAAAGTTTTGAGCAAGAAGGAAATGATCACGCGCAACAAAATAAAGCGCGCCCTGGCGGAACAAAAGATTCTGGCTAGTGCAAACCATCCGTTTATTGTAACACTTTATCATTCTTTTCAGTCTGAAGAAAACTTGTATCTATGCATGGACTATTGTTTGGGCGGTGAATTTTTCAGGGCCCTTCAAACTAGAAATGGAAATGGAAGATGCTTGGCTGAGGCCGATGCCAGGTTCTACGCTGCAGAAGTTACCGCCGCTTTGGAATATCTTCACTTGATGGGTTATATTTATCGAGATCTCAAGCCTGAAAACATTCTCCTTCATCAGTCGGGCCATATCATGTTGTCAGACTTTGATTTGTCAAAGCAGTCTGGTTCAGAATCGGCTCCAATCTTTATCAACGGAGGCAAAAACGGCTCCGCATCTGCAAGCAACTTACCTGCAATTGACACAAATTCCTGTATTGGTGACTTTCGCACAAACTCTTTTGTTGGCACGGAGGAATACATTGCACCAGAAGTCATTAGAGGCAACGGGCACACAGCTGCCGTCGATTGGTGGACGCTGGGTATCCTTCTTTATGAAATGCTTTATGGTGTGTCTCCGTTCAAGGGTAACAACCGGAAGATAACGTTTGCAAACATTCTTGCCAAGGAGGTGGCCTTTCCGGGCTATCGTTCACTGAGCACAGCATGCAAGTCTCTTATACGTGGGCTGCTAGTGAAGGATGAGGGCAGGAGGCTTGGCTCACGAGCGGGTGCCTCTGATATTAAGAATCATGCCTTCTTCAAGACAACGCAATGGGCCCTGCTGCGTAACCAAACGCCACCAATCATTCCAGTCCAGGGAAAGGGCTCGGATGTGGTGACGTACCAAAAAATGGAAGGAGAGTCCACTGATTTTGAAGAGACTAAGACTTCACAAAATGGACACGGAAGTGGAGGAGATCCCACTGAGGGTGCTGGGCCTGAAAGGGATCCATTTTTTGATTTCAACTCTGTTACTTTGCATTATGATGGCGACGATGATTATGCGACTGCTGACAACAATGGTGGCTATGATATGATTGGTTACAATTTTGCCTCTGATAATCGTACCAAAAATGCAATTGGCCACATATCTAGCTTGCGACCGTTTGCTCCAGTCAAATAAATCATAAATGTCTACGACTGCTATATGTAAGCAGCAGTCCGTTTATTATTTTTCATCCTGTTGATATTATATACAACGAATAAAACTATTTGGTACATGGTAAATTAAATATTAGCAAATATGCAAGAGACGTGAGGACCTGTCCAATAATAAGATCCATATATAACCACCATTAATGCAAACGACAAGGCAATTGAAACAAAGGCGTAAAAATACGAGGAGCGAAGTCTCAACGAATTAAGCTCAGACACAAAAGTAGAAATTGTAGTAAAGGTTCCACAAAATCCATCACTACCCGCAGCGATGCCTTGAGCATTCAAGAGCGTGCAAGCTGCTGAGCTTTGATTAGCTATCGACAGCAGAGCCAAAATAGTAGTACCTGCTACATTACAAAAGAAAGTTCCCCACATGAAAGTCTTTGACAGCCTGTTCCATAGTAGGGAAGCGTGATAACGAGCAAACACACCCCATGGTGCTAAAAGACAACTAAACATCCAATACCTAGATGACGGTACGCAGATGCTAAGCACAATTATTGCAATGTAGGAGAGTAAACCTACAACCGCCAGAGAATACTCAATTACGCGCAAAACAGGCTTGGTTATACAGTAGCGATCGTTTGTTTTCACTCTATAATAACCAGCCTCGATGGCTAAGTGCTTTCCGACAAGAAATCCACCGTTCGAAACCGTCAGTGTAATAATTAGGAATGCCAGAAATGTCATTATTCCATAACCAGCATTGTGCTGTTCCATGGTATAATTGAACAAATCCAATATGAAGGATGAGAATGATGTAATCGTTCCGCATGCCCCTGTCGCCAGCCCCGCATAGAGCGGTATAGCTGCCTTGTTAGCATAACGCTTTTCACCCGTCGCTTCGTCAATAAGAAGTAGCAACGAATGAAACAATGCATCATCGTGGACAAGAAATCCCATAATCAAACAGCCGGCAAAGTTAGACCAGAGAACATTTCCAACCGTCAGCGCACCATCAAACTTCGTTAGCTTTCGTAGTCCTATTCTTGCCAACACACCATAAATTCCGAAGAATGTGAGAATAAGATGCAGACAAATCAACTCATATAATTTCCCTCTACGAGTGCTGTGTGCGTACGTTTTCATCAGTAGTTTTAAACGGAAACAAGTATACCATTCAATATTTTACTTTTTGTTTGATTGATATCACAGGGTTTTAGTCATAGACACAAGCTGTTTTGGGTAACTTATGATATTGAACGTTAGTACTGGAAGACGATCACGAATTAGTTTCTACTGATGTGTCGCAACTGTTGGTCAAACTGTGCTAGTCCATCACCAGCAGAAGCGGACTGACATGAATACAATGGTCGTTTACTACATCACCTCTGATAGTTTCTGAAAGGCGGATTGTGAAGATATAGGCATGTCCTTGCGTTGAGATTAAATTGTTGTGGCGTCTGCGTCTGGTGTCGGGCAAAATAAGCACTGCTCTTACGAAGTCTAGAATAGTTTCTTGATCTGCGTTGATCGATTTAAGCACCTGCGCTAAGTGTCCTGGTTGCGCTGTTTGAAATAAGCTTCTATGCATCCTATATAGATTTTATAAGTGGAGAATCGTACACATACGGCCAAGTTTCTAGCGTTTAGCAATGGAGCTTTGAACAATTGCTACTATGTAAAACACCGATATCTTTTCAAACATGGATCTTTGTGAACCAGCAATTCTTGACTTCCGGTTTTGCCTTACCAATGAAATCCGACCAGGGAAACTACGACAGAACACACTTTGCTGACAGTATCTTGCCTCCAATAGGGTGCGCTACTGTCCATTACAGCTGTAATACACTAGTCGTTGCAAATATTGGCTATTTAACAGCAGCGCCTCTGTCAACAGGCCTTAACAAAGTGCGTTGTCATTCTTACTCGGGGAGGGCTATGGCTATCGGGCAGGATCTCATCATGTGGACTTTGCGGGGTCCTATCGCTCGCAAGTACGATACCAGCAGTTTCAAAACGATGCGAATGAAAACTCGATAAAAGCAAAGGCGTGGATGCCACTGTAAATGTGCAGCGTACGATACATTAGCTGCAAGAATTCGCTTATTGCTAGCAGCCTGTTATATCAGCCCCGAGCAAGAAAATGTTCTGGAATGTCCCGCATCACCAGACTTGAAAATTTAAACCAGATAAGGCAATCCCTCGATAGTCCCGGAACAGTCATAAAGAGCAGTATATAATTGGAAGGTATCCCACACATAGTACACTAATAGACTGATGACTGCTTCTCAACCTGATAAGAAGGATGGCACCATGATTTTTGCTCCTGCCACCCATCAATATGGGAAATTTCATCTTGACGATGGAACCATGAATCCAGATCCATTTCAACAATTTAGAGAATGGTACGAAGAAGCCAAGCAGAAGACAGATTTGGCAGAGTCATTAACACTTTCCACTGCATCATTGCCATCTGGACGTGTTTCCTCTAGAGTGGTTCTGTTGAAGGAACTCGACCACAAGGGCCTGGTGGTATACTCTAATTGGGATACATCAAAGAAAGCGCAAGACTTGAAAACAAACAAGTATGCTGCCATGAGTTTTTTCTGGAAAGAGCTAGAGCGCCAAGTTCGTGTAGAGGGTGTCGTTGAATTTTTGTCAAATGAAGAATCCCAGATTTATTTCGACACGCGGCCGCGTGGATCTAGAATCGGCGCATGGGCGTCTGCGCAATCTACCGTGCTCCAGTCAAGAGCCGAGCTGGACGCTAAATTTGCTGAGGTCGAAAAGAGGTTCGAGGGTGTTGACAAAATTCCTTGTCCCCCTAAGTGGGGAGGCTTGAGGCTGATTCCTTTAGAATGGGAATTCTTTCAAGGAAGAAAGAATCGTGTTCATGATAGATTTTCTTACAGAAGGCAATCTATTGATGATGATAAATGGGAGATTGTTCGCCTATCTTCCTAGCAGCACGCTGTTTTATAATCTATAATCTATTGAAGCCGCCCTTGTGCGAGCTTGTAATCAAAATGCATATTTGACAATTGTTGGTTGTTTTTTTTGCTAAACGGTAGCCAATCTCTTTAGTTCTTTTTCGTCTTCACTGTTACTAGTGCCCTCCATGACGCGTTTCAGCAGTGCCAATTTCTCATCGTCTACCATGTTCACCTCGAGTTCTTTACTCTTCTCGCGTGCTTTCATGATAATCTCATTTGGTAACCGGGCCAACATGGCTACATTAAGACCATATGACCTGTGTGCAACTCCTTTTTCAAACTTGTATAGAAATGTAATTTTCCCGTCACCATCTTCTGATTTAGTTTCCATAAACGTCATGTAACAGTTAACGCAGTGTTGTGGGTGTAGACGTTCAAAAATGGTGAGTGATGGATAATGTGTAATAAATAATGTCAACGATTTGATTTGCTCAACAAAATGTGCGAGTACCGCATAGGCGATAGCAACCCCATCCATCGTCGAGGTTCCTCTGCCAATTTCATCCAAAATCACCAATGATCTTGATGTTGCATGTTTCATAATGTCAGAACACTCTTTCAGTTCGAGCATGAACGTTGATTGGCCAGCAATGATGTTATCATAGGCGCCCATTCTCGTAAATATTGAATCAACAAGGCCCATTTTAGCTCGTTGGGCTGGAACATAGCAGCCAACCTGTGCCATGATAACAATTAAGGCCACCTGTCTAACGTAAGAGCTCTTGCCGCCCATATTAGGTCCGGTAATAACAACAGCACGTTTACCTGAACCAGCTAGTTCCACTGGATTGGGAATATAGAAACCATTCAGTTGATCGATGACTGGGTTTCTACCCTCCTGGATAGAAATTATAGGTTCATCAACGAACTGTGGTCGTACAAACCCTTGCGCAGTGGATATGGCGGCAAGAGAGAAGATACAATCCAATTGGGCCATAGCTGAAACAACACTTCGGAGTTCTTCGCAATGTTCAGATATTTCCTGAATAAAACGTTTGAATCCTCTATCACATTCTAACGCAAGGGTGTCTTTAGACAATTCCAGAGCATTGACCAGTTTATTCAGTTCTGACGTGCGATATCGAAAAGCTGTCTTTATGGACCCCATTTTAATCCAGTTATCCGGAACCCGCTGTACATCTTTGCGAAGTACTTCAATAAGGTAGTTGGCAGTCGGAGTTTGTTTGTAGGCTAGATATGATAGACCGGTCTCTTCCCTTTTTTCTTGCAGATATTTTTGAAGAGACATTTCGCAAAAAGCGACGTTTTCTTTTTCTCTGGCGATAGCTTCGTACTTGTCATCATCAGCAAAAAAATTGCGTTTGCATTCTTTCAAGTCCTCTGGGCTCGACTTGTTGGACTCTTTTAGAGCAGCTTGAGCATTTATTTGAACAAATAACTCATGGATCTCATTTTGATACGCAGGAAGGGCTTGAAATAAGCGGAGAAGATAGGGAGACGTAAATGGCAGGGTTTGCGAAATGAAGGCCGAAGAAATATCGGCCAAACATTTTAAAGTCCGATAACATTGTAACCGTGAGCACCTACCGTAGTAAATAGAAGTTATTCCTTTCTCAATATCGGGAGCTTTGGTAAGGAGATTTAAAGCTTTTTCGACAGATGCATGAGCGGAAGCACTCGCAACTTCTGCTACAGCATCCAAACGCAGTTCAAGCTGTTCCCTGTCATATAGTGGCCTTAGAACCCACCGACGCAAAAGACGCTGGCCAAAAGCAGAACGAGTGTTGTCCATGACCCAAAACAGAGAGCCATGGCTATGACGTCCAGATGACGCGCTGTTGAAGATTTCAAGAGACTGCAATGCATTTGCCGTGAGAAGCATATGGCTTCGCGAGCTCATATCCTCATAAACCTTTACCATTTGAAATATTGATTCCAAATTGAACTGCTTCAAGTGAGTAGCCAGAGCAGTGAAGCACTCCTGTAGCTCCTGGCTATACTTCAGAAGCCTATCTAGAACCATGGTGTCATTAGGAAAGAGATCAGCTAGTGTGGTGGAACATGTCTTTGGTACATCAACAGTTTCTACCCGCGGCTTGCATTTTTCATCGCTTGAAAAAGAATTTGAAACACTTAGTCTTGAGATCATCGCTTTGGTTGTAGAATCGATCGCGCCGACCACAACCAACTCGGATGGCTGGATATGACGCAGTCTCGTTTCCAATTCGCTCAACAACTTTGTATCCGTGAATTGGTCTACATGTATTTCGCCTGTTGAAAGCTGAGCCGCGACCAGTGCAAATGTCGACTCTTTTTGCCGTAGAGCCAGAATAAAACCAGAAGAGCCACCATCAAATCTCGCACTTGGAAGCTGCGAGTCATCAACATACGTTGCGCTGGTGTATAGTCGAGATACAACCCTCTTCATTGGTTTATACCTGCTGTCACCGGCGGCTTTCAAAGCAGCGGTTTCTGCCTGCGTGACCACACCCACTTTGTAGCCCAAATCCACCAGACGTTTGACATTTGAATGCAGGTTAGCAGGATGAAAAGTGGTGGATGCAAGTTTGGTGTAATGCTTGTTGCGTGGGTCATTAGCATCTCTGGATACTCTCCCATGAATGAAAAAGGATTTGAGAGCTTTGCTGGCCTCTATGGCGTCCTCCATAAAAAACTTATATTTGTAACCATACTCAACAGCTAAAAGAGCATCAGGGTATTGTTCTTTCAATTCATAAAACTGCTCTTCAAAAGGAGTCAGTTTCGATGTTGCTTTGAGCTTTTTTGGAGGACCCGCGCTTTCTTGCTCTTCGTCAGAATCTTGATCCTCGGGAAACTCATCTGGATTTTCATCAGTGCCGAGCTCCTCCTCGCCTGTATTGTAACCTCGGCCAATCAATTTATTTACAAACTTTTGATGAACTGAGTCGTCCAATTGTCTGGCTCGCTTGTCAATGCGTTCTTGGAAACTATCAAGAGATCGCTTGTTTGCCTTTTCTGAAATTTCATGTGAAGAAGATTGAGATTTGAGTACCTTATCAGCCGACACCTTTGTGGTCGAAACATTTTTTGGTTTGAAAAATGAATTGATTGACCGCTGCTGCGACATTAGGGCACAGATCCGGCAGGAACAGGTGGACAAGCTCTTGAAATTCTCACCAAAACGCGAAAGGAAGCACGCGGCGGCGATACTGGGAGGAGCGCGCACCGATGGATCTATGGGACTATGAGAAGCTGTAAAGTATGGGATCTAGGATATTCAATGCAGGTGATTTGCGCTCGACAGAAAAAGTATCATCTTGAAGTGGATTCATATCGAGTTAGGTCTTGTATTTCAGTTTGCAGATTTCCTTGTTGGGCCTAAATAGATCATGTCTTTCTAGGAAGAAGCGCCAAGCCATGGCTCGCTCGGACCGAAAACCATGGAATGTTGCCACCGGCAAAAGAATTGCAACGGCCGTAACAAAGAAAATTTGAATTGGTTATAATCCAGCAAATCGATGTGCGCTCGCGCGCATTTTTATGCGCCATCTTCCGAGCCAACCCCGGAAAACGTAAATATTTTTGACACTTTTTGACATTTTTTTGACAGGCCTAACGGCTGCGAATCTCATCCAATTAACCTTGTCAAACAGTGAATACAAAAGTCGGAAACCCAGTATAATTTCATTGTATATACATATATCGATTTGTGGCAGACTGTTCAATTTTTTTTGTCCTCATCTACCTTTTCTCTTTCGCCACTGTCTCACCTCATCTTCCGACGGACTTTTTCAGACTAGCCAGCCCGCAATCCGGCACTAAACCTAAACAGGTCCCACCCGTCGTTTCTTCCGAAAGTCCACTTGCTGATTATTGGTCTCGTTGCATATACTTGCACGTTCGGCTTCTTTTGTTAGACCTCTCTGCCTAGTCTTGTGTCTCACAGCACACTGCCCGCAGCTCCCCGCTCTTCGTTCAACATCTTAACCATGCCTACAGCAATGGGAAAGCATATTCTCTTGATTGACTCTTATGACTCGTTTACTTTCAATCTATCGTCATTAATCCAAAAGGTTACAGGGGCAAATGTTCTCACTATTCACAATGATTCTGTTGACTCAAAAACCTTTGTCGAGCAATTGGTTCCAATGTTTGATGCAATTGTTTTAGGCCCAGGACCGGGAACAGTTGAAAATCCTGCTGATGTTGGTGTTTTGAATGACATTTGGACGCTCCACCCAGAAACTAAAGCGGTGCCTGTTTTTGGGGTTTGCCTCGGCTTCCAGTCAATGGTGGCCAACTTTGGGGGCTCAATCCACTATTTAAACAATGTTCAACATGGTCAATACGGCAAAATTGAGCATTCAGAAAGTGATATTTTCCAAGACACCCCAAATCCATTCTATGCTATTAGATACCATTCAATGCATGCCCAATCAGATTCAAAAAATGTAGTCCCACTTGCTTGGACCACAGATGAGGATGGCACCAAGGTATTGATGGCTGGCAAGCATGCTGCGCTACCTTACTATGGCGTCCAGTACCACCCAGAGTCTGTTTGTTCTGAAGAGGGAGAACGTGTTATAGGAAACTTTTGGAATTTGGCACTCAAATGGTGGGAAGAGAGCGAAAGAAAGCCCATCGTTGATGAGGCCCTTCTTGCAGAATTTGAAAAAGCTTACACGATTAAGCCTGAACCTCTGATCAGGACAGATGACAAAATCACCGGTCCGTGTTCGTTTGTAACATGGAGTGTTGAAAACCTTAGTCTTGATAAAGACCACCTTGTACCAATGGATTTGACCATCCAACTATGTGAAGACCTTAAATCGAGTGGCACTGATTTCCTCTTACTGAACTCGGCTTCGTTACCTGGACGCTTTCAAATAATTGGTCTCCTTGATGCCAATACAGATTGTATCATATACAATCGTTCTTGTTCGACAGTTATTTTGAACAAGTATGGTGAACCCACCGAGAAAGGGGTTGAATACAACATTCCTACTGTTGACGACTATTGGAAATTTATTGCAACCTATATGAAATCACGTCTTCTCCAGAATTCTCCTGAGTTTGACGATTCTGAATTGCTCAAATGTCCCTTTGTTGGTGGTCTTGTAGGAATTATAGGTTATGAAACATGCTTAAAAAGCTTGGAAGGACTTGAGCCTTCTGATCATGCTGACTCAGTACTCGCGAATATTCAAAAGTCCATCGTGATTGACACCGTCGACCACAAAATTTACTTTTTCCATTTGAGTGCTGAAAAAGGTGATTCTGAAGGACAAGCATTTTTAAAAGAGACTTCGTCTTTAGTGGCTCAATCTTTGTTAAGTACCAAATCATTTGACTCACCAACCAAAATCAATTTGCCAAATGTTTCTTTTGAACTGCCTTCCAAAGAAGAGTATATCAAAGCTATCGAAAAAGCAAAAACATTTTTGTTGAGCGGCAATTCATATGAGCTTTGCTTGACTGGCCAGTCTAGTATTGAATCCCCTGCTGTTGCTAACAATGAAAGTTGGACAATGTACAAAACGCTATTGAAAAGAAATCCCTCGCCGTACTCTTGTTTTCTTGATTTCGATAAGTGCGGAGGAGTAACCTTAGTTGGTTCTTCTCCTGAGCGCTTCATGTCGTGGAATCAATCTGGTAACTGCGAGTTCAGGCCAATTAAAGGAACTGTCAAGAAGTCTGAGCATTCAAGAGAAGAAGCTGTAAAAATCTTACGGTCCAACAAGGAACGTGCTGAGAACTTGATGATTGTTGACCTGATCCGTCATGATCTAAATCAATTGCTAGACGACGTTAGGTGTGATCAGCTCATGAGCGTGGAAGAATATAAGACTGTCTACCAACTGGTTTCTGTCATATCAGGTCAACTTGCGGGTGGGGAGTACAGTGGTTTCGACTTACTAGCACACTCCTTACCTCCAGGGTCAATGACTGGGGCGCCAAAGATACGCTCTGTAGAGCTTCTTAAGGAACTTGAAGGTTTCAAACGACGTGGGGTCTATTCTGGAGTTTCTGGCTATTGGTCTGTTTTGGATGAGGGAGATTGGAGCGTTGTTATCCGCTCAATGTTCAAGTATTCTGGAGAGAGCAAATGGAGGATTGGAGCCGGAGGTGCGATCACTATTCTTAGTGAAGATCAAGCCGAGTGGGATGAAATGATCACCAAGCTGGAAACAGCATTGTCTGTTTTTCAGTGACGTACGATGGAGTTCAAAATTACAACCCAAAGCAGAAGACAATGTAAATAGTAAGCATTTGTAAGATATTGCAAATGATGTTGAATGATATTCATACCTATGATTGAATTAATTAATGATGTTATTATACATGAATAGACTAATAAATAATAATACAAGATGGATCAAGGATCGCAAGCCCTCACGGTAGACAGCTGTCGTTGGCATTCAAAATATACGCACCAACATTATAGGGTTTGCAACAGTCGAAGAACTGAGTGTTCGTCAAATCATAGAATCTTCCCCCAAACGCATTTGCTAGGTCGCTACGCGCCATCATCAATCGGAAGCTCTGCGTAGAAGTCTTTCCACATGCAAACCTGCTCAATGTTTTTAAGCGTCCTTGCCTTTTCAATCAGAGGAAATATTCCACGGGTTGTGGCTGCGGGTTTGTGTTCTGTTTCTGGACCTCCTCGAGACACTGATCGTTCTCAGGAGCCGCATCAAAAACATTAAAAAACCGCTCCCCGTTGAATCCAACTTCCAAAACAGATGCCAAATTTCCGCAACGGTAGCAATAATTTGGTGCTGACCAGACCGTTGAAAGCCTACCATCAAATCTCACATCATATCCTTCTTGGCATAACTGATGTGCACGGAGAATGTGGTCCATATTATTGAAAGATAAGAACCGTTTAACAATGTCAACGCCAAATGTATAGCCTGCACCTCTAGGTGACAAGTTGAAGTCGCCACGGGAATCTTCCGGGTCCGACCAGACAAGGTCGGCCATTGGACCCTCATGAGGGATTTCGCGAAATCTGTCAATGATTTTAATTTGGTCGATGGAAAGCGTAGACGGTGACAGACCCCCGTGAACGCAAAATATAGAGTTATTAATAACAACAGAAAGAGTCAAAAAGTCAAAGAGATCAGTAAAAGTGTGCCAAACCGACGCTGTGCCGTACTTTCTCATGCATTCGGTATAGAAGCCGTACGACTGTGTGATACCGCGGCATTCATGGTTGCCTCTTACCATATATAACCTGGTTGGATATCGTAGTTTCAAACAAATAAGAAGAGTTATTGTTTCAATGGAATAGAGACCCCTATCAACATAATCGCCAAGAAATAGATAGTTTGTATCTGGGCAAAATCCACCAATACGAAATATCTCAATCAAATCATAAAACTGGCCGTGAATATCTCCAACCACGGTCACGGGCGATTGAATATGAACCACGTTTGATTCTTTAATAAGAAGTTCTTTGAGTTTATTGCACAAGGCTTCAACTGTAACTTGAGGAAGAAGCTCTTTTTTATATAAGAGTTCGATGCAATGGTCCAGTTCCTGGCCACTGATCATTTTTCTAATGATGTTTCTAGCTGAGAGTTTTGTGAAGCACTCACACTATGTCCCCACGTTACAACTATTTTGAGCAAATTGACAACAACGTGCACGCAGTAGAGATGAGCAAAGTGTAAAATTATCAAAATCAAAATTAGACAACTGTCGACAGTTGGGTTAGAGGAAGACAAATTTGTCAGAATTAGAGCACTAAGAAATCACTTGTATCTTCATCAGTTCTGGGCCCCATGATTGAGTTGTATTTGATTTTCATCGGCATCAACTGGGAATTGTGACCGATAAGCTACGTATATGGTACGTCTCGAAGCAATGAAAATTTATATGTTTATACTGCTTGCCTTCTCGCAATTAAGTGAACCTCAATCAAGTCAACTCGATTGATGCTGCAACTCAATTAGACTAACTACACCGCGGCCGCCAAGTATGCCGGGCCTTAGCTTAATAGAAATCAAAGTGCCAACGTTTACAAATTTGTAAATTCTGCAAATTTGTAATGCCATTGGCGAGCTACATATAGTACTCAATATCCCACCACTCTTTATCTGAGTGACTAAAATGAATAGCATTGTTGACCCCATTATTAGTGAACCAGGTCTGATTGTTCGGACTGGACGTTTCGCAAACCTTCACGATGCGACCGCACAAGACTGCATAGACTTGAGAAGAACTTGTACGAATATTTTAACTGGTGAGCTCAGGTTTCATCTCTACAAGGTCTATTTCACTACTTTTTTTAAAGAAGTACCTGCACCAACTGGACCTGCACCTGCAATTGGGCCGACATCGGATTCTGGCTATACTTCTATTTGCAATGTGAAACCTCATCTCACTCCGATTCCTGATTACGAACTGGATCAATGGATCCAAGATCTTGCAATTGGTATGAACAATGGACTTGGGAGCGCTAACCGAGAAACATGTGAAGAATATTTTGCAAGACTTCCTGTCGACTGTTTTAAAAACGGGTTGATGGAACAAGGGCGCACGAGAGTGTTCGATCAATGTATTTTGCATCCACTAGAAACAATGAGCAAGTTGGTTAACTTTGAAATGCAATATCAGTGGAAGCACACACTTCCTACTGGGAATTTGAGCAGGGCAATTGCTGATATATTGGTCGGAATTGAATTCGATCAACAAGGTCGGCCGACAAAGTTCGCGACTGCAATCGAAATGAAACACCACGGCCTTGGTGCTTATTTGCTAGCTCTTCCCGCTGTCGCGGCGCAGGGCACACACACCTGGGAGCTGGATGCTAACAACAGAAACGTGCAGTTGTTGATGAAACAAATCTCATTCCAGGCAATCAAAAGTAAAGTCGATATGATTTTCTTATCTGATTTCGAATTCACAATCCTTTTTCAGGTGAATCTCAGTTTGGATGTTGACGCAAGACTTGAATCAGTCCAGGTTCACTCAGGAGTCCCCACAAAACTCGTGCCTTTCCGGTATAGAGTCGTATGCAACACCGATCCATATTACTCGACTCAAGTCGTAATCATGGCTGTCATATGGCATATGAAGCAAGACAACGCGCAGGCTCGCTCTGTCAGACAGACGGCTAGGTTGGAACAGGAACTGGCGCTAACTCCCGCTGAGCAAGCTAGAGCCAAAGAAATGCGAAATTCTACTAGAAGGAATATGACCCGAGATCCTGCTAATATGAATGGGAGCGATATTGACACCGATCCAAACTTTGACAAGGGATATCAACGCTTCCATGCCACTGCGGGTCAGTTGGTACCCCTTCAAAGTGGCGATGTCTATTACACCCAGGTTCTGAAGCTCAAATACCACGACTATGCAACCATAACTGGGAAATTGATACCAAACCTTGATCCGTCAACGGATTTGGTACTCAAGATCTATGACTATGATGTGCTGCGCCGTAGATACATGAGTGTTGAAGGCAATGAATTTCCTGATGATTGCTTTACTTTTGATGAGTTTCTGTCAAAAGCCGATGAGTTTGCTAGAAATGAGATCGAGGTATATCAAAAGATCAAACATCACAACGAAACTAATGAATACACAATCAACACCCCCGAAATGTACGACTATGGTTACATGACAATGTTCGAAGACGGTAAACAAGCATACTCAGGTATCTACTTGCTAACGAGCTACATTGAGCAGGATAGTTGTGAGATCACTAGTGAGGTCGAGGCCGATGCTATTAGGCAGCTTGAGGAGCTGCACAATATCGGAATATTGCACGGTGACCTTTTTTGGTCGTCACGAAACTATTTCATTGTGAATGGAAGAATAGTGTTTTTTGACTTTTCACATTCGCTGAAAATGGAAGCATACGGAGACAAAGCGGCCGAGTACGAAATGAATGGTTTCAGGTATGCTATTCAAAGTGCAAGGCGAGATAGTCAGCTGTCTGCAAGCTCCTCACAAGCCCCTCACCCCATGCCAGGTCAAAATGATATCCCACAACAATTCTCATACCTATACATTGGAGATAGTCCTGCAGAGAGCGATGAACAGGAACTGACCATTACATCTCTCGAGATTGATTCAGGTTCTGGCTATCCATCTGCATCCCCAGGAGATCTTTTCGACGTTGTCAAAGACGCTGGCAGTGATTCGTCTCCAGAATTTGAAGAAATGGATCGCTCAAAGGATTTGTTAAACTGATCGCCATTGAGAATGTGACGGCAGAGAAGATTCAATTGCTGATATTGAGTCCTTGTGATAGAGATTGTCACGTCCTTTCTTGGTAATTTGTGGTTTTATAGATTTTATACAAATTGATGATGTACTGTTCCTCCAGAATTTGAAGGGCCATTTGCTTTCATATCGTCTTGTGATTTGTTTTCAAGTCATGCTTTCCAGAAAAGGTTATACTCTAACTCTCAGTGTACTCACACTCTATTTTTGGCAAGATTGTAAGAACAAGAGGGATTTACAAAGGAGATTAATGCTTCTTTGCATTGATGTCTATAATAAATTTATCGAGACCTGTAGGTGATTAAATTGCTGCTGCTTTGAGGTGGGCCATCGTCCAGATGGTCTCCCCACGTTATAACTGTTTTGAGCAAATTGACAACGAGTGCACGCAGAAGAGACAAGCGAAGTGTAAAATTATCAAAATTACAATTAGACGACTGTCAAGAATTGGGTTAGAGGAAGACAAATTTGTCAGAATTAGAGCACTAAGAAATCACTTGTATCTTCATCAGTTCTGGGCCCCATGATTGGGTTGTATTTGATTTTCATCGGCATCTACTGGGAATTGTGACCGATGAGCTTGATGACGTATATGGTACGTCTCGAGGCTATGAAAATTTATATGTTTATACTGCTTGCCTTCTCGCAATTAAGTGAATCTCGATCAAGTCAACTCAATTGATGCTGCACTCAATTACACAACTAATTACCGTACCGCGGCCGCCAACTATGCCGGGCCTTCGCTTAAGAGAAATCAAAGTGCCAACGTTTACAAATTTGTAAATTCTGCAAATTTGTAATGCCATTGGCGAGCTACATATAGTACTCAATATCCCACCATTAGTACTCAATATCTCACCATTCTTTATCTGAGTGACTAAAATGAATAGCATTGTTGACCCCATTATTTGTGAACCAGGTCTGATTGTTCGGACTGGACGTTTCGCAAACCTTCACGATGCGACCGCACAAGACTGTATAGACTTGAGAAGAACTTGTACGGATATTTTAACCGGTGAGCTCAGGTTTCATCTCTACAAGGTCTATTTCACTACTTTTTTCAAAGAAGTACCTGCACCAACTGGACCTGCACCTGCAAATAGGCCGACGTCAGATTCAGGCTATGATTCTATTTGCAGTGTGAAACCTCATCTCACTCCGATTCCTGATTACGAACTGGATCAATGGATTCGAGATCTTGCAATTGGTATGAACAATGGACTTGGGAGCGCTAACCGAGAAACATGTGAAAAATGTTTTGCAAGACTTCCTGTCGACTGTTTTGAAGAGGAGTTGATGGAACAAGGGCGCACGATGGTGTTTGATCGATGTATTTTGCAGCCACTACTCACAATGAGCAAGCTGGTTAACTTTGAAATGAAATATCATTGGAAGCGCACACTTCCTACTGGGAACTTGAGCAGGGCAATTGCTGATATATTAGTCGGAATTGAATTCGATCAACAAGGTCGGCCGACAAAGTTCGCGACTGCAATCGAAATGAAACACCACGGCCTTGGTGCTTATTTGCTAGCTCTTCCCGCTGTCGCGGCGCAGGGCACACACACCTGGGAGCTGGATGCTAACAACAGAAACGTGCAGTTGTTGATGAAACAAATCTCATTCCAGGCAATCAAAAGTAAAGTCGATATGATTTTCTTATCTGATTTCGAATTCACAATCCTTTTTCAGGTGAATCTCAGTTTGGATGTTGACGCAAGACTTGAATCAGTCCAGGTTCACTCAGGAGTCCCCACAAAACTCGTGCCTTTCCGGTATAGAGTCGTATGCAACACCGATCCATATTACTCGACTCAAGTCGTAATCATGGCTGTCATATGGCATATGAAGCAAGACAACGCGCAGGCTCGCTCTGTCAGACAGACGGCTAGGTTGGAACAGGAACTGGCGCTAACTCCCGCTGAGCAAGCTAGAGCCAAAGAAATGCGAAATTCTACTAGAAGGAATATGACCCGAGATCCTGCTAATATGAATGGGAGCGATATTGACACCGATCCAAACTTTGACAAGGGATATCAACGCTTCCATGCCACTGCGGGTCAGTTGGTACCCCTTCAAAGTGGCGATGTCTATTACACCCAGGTTCTGAAGCTCAAATACCACGACTATGCAACCATAACTGGGAAATTGATACCAAACCT
The DNA here is from genome assembly GCA_003706695.3 of Limtongella incommunis. Classification (NCBI taxonomy): domain Eukaryota; kingdom Fungi; phylum Ascomycota; class Dipodascomycetes; order Dipodascales; family Trichomonascaceae; genus Limtongella; species Limtongella incommunis. Next base: position 584,266 of record PPME03000004.1, read on the forward strand.
TGATCCGTCAACGGATTTGGTACTCAAGATCTATGACTATGATGTGCTGCGCCGTAGATACATGAGTGTTGAAGGCAATGAATTTCCTGATGATTGCTTTACTTTTGATGAGTTTCTGTCAAAAGCCGATGAGTTTGCTAGAAATGAGATCGAGGTATATCAAAAGATCAAACATCACAACGAAACTAATGAATACACAATCAACACCCCCGAAATGTACGACTATGGTTACATGACAATGTTCGAAGACGGTAAACAAGCATACTCAGGTATCTACTTGCTAACGAGCTACATTGAGCAGGATAGTTGTGAGATCACTAGTGAGGTCGAGGCCGATGCTATTAGGCAGCTTGAGGAGCTGCACAATATCGGAATATTGCACGGTGACCTTTTTTGGTCGTCACGAAACTATTTCATTGTGAATGGAAGAATAGTGTTTTTTGACTTTTCACATTCGCTGAAAATGGAAGCATACGGAGACAAAGCGGCCGAGTACGAAATGAATGGTTTCAGGTATGCTATTCAAAGTGCAAGGCGAGATAGTCAGCTGTCTGCAAGCTCCTCACAAGCCCCTCACCCCATGCCAGGTCAAAATGATATCCCACAACAATTCTCATACCTATACATTGGAGATAGTCCTGCAGAGAGCGATGAACAGGAACTGACCATTACATCTCTCGAGATTGATTCAGGTTCTGGCTATCCATCTGCATCCCCAGGAGATCTTTTCGACGTTGTCAAAGACGCTGGCAGTGATTCGTCTCCAGAATTTGAAGAAATGGATCGCTCAAAGGATTTGTTAAACTGATCGCCATTGAGAATGTGACGGCAGAGAAGATTCAATAGCTGATACTGAGTCCTTGTGATAGAGATTGACACGTCCTTTCTTGGTAATTTGTGGTTTTATAGATTTTATACAAATTGATGATGTACGGTTTCTCCAGAATTGTGAAGGGCCATTTGCTTTCATATCGTTTTGTGATTTGTTTTCAAGTCATGCTTTCCAGAAAAGGTTATACCCTAACTCTCAGTGTACTCACACTCTATTTTTGGCAAGATTGTAAGAACAAGAGGGATTTACAAAGGAGATCAATGCTTCTTTGCACTGATGTCTATAATAAATTTATCGAGACCTGTAGGTGATTAAATTGCTGCTGCTTTGAGGTGGGCCATCGTCCAGATGCTCCAAGACTCAAATAGGTAACCACCATTTCCAATAGTAACCTACTACTAATTATTTCACTTCAAATTGGCAGACGTCGATTCAAACCTGCAAACGACTCTTTATTGCTTGTAAGTCATGAAGCCAACACCCTCGAGACAGCTTCTTCGACCGTGGAAGACGTACGCTGACGGCACCATTTTTTATGGATCTTCCAAGCAGGGAAACAAGCGCTATCCTCTAACGACAAAGCAAGGAAATAAAAACTTTTACAAAGGTACCGGTGCATCCAAGGGTATTGGTTCGCATACCAGCGTTGGACGATATATAATCAACTGGAGCAAAGTGAGAACCTTTGTCGTGCCCTCAAATCTGAACCAAACTACGCTCAAGCCGTTTGTTTGTGAAACCACCCCGCCAGTAAAAAACACCTTCAAGGGCTTCACAGGGCCGACAGATGGCCGTCTGTACATCAAGAAACTGCAAGAGTACGTAGAGGAGGGTGCGTTCAAGAAAGCAAGAGAAGGCTTGGTTGAGAGAGGCTGAGCTCGCTGAAACTAGGCATGTAAATAGTACATATATTACTTACGCATAATACAACTCAAGGTTGGATCCGTTGTGGATTTCGTAGTCGTCCAGTGCAATGTGGTCTTTGTAGGTTGTATACCCTTTTTTGAGGATGATTTTATCTGCACTCGTTCCAATTTGCGCCGCTAGCAAGAGCTTGAAGTCCCCGATGGTGTCTTCAGGCAGGCACTGGGTTAGATGCGTCCAGCTGGCCCAGCTGAGTTAGTACTTACCTTGACGCGGACTTTCTTGCCGACACTTTGTTAGTCTTTTGTTTTCCAGCTAATTTGCACATACCTACCGATCATTGCAAAGAACCTCAATCATTGTGGTGGGGAGAACCAATGTTGGCAGCGACGGTAGCTGAAGTGGTACAGGTCCCCGTCCCCCATCGACGTGACCGGGCAACAAAACAGAGCGATGCGTACTTTGGCGGCTGATTTCGCTGCCGCTAATCGCTAAACGGTGAGAGCGCGCTGGCCAAACGCTCGCCAAACTGGTCGTGCCTCAGAGCAATGTTTACATTTGTAGACCAGGCGTTCTGAGAGCGCTGCAACTCCAGACCATAGACTCAAAGAGCCTTTGAAATTCCATATAAGCGCTTTCAGCCCTCTAGTCGCTGATTGCGTTACAAATACCGCCTATATACAGTGTCACAGATGGCCTGCGTGTCGCATTGACACCAGAAAGCTCGTTTTATCGCTCAGATCTATTTTGAAATATGCATTATTACAGGAACTAGCAATCAAACTCTCGCACACAAGCTTATATATACTCTCGCTGACTTGCTTGTTGCGCTTGGGCCTGCGCTTACATTTGGACTTGCTAACGATACAACGCACGACCTTCCAACGTTGCAGCGCTTGCACTGTTGGCACTCGCACGCTTAACCGATGACGACTTGATCCCCGTTCAACGTGTACTCGGGAATAACCAAGTTCAACGGAGCTGGTCCCTTTCTGATTCTGCCAGAAATGTCATAGTGGGAACCGTGGCACGGGCAGAACCATCCGCCGTAGTCACCGGACTCGCCGATTGGAACGCATCCCAAGTGGGTGCAGATACCAAGCATGATGAGCCATTGGGGGTCCTTGACACGCTCGTCGTCGGTTTGTGGGTCTCTCAGGGTGGAAATGTCAACAGACTCGGCCTCCTTGATCTCGTGGGGGGTTCTGTGGCGGATGATGACGGGCTTGCCTCTCCACTTGAGAATAATGTTCTTTCCGAGCGGGATGTTTGATAGGTCCACCTCGACCTTTGCCAGCGCCAAAACGTCGGCAGAGGCAGACATGGAGGAGAGAAAGTCCTGCACTGTGGACTTGGCGGCAACGGCAGAGACCATGCCGAATGTTCCAACGACAAAGTAGCTGAAAACCCTGTTGCTGTCCTTGTTTCTATCTTCTTTGAGGTACTGCTTGAAGTCTGGCGCCTTGTACGAAGCGCCAAAATTTCCACCAATTGGGTTGGATGCCATCATACGTCTGGCGGTGTATGCGGCCATTGGCACAATCTTTTGATTCAAAATCTTTTTGCTGAGCATTTTGGTTCAGACAGTTTGTGATGTGTGAAGGAGCGATTGAATTGTGCACAGCTGGGATAAATTTCAGCCCTTCAGGTGCAATTTGATTGGTGGTTCAATCGGGGTGCTTGGGACTTTCGAGGTCAGTTTACTGGCTGGTGGAGCCATACCGTCAGCCGTGGGGAGCAACTCCCAGCGCCAGCGGTGGGCGACAAATGGGACAACTGAACCGGTGGAGAGTGCTAGGTGACCTGGATGGGCATGTAAGCAACCCCTTCCGGGTCAGTCCCCTTACTAGACGGTAAGATAAGATGTTGTTTCATTTTAGGATGTTAGTGATATGTTAGATTACCATTGATGTATTCGACTATAAATAAATGATTATAACTAACTAACAGAACCAATTCCAAACTAGTGGTAATGTACCCCCTACACAGCCCTACGGTAGCGTGGGTTACTGAACCTTAAGTCAGAACTACCGTGGACTCAGAGGAGACCAACTCGGTCTCCTCCGTCCGACCGAACTGGGGCCCGCTCCAAATATTATACAAAGACGTGTATTTCGCTAGTTACTAGACTATCTTCCTTTTCGTCGTGCATTGAGTCCCGAAACCGCCTTACTCCTTGCTCCTGCATCTTCAACCTTCCTGTCACGGGTGCCGGGCACGTGAAGTGCGTTTGGCGAGTGTTGGCGAGCGTTGGCAAGCCTGCAGACCGCTGGAGAGTATGTGTGGTGGCTGCCGGTTGGCGTTGTCTTTTGTGGCCGTGGCTGTTCTTTTGCGGGCCTTTTTTCTTTCGCGTGCCTGTTAATGCCCTGCAGAGTCTGCAGCGCCAGCTAATTAGCATGCCTACAGCGGTGTAGAATCTACCAGGGAGGTAGATCGGAAGCAATCGAACGATGTCAACGACAAGAGCAGATGCAATACAAACAGCGCACAGCGGCCACATCCCCTGACAACGACCTGCCCAGCACGCGCACAACGACACTGACGGCAGCAGCTGCCAGCCAATGCAAGGAAACAAGTAGAACGGCAATACATCTATCATTAAATTATATTCGAGTGCACCGCGAGGCGACCAGCCAAAACTGCAGCTAGTGGACCTGCCACTAACTGATCTATACATGTCTACTGCGAAACCTTGGCTGCCTGCTTGACTGGCGAGCCAATCACCCCAACGTCGCGAAACTCGCTGGCGGTCTTCAAAACGTCGCCGGACGACAGAGAGGACGACATGGACGACGCTCTGCGGTGGCCGCGCGCCGACGGCGGCGCTGACTGGTCAAAGAGCCACGACTTGCGCACCTCGACCCTGTCGGACGACGACGAGAGCGGCCGCGCGGGCAGCGAGTTGGGCGAAAGCGGCCGCTTGAACTGGCTGCCGTTGTCAAAAGCCGAGCCGTAAAAGTCGGGCCGCGGCGGAACCAGGTCCGACTGGACCATCGGCGAGGGCGAGCGCGGGGGAGATAAATAGTCGCTGTGCGCGCCGCCGGCGGTGGTGGAAGCAGACCAGTAGGGGCCGGCGCCGGGGGGATGCAAGTGGTTGAGACCCGCGCCCGGGCCTCCCTGCGCCGGGCCCTGCGCCGGCGAAAACGCACCGAACGACAGCGGCGACGACGCTCGCGGCAGGTTGGCGGCCAGCGACTGCCGCGGCGAGCCGAGCAGGAGGTCGTTGCGCCGCCTGTCGGTCGCCTGCTTGATGCCAGCAATGAGCGCTGCTCTTGGGGACATTGGTCGGCTTGTGTAAATGTTGCCATTTGCCGCTGGAGAATTAGCAGAGCCTGTGGTTGCCAGACCGGCCGGCGCCGTCGGGGCCGCGGAGCCCGTCGGACCAGCCAGGTGCGCAGAACCAGCAGAGCCCGTTACAGCAGAACACTCAGACCTTCTCATTGGCTACCAGGCCCTATTTTTTATCGTCCCGTCTAAGCGCTTGGTGTCTTGGGTAGTGTTCAAGCTTGTGTGAGTGGGCCAACAGCCAATTTTTTTTTTGGGACGTTTGTAAAACAACGCAGGCTCTACAAATTGTGGGCCTGCAGGTCCACTGGCTCGCTCGCACACCGGAATAACTAGCACTCTGGTTCCTACAGGCATGCACCGCAGGAGCGTCGCCCAGCAACTTCTGGAAGGGTCTGCACACCACCCGTCTAGGGCTGGAGTGATTTGAGATCAGGATGGCAAGTTGCACAAAGCAAACGTTAGTTATCGTTTATTTATAGTCGAGTACATCAATGGTAATCTAACATATCATTAACATCCTAAAATGAAACAACATCTCATCTTACCGCCTAGTAATAAAGAATCGACTTTGGGCTAGCCCTATCATTGTAACTTGAATTCTCCAAAATATTGGTTTGCAAACGTGTCTTTTTAAATTGCCCTGATGGCCACACATAACGTGCGGTGCTCACGGGAAACAGTCGATATGCTCAGCTCTCAATCAATGGGGTACGAGGCTCTCTGGGCTGCTCGCGCACGGCGTGCGCGAGGGACACCGAGACTGGGACGCGACCCAAACCTGCAGCCAGCACATAGAGCGAGCTGCCAGGCAGCACAGACACGCGGCCGCGTAGCCAGCGGCGCTGCCTTCTGACAAAACGCGGGCCTGGCTGTCCGCCTAGAACCCAGAGCACCTCTGCGGTCCAGGCCCCATATCCGACTTTTGCATCCCCAATATGGCAACAATAGTCTGTCGCCGATCGCGGAGCCGTGCGGAATGAGAAATATATATGCTACCGTGCAATAGCATAGACCGCTAGGCACCTTCGAGCCTGCAAACACGGGCAACATTAACGGCCGCAAAATCTCGCTACAGTTTCTCCGCCTCATCACGTTGCTACGTCTTGGCAGGCTAGCCAAGACCTTGTCCTCGTTTCTCCACAGTCGCAGTACCCCTTATCTGGAAAGATCGACGACAGCCGCACAGTAGTTTGACGCATGCTAAGATTTTGCCAAGACTTTCCCTCCATCTCACAATCCAGCTTGCCCGCACACTTTGCTTTCGTTTTCGACCTCCTCAATGTTGCTCTCCAAACGCGACATTTGGAGAGTCCAACCAACTGCGGCAGCTCCGTTTTGTAACGGCCTGAAGCTACCGCCCGGCCATTTGCTAGCAAACATATCCACTTTAATTGACACAAACACTTCTGAGGTCACCTTCATACCCCAGTGCCACGGGGGCAAGCTGTCGGTCTCTGGCTCAGAGGCAGCCGCAAACTCCCTGTTGACTTTGTATTTAAATGCAACCAGCTTCAACAACTCTACAGCAGGGCCACCTGCGCCAGGTGACACCCATTCCAGCTATCAAAGCAATCCCAACAACTATTCCGTTGCATCCCCGGCCTTGCCGCCGGCCCCGACGGTCTCTTCCTCACCGCTTGCGCCGTATCAGATGCCATATTATCGAGGAGCCGTTCCTTTATGCTGCTGCACCGGCGCCGCCAGCTCGTTGGTCTGGGTTCTAATGTTTTGGTACGCAACAACACTCGCATCGTCGCCTAACAGGACCGTGCCTGCAATTGCACTAGTTTGCACGGCAATCGGCATGGTGATCATTTCCGCTGTCACTTTTATCTATGCCTGTGATCAGTTTGAAAGCGGTTACTCGGACGGGTTCGAGCTCAGTGAGCAGCTGGGAAGGTCATTATTGATAATCGTCACGATGACCATCCAAGAATCGATTTGCAGGCTTTGCCAGGTTTCCATCTGTGTGCGCATCTTCTCGCGACCAACGGAAAAACGACTAGTTTGCTATATCGGAACTATTCTGTCGGTTGTGGGCCCCCTTTTTCAGCTGTTGCACAAAGTTTATTATGATATAGGCCAGCGCAATGATGCCCAGGATGCGGTCATTGTTTGTGCATATCTGCTGGACATTGCTGTTGACATTTTGTTTTTTGGATGTATCCTCCTCTATTTGTTTGCAAAGTTAAGGTTGGCCCTGTTACCGTCAAATATTTGGTTGACGGCCTTCGTCATCATGTCGTCGACCATGCCAGTAATATGCTTCATTCTCAATCTCGTCGGTTATGCTGACATTGTCTTTTCACGTTTTCTGACACAAATAGCAAATGTCACCTCATGTGTCTGCTTTATAGAGTGGTCAAACAGAATAAGCACTCTCGAACGGCAACTAGAAAGAGATTCGGTTCTAGGGCATAGGACGTTTCTACCGATCGGTAAAGAACCAAAATGCATCAACGAAGAAATGGTCAACCCTGAAAATGACTTTGCTGTTGGAGCCAAAAATGAATATATGGAGCAAGACTGTCATGAGAAAAACAGCTCACGCTTTCTTCTTCCAGGACACGAGGAATCCTTGTGGCAAACACTCTGCGACCTTGTCATTAAGCGTACAGATAGTGCCTCAACTGCTCGCACTCTCATCTCTACACCTGATCTGGAAAATGATCTGTCGGATTCAAATCAAGTTAAATTTCATCACCCTTTCACACGAAGTGTGTCTTCATCGTGTGGCGGATCTACAGCTCATTCTTTTGATTTGGACAGGGATGATGCTGAGCGATGAGTTTGCAGTCAAAATAAGGCAACCTTGAATGCTTCAGTAGCGCCAAACGTCCGAAAACGCTGAATTTCTTTTGGTACATTGTCTGGCTAAGTGGTCTCATTGTAGTTCCACTCTTGCTTGACTGGACATATTATAAGAGCATTACTCAAAAACTGGTGGCTGTTATCGATCCTTGTCCACAACAACCACGAAAAGCAATCTTAACACTTTTGCAAGCAAAAGTCTATTTATAGGTCTTGTTAGACCATTATTTATACATATTTATTTTTTTGTACCCGTAATGCTGTTAAAATTTACGACTCTTAGTAACATTCTTTCTAATACCAGTTTGCTCACCAGCATATGAAGACGTAGGAGCTTTGTATACTTGACGCATGGACGCAATCTTCTTCTCTGCAGTGTCAAATCTCTTTCTCTTTTTGACACGTGAATTTCGATCCTCCTTCTTCCTTCTTTTGTTACTCAATCCTTTGTTCTTAGCAATTTGATATGAGATGGCACGTTTTCCATCCTCACCAACTTCATCTTGTAATTCTTGCAATTTACCCTCTCTGGCAGCTCTAACAGCTGCTTCGTGAGCTAGTTTTTTGCTCTCCTTACGTGCTTTACTCTTCGATTTAGCCGAGTTGTAGAAATCATCCTCCTCAGCATCCACATCGTTATCGTCGAAATTGTCAGCTTCATCTACACTGTCGCCCTTCAAGCCTCTCTGTCTAGCAGCCTCAGTCAGTCGTTGCTGTCGATCAAAATGACGTTCACGATACGGCAGATCCATATCACCACCATATTTTTCCCTGTTCTTGTTCGATTGTTGATCGATTTTCGAAGTATAGAAACGGAGTGACTTCTTTCTCAGCGACTTGTCCTTCAAATCACTGGTATCAATTTCTCCTTCAACCATGTCATTATCCAGCAATTTTTGCTTCAGTTTATTACGATTCTTCGATCTCTTTGTCTCTTTGATTTCAAATTCATCTTCATCAACCTCATCATCCTCACTTTCAGAAAACTCTCCTTCGTCGCTATCAATATCGTCATCTTCATCGCTATTCTCGTCAATGCGAGTATCCAGTTCTACCTGCTCATCACTTGAATCGGTCTCGATCTCGCTTGATTCATCTTGCTCCGCACCCTTACCAGATGGTTTTAAAGACTGAGCTACCCTCCAAGCCTCCCCTGCTTTTACCAAACCAGTCATCACGGGGTGTTGTTTTAGTGATGTGACTGGCTTACCAATGTTTTCAATAAATAGTGCCAAATAAGCGTTGATTGTGCCAAGATACGAACGACAAGCGGCCATCTTCAGACCATCGAGTGAATTAAGAGGATCCTCTGACAAAGAATCGGCAAGGCTTTTCTCAGCCTCTTTTAAATCCTTGTACTCTTCCAGCAATGGCAAAAACTCAGGATACATGGAATTTAAAAGATCCACTCTCTCCGAAGTGGGCATAGACGACAAGTCCTGTTGTACCAAAGCGTCTTGCTTTGCTTGGTCCAAATTTAGACTTGCGCTTTCTGCGTTCTTTGCACTTTCTTTCCATTCAGCCAAATCATCCTCTTCAAAAAAGTCAGAAGCTTTCATAGAATTAAGCTGCTCCTTTTGAATTTTGGCAGCTTCTTCCTCTTCCAAACGTGCCGCTTCCTCATCATCAGCTTCGTCCGCTCCGTAGTAATCGGACTTCTTAGTTCCCCAATCGCCAACCTCATAGTCATCCGAGCCACCATCAGAGTTTTGGTAAGCCTTGTCTAGATCGTAGTCTTCTGCCTCCTCGTCCTCCTCATTATCGACATAGCCGTCTTCGCTTTCAGACTGGTCCATGGCTAAGACCTCTTCATCGCTTAAATCTTCGTCCTCTTGCCAATTTCGAGATCTTTTATTTGGTTGTTGATAGAGTGAAGAGTCCTCTAAAAGAATTTGGTCTTGCTGCTTGCTAAATGCAGATATCTCATCATCTGAAATATCATCTACCGACGTTTGAGCCGATTTTCTTCGAGACGTTTTGGCCATTGTCACTACCTGCGTCTACTAGTTATGGAGCAGCGATATTTTTTTCAAAAAAATCTAAAGATGAAAAAAATTAGGTAACGAATTAGGTAAGCGAAATTCACGTAAAACACAGGATCAATATAGAAAAGCAGGCTCATAAACAAAGACGAAGGCCGACTTATCGAAGATACTATATTTCCTTCTTAAAAAAAAAGAAACATTACCAATGGTGCAAAAAAGTGGACGATACCGGAGTTGAACCGGGGACCTCTCGCATGCTAAGCGAGCGTGATAGCCAACTACACCAAACGCCCTTGATGGTGTCAAAGTGGGGTGTCACTACATGAGAAATGGGTCATGAGGTTGGAGATGTGAATGTGATTATATGGACATAAAATGAAAGATAATGAGTATTATAACGAATTTGAAAACTATAGTGGATTTTGTGTCAGTAGGGCAGCTATATATGCTTGAATGGCTGTGGTTGTGTGTGATGAACCTGTTTGAGGCGGGTCTTTGAAATTTGAGGATATAAGTGTCAATCGTGTGAGAGGGTATGTAATTGTAAGTCCAAGGGCACCGAAATGACAATGAAATCTCAGTTGTCCTCGGCTAGTTGATATTATTATATTATTGATGTATGCGACTATAAATAAAGATTTGTTTTTTTTTTGAGGATATGTATAGTTCAGTTTTTGCTTAAAGAGATTCAGTGGAAGAATCGCAATGGCAAATAAACAAAGTCTAGGATAGGGCTAGCAAAAGTCAAATATTATCGATAGTTCGATTGTGTTTTGCAGAGTGTTTTCCTATGCAGATAAGTTTGGTAGACTCTGTTAAGGGGTAAGATGTACAAGTGCGAAAACCTTCATGAGTGGATGAGAAGCAGCAATTTTTGTGACTGTCAAGCAAAAATCAACAACAAATCATTTGCTCTTGCCCGTTAGTATTCGAGAAAGTCATCTCTAGTCGCAAGTAAAGCAAAAATAAATCGACGCCTGCAGGACTCGAACCTGCGAGGGAAAATCCCAAAAGATTTCAAGTCTTTCGCCTTAACCGCTCGGCCAAAGCGCCTTACATACTTGATTTGGCATTTGCAAGGGATTTATTGGACTGCAAATGGTAGTTCGCAAAGATTTCCCGTGTTATGGGGTAATTATCGTGCTATAGCGAAAGTAAACACCTCACTATGTTTATCAGAAGATAATTTGGCGAAGGAACAGGCTCAGAGGCGGTCACACCCGTAGGAAAGTAAAAAAACGACATTTGAAATTTTAACAAAAACCTGCTACTTTAAGTATCAAAGGCTTCTTACATATTCAAAGTTTGAGAATAGGTCAAGGTCATTCCAACGCCAATACCTCTAATCATTCGCTTTACCTCATCAAACTGTCAAGAGCTCTGCTATCTTAATAGCCGGTGGGAACCAAATTGACAATGCAATTTCAGTCGTCCTCGCTTAGTTGATTAGATTTATATTATTGATGTATGCGACTATAAAAGAAAAAATTGTTTGTAGATAAGTTGGCTTACGTTGCAGAAAAACGCAATTGTGGAGCCTGAATACTTAAAGTGCAAATCCATCACTCAATCAATTGTTGTAAAGGAACTTCCGCATGCTGCAATCCCTCTTCCTAATAAACGAATTCAATTATGCACAAGAGGTCGCATTGACGGCACAGGGGGTGTTCTCGTTCTCGCGTTCCGTGCCGACGCCACCAATTTTGGGAAAACGCGGCTGAACGGTAAATTCCGTGGTACCCACCGCGTTGGAAGCCGAGATGAAAAAGGCAACTACTTATTCACACCTCTTTGTCATTGAGTTTTAATATAATAATAGAGGCTAAAGAAGCGGGTCATTGAGAAAGCTATATCGGAACTGTAGAGAGATATAATAATCACGATGAGCATTAGAAATACCCCATTCGATGCCCCTGCTGCCTCGGCTAAGGCCCCAGAACCCGCAAAACTCTCAGAGGTTGAGCAAGACAAGTACAATCAGGTTTTGAAGCACTTCCAGACTGTAGAAAAGGTCAGAACGAAAGAGCCTAAGACCACTGCCGAGACAGCGCCACTATCAGATGAGGAAAAAATGTGGCTGACTAGAGAGTGCTTTTTGAGGTATCTGCGCGCTACAAAGTGGAATGTTGCCGATGCAATTGAACGTATAGAGGGCTCCATCGGCTGGCGCCGTGATTTTGGAGTCAGCCCCAAAGAGTTGACGTCTGATGTCGTGGCAGTTGAGGACGAGACCGGAAAGCAGGTCATTTTGGGCTTTGACAAGGACTGCAGACCGTGCCTTTATCTCAAGCCTGGTCGTCAAAATACCAAAGCATCGCATCGCCAAGTTCAGCATCTTGTTTTCATGCTTGAAAGAACCATTGACTTTATGCCTCCTGGCCAAGACTCACTGGCTTTACTAATTGACTTCAAACCTACTAAATTTGGCATTTCTCAAAAGATTCCTCCCATGGGAATTGCTAGAGAGGTTTTGCACATTCTGCAAACTCATTACCCCGAAAGACTCGGTCGTGCCTTGTTGAACAATGTTCCATGGCTTGGTTGGACGTTTTTAAAAATTATCCACCCCTTTATTGATCCATTGACCAGAGCAAAGATCATCTTTAAGGGCGCTGTATTTCCAGAGCATGTTCCACCAGAACAGTTGGATTCTGAGTGGGGCGGCGAGGTTCTGTTTGAATATGATCACCCGGTTACTTGGCCTGCCATGTGCAATATGGCTGAAGAGCGTAGAGTCAAGTATGAAAAGAGATTCCATGAACTTGGGGCTGCAGTTGGTTTGTCGGAGGCTGACTTGAGAAGCTCCTCAAGTGAGACCAGTGAAGAAACTAGTGCCACACCTAAGCAAGAAAACAATGTACAGAATGGAACAGCAATCAACGGTGAGGCTGCTACACAGGAGGCATAGATCATACCCTATACTTTGTATAATCCATTAGAATATAGCTGCTGCTAAGTCGCCAAATCAAATAATGGCGTTGACATGTGCTTTGATTGAATTATTGTTTGCATTTCTAGCTGTCTAAACTGTGCGGTGTGCCGAGTAGATGGATTGTAATACCGAAACAAGCATGTCCTTTAGCTGGCATCGATCCCTGGCTAATGAATGTTCTTTTACAGATTGTGAGCAGGAAAATCGGTCTGCTTAGACTTGGCACTCTTCTAGATGTCAGATCTTCAGCACATCTAGAGACTTGCATTCAATGGCTGCCTACAAAGGTTAAGCGACTTTTACTACACATTTGACCCTATTTCGTTTCTGATGATGCACTCCCATTTATTAGCTCTTTTGGTAATTTAGCATCATCTTCAAGCATACAAGCAGTTCAAGGAGCAGTAGAAGGATGACAGGGGGACATTGGGCGTCAACCGTTGTTTCCCGTGAGGTCTCCATAGAATTTGGCAAGCATTACCAAGCAATTGGTTTTTTTCGACGCTGTCAAAATGTGTTCACTCTCGGTGCACTAGTGATGAGCCTATGTTTCAAGATTCTGAGCTTAGTGCTTCCTTGCATATGCCAACAGAAGATGTAAGGCGTTGTTTAAAAAAGGAAAAGGCAAAGTGACATTTTCGGCCAAGGGAAATATAGAAGGGTCATGATCCGAGAAGGCATATCTGGCCGAGCCGGTCAACATTTGCGGCGTCGAAACTCTGAATTTCAGTAGGCTCGAAAGGAAGCACTAGAACCACGCTGCTTCTGAGTTTTCCATTTCCACTCTAGCCAACAGGTAGTCTACCTTGGTGGATCGGCGTTAGCTTCCAATGAAAGCGTTGTTACCTATCACAAACCCTCGAAGCCCGCAGAGCCCTAGCAAACCCAGAAACTTGGATTTGTAGCAGCAGGGAGATGCGAAGGCAGTTTTGTTGAGCGATCTCATCAATTGGCGGTCTGTAGCTTCAACTTATGTTGGCTAGCCGATCGTCGAGATTGTCGTGCACACTGTTGCGAAGAAACGTGACAATTCCTGCACAAGTTTATTTTCAATAGATTCACTCATGCTTATCAATTCCAAAACCGTTAGTAGTCATCAACGCCTTGCCGCAGCCATTTCCATGAAATTTGTCACGACAGTCAGCAGCTGCTGGCACTGTCAGGGATGGCGTTGAGGCAGGTTTCAAAGACATGTGGTTAAAGGGCTGCTAGTCGGAGCGCAAGACTAATCTGAGCGAGACCGGTCCCCGGCCCCGAGCGTTGTTTTGTCCTGCAGATGGCTGCCACCTTGTAGCGACGTTTTGACAACGTTGTAACGGCTCGCAGCGTGTGCAAAAGATGCGTCCAATTTACGGCTCCCCTGCCAACCTGCGACGCTCTGTGCTCTGGTCGGCCAGATACCGTGCCGCACGAAACTTCTACAAGTGATACACGCTTACGTTCAACCATGATGCCAAAACGTCTCCAGTCTTCATTTCCTGCTAGTTTTCTCCGCCACGGTTTTATCCTTGATGCATTTTTTTTCGGTGCGCTTCGCCGACAGTGTTATGGCCCAAATCTGCCAATAGCTGCAAAAAGTAACTCGAAAAAAAAAATAAATAAAAATTAACCTCCTGCTGCGTCTGCGTCGTGAACTTATTCGCTTACTCTCTACTTGTCGAGATTTTTTAGAATCTCATAGCTTGCCGAGAACAACTGAGAAATCTGCCACTGCTCTTTGATTTTACCATGCTCAACGACAGTAAAAACATCTCCATTGCAATCCTTGGCGAAGGAGGAACAGGAAAGTCATGCATTACCATGCGCTTAATCAGAGGCAAATGGGTGGATGAATACGATCCAACGATTGAAGATTCTTACACAACCACAAGAACCATTGATGGAAAGGAGTATCATCTAGACATTATTGACACCGCTGGACAGGAGGAGTACCGCGAAATGTTGGGATCCATGTTTGCTACATCGAACCAGATCGATGCGTTTGTGTTAGTGTATGACATTACCTCCAAAACATCCTTAGATAACTTGCAATACTTTAATGACATGATAGAGAAGTCGGTCGACGTGGCTGGTTCGCGGCGCAACCCTGTCAAAATGGTGATTGGAAACAAGTGCGATCTGGCTGCTCACCGCGAGGTTTCTGCCGCTGATGGGCTGGCGTGGGCTAAGGCTCGAAGCTGCAAGTTCATGGAGACTTCGGCCAAGCAAATGGTGAATATTGAAGAGTCGTTCCAGACTTTGGTTCGCCAAGTTGCAAACAACCGTATCTCAGATTACTCGCCAACAAAGAGCCAGGTTTATACAAGCGTATCCGCTGTCGGTGAAGAGCCAAAGAGAGGCTTGAAAAAGGCATTGAGCTCAGCTCATTTGAGGGAAAATGCAAGAAGAAAAAAGGCTCCAGTAGAAGAGAAGAAAAGTGGGTGCTGCGTTATTCAGTGAGTATCGTTTGGAGGTGACAGTGGTTGAGCATTGTGGAGGTGGTGGATCCTTTCGCTCTGCCACTAAAATCCAAACAAAGAGTTTCTGCAGCTTCGAACGGCTTTGCTCGCTAATATTTATGAGGAACACTTACCACTGTGTAAATGTATTTATCTAATATGGACTTAAAATTATCTTGGTTATGAATTTATTACTTGGGAAACAATTGTGCTTTGTCGAGCTCCACATATTAGTGTACAATGGTCTCGCTTTACCACAACCAAGCCAACACAATGGTGCACAACAACGGTGATCACTAATAATGGAATGCCCCTTCAGGAACATGGACACGTCTCTGGTAGTTGGCCCAAAAGTTGAAACACAAGCAACAGACTAGTGTCAAAGCAACAACAACGGGTCCAAATGATGCGTCCAAATGCTTTTCAGAACGCATCTTAATATAATGAAGACGTTTCATGTAGGTGTAATAGCCCCAAATACCAGTGAAAAGTGTTAATCCAAAAAGAGTATAGGCAACATACACTGCAACCTGCTCAGATATAGTACGATGGACCGATGAATACATTGTAAATGTCAGCGCAGAC